>QYAI01000024.1:0-604607 GCA_003988855.1 Arachnopeziza araneosa
AATTGGAGGTATATTGGGTACAAAAATGATGTTTCTATTCTCTACGATTTTTGCGTGGGGCATTGCTTAGGGTGGGGCGTTGTCCCGTGAACCCGAGTACCCTTCGTACGAGAGGAACAGCTGACACTATTCCTGTCGCACGGTCTTTCCTTCAATAGTCAATCAATAGTTCTATCGATAGTTTAATCAATAGTCTTGTCGATAGTTCTGAAGATCGCTCCGCTGATCTTCATCCCTTCTATCAAAGGAAGTCGGCTCCGAGTGCTGCCTTGGTTTCTGCCTAGGCCCTCAGGCCTAGATCCTGACCACCGGGTCCAACCCGTGACAGCTGGATGTGGCGCATAAGGCACCATAGTGCTTCCAACCACCGTTTGCCTTTATGCCTAAGGCCTCAAAAATGCAATTACGGTGTAAATATTATAGGACGTGCGGGGTTGTTTCGCACTAAGCCAAAATTGTCAGCCGAGGTACTGATCCGCGTGGAAACCTCACTTGAATTTTGCCCGCCATAGCGCCACATAGCTAATAACGATTTCCTGCGTAGTGTTGAGGCCTTAGACCTTGGATAAGACTCCTTTAGAAATATTGGGGATAGTATAAGCTCGGTGGTGGAGCTGTGATAGAGGAACGCTATTATGTTATAAATTGAGACCCTTTGCAAATCAGGCTTAAGGACGACGATATAAATGCGATTTTCTTATAGAAGGGGTTTAGGGTGTCTAGAGGTAGCTACGGAACATAATCTATAAAAAATTATAAGAGATATTAAGGTGTGTATCGATTTTAAGATGCTTCAAGTCAAAGTACCTATTATTTTTTTCGGCACATCGGTTTTTTCGGCACGCAGGGATGGACGTTAGTGTGAACCTCCAGCTTTCCAGCCAAATGTCCTCACGTGAGAACCAACCCGTCTTAAGACTAGCCTCGCTTAGTGGTATCCAACACCGCACAATATTTCCGCAACTCAATCTCGAACTTTTTTATCAACCTAAAAGTCCACCACCATACAACCGCAACCATGGCTGGAGGTATCTCTGTCCGCGATGTTGATGTGAGTATTTGCAATTATACCGTCGGAGAAAAATAAACGGGACGATGAGCTTGACTCGCCTCGATACATCAAAATCTCGAAGCAATAATGGAGCAGGAGCGAGGGGATCGTAAAGATCTCTGCTGACGGAATAATGCTGATTCGACGGGTTTTCTCAGGCGCAAAAGTTTATTCAGGCATACGCCGATTTCTTGAAGAGACAGGGAAAGCTTCCTATTCCTGGTATGACATGCGCTCCCTTTCTCCATGTTTATATGGCGATAGCTAATACTCGCAGGTTGGGTTGACACCGTCAAGACTGGCCCAGCGAAGGAAATGCCACCTCAATCTATCGACTGGTTCTACGTTCGTGCCGCTTCGATCGCCCGTCACGTCTACTTAAGAAAGACTGTTGGTGTTGGCCGTCTCCGAAAGGCCCATGGCTCCACCCGAAACCGTGGTTCTCGCCCATCCCACCACGTCGATGCTAGCGGCAGTGTCGATCGCAAAGTATTCCAGGCATTAGAAAAGATTGGTGTTCTAGAGCAGGATGAAGAGAAGGGAGGTCGTCGCATCACAGAGAGCGGTCAGCGTGATTTGGACCGAATTGCCCAGACCACTGTTGAGGCTGAAGAAGATGAGGATGAGGATGACGAGTAATATCCAACTCGGAATATCTTTGAACCTGGGAAAATGGAATTGTAGCATTCGGTTCGGCATGGCGCATAAAGAAGCGAAGGGATTGGCTTCTGTAACCAATTGCATCTACGACTACCAAAACTTTGATCTGTAATTAAAGCTCTTCCGCATCGTTTGCTTAAGTGAAGCAAAGCAAAGCAGACTAGCATGCATGTCATTGTTTAAGACTTGTTAGTGTCAGAAAACGCCCGGGGTTAATCTTTATTTTCTTGCATCTAGTTGAGCTGTTCATACAATCTCAATTTTCTAGGTCCAGCTTGAATAGCCCCCGTAATCTGCTTGTCTAGGACACTCTCTGTGCCTTGACTAGTTCCTTGTTTCCAATCATGACTACCTATATCCATCTTTTCACCGTCCTTAGAAATACCCTCATTCTCTTCTTCATCCATCATGCATAATTGATATTTCTCACTCCTTAATCTCTACTCGGCTCTTCTTCATAGCCTTCTGTTCACCATTCTTCCATCATCCAAGCTACGAGATAAAGTGTAAGCAGATCACCATTTTAAGTCACAGACCAGAACTTACGATATTGTTCAATATATTGAATCTCGTTCTCCATAAAAGTCTTCATCGGCAGCCTTCTAGCGTTTCGAGCAGCCAAGATTAAAGCTATTACGTAGCCATCGTAAAGGTGGCTGAGAGAAATCTGATAACTTCGGTTAACAGATAAATAGAAGTTAAATTCTACAAGCAACTCGAGTGGGAGCTCTGGGAGGCCAATTGCTTCGGCGCAGAAATCATGGCATTCGTCAAAGACGTCTTGAACGATCAAAAGTTCTCCATCGTGATCCATTTCAAATGCCGCATCAAATAATTCCCTTGCCTGTAAAGTGGTTAAGGAAACGAAGCGCTGGGAGAAAGAATGCGCATACACGAATTGCCGTCTCGCGGAAACGACCCATAAGCGTCGCGTCTACTCGAAGACTTCCCAGCGTTGGCCAAGTTTGTGTCGTTGCCATTGTACAGAATCGGGATAATAATATCACATAATACCACGCTGGGGTATGTAAACAAGAACAACCAAACATCTACCACCACTTCATCACTGGGTACGCCGAAGAGCAACGGTTGTAGGGATATGGTCGTGCCTTCCCCGTTTACTTTGAAAACTTTATTCACGAGACACCTAGACCTAAATGATAATCTACATAAAGAATTTGCATGCAAGGAAGGTTATGTGTCTGATTAAATGAGCGATGGGTAATGTTAACCTCAAATGTCTAAGTTTCACAATGCAGATAGAAGTGGATAGTGCTCTATTCCCACTTTCTGGAACTCTCTAGTACTTCTTCTAGACGGTCCTAACATATCTATCTCTATGCTCTCAACTATGGACAGTGATTAGTACAATATCAAACTTCTGCTGCCTTGAACGCATTCTGAATGTATGCTACAAAAGAATCGAATAGATTCATTCTTATGCTTCTGGTTTCGGGCAGAAACTTCAACAGAAGTTGAAGCAACAGCGGTATTGGCGCACCTCGCTCTATTAAAATGCAAGCCAAGTACCACTACATAAGACAAAAACAAACTTCTCCCGACTTTGACTTGAACCTCCTTGTAAGCCAAATCAGCGACTCATCACCCTGGTGATGAAAGGGGTTCGCGAAGCGAACACGGTTCGTGGTGTTTATGCAGCAAGCCTACTTTAAGCAGCCACGTCTCGAGGAATCAGACTGTCACATTCTCCTATTCTCAATAACTACTTTGTGCAAGCGAAATACTTAAGTAGTTCACCTTGCAATTGAAATTCGCTCTGATCTCTAAATTTAAGAGGCACTGCTATAAAGTCTTAGTTGAGGTCTCTGCGAACCTTAAACTCAACTTCACAACGCAACAACAAAGCAGCCTCTACTCAGCACGGATCTTCTTCAATGGAAACAACTCTCGATTGTTGCCCCGTGGCTTTTGCATCTTCTTCAAGCCGAAGAATAATCAATAAAGCAATAGGTAAGAATATCTCTCACTTGACGAGAATCTCGCTCTCTTTCAACCATTGTCCTCTTGTTAGAACTCAACTTCAACTTCAAGTCCTCGTCCACAGCAATCTTGCTAACAGAATCTCAGCATACAAGCAAGACGTATCAACATTATTTCCTACTTGCTCTTTGCTCGACTCTTTCAATCAGAAAGCCGGTACACTTCAGTGAGCAATTTGAGAAGTTGATAATTTCGGGAATTCGCTCTCTCTCACGTTACTGCAAGTTGATTCCAGGCCATCACTTCTGGAAATTGGCCTCGAACTTTGCAGCAACTGGGACATCAGCATTCGTTCCATTTCAACAGAGTAAATTCCTACCCTTCGTGATCACAAACTTCTTTCAAGTCTGACATCACCTTAGCAGCACTTTGAAGTCGCTATTACTATTTGCAACTTCAATATGACCAGAGGCAACGAAAAGAAGCGGGGAGAAAAGCGTAAAGCTAGAGCTGGAGCCGAAGAGGGTTATCCAACTTTCATTGATTTAGCTGGCGACAACTCGGAAGATGAACTATCACCATCGGCACCAATTTCACCACCAGCTGAGCCCAAGAGGAAAGCTGGCCGCCCTCCAACCAAGAAGGTAGTGAAGCAACCAACAAAACCAAAAAAGAAGAAAAAGGCTCAACTTTCAGAGATAAAGACACCAGCTCCCGAGGTGTTCGATTTAAAGGAACTTGCACAATCCATCCTTGAAAATGATAGTTTCGATGATGCGGAGACTGTCCGAAGGCTTCAGGCCCAGTGTGAGGTTACCTCAGCGATTCTTCGATCCCAAGACAACCCAAAGGATTCACCAGCGAAAAAATTCCCAACCACATTAGAAGTTTACGGAGACTACTTCTTGATGAATTTACCGAGTAGCCGCCTCGCTTTTCTTCACGTAGCGGATGCGTTCCAGGGAATTAAACCGACCTTCACCAGGGAAAAGGTTGTTGGTTTAGTCCAGAATCATAACGAAGGAATTCCGTTGATGTACGCAATCTCAGGAGTAAAAGACTCGCTGGAGGATGACCCTCTCGTACTTGAAAACCTCAAATGGACCGAGTTGGTTCATGAGTTTGAAACTTATAATTGCCAAAAGCTGGTGGAATTTTGGGACACCCGCCACCAGAAAAAACCGGGAATGAATTATGCTTCCCACGCAGAAAAGAAACTGATGTTGTTCTATGCATTGAACAAGGTCAAGGAAGTCTTGAACTTGAATGGAAAACCCGAACAACTTAGAGCTGAGCTAGGTGACCTAAAAACCGAGCTACGAGCTTTAGGAAGAGAAGTTCACGCAGATGTGGTAATTCCACGTCCTCCATGCTCGGATTGTCTCAGGTTTAAGAGAATCTTGGAAAAGAGAAGCGGCATATGTTTTCATATCGTTTCATGCAAGACGGTAGGCGAGGTGGCTCGCACTCGAGGTAACTCTGGCTACCTGAAGACCCCTCTCGATGGCGACGAGCAAGATGAAGAGACAGATAATGAGGTAAAAATTGTCGAGAATACAAGCGTGGTAGTTGAAATTCGTGGGAGGAAGTCCCCACAAGCTTCAAGGGCCGATCTTTTGGATGACGAAGAGATGGATTTGATGGTTCAAACTGTCTCGAGAACATCTACCCAGGACTCCAAAAAGAGGATTCGGAGTTTCTCAAACAAGGAGAAACCCAGATCTTTCAAGCCAGCTCAAGAGGATTGGGACTCGGATTGGACACCTCCCACGTCTGCCAAATACCACACTCAATATCCTAGATCCCCAGCTTCACCTTCATCGCCACTCTTCAGCTCCGGAACCTACGAGATTGCGGAGAGGATCAGGAAGCGAAAACGCGATCGTGATCGTGACGAGTCGCCTTCTGCCTCAAAACCAAGACGCCGCCGAGAACATAATTAACTTGTAGCTTGACCACAGCACTTACTGCATGTGTAGCATTCTACACCATTCAACCTCGAGATGACCACTCGAGAGTTTTTGTCAGAGTTGATGTAGAAGCTTTGGAGTAACGAATCGATGCGCAGATGAACTTTACGATTGGATGTTTGAGTATTTTCCTTGTCTCGGTTCTTGGGTTGAGCACCGAGAAGGAGCCACGGATTTTTCTCAGGATCAACTCGGCCAGTTTAGGCTGAGTGAATGGACAGAAGATAGAGTGTGATATCGGATTAGGGACAGGGTGTTGTGACCCATTTGCATGGAGAGATGGATGGGATACGAAAATGGGACTTTTTTTTGAGCGAGAGTAATACAGCGCAGATAGAGCAGAAAATAATGAGAGAGATCTTGGGTCAAATTTGCTTCGATACTGAGAAACTGTGTCTAACGATGAATATAGGTGGAGTTACTAACACAAGCAATAGAACTCGTTTTTGGGGGAGGGTGTAACAGCAAAATGCTCAATAATGGATAATGACCTACTTTGCTTCAAGGTACTTATCTACAAATAATAGGCAAATCTTCTAACCTATGAGGCCTTGAGGTTAGTCATTGCGCCCCGATCCTACATGATATGCTTTCTTGAGATTGTGGCAGTGAAAAGTAACCTCTGACAACTAAGGCCGTTTGTAACATATCTAGAACTCATCTGTATCTCATCTCACACCAATCCCTTCCTTCCATCCAATTGGTATCAGCGCCGCAGCAACTGCACCAACACCCCTCTCCGTAGCCAGCAGATTAAACTGTGCAGCCGCATTCCTCGTATCCTGAATATCGACTCTGATACCTAGGCTATTAATCTTTCTCCTTGTCTTCTCGCTCAACGGCTGCATTGACTTGCCCACTCCTAGGATCAATAAATCTACAGCCCATATTAGTTCACGGTTGAAGGAAAGAGAAGACTGAGAACAAACCAGGTTTAGGCCACACTAACTCTAACACCCCCCAAACCCCTTCGCCCACTTCCCACTGGCCTTTCTCATTCAGCAAGCTCAGCCTCTCCGCATCCCCTCCTCTCTCACCTCTGTCTTCCCAAGGAGACCATCTAAACGCTTCCCCAGCAACAAGTAACACCCCCGTGCCTCCGGTAATCTTCACCCCGCTATTGAAGTGAAACCCATCCCAGAGACAAGCGTCAATACTAGTACTGGGTGCGGGTGTATTTCCGAGCACGTCCAGCATGCTAAAATCCGTCTGTGTGTCTTCGGTGCTCGCGGGGCCGCGGTCTCTAGTCCGTGGAAGCCGCGATGGGAGGGAGGCGAAGAGTCTATGAGGATGTGCTTGGGTTGCCGTGAGGAGACTGGTGCGATGGCGGGAGAGGGCGGAGAGACACCCAGGAGTGCGGCGATTGGTTTGGGGGGATAGGAGGAAGGTCGAAAGATCGCGAATTGTAGGACGAGAGATTGATCGCAGTGGAGGCATGTTTAAGGCTGTTTTGTTGCTGAATTGATGTTTTAGAAGTTGAGTTGAGCTTGAGCTCGAGCTTGGGATATAAAATGTGGGGCTAGCTGGAAGTGGAGATGTCATGGAAGCTGTTCCGACCTCAAATTCTTAAAAATATCATACAGAAATAATTGTTAGTCTAAGTTTGCTTTCTGTCCATATATTTGTACATTCCAGCACTTCATGTTCAGCGCAGTACTATCTGTTTTAATGTGAATATAATGGTACAAAGCTTTGTAGACACTCAATGTAGTTAGTCGATCACCGAAATCCAACGCTGAAGTCATCCATGCATTTGCCTCGCGAAACCACGCCTGCCCATCTCTATTACTTCTTTTATTTACACAAGTCTATAGTCATTACGCATCCCTAGAGCGCTAGCATTATACGCCCAGCCATATGAATTAACTCCATCTATATATACAAACTCTTAAGTGTCTAGGTCTCCTTTATACAAAGGTCTGACCCAAGTGATGTTCAAAAGGTAGGAGCGCGTTTTAACCCTTTACAATAGCGTACAAAGAGTTCATCCAAGAAGTGCGCATGCTTGATGCCGTTCGGTCTCTTCTCCTTAAACAGGTCGACTGCGGATTGGACATCGTAATCAAGTCGCTCGACGAGGTAGCACACAATGAAGTACCCTGTTCGATTAAATCCGTAGCTGTAAGAGGATCAGAATGAATTCCAAATGAGTATATTTCGACTAGGTCAAATTTCCAAGAAAATCCTCAACAACTGAGCTTTAGGGAGTATAATAGCAAGGACAAGATATACATACTGACAATGCACGCCAATATAGCAAGGTTCCGTCCAGCCCTCTTTTTCTGCTCTGATTTTCTGCTCTTCTCGCAGGCGATCAATGAGGAGAATAAACTGGTCGATTTCTATAGCGAATTAGAACCATTAATATCTGGAATTATCGGAGACCTCTGGTATAAAACAATAGCAATTTAGTAGCCTTACCGGAAGCCTGAGGTGGCAATTTGGATACTGTGGGGAATTTACAGTAATGGATCCCGCCAGCTTCGAGGCCACGAGGATCGTAAACAGGAGATTCATGAGAAATATCAACAATATCCTTAATCTCGGCGCCATATTCCTGAACGAATACTTTGGGGCAATGCGACTCGTCGACTTCTCGAAGTGTCTTCATCGCCCTAAATACGCCAGCTATTGGTTTTGATACTGGAACCACCTTCTGCCATTTTATTAAATTTTTGACATCCCACTAGATCTCTCAATCAGTTGGGTTTTGAAGGATATGGAGCTTGAGAGCTTTTCCACGAGGAGATAAAAGGGGTATGGGGTTTTAAAACATCTCCCAAAACCCTATAGATAATATAACACACTAGCATGAGAGTATGCTTACCTTTCCTGAGGTTGAGAGAAATTGCAGTTGCCAGCCTAGTGATAACCGCCGTGAGACTTGGCGAGTCAGGAAATCAGAGATGAGGCCTGCTAAGATTCGAACAGTTGATTCCTGATACAGGAGCGCATGTGATGCTGGAGATGGAAGGATTGTACTTTTCAGAACCTTCTTTGGATGTTTCGGCTGGGGTGGGATAAGATTCTTCGCCCCGAAGCCTTCGTTTGGAGTCGAAGGGTCTTCATAGGGGTCTTCGTTTGCTTGTTCAGTATCGAGATGAAGTTTACCATCCCGAGGGAGATCCATTGACGCCTTTTGCGTGTCTTGCACTTTAGTATCCGTATTGACAGGAGCAGCAGAGTCGGGAGTCGCCTGACTATCTTCGTCGATTTCGACCTGGTCAGGATGTGACTTTTTCAAGAATGCTGAGATCTTATCAACCTCTTCTGGCTTTGTCACAGTGTCAGACTCCCCTCCAACAAGGAAGACAGGAACTTCGATATTTGACCAAGTCTCCTCTCCTGGGATCCCGCCTTTTGCTACACCATTAACATAATTTGGAAGGGAGCCACTTGCCATGCGCCGCCACACAGGAGTCCGACTCTGCTCATTGAACTTGTATTGCAGCTTTTTTGTTTCGTGATCCTCTCCTTCTCCAACAAAGCGTAGGACGCTAGGACTGTTAACTCCTCCACGACGATCCCATTTTCTCCAGAGAGTAAATATAATTTCAGGGATTCGAAGGAGTTTCCGGAACTTGGCAACCTGCTCCTCACTTGGGGGTGTGGGTGGACAGATTCCAATAAGTCCCACAATATGATCAGAAATACTCGAGGACTTGCTGGCGAGCAGAGCTGCTAGTGAAGCGCCCATAGAGTGGCCAATAAGGACTACACCCTGCCCTGTTTCTTTCTCTCGGTAATCCTCGATTATGATTGCAAGTAGCTCGGCCAAGCTTTCTGTTGTATAGGCATTCCAATCCTTGGGTGCGAACGCGGATAGACCGCACCCCGGCAAATCTACTGAAAGGCAGGTTCCATTGTTGACCAGACTTGTCAGCAAAGGGTGGAACTGAGACACTGATCCTCCCAAACCATGTATAAAGCATAAAAGTGGTAAAGGCGCTGGGTCGACAGGCAGCTTGTCCGCCTGCGGATGTCTGCGGAAAAAGACTCGGAGCTTGGGATATGTGTACCGACTCGTGGAGTAGGATCTGAACTCGGAATGTTTCTTCAGCAAACCTGGGTCTGAGGCCTCTGCTTCTATACAACATCAGGACAAGGAGAAGAGGCAGGAGGAGTGAAGCTGACCAGAAGTGTCTGTATCTTTGTCAATCTCCTTCGCTGCCGGCAGATGTAAGGATGTATCATCGTCAGATGCCGCCGTCTTCGAATGCCTCGGCCTGTTCAGATACCAAGCCGCGGGAATTAAAGATAAAGAACATATTGCAACCATGGTCCAAGTACTGAGAGTGCTTGGATGCAGCTTTGGGAGAATCTGAATTAAGCCTGCAGTCCAAGTCTGATACTGGAGATTCAAGTTTGCAACGGGCTTCGAAAGAGTGTCAGGGAACGCAGAAGCTAGGTCAACAAGGTAGAGCAGAAAACATGACCGCAAAATGACGTTGGAGCTCAATGCCATTATATGCAAGGAATTAAGCACCGTGTAACCAGAGTAGGTGTCTTGTATAGGTATCCTGCCCAAAGTTTTGGCAAAAGATCTCTCTGGCTGGGCAGCCAATGGATGACGCGCTTTTACCCTGGAGACCGGGTTCGAGCTGTCTGAAGGCGGGCGGGCGCTCTCTTCGCCAGAATCGACTAGTTGATGGGAGCCAAAGGACGTGGCATTCCGCGGAAAGGTAGTGGCTCCTCCGTCGCGATGTTGCGAGGAGATTGGGGGATTCAGCAGCTTAGAGCCTCGCAAGTCGTGGATGTCGAACGTGGGCAAACGACAGGGCAGCAATTTCGCTCATTGCCCTTGCTTGGGCCGCAACTATGGAAATGCGTCGTTGTTCATGGTCCTTGGGAAAGTCGGTCTCCTACCACTCTTCGGCTGCTCACATCTCGGTGGCTGCTGGGGCGTGCTTGGCCCACGGCATCATGAAATGATGCTGGGGAGAGGGACGCAGCTAAGCCTGGAGAGCCTCATCCGGCAGACCTGCTGCGTTGCGCTGTGCTGTGCTGCGCTGCACTACGGCACAGCACAGCCTGACTCAGCATCGCTTGCTCAGCAGTCATGGTCCCAAATGCGTGCTTGGTATACCGTAGGTAGGTAGGTAGGTAGGCAGAGACCCGATGTTCCAGCGTCCCTCCATCATGTGATGCCGAGAGAAATCCCTATCATGCAATATTCGGCTGCTGGTGGTCTTGTGCTGCTGTTGTTGTTGTTGTTGTTACTGTTCCTGCTGCTGTTGCTGTTGTTGTTCCTCCACCCGCTTCCCTATCTATACAAAAAAGGGCCAACTCCATCAGTCCTCTCGGGTCATCCGTCGGCCAGCTCTCCCCCACCAAAATACATTGCTGAACTGTCACTCACCCCACTTGTCAGGACGACGGCGACGACGATTCACGTACCCGATGCTGGAACGTACCTGTTTTCTTCCGTTCCTGTGACACTCGCTGTTGCCGATCGCGGAGATAATGATGGGTCTTGGTGATATCCAAGGCCTTCAGCTTGAGGACCATTGCTAACTGGGACCCCTCAATTGGAGCTTCCATCCGGAGCTTCCACCGGCAAGCGAAGGCATTAGGAATCTAGTTGCCGCACTTGCACCGCACCGGGTACTGTGTCTCTGCACACAATCACAATCACTATCACATTCTCTTCTTGTCTTCCTCTCTTATCTTCTCTCTTCTCTCTTCTTCCTTTCTACAACTTTTCCTCTTCCTTTGTTTCTGCGCACTTTGACACTTGATTTGGAGTGAATCCTTGAAGTCGGTCCGATTCTTTGGCTTTGAAAAGCAGTTAGCCGTCATGGAGCCATCCAATTATCACAATATTCCAGATACTCCCAGATACATTGACTTTCCATGTCTGCAACCAGGAAAAGAAGGGGAGAACGGCCCCTTGAACAGATGGTCCCATTCGCTCACAAATGGTAAGAGGTATTCTCTCATAGTAGAGAATAGCTGCTAAACGATGTTGACCATAGGTCATGACTTTCCCGGGGCTCAAGTATAACCATACCTTGATGGCTGGACTATTCTAAATATTCTAGGCAATGCTCTATGCTGCCGGGGTCCCCAATCGAGAAATGATGAAAACTGCACCTCATGTTGGTTGGTACCATACTCACCTTGTCATCTAGAGAATGTGAAATAACTTCAAAAGGCATTTCTACTGTATGGTGGGAGGGAAATCCATGCAAGTAAGTATCACATGTTTGGAGCTACGGGCTTTGGTTGTGCTGACCCGTTGTCTCAGCATGCATTGTACAATAGACTTCCCGTGCCTTGACTCCCCATCTAATCTGGATTCTAGTGCTTGAGCTCGGGAAGACAGTCAAAGGAGCTGTGCAAAAACTAGGGATGTTGGGTTGGCAGTATAACACTGTTGGTATGCAAGTAGTTGTTGTGACCATTTGAGGAAGTTTAAAGAGCAAAGTTGATTTCTCTAGGCGTATCGGATGCCATAACCATGGTGAGAAATATTCTCCACTTTATTAAACTTTCGCAGTACTTATGGATTTGTCATCAACTGACGCTCGACTATAGGGCAGCGAAGGTCGGTGTCTTATTGCGTGCTTGAACTTCAACTAACCTAGTGTAAGGCATGAGATTTTCTCTTCAGACCCGAGAGATCATTGCCGATAGCATAGAGACCGTGACTTGTGCTCAGGTAGAAACTTTTGTGCCTCTCTATTTTATCACTAACCCCATCAGCACCATGATGCGAACATCTCCATTCCAGGATGCGACAAAAATATGCCAGGGGTCGTTATGGCAGCCGCAAGACATAATAGACCATTTCTGATGATATATGGCGGAAGCATCAAGAAGGGCTATTCGAAGGTTTTAGGCAAGGCCATCAATATTGGGACATGCTATGAAGCAGCAGGAGCTTACGCATACAACCGCCTCGCCACTTCCACCCATACTCGAGATGAAATCATGTCTGATCTGGAGGAGCACGCGTGTACGTTTCTGACCACATTGAAAGATTTCCGTCCTAAACTTATCAAGGCCCTGGAGCTGGTGCTTGCGGTGGAATGTTCACAGCAAATACTATGTCTACAGCCATTGAAGCAATGGGACTGTCTTTACCAGGATCGTCCTCAAACCCAGCAGAATCACCCGCGAAGATGAGAGAGTGCTTAAAAGCTGCAGAAGCCATCAAAGTTTGTATGCAGAAAAACATACGTCCTCGGGATCTGATGACCAAAGAATCATTTGTAAGTTACTGCTTAGGTTGGTTTTATGGGGACGCCGAAGGATAAATCAGTCACTCTCTCTTTTTAATATCCTGTGATTATTCTAAAACTTGTTCATAATGCAAGCTACTTTGCTTCTAAAGGGGTGAAATTTATTGGCACTCGCAAACCAACAAAAGTATTTCTTGCCTATAATTCAACTAACTTTTGTAGGAAAATGCTCTTGTTATCACCATGGCCCTAGGTAAGTATCCGCACACTCGCACCCCTTCGCTTAGCTCAGCTAATATCCGAATTTAAAAGGGGGCTCAACGAATGGTGTACTACACTTTCTTGCCATGGCCGGCACCGCCGAGGTCCCTCTCACACTCGATGATGTTCAACGCGTGTCTAATAAAATTCCATTCCTAGCGAACCTAGCTCCCTCTGGAACTTATTTAATGGAAGATCTTTACGACATCGGGGGTACACCCTCAGTTTTGAAGTTTCTTCTTGCCGCGGGTCTTATTAATGGTGGTGAGTTCATTCCCGTCTTTGATTTCTGCTCTTTTCTGTGAGATGTTCTGACCTGGGAGCTATCTCACAAACGCTGCCGCTTGTTTTTATCAATAGCAAGACTGTACCCTAATTCATTGGAAAGATATTCCTACGGTAACAGGAAAAACCCTCGCTCAAAATATCGAGTCGTATCCCTCTCTTCCTCAAGACCAGGTCATCATTCGCCCATTGTCCAACCCCATAAAGGCAACTGGACATCTTCAGATTCTTCGTGGAAACCTCGCACCTGGTGGCTCTGTTGCGAAAATTACCGGAAAAGAAGGACTCACTTTCACAGGGAAAGCGATGGTTTTCGATAAGGAACATTATCTCAATGCAGCCCTGACAGCAGGAAAAATACCTCACGGTGAGAATCTCGTCCTTGTCGTAAGGTACGAAGGCCCCAAAGGAGGACCAGGGATGCCAGAACAGTTGAGAGCAAGTGCCGCAATTATGGGCGCGGGGCTAAATAATGTAGCCCTCATAACCGATGGACGCTATTCCGGTGCTTCTCATGGTTTCATTGTCGGTCATATTGTACCAGAAGCTGTCGTTGGAGGTCCCATTGCTGTTGTAAAAGACGGAGATATCGTGACTATCTCTGCGGAGACCAACACGATTTCTATGGATGTGAGTGACGAGGAAATCAAGGAGAGACTCGAGGCTTGGAGACCCCCAAAAATGGTCGTCAACAGAGGCGTTCTGGCAAAGTATATTCGATGTGTTGGATCGGCTTCAGAGGGGGCAATGACCGATTTGTTTTGAGACTTGTTTACCTTGCGTGGTGTAAGGGTGACTTATCATCAAATTAGATTTAGACGACCAAGTACCTACATGTGATCCCTAGCCCTACTGCTACACTAAATTGAAGAGCATACAGTAACCTCCAACTAAGAAAGGTGTTTACATCTACCGCAACATATGAGTCTAGGGTTTTGATGTACTCGCGACTGCCTGCCACACACGCCGCCCCAAAAATCCCTCTGCCCCTAAAAAAGAAGGGGGAAAAAACGACTCCAAGATGGAATCAGAAGGGGAAAAAAGGAGAAGAAGAAGAAGAAATCTGGTTAAGGGGGGTTGAAGCCCTTCAGGGGTTGGTGGCCCAAATGGCCCCAATAGGATCACCTACGGTTGTAAATGCGCCATGGGGCCGTATCGATCCTCTAGACCACAAGGGCCTGAAATTGGATCAATGGCCAAGATTCTGTTAAATAAATCTATATCTACGCGTGCTGGGCAGAATCACGTCCGGGTCCGGGACGTGTTTCCCTTTATTTACTCGCGACCTCGCTTAACTCTCGCGCCTCCCTACCACACCGCGGCCCAAAAATCCTGATGTAGATGTGGGGATTTGGCTTATTGATCCCTTGATAAATACTCAGTTGATCTAGTTAATAGTCTATTTTCCGT
Organism: Arachnopeziza araneosa; assembly: GCA_003988855.1. Classification (NCBI taxonomy): domain Eukaryota; kingdom Fungi; phylum Ascomycota; class Leotiomycetes; order Helotiales; family Arachnopezizaceae; genus Arachnopeziza; species Arachnopeziza araneosa. Next base: position 14,763 of record QYAI01000024.1, read on the forward strand.
AGGGCTCAAAGTCTAGAGCCTCGATGAACAATAACATGCAGCCCGCATATACTACAATTAGAGAACAAGATATTATTGGATCTTAACCTAGAAGTGCTATCGTTTAAAGCTTGAAGAAATCTAAACACAGCAAGTAGATTTCACACAAACAAAATGATTGGTGTCGAAAGAGAGATAATCAGGTATATCGACGCGACGCGACGCGACTTGGAAGCTATGGCTTCTTGAGTCTGTAGTGATATAATCTGGTTCACCTGGTGTTTTGCCAACACCTCCCGGTATCAAGATCCACTACTACTCTGTATTGCATTGTCCTCGTCTCATTAAACAAGCAATCTACAACATGGCGAACGCAATGCGCCAACCTGCGGCAAAGTCTTTGCAAGCTGTATTGACAAAGTTGACCGAGAACGGCAATGATTTGACCGAGAAATTGGAGCAGGAAGGTCACAACATGATCCAAGCACTCCGGAGGTGCGACTTGGATGAAGAGCATTTGGCAATGGTTGAAGACTTTCACAGAATCTTCAAATTCAACGTCAAGGCTCTTTACGACCATAACTTCAAGACCTTAAGAGAGATTGTGACCAGTGGTTTCCAGGATATTCAACAAGCGCCCGCCAGTAAGCTTGATAAAAATGCTCCAGGTGCCTCAATCATCCAAAGTCAAGTTCAACTTCCTAGCGCTATTGCTCGACCTTCCTCTATCATGCTGGCCGACGTGACGATGCTCGAGACGATATTCTTGTATCCGAAGAACGGCAAAACATTTTGGATCATCAAATGCCCGAAGTGTGATCGTGAGTCCGTCTGAGACCAATGAAAGATTATTATGCTAACCTTTGCACAACAGGCATATTCGACAGCCCTATGTCTGCATACTCGCACATCAATCAAGGAGGATCCGATCACCAGCACTTGGTTTTGAATCCTAAAAAATTGAGGGCTACTGAGTTAGCCATGCAGCAATGTGCAATCCGCGTCGAGGGAGCCACTCCAGAACTCGTGCAGGCACACAATGAGGAGGTTCGCGCAGTAAGGTCCATCCCCGTAAACATTGGAAATATGTCTGATGGCGTCATGCTAGTGCCGAGACGAAGTGTACTTAAAGAGACGCAAACTCAACTGGCAATAGTACGAAGTAGTATCCAAATGTCGGCTGCTACTTGAGCGATGAATGAAGGTTTTGGAGGAGGCTACTCGTATTTCGGATGACAGGATACGAGTAAGGGGTATGCTGTTGTCTGCAAACACAAGACTTTCAACCCTCTCTTAAGGTTGAGAGACAATAGAAACCGAATGAAATACGTTGAACCCAATCCACAGATTTTCATTGTGATCAATCTAGAACGAGATCACTTGACCCTTAAAGAACGCTTATTCTACCTAGGTAATTGTGAAAGCAGAGAGAAGACTGACTGTAAATTTTGCAAGGGAAGTCGGCCGTCCCAGCTCCGTTTCCGAAACGAGCCCCTCCAACCGCATGCCACTTCGAAGAACGCAGCCAAGAATGTTACAAACAACGATGTGTGGTCCATTATGAAGAAAACGCTTCTTCTATGCTTCATCCATGGCTTCAAAGGTGGAGATGATACATTCGGCCAATTTCCCGAGCACCTTCGAGCTCTCGTGAGCCATGGTCTTCCCAAAATCGACGTTCGTGCTATTGTATATCCTAAGTATGAGACTCGAGGAGAGCTAGCAGAATGTGTGAGTCGGTTTAGGGATTGGTATTTTTCACTCTATGTAGAACATGCAGCTCAAGCTTACATCTACAGGCTTCTTGAAAAGGTGATAGATATCGAGGTCGATTTAAAAACGCCTTCTCCAACTGTAGATCCTCATGTGCGAACTATACTCATAGGACATTCCATGGGCGGGATCGTAGCAGCAGATCTCGCTCTAGCTATTACGTCCGATCCACACATCTCGTCGACTCCCCCCTCGTCCCCCAAAGCTCCCGTACTCAACAGTTTCATGTTCCCATACATCCAAGGCGTCCTCGCATTCGACACTCCGTATCTGGGCATCTCTCCCGGCGTGGTGGCTCATGGCGCAGAGGAACACTACAACACAGCGAGCAGTGCGATCGCACAGCTGAGCGGTCTGAAGGGAGTGATATGGGGCAGTGCGGCTGCGGACGAGGCGGCGGGAAAAGGAAAGAAAGAAGCTGTGGCTGCTCTACCGGCACCACCAACTGATGCTCCAGCTTCGTCATGGCAACGATGGGGAAAGATTGCAGCATTGGCAGGGACCGGAGCAGCTATAGCAGCGGGTGGAGTAGCTGCCTATCGGAATCGGGAGCAGATCACACAGGGCTGGTCGTGGGTTGGGTCACATCTAGAGTTTGTAGGTTGCTTAATGAAGGGCGAGGAGTTGCGCAAGAGGGTTTCGGACATGGCCACCCTCAACACAGAACTCGGAGTTGGCTTTGCGAATCTGTACACCCGGCTTGGGAAGAAGGCTGTGAGTAAGAACGATGGAGTCACGATGGTCGGGAGTGTGGTTGGGAACCAGAGGACGTTTTGCAATCTACCCAAGAAAGCGGATAATAAAGGTTTCTGGCATGAAGCTATCAACGACGCCGCTGGAGATGAAACAGGCGCGCACATGAGTATGTTCTCTGCTGCTGTTTTGTTGTGAAGAGGGGGGCTAATATGCTATAGCCATGTTCTATCCTAAGGATAATCCCGGCTTTTACAGCATGGCTGAAGATGCCAAGAATCTCATTGTGGAATGGACTACAAACGAGTGGTACGAATCCAGTACAGGAGATAGCGCAGAAGATCTGAAGACATTTGAGATTCATCAGGAGCTGTAGAATGGTGGGGATTAGGCGTTACAGTGGAGGACAGGCGTCACTTGATAGGTGTTATTTCAGGACTGGAGAGGCCAGCATCAAATTTCCTCTTGAAGTATATCATTGTCAGCAACAATAGAAGTTTTCGAAAATTACAAGCTTGTAATATTGAAGCATTGCAAGTATCACTTTATCTCTCAAATTATGAATCCCTGAAGCCTTGTGGATTACAGACTTCTACCAAATGACTGTCTCATCCTAAACTTTGGCTCAGCTAGCTCACGTATGATGCCCACTCAAATATAATTCGTAAAATATTGGACATAATATGAACTGTATTAGATGTACAGTAGACATCAGTACTGCTGCAAAACGAGCCGACCCGTGAGAGAGAAATATTCCCAGACAACCTTACGGCAGGATCCTTGGCTTGGTTACAAGCTAGTTACATCTTCATCATTAACAATAAGAATGGTATCTCAACCCAAAGAAAGAAGGAAACCTTTTCAATATCTACCAAGCACCAAATACCAATTGCTTCCAAACTGACATCTCGATATTTCATCTTGCCTAAGGTCGGATGGATTAATCTTGCTTTCCTTTCCCGTCCGAAGTAAGATCACTAAGGATAGTTGACTCGCTATTTGCGACAGTTATCGAGAAGTCTACTTCGCCTACCAATTGCTTCACATCGTCTACCAATCTACGCAAATCGTCACAAATCAACGAACTGCACACCTGGAGAACAGCATAAGCGCTATATCCCGGCTCCTCAATATGTTTGGCGCTCAAGATCCCGGAATCGAGGGCGCTAAGACGCTCACTCAAATTATATGCTTGAGGAACTTGAATATACGGAGGCAAGGCCGAGCCTTGACGAACAGAGGCGGAGAGAAGGGAGAGTACAGATGTTATGGCGTGGCTGGTGGGACCAACATTGTCGACAAGAGCGGAGAGGTCATTGAGCCATTCGGTTTTGATAGCGGTCTCAGCCTCGGGAATGTCTGATTTGAATTTTTGGCTCCATGGTTCGGTGGCATACGCCATGAGTGAGAGATAACGCAATATGTTTATTGCGTGAACAGTGATTCTTTCGTATGTTTCGCGTGGGAACTTTCCGCCAATTGATATCTCCCATTTTTGCCAGTCCGCATGCTGTTGTAGAGATGGGAGAATCAGGAGCAGCTTTCCTAGTACTTTATTCCTCGCTTTGCTGAGTTTGTTTCCCGGAGAGCTCTCTAAACTCACATCACCTTCAGTATTGTGCATTCTAGCCCGAATCGTGGAGTGTACCACGCTGTAGTAATTAGCTAAAAGAAATAGTGTTACTCCAAGGCTGCTGCGGATTGCACCATGATCAGATAGTGAACTTGGAAAGATAGTCCAGAAAAAGGCTACGAAGGACCCTGCTGCAACACAGGCGAGCCTATAAGGAGCCAGCTCGTAAATCCTATTTCAGTGTTAGATATATCTCTCGGACATCGAGGTATAGTAACATACGGATAATAAGGTTGACCAGTTGCGGCTGCGGCTTTGATTCCAATCTTCCTCACTTGTAACTCGTAGCCAATGATGAGGACCTCTGTCACGATGCTGACTATAAATATCGGAATAAAACGAGGATACTTGATGAAAAAGTACATCTGGAGGAAAATAAAGAGCCATGTCCTGTGAGATATTATTTACTATTCAGAAATAGAGGGGAAATACTTACATGACAAGCACACCAGCCGTTTTTTGGTCAACAATATACCTGTAAGCAGATTAATATTTAATCTCAACAATGGGAGGCAGAATGAAGAAAGCGGCCTGTCAAGTACTATTGAGGATGCACATAACTATGTACAAGACACCATAGGCTCAATTCCAATAAGAAAAAGTAGCGAAGTAGGTTGAGAATCAGACTGACCAGATAATGTAGGCGGAAACCATGCTGATGGCCGTGCCGGCGATTCTACCGAAGAAACCGAATAAGCTTTGACCACCTAAGTTTTGTAAGTTAGTTAAATCGAACCCTATAAACATGGTGGGTAAGCGTACTTGTTATAGACATTCCAATAGCCTATAAAATATAACATTAGCCCATTCGTTGTGTTTATAAGATGTAACCTTACAATTATTATCATTGCCCCTATAGCCCCGAAGAGTTAGCATGTTCCTATTTCACGATGTCTCGGATTTGGTGGAAGTAGAACACCGCTGTAGAGCATCACTTGAAAGAGTCGGTGACAGAAAAACTAGTAAGGATCAAGTGAAATCAGTAATGCTTACAAACCAAACGTTGTTCTATCTATCATTCAGTTAGCACTCTTGATAATTGAAATTGATAAAGGAGCTCCAGAGCTAAATAGTCATTGCAAGGTGCAGAAACACGAAAGATGTAGCTAATATGCCACTCTCGAGATAGCTCCGATAGAAGTAAAAGCAGTTTGGTATGAGGAGAGAGGGTGTATTACAAAGAAGTTTTGGGTGTCTTTAAGGAAAGCCACGATTCCGCTTGAAATAGTTAGTGATGCTTCCTAACGGCAAACAAGGACTTCACAAACACTGTCATAGTTGCACATCTACGTTCGGTCAGCATCAGTATACCCATGGAATAACAAGTACTCACGCCACCCTAAATCCGAATGCGCTTTCACTTGACCCTAGAAAATGGCTGATAGATCTCAACCTATCACCAAATCTCTGCCACCACTGGAAGACGTTAGCTTCGGGATTCTTTTCATTCCTACAACTTCAACTGGGAGGGACAGCTTGGTTTGACATACATTTGCAGGCGGTAAGTGTTCTGGATCCCTCTTGGTCTGGGTGAAACCTGAACCAAGATAAACAGTATTAGTCCCTGCCTCCAACGTGTCTGGGAGGGATGCGTCAGCAGAGACATCCTCTCTGCCCATATTCTTGATCCATTTGATGATTCTCCTATTGCCAGGGAAGATAATATGATTTTTATTCATCTGCCCTTCCTCTACTTTCTTGTCAGCGAACCTGACAAGATTGACGACGGCCATGCCGCATGAGAAAAGAAGGTTTTCGAGGTAGAGAATGAGATATAACTGCTGCTGATCGCGGCGGTGTTTGGCCTGCTCTGGGGTGTAGTTATCTACATTTAGAGGCGGTTTCGTAGAGTCGAATTGCTCCACTGACAATCCCTTTTCTCGTCCCCAGGCTTTAATAGTCTCACCGCGTTTTGAATAGAAAGTTTTCATCCGGTCAGCAAGATGATCTGCAAACTTCGGATCTCCAGGTTTAGGGTTTTCTGCTGCAGCTTCTTCGACATCATCCGTCTTCGTCTTCTTAGGCTTCGGAATCAATTCAAGTAATAAGCCAGCGTGTTCGAGCCCTTCATCCATAGTAGCTGCACATATCTCGAATGGTCTGTGCAAGGTTTTCATGATCTCATTCCAAGTTTTCTTTTCTTGCTCCTTGTCTTCAGTCGTTGATTTCTCCCATGCTTCTGCCTCGTCAAAACTCGAGCCGGGAGACTTCACCCAACCTCGTCTCTCAGCAATTCTCGCAAATATGTCTGTGATTGTTGTCATTCCAAGTAATGGAATCATAATAGCACGTAGAAGAAGGGAAATATCATCAATATCATCCGGATTCAGCTTCCCGAAGGCGATATCTCGCTTGGCGAACTCTCTACTTCATGTAAGCTAAAATATTAAAGTCATTCCTAGGGAAGTGAGAGCTTACAAATCACCATGCAACTTGCCATGTAGCTCTATGAGGCCAGCAACGCATTTCTTCAAAGCTATTGCTTGAGCGTTATGCGCTGGATGAGAAATATTCTCCTTGCTCTTAGACTGCTTCTTCTTCTTCTTCCCGTCGTCTCCTTCATCGTTATCAGAAGGATTTTCCGGAGCAAACATATCTGAGGTTTCTAGACTTTGCAGATAGGCAGTCTGAGCTTTGATAGTTTTCCTGATAAGGCCAATGTAGCCAGTCTGTTCCTCTGGTGTCTATGTTAATACCAGTTGATAACATTTGTTGTCAATGACTTACTGAACACTACAGTCCTCGAACTGATTGGGATGATGAATAAACTAACTCCGGTGGCAATAGCAAATGCAGTCAAAAATCCTTCGAGTAGTTGTCTGATGAATGATTTTCCATACGAAATGTTAGGGAAGAGAGGCGCGTAAGTGAAAGAAACATTGGTGAAGATGCTATACACAATGACAGGAAATTGCAACGCTGGATTCTTTGCCCTCATTACATTGACAAAGTAAATGTTTGCAAAGAGCCAAATAGCGCATATACTGTCAGTGTAAAATTAGCTTAGATGCAATTTGAAGACATAGAGACAACTCACGCAGATTGAGAAGAGTTGTACCTGACATATGGCGATCCGGCCGGGGTGGTCTAGAGTTAGTAAGTTAGCATACTTGGACTGTGGTTTTGGAGAAAGAAAAAGCAAATAATGGTAGAGTCCTGAAAGACTCACATGCTTCCGAGCTTCGATACCACTCCATATTCCAAGCAAGCTAACAGCAGCGCCAATTCCAATCGCAATGAGATTTAATATCATTGTTTGGATAAATCTATATCATGATAAGTCAACATGAAACTTTGTTGGAAGCCGGGGCTTCTTACTTGGCTCTTGGCAAGATCGCAACACTCAAGACGGTAATAATCGGGATCAAGTATCCCAGTGTTGAGTAAGTGTCGGCTACAGCAGTTGACTGGTAAAATGAAAGAGCTAATCAGATGTAAGTAACAGGTAGATTTTGTATTGTGTTGCGACTTACCAATAATTGGCGGAAGAGAAGCCCTATTCGCCCACGCCGATTAGCTAATGTTCGGGCTCCCTTTGAAATGAAAGAGAGAAAAGCAACTGACTTGAACATCATCAATACAGTCGGCACATTAAGTCCAATTTTGTCGATGAACTGCTTAAACTTGGACGGCTGCTTCTCCTCCTCCTTCTGCGCTTCCGCCTCGTCTTTCGCATCCCCAGCATCATCGCCCGTCTTACTATCTCCATCCTTCTCGATCTCTTCAGTCTTCTTCTTCTCATTGCCACCATCATCGGCAACCTTGACCTCATCTTCTACGCCGTCCCGAGTATCCCGGGGTGCGGTAGGTTGAGGCTCAGCATCGTGCACGCTCGCCATGGTGACGCTATCGGGGGTCAATTCTGGCGAGAATGTCGGATGAATAATCGGACCATGAAAGCGAAGTCAGGGTCGTCGCACGAGGGCCAAGCTGAGGTTTAGTAAGATCTGGTGTTGGAAGACGCATCAGCCATGTTCCAGCACACCACCGAGGATCTGTCGTATATGATGATTTCGCCGGTGGGCGCCACGGTCTCAATTGCCCAATGAGAGGCGGACAACTAAGATTACACGCATCCTATCAGCAGTATTTGCGGAGGTTTGCTTTTTGACTCGTCATTTGCAACTGTTCCACCCAAAAAAAACCCCCGGGCCGACGACGGAATGAGAATGCATTGGTTGCGAGCGTCACGTATGGAGAGCTGGTACCTACCTTGTTGCGGCAACATGACTGCTATGGAGGTCTCGTGACCATGGCCGTATTTCAATGGTTGGGCTGAATTTGAACCATCACTCTATAAAATCAGTAGGTTTTACTATATCGCACAGCTTATTTTTGCTGCTATCCATTGTTTGCCATCTATTCTCTAAGAAACTAATGCATCCGCATTGACTGCCAGCCATAATTCTGCTCTCTACGTCTTTCAGACCACATGGAACAGGCTACCATACACACAAGTAGGCATGAATGACTGCCTGATGCAGAAAAGAACCCTCAAACACCACACGATGCAAATGGTATTATCGCTGCAAAAACGCCTTCTATGCTAACCACCAAGCCTCTCCTTCTGGGCTGGATTTTTCTTAAAAACACACTAATGAAATCTCTAGTGCCAGCTCCGCACGTCCAGAATGCCAAAGAAATTATTAGGCGTGGAAGTTTGGTTGTCGTAGTACCGGCCAGGCTTGATAAGGAGTATGAGAGGCGTAATCTGGTACAACACCTGGACGATAGTCATTCCTCTTTCCCAGAGGTTGGTAATGTATCTGATTTACATTCACAGAGTAATCGTGAAGTGATGCTGATGGTGGAGGATAAAGAAGAGTGCTAACATGTTGCACAGGTCTGAAAGGAGACGAACGCTGTTGAAGAAAGACAGACGGAGAGATGTGACCTGAACCGTGGTGGGGGAAATTGGCATTTATCGGCGAAGAATTGTATGAAAGGAGATCTTGAACCGAGCGAGGGCTATGCCTGCGAGATGGCGTTGAGTACCCGTTCGTATTCGAATTTGAAGGGGTGAGCATAGGCACCGATGGTGTCCATGTGGATGGGGTGGTTGGATTCGAGGAAGGATAGACGGTAGACATAGCTCTTGACCCAAGCGGCGGTAGTAGGATTTGTGACGGATTCGGCCCACCACTATAACCATTGCTCATTTGAGGATGGTTCGTGGCAATTGTTAGATTCGGTACAGGTAATCGAGGTGGCTCGGTTCTCATTGGCATGACTGTATTGGAGTATGAAGATTGAGTGGGAAGCGGTCTCGTGACCCGCTTCGCAACAGGTTCTTCAGCATCCCCATCAAAGCTTCTCTTCCGAGATTGTCGATGTGAGTTCTCTGGAATAGGTAACAAGGCGGATAAAGGTACAAGAGATGCCGAAGCCCAAGGATTGTTGTTTGCAACAGGAGGATAAGCAACGCTGGAGGGCGGGGGTGACGACTGCATCGATTCCGGAGATGGTATTGGGGGTGGGAGGCCTGGAGCTGCCAAGGGAGAAAGTTGGCGGGCTGGAGCCCTTGATGCCAAATCGCAGTAAACTTTAAATTTCTTGAGTTTTTCATGCCATTCCTTCCATTGTTCTTGCGATGCCAGCAGGGAATATCTCATATTGCTCAAGAATTCGACCTCCATGACATGTATCTCGGTGACGGAGATTCCTGAAACCTCAGCCCAGGTTTTGTTCGTATAGGTGTTGTCATCCAGAACTGATCCGTCAGTGAGAAGTTTATTTTGGAGCAGAAATAGAACTCACACTTATTGCCAAGCATCAAAGCTACTGTCAGAAGCCTGTACTCACTACCACTGCGTCCTTTTACTGTAGAGTTGAATGTCTTCAGTCGGTAGATGAATAGCAAGGCTAATATTATGACCTTGTCGGTGACCTGCGTAGTGGAAAGGATTGTCACCACCCATTTACGAAATCCGATGGAAGGTATTGCCTCTTCTCGTAGTCGTTGAACAGGCGATGAGGATTGTGACAACCGCTCGGCCTTGTGTAGAGTCTCGATATTTTCGAACCAGAACAAACATGTAATCTAGCCTTTGTTAGAGGTTGGAAATTATAGAGGAAATGTTTCGGGGAGTACCTGAGCTGCAAAGTCTGGAAGACTGCCACCATCGGTGCTGATCGAGGAGGGGATCTGCAAATTGGGTCGAATCATGTCACTCGTAGCACTTTTCCTCCTCGTGTGGTCATCAGAAACCGAAAGAACAGTCCCTCTCTCCGCAGGTGCTGGGCTCTGTGGCCTCGAGTATGGTGCTTGACTTCTGCCCAATTCTGACCTGAGATTTGATGCTGGTTCTGGAGGTGGTAGGGTTGTATATGGTCTAGACGCCGTAGTTGAGGTAGAATAGCTATTTCCAGAAGTCACATTCGCCGTGTATGCATTGTCTCTGCGGCTGGAGTAGTCGTGGTATTGAGAGTGTGAGTATGTAGTAGCCATGGTGTCGGCAGGAGGGGTTCGAAGGCCGCAGTCTCTCCTTCGGTCAAGGTCGAATCTCGAATATGTAGGAGCGAAGAGATCGAGGGGAGCTGGGCGTGTAGATGTTCGATACATGGAGAGTGTGGTTATGTGGTTAGGTTCAGGGTGGAGATGCCTGGCCCTTTTGCTGGATCATTCGTGAGAAGCAGGTAGAATCCGGTTCTCGCAAGCAGAGATGGTTAAATATGCTAGTGCAAGACAACTGAGCAAGACAATCAGCTTCCCGCCGCCTAGCAGCTCCCGGTTTTGTTTCCCTTTCTTGTTCCGCGAGTTCGCCCAGATCAAAATGCTAGCACCGCAAAGCCATGGAGGGTACTGATACACGAGGCAAGTATCAGTTGGAATTGGCAGGCACGATCGGGGAAATGCTGGGCAGATCTGGTGCAGATAAGTAGTCGAGAGGGGGGGGTCAAGCGGGACAGCAGAAGGAAAGGTGTGTCGCCGGCGTGGTGGGCATTCGAGGTGGTTGAAAGTCAGTGACAATAATGGAAGTGAACAAAATCACTTGAGGAGGAGCTAGCTTGAACTGGGCTACGCCAAAAAGGAATCTGGAAAGGTGTGAAAGGGAAGAAAGAAGACTAGCAGGACGAGGAATGACGGAAGGGCAAGTCAAAGGCCGACTTGCAATCTTGGGTCCGTTCCAGACAGAAGTGGAAACCAAATCAATGGTGAATAAATAATGCTGTAGCAAAGAGTGGAGGCTGATCTCAAAGGAGCTGCCCAAGGTTCGGTTGATGTCACAGGCCGTCCGCCGCCGAGCAGAGGAGGATGGATGGCGCTCTGGTCTGTCTGGCTGGCTGGCTGGCTGTCTGTCTGTCTGTCTGTCTGTTCTGCACTGAGAGCAGAGCGACGGACCGACAGGGTTGCCTGGGCCTGGGGCTGATTGGAGGAGACGGCAGTCGCACGAGAGCGCAGCCTGCCTGGCGCAGGGAAAAGGGCTAAGGAGGACGGGCATGCCATGGCGTGGGCTTGGGCTTGGGCTTGGGCTTGGGCTTGATAGTGGTGGTCTGGTCTGGTCCGGTATGGGGCAGAGGGGAAAGAGGGAAAAATGGTAGGGGATGAAAGCTTTCCAGTGACTACGGTACGGTCAGCGCAGCGAGGTACCACCACCACCACCACCACCACAACCAGCACTTGCTACTACCACTACAACCACCACCACCACCATCGTCGTCGTCGATGCACCCAACCTACCGCCAGTCGCTGCCTGTCCGGCCTGCTGCCTCGGGTCTAGCACCATCCCTTCCTCCTGGTCCACTTGCCTCTGCTCCTGGTTGGCGAGGAGCCGTCTGTCTGCCCTTGCCCACTGCCCCTCGGAGCTACTTTCACCATCCACGAAAAAGACCTTCGCGGATCGAGGTGTGCACTTACTGTTACCGTCTGGTCTAAGGTGGCCCTCGCTCCAATCAGCAGCGCCTGCACTCATGGGGCCAAACGCCGCGTGCCGTGCGTGGAGGGCAAAACTCACACGAATCAATCGGGATCCATATCCAGTGATGCTAAGGAATCCGCAAAACAAGCAGCAGCAGAGTTTGGCTGAGGCAGCATGGCCAGGCATGGGACGGTCGGCATGGACTGGCATTGGCATGACTGGACCAGGAGGGCAAAGGCAGCGAGCGAGGTGAGGGATTGAGCGAGACGGGGGGCAGACGCTCCGTAGAGTGGTTGGCGTTCCAGCTGTTCCAGTTGTGCAATCTCGAGTGGAGCGCGCGTGGAAGCAAGATTATTGCGATGGATGCGCGTTCCGTTTAGAAAGTACGGAGTCCTGGACGCGGACTCATGGCAAGCATGGCTGTGTGTGGCTGGAATTGATGGGCAGCGGGTAAAAAAAAAGTACTCAAGACGAGTTTGACATCACCGGGATGACAGGAGAGCGCGGAGGACACAGCGCAACATCGAGCTGGTGGATCGTTGGTGAAGGAAGTTCTAGTCCTTCTTTCGGTCGCTGGGCTGTTGCTTTGGCGCGAAAATGCAACACATCGCATTGTGTGGTGAGCCAAGATAGGTGGCCACCCTTATTGGCTCTAGCACCCAAGCAGAATGGTGACACCGACTCATCTGCGAGCCGGCAGGAGGATGTACCAGGCGTGCTCTTATTGATCCCGGATATCCCGACACCCTTTCTGAGAAGTTTGTTGGTTCAGTTTATTATTCTCTCACGCGGGTCTCCACCAGCACGTAACTTACTCTCCACGCCAAGGATCAAAACTAGGCTTGGATGAACTAGGCTACGTCTGGTTCAAGGCTATTCAAGGAGCTAAGAGTCCACTGCAGCAGGGAGTTTCGGGAAGCTCAATCAATTCCTACGCGAAATACAACAACATCATTATGACATTATTGGGAATGAACCCTTCCTTCTCTGGTCAGCTACGAGGCAGCGGTAAGTTCTAGTAAGCAAGGCGGAGCGCAGCCAGCGGAGCATCGTGGCACGGTGGAAGGCTGAGGGCTAAATCAGAGTCAATGTTTTCTATTACGCGTCGAGTGACAACTGTTTGAGTAATTCGGGGCCACGCTGGGAATCAGGCTCCGTCGATATTTCTGATAGCTCCTGAATAGCATCCCACTCGGTCCCTGGTTGACGAGGGAAGAAGCCGACGCGATCGAGGATCATCGTTGACGAATTTCCTTCTGGTACAGTAGTACAGCAGACCTACTGTTCCCGTACTCCGTAATTGGCAGGCAGAATAAAGCCATATTGGTGGAGGTGAGAAATAAAGGGGAAAGGCAGATGAAGCTCTAAATTCAGGTTATGGCTGACGCACGAAGTGCAGCAGGCCATTTTGTTGACTGGCTCTCCGGGACCCAAAGATAATTTTCTCGACATGATCGGAGAAAAGTGCTCAGAATGAATAATGACGCCCTTTCCTGCTTCGTGAGTGGGTATAGACCTCGATTAGCCGTCGGCCTTGCGAGAGAGAGGAAAGTCGATACAGAAGCAGCCAATAATCGGCTGGCTACTCCTGTCGAGCTGACTGTAAGACCCTTTGACATATCCGGCTGATCGGAAAGCCTGATCAATGGTCTTCGGCGAATATCTCGTGATAGGGCTTGCAGGATTCAAGAAAAACGAAAATGTCATTTCAACCATTCCATGATTTGGGGTCCAAGAGCACGGAAGACGGAAACACTACGATGCGACCTGGGTTCAAGCCTTTGGTGGCGCTCACCTGGGCGAGGAGAGTGAAAATAACGGATACTGTGGACCAGCAAATCTTCAACAGTTACGTGACGCCCCTTCACATAACAGCGACTGTCATTGAAACTTCAAGGCACACTTTGAGAAGGGAGCGGATGTGGAGATCTAGACTCGCCTCATCTTGGTGGAGGAGGTGCAGGTCGAAAGGACTCGTCGGCGCAAGAGTCGAGGGTGCAAGCGCCAGGTTTGATCCTGTTTGGACCAAGCTGTCTATCAGTCATTCCAGAAGTCGTAAGTTGGCTGTGTGCTCTCTGATCCTACAGTGCAGGCTTTAGGGCATGGTATCCGCATTCCATTCATCCATGCCGCCGTGGTTTCGACGATCGTGATGCATTAAACAAGACCTCGGAAGGGTAAAACTTTGACGAGCTTATGCCAAAGAATATGCTTGAGCAACAAGAGCCAGTTTGGATTTGGTGGCGTCTGGATCGCCAGTCGTTGTTTCAACCTTTGGATGGAGCGGGGCAACACGAAGAAGGCGGCGTGGTGGTGGGAGAGAAATGACTTTTGGGATTACCGTGCCGCCTGAGAGAGGCCGGAAACCCCCCCTCCTGCTCCTGATCGGCCAAGAGTGAGGGAAGCTGCTGGTTCACGCGTCTGATAATTGGGTCCGCATGCATAATCAACAGTCGACGAGAAGACGGTTATATCTGAACGCTGACCGAGTCATTAATCTGCAGTGGGTGGTGAGCGGCCAGATTATACAGTGGCAGAAAAGAGCAAGGGAAGGTTGGCGACCCAGGGCACGCAGCGCTGGGCGGTGAGAGCCACGACTCACTGGAACCATGGCCGAGCCAGCCAGAGGGCCGCTGAGGGAGATGGATGATGCATGGGGTTTCCCATGGTGCGGTGCTGTCTTGCCTTTTGGTGTTGGTGCGGCGTCATGACTGAGAGGGTGCAGCTGTATCATCGGGGGCCAGGGGGGCGCTGTGAATGGCAAAAAGCCCGCCCAGCAACGTTTTGAGGCATTCATCAAGGCTTGTAACGGATTTCCGCTTCGAATTAAGTCTGACGTGCCAATAGTCGTCCCTCATCCCGGATGGTGATTTGCTCGTTATTGCCCCTCCAGGAATCTCCTGCACTCGCGGAAATGCTTGCTCCCACTCCGTACTAACATCATGTACGCTGCTCACACGCTGCCAAATCCGCCACAACATCCGCATGTGCCGTTGGCTCGGGTTATGACCGGCCGTGGGTGTGATTCGATCGTCAACCGCGGTCTGTAACCTGGAGCCTTCATCAGCAAGTCCAAGGAGGCTCACGCAACAAGCTGAAAAGCGGCAAAAGCCACCCTACTTTATGACAGATGATAAGTGTGCACTCAGGAAAGTCCAAACCCCAGGGGAAAACAACCTTGCTTGCCACTTGGCTTGGAAATTGAGAGAGATGCTGGCTGTCTTGTTGGTGTCCTCCACTTCGAATAGATGATTCAATAATAATCATACCGAGTACTTTCGGTATCGAAACATTTCCCTATCCCAGATCGCTCGGTTGGCGTGACTCCCCCGTATTGGTCTGGAGGACTCACGATCCCGGCTATCCTGTGCAGTGATGAGTCGCACTATCATGGTCAGGTTTGAATCGTGAGATCTCATCCCGTCTGGCTATTCTTATTTGCTGGGAGGGCGAAGAGCCACGAACAACGCCACTTCGCGTCGAACTCTCGCTCGTCCTCAGCCTTGGGATGCGCAGCGCAGGAGCATGTGGAACTGCGTCTTCATCTTGTCATCTAGAATCCATCCATGGTCCAAGCAGACTTACGCTTGCAACCTCTAGCTCTTACGTTGGTCAGTCTTCCGTCAATCAAGAAGCGGAGACGTATTTGGAAGCACGCCTAATCTTACCTTCCCTTTCTGGGCGGTTGCGACATGGCAACGAAAGGGCAACTGGCCCGAAGAGAATAATATGGGGGAGAAACTTGATGTCGGTCAGCATATCCGGCAAAATTCAAACACCTCTGGATCCTTTGCGAGCTGAGACTCGTTCCAATCAAAAATACTCTTTGGTCAGGCGATCGCGTAGCTGTACGATTCAACGTCGTATGCGTGTTGTGTGTTGCACTGGCTCCAGACAGATCATGTTTCTCAAGCTTCCCAGGGCTCAGCCTTCATGTCGTATCTGACTGAAACATCGATATGCCTTCAAAGTCAAATGCAAACGGGTGTTCGATCCTCTCCTCAGCAGCCGAAATCACTGCCTTGGTCGATCAAAAACTCACCGAAAATGGCACCCACAATTACGACTGGATGATGAGCAAGAGTCTGTCACAACTACACAATCAACCTTCTTGAATTCTGAACCCTTGTTGTTGCATCTCAATGCACTCTCCCGCATTCCCAACATCTTGATTTGCGTTTGGAGTGACCTGCGAATTTGTTCGACATGTTTCCACGCCAGCTGCCTAGTGCCTTTTGACATCATATTCGTACATTTCATTACCAGGATTATTGATGCTTCCTTGCCATCTTTTCCCTCAAGCAATCTAGTTGAGAAGATTGGTGGAGAGTTTGACTTGAGAAGCCTCAAAGAAGGAGTAGCTGTATCAAGCCACATCATCTGCTGCCAAAGCTCAGTAGGCAACACAGATAGAAATGAGCGAGGATGTAGGACGCCCGGAGTCGACAACTTGCTGCAGCTATAGTAGATCAAATTCCCTGTTATTAAATGGATCTTGCTCAAAGTCTTTTGCAGGAAGGCAACAGATTCCATGGACAGTGGTAACGACAGACGCAGGCAATATTGAGAGGCGTTCTAGGTGTCTGAGCACGTGAAGAAGCCTCGCGTTGAGTTTTAGTCAGCCGAAATACGATCACATCCCTTCAGCCCCGACTTTTGATGAACACTAGCCCTGGAGGAATATGGCGAGGCAAAGTCGTATTCGAATATGATGACCGTTGACCGAATCAATACGAAGGGGCTACGGCATCATGTTGACAGTGAGAGATTTATTCTTATTCTTATAAATATTGCGCAATAAATTTTCAGAATAAACCAACTTCTCCTGCTACACACATAAGAATCTTTAGCCAAAATTGACCGAGGGTCTCAAGTAGAATACCGCACGTGATGATATATCACGTGCAAACACGAGAAAAACCTGACGCT
Source organism: Arachnopeziza araneosa (assembly GCA_003988855.1). NCBI lineage: Eukaryota > Fungi > Ascomycota > Leotiomycetes > Helotiales > Arachnopezizaceae > Arachnopeziza > Arachnopeziza araneosa. The sequence goes on from QYAI01000024.1 coordinate 31,629, forward strand.
AAAGCAAGGCAAGGAGTGCCGGGGCAACGACGATCCAAATCAACGTCGGGAAGTACGAGATGCATCTGTCATGACCACAACCTATTCTTTTCCTCCCTTTCCAATCATCTTCACAAAGTGAAAGTACAATCGCTATCATTCTCCATCACACTCAATATTGCTCTTTCTTACGGTCCCGTCAACGACATTCCTACCTGCATCGCGGCTTGAGACGCCTTACAATACCACAAAAGTCGATAGGCTTTGAGTAGCCATAATGGGGTTCGGAGACTTCAATACAATATGCTCGCGGGCAATGGTGCCATTGTGCTCCGTGGTGGGGAATGGGCTGACCGGTTCGACTGAAGTTGGCATTGAAGCAGACTGCTATGCGCGGAACATTGAATTAGCCAACACCATCATCTTTCAAGGCGCTGCATCATTCATGCACATAGTAGCATTAATCATGACAGTTATCATGATTCTTCACGTTCGAAGCAAATTTACAGCTGTCGGTTCGTTCCCCAGATCGTTTTGCGTAGTTTGCCCGTGTTGATACTAATGTCGATCCAAATAGGCCGCAAAGAAATAACATTTTTCTTCTACATCTACATGCTTCTCTCCTTCGTATCGTTAGTTTTAGACTCGGGCGTTATTCCTCCGGCCAACGGTGCCTACTCATACTTTGTCGCGGTGCAAAGCGGACTTACATCAGCCCTCTGCGTCTGTCTCCTCATAAATGGATTTGTAGGATTTCAATTATACGAGGATGGGACAACATTATCCGTCTGGCTGTTACGATCAGTCACCCTGGCTTTCTTCATCATAAGCTTCTTGGTTTCATTGGCAACTTTCAAGTCATGGGCTGGTCTGAGCCCTGATAATACAATCGGCCTCTTCGTGGTTCTCTACCTTGTTTCTGCTATCGCATTATTCATATATGCTGCTATGCAGATCATTCTTGTTGTCAACACACTCCAAGATCGTTGGCCGTTAGGAGACATCGCTTTTGGAGCGTTCTTCTTCATTATTGGCCAAGTGATCTTATATGTCTTTAGTAGCACTTTATGTAATGCAGTTCAGCACTACCTAGATGGCCTGTTCTTCGCCACAATCTGCAACCTGTTGGCTGTAATGATGGTCTATAAGGTTCGTCGTTCTTTCCCTTTAGTGTGGAATATTTGTTGACTTTTTTAGTACTGGGATTCGATCACCCGAGAAGATCTCGAATTCTCAGTTGGAACAAAACAACACAATTGGGAAGTGAAAGAGCTCCTTCCTGAGGATGATCACCGCAATACAATATATCAAGACACCGATTACCCTAGCGCTATGTATAATAATTCTAGTCAGGCCCGAAACTCAAATTATGGCGGGTTTTCAGGATATTAAGATTTGGATTACAAACCTCTTTGTATTGGAGATCGGTTAGGAAAATTGCATTTGCATAGCGTGGATTGGGTCGTTTGAGAGGCGTATCGAGGGTGCATGTTTGTGTGTATATTTGGTAGTAATGGGGGGATGGCGTTTCATTTTGGGAGAGGCTCGTAAACAGATAGAGGAGAGCATTAGATGTGTAATTTGAAATCTTGGTGATTTGTCTTTTGTTAACTCGGACCACATGAAGTTGGGAGCCAAATATACATAAAAGAAAGTCAAATGTGCCTACAGTGGAAGTCAAGATAAGAAAACTAAGTCTCCACTAGGTTGTTGATAATGAAAGACATGTGGGCAAGAAGGAAAGTATACACAGCAGACCTACGTTTACTTTCTCCTATCAATTCATTTAACTCATTGATTACAAATTGCTAATCTGCACTAATTTTTGGCTTGTATATTTCAAGTTATCAAAACTCTGACGGAAAGAACACAAATTGGTAGTTCCAATAGACAAGAAGTTGCTAACGCCGTATTTCTGAGTTCGTATATTTTATGAAGAATAATCTGGGTTGTCTTGTTGATGTCCAACGAAAAATGTTGTTTTCGATAGCCAGCTAGGAAGCACTTTTCAATAGATGAACTCCACTACTTCTTAGCAATGGCAACCCAAGCAATCATCCTAATACCTACGTCACTATCCGTCTGTTCAAACGCATCTAACTTCTGAACTTCCTCCCTCAACACCGTCTTCAATTTCATCAACTCCTCATCACCATAGTCCTTACAAAACATGTCCTTGAACAGCATCATATTCCTTACCAAGTCATCCAGACTCTCGGCTTCCATACGCCCATGCAGAACGTGGACCGAGATCTCGTGTCCAAACCCGGCGTCCTCGAACTGTTTGAAGAGCCAAGCGCCGCTTGACCAGGACGATGGCACGTCCCACGAGTAGGGCTTTTCATGGGGACGGATACGGAGGCAACTGTTGGTGAGAGCAGGCGTGAAATTACGCTCTTTTGGAGATGTTCTTAGCATCTGGGTACGACGGGAAAGGCAAGAGGAGACGAGACAAACCTGCCCAGGTAGTCACAACAGCAATACCTCCCTTCTTCAACACCCTATGCATTTCCTTGGCAGCTTTCAGCGGTCCTTCTAAATCATTCGGTGTAGGACTGAAGCCGAAGTTCGTCACGACGTGTGTGAACGTCCCTTCTTTCAATGTGTGTAGGTCTCTGCAATCGAGTACTTCGGCGTCGACGTTGTCCCATCTGGCGGCTGTTGCACGCTCTTTAAACATGGTGACCATGCCCGGCGCGAGATCAGCGCCATGAATATGAGCAAATGGGTAGTGGTGTTTGATGACCATGGTTGCGATGCCTGTTCCACATGAATTATCGAGGACTAGAGATTGAAGAGTCAGCTTTCTTTTTTCTGATTTGTGTGAACTCGAACGTTGAGGTTAGGCAAGTGGATTGGGAAAATGAGAAGAGAGTTGACTGTTTACTATAAAGGACTTCTTACTGTAAGACTCGGGCGAGATTGGTACAGAGAGATTTGGAATGATTTGCTTGATGATGTTGAAAGTAGCATTAGATGCTAGTCGGTCGTAGGTGTTACTGTTTAAAGAATGGAAGGAATGGGAGCTTGAGGTTGTAGACATTTTCACCGATGTTTGTAGACTTTGAATCAAGACGTTGGATGTTTTGGTTCTCAAAGAAGGAGGAGCAAGTAATTTCAAGAGCATTGAATAACATGGAGGCTGGATTCTGAGAGGTATTTGTAGCTGTTCAAAATGTATCCGCAAAGTCTCCGGAGCTGTTCTGTAAGGAGACTTACATTGCAGGATAATCTCAAAGTCTCCGAGACCACAGAAATCAATCATATACTTGTATGAAACATCAATAAATCTGTTGAGAAAGGATACCAGGTGCGTTGTTGATACTGTTTCTTAAAATAATCGAATATCTGGAGTTGGGTTGAGAGGCAACTTTCAGTGTCGAGATTCGAAGACCTTTCAAAATCCAACCATATGATGCAAAGGGAATAGAAGTAAAAACACCCTTAAACCCTCTTATTTTCTAAATCATTAGTTTCCTCGCTGTTTGTTCACAACAGAAGTAAATCACGAAATAGGGGAAACTCGGTAAAGATCCTTCAACTCATTTAGGCTCCAGTCTACATGATCAGCTAGCTAGACTCTTCGTAATACTTGGTTTAGGTACGCATATCAAATTCTTAACCTTAATAATTTCTGTGCACCCAAAGAAGATTTCAACGACGAATTACTGCAAGATAAATCTTGATGTCGAATAGTATATAAAACACAAAAGAAAAGAAGACTTAAGCATATGTAGTTTGAACTCAAAATGTAAGGTAATACTTTGCATCGTTTCATCATTCCTCCAGGATCTGATAAGCAATGATAGAATACTGTTCCAGCTAGAACCTCTACGTGTTGATGGTGCTATCTGTCTTAAAACCGCTTTTTCACAAACGGATTAGGACTATTCCATTAGCACCTAATTGCTTGATATGAAAATCTGGCTCTTATTATATCATTGCCCAGCCTAAAATCATAGACCGAGTGAGAAAAACACTGCGCACTACATTCTGAAGAGATGTAATTAAGAGGAACAATCAGTATGGCTAGCTGTTATTTATTATACATGTATCAGCTTGTTAGCTGGACCGTGAGCTATACATACAAAACTATGCCAAAATAGACTCCTAACGCCTCGCTTGGTAATGCACAAAGTCATATACAATCCGCCGTATCATTAGTTATGTGCACCATTGGACCCACTTAATGGGCGCTTCGCATCATATTTATCGAGTTCACTTCCATCTCCAGAATAGCCTATACGGTCTCGATTATCGTCAATTATTCGCGCATACTCTATGAAGAGTCGATATGCGTAAATCTGAATAAAATTAGTCCTATGAAACTGTTGATGAGCGGTATCCAAAACTCACCTCTATATCTTCACGCCTCAACACCTTTTCTGCCCACTCTCGCCCTTGGCGGCCTAGTTTTCGAGCCTCGAAATCGTGTCTCGGAACATATGGATCTCCCTTTCTAGAATTGGATGATGTTCCAAGACCGATGAAATAAGTCAAGAGACTGTATAAATCATCGTATCGATTATCCATGGGAGCGAAATGCCTCCAAGCAAATAATCTTGAATCATGCCACTCTCTAAAAATTGTGCTCTTGATACCCAAGCTCTTGCTTTGAAGAAACGCATGCCATCTCCCAGAAAATGAATGACCATCGACATCCACAACATACTTCGATTCAAACTGTTCGCTCAATGTCGTCATATTCTTGTAGGTCCAAACATCATCGTAAAAGTCACAATTAGGAACACATGCGAAAGAGTCTGTGAAACCGACATCAGTGTGTTTTGATGCAAATTCACTTGGGACAAAGTGTTTGAATGTGCTGTAAGTCCCGTCTTTGCTTTCCGCCTCGATCAAAATTTGAACTTCTTTTGTGGCCATGACTGTGTCATTGGTGATGAGGGCAAGGCGTTGGCGGTGCATGTTCATCCAATTATCAGCAGTATTAGTTCCACCAGAGGTGACTCCTCTCCATATCATATTATCGTCCTTGTCATCCCAATCAAAATCGTATGTTGGATCGTATGCATAACGATCATCGTTCCGATAGTACATATTGGCAGGGAATAAAATGTCGTTATTAACATTGACTTTGCATTCTCCAAAAATAGGAAGCAAGCTTCGACTAGCCACTACAGTACTTGGGGCGAACAGGAAACCATGCTTTTCTTGGATTTCAGGTCCAACAGTGCAAAGATCAGAAGAGAGGTTGAAATTGGTAACGAAACCCCCTCGGGAATCTTTGTAGAGATTGTCAATGTGGACTGCTGAAGCAAGCTCATCTCTTGCAGGAGATTCAGGGGGGCAAGCCTCACGCGCCAGGCTCATATATTGCTGGCCATGAGCCCCAAAGAACTTAGGGTCGGTAATGATAGGAGCTGTGTCGTTCTCTTTGAAAAGTCCCGTCATGTTTGTGGTCCATTCAGCTGCGGCATCTGGATAAATCTTTCTCGTTTCGGCCTCCTTTGCCAGTAGTATTTGCATATCATCCCAAGGAACAACTACTCGAGGCTGGTCAAGGCGATTCATTGCAACATCCATATCTGGTAGGTACTTGACGAAAGGTTGCACCATTTCTGCTAACGTCTCCACCCGCCAATTGGCCTCTGTCATTTTCCAGACCTTGCCATCACGGATATGAAGACCAGAGATGCCATTTTCTGGATCTTCGTGTAGATGTGCCGCAAGAGACCTGATCGTGGCTGGTTCTACTGCCCAGAATGGCCTTAAATCATCCATTATCTGGCTAAAATCATCGATATTGTGAACACTACGTTCTCGACTGAACTTGTACCAATCTCTGAACCCAGGCGGTGGATTTCTTCCGTAGATCCTTCTGTACTTTGTAACGGTTTCCTTAAATGTCGAGGACCTATCTTCATCGTATTTGTTCCATGCTGCGTCGGCTTTTTGCATCAGCGCAACGATTGGGTGTTGATCGTTGACACTCGCATGTTCTTCGAAGTGCCCTGATTCAGATTCGGGAGACTGATATGTTTTAGCAATTGAAATATGGTGCAAAGCAGAAGTGGTGAGACTTGCATCGTTATCTGGTAGGGCTTTTTGGCCTGCATCTTTGACCAGTCCTGAGATTGGTATAGTGATATCCTTGATTCTCGTGGACACATCGCTCTTTGGTAGTCGGGAGAGGTTCAAGAAGAGAATAACAGACACTATAGCACCCAGGAAAATTAGGCGCCTCTTGCTGCGATCCAAGCCAACCATAGCGACTCCCCGGAACGGCTATCTGCAGATTGAAGACGGATCCGATGGTATGTGGAGCATCAGGCATGAATGTCGAACTTGATGCCTGTGTGAAGTGAGAGATGTTTGACAAGAAAAAAAGAAGTAAGACTGAAAGAGGTCAAGGATTTGGCTTGTGCAGAAGCCGTTGTCATACCATTGGACGAGAGGAGGGGGGCTCATCTTTAGGTAAATTTGGCAGGGCATTCAAGGCTGTGCCGTGCTGGAAGTGGAAGGCCTTTCAGGCCCATCCCCAGAGGAGTCGCTGCTCAGCCATCGCATCCACCATCCCACAGTTTGATATCGGGAGAAAAGACCAATCGACTGCCCATTTAACTCTTCGGGATTTCTCCTTTCCTGGACCGATGGAATCTTTCTCTCTTCAGTGTTTGATTCTTGAAACCAAACTGCTATAATAGGGTGTAGCTACCCCTGAAATCAATATCAGCACGACAGCGATTCTCTCGCCATGGTAGATCTGGTCTATTATTTCCAGCTACACAGTCTCTAAGCCACGCAATTTTGGTGCGCACTCAGTGGACACTGGAGAGACTGCCTCAGAACTATCCCAATAGGCTGTACTGAGACTTCAAAAGCCTTGCCATTAAAAGAAATACGTGAATCTCATCCTCGGAACGAGAAAGCGGCGAAAGATAAATGAGGCAAATCTGGCCGCGTATATTATAAGCTTGCGACAAAACCTCTGCTATCTCTACCTCCGTAGACTGCTGCCTTGTAGGATTTCTGGCAATAGTAGACTTCTGATTGAAGTACTGTACAAAGGGCGGTTTAGCCACAGAACCTTGGTGCTTACAGGGACAGTGACAGTTGATCGCCATTAGAAAATTTAATTCTTACCATAATTGTGTAGAAAGAAGTAAGAACACAATATAAAAGCATTAAATGAAGTTTATTCCAGTAGTATTTTCGCGGCATCCGCGAGCTGAATTATCTGGACTGCCGCTTTATCAACGTCTCAGGCCTTGTTAAAACAGCACTCCATAAAATACGTTCGATCACTTACACTTCACAATTTCCATCCAGCGCCAGCTCACTACGACTATGCCACCACGGTTACCTGCGCTCTCGGCGTACTGCCGAGCGGCGCCTGCTGCTTCTCGTCCTTTAGCAGTGTTTCTTCTCCCATTCACGCAAGGTCGTGCGGCATCAATTCTTGCATCTCTCTCTGACAACCCTGGAGCATACAACAAGCGTATCCGGCGCGGTCGTGGCCCTTCATCTGGAAAAGGAAAGACATCAGGCAGAGGTCATAAGGGTCAGAAAGCTCATGGACATGTCCATCCTAGATTTCAAGGTGGTCAGACACCACAACACAAAGTGCATGGAGAAATTGGCTTCATAAATCAGTACGAAATGATAATTCTACCTAAAGATTGTAGATGGCTAATGGGCAATGTAGCTGGTCTGTCGATATGTCTCCTATCAATCTTGACCGCATACAGTCATGGATAGACCAAGGTAGACTCGATCCTACACAACCAATCACTTTGAAGGAATTGGTCGAGTCGCGATGTATCCATGGTATCAAAGATGGAGTGAAGCTGTTAGCTCGAGGAAAGGAAGAGCTCAAGACTCCAATCAATATACTGGTGTCTCGAGCGTCATCTGAAGCGATCAAGGCCATTGAGGCAATCGGAGGCCAAGTTACCACCAGATATTATACAGGGCCGTCTATACGGAGAATATTACGGGGCGAGTCAGAATCAAGCTTCAAACCATTGTCTAGGATAGACCAAGATGGGTCTCCAATTCTCAGTGCTGTAGCAAGCAACGGAAAGTCATTCAAATATCGTCTTCCTGACCCAACAGGTCGTAAGGATCTGGAATATTATCGGGATGTTGCGCATAGAGGGTATTTGAGCCATTTGGTAGAAGAGGGCCATGGACCTAGTTTGTATTACAAGACACCAGGAACTGGGACTAAGAGGAGAGTTACCAAGACCGGTGGTAAGGAAGTGGCTGGCAAAGATAATAAACTATGGTAGATGGCTGGATATTATGATGTATTATATGTAAAAAGTAAAGCAACAAATGTACGCATCAGGGTGTCAAGATGTTGCAGAATATAGTACTCCGCAAGATTTGTATCACCAATCTCTACCTTTGATCATTGTAACATAGACGTGTTGATGGCTTGGCTTGGTTTGAAATTGGGTAAGTTGCAAGGATGTTGACGCTAAACCGAGCTTCGCCGTGATCAAGCTTCCCATATCGCAGAGGAGGTTGACTCCTGCATTGCAATTCGGGGACTGCCTTCGCAGTGTAATTATTTGGAACATCATTCCGAGAGACGGTCTCTGCGCTTTTCAAGGCGCCAGTTACGATGTCATTATTCGGTACATCACCGGACGATGCAACAATATCAGTAGCTTCTAGGTCTAGGAACTCCCTCTTCGACGACGAACCTAGCCCAGCCCTTGGATCGAAGTCGTCTCTGTTCGCCGACGACGATACTACCGGTACTCCAGGATGGGGAATGCCCACACCGAAAAAAGCTCCAAGGGGTGAATTGGTCAAGAGCTTGCTACCCGCCTCGGATGTCCCTGATACCTATATCGATATCTTTGATAACTTGATCAGCGAGGGAAATGGCTCCGGAGGAAAGATAACTTGGGAGGGAGTTCAGAAGGTTCTACGAGGAGCAAGCTACCCGAATCCTAATGATTTAAATCGCATAATGGGAATTATATACGGCGAGAAGGCCCCATCAGAGTTGAGCAGGAACGAATTCAACGTGCTTCTTGCGTTGATTGGATTAGCGCAAGAACACGAAGATGTCACTCTTGACAGCGTTGACGAAAGACGAAGAAGTAAGTGGTTTTTCCCCACTGAGACATCTTATCTTGATCTAATTAAACTCTAGAGTTGCCTATCCCACAGCTTTCTAAGATATCAGCTGCTTTACCAGGCGTGGAAACATTAGCTGCAAAGCCTCCTCAGCGAGTCGCGACTCCTCCGCCGGCTCCAACTGTTGCTGCATCTCCACCTAAGCCTCGTACAATGAGAAAGAACTCACTCGATTTCCCCGAAGCGGATCCCTGGGGGAGCCCAGCAATGCACAGTGGTCATAATCATGAAGAGGCCAGCCCGCCGAAGACAAATGGCACACACAGAGAGATAAGCAGTATTGTCCAAGAGCCAGTGAGAACCACAAGCAGTTTCACAACGGCCTCGATGAGCGAGTCCAATGTATCCAATCAACCGCCACCAGAGAGACCTGCTGCCCCGACGGGTCTATGGGGCTCGTACGATGGGAATCCAAGTGCATCCTATGGCAATAATGCTTCCGGGTCCGGACTCGGAGGTGATGCGTTTGGGGGTGGAGGAAATGGTGGTGGCGAAGAGGGACCTGGGCGGGAAGCACCCAGTCGAGCATTTGGTGGTGGTCGAGTGACTACTTCTGGCCCTGAAGAGAACATTGTTGTCACACTTCTGCCAGAGAAAGAAGGCGTTTTCATGTTCCAGCATCATAATTATCACGTCTCCAGTGCTCGTCGGGGAAGCAAGGTTGTACGAAGATATAGTGATTTCGTCTGGCTTTTGGATTGCCTTCAGAAAAGGTTCCCTTTCCGACAATTACCTCTCCTTCCACCTAAGAGAGTTGGAGGTATGTATGCAATATACTGAAAGGTGTGTTTTCCACTAATGCATAATAGTTAATGGTAATCATCTTGCTGCGGACAATACATTTATCGAGAAACGGAGAAGGGGACTTGCTAGATTTTCAAATTCACTTGTCAGACATCCTGTTCTGAACCAAGAGCAACTAGTCATCATGTTTTTGACCGTTCCAACCGTAAGCTAGCTCTAATCCGAACAGAATTTTGTAGCTAAGATCATGCTAATTAGCATCAGGAACTTGCCGTCTGGCGTAAACAAGCTACCATATCAGTACAAGAAGAGTTTGTAGGAAAGCCGTTGCCACCTGGACTTGAAGATTCTCTGCCACCGACTCTGAATGATCTATTTGATAGAACCCGTGCTGGCATCCGGAGATCTGCCGATATCTATATCAACTTATGTAAGCTCTCTATTACAGCGTCGCCCACGAAGCTGGGATTGTTGATGGTAGTCAAAAATTTGTTTGCTGATAATTCTAGGCAATCTCATGGATCGCCTTGCAAAACGTAGTGAAGGTCTAGCTGCGGATCAACTTCGTATTTCAATTTCCATGCAGTCCTTGACAGATGCCTCAGCAGATACCTACTCAATCGACACGAATGATGTCCCACTATTGAATGAGGGACTTCAAGCTACGGCTAAGCACTTGTCTAACAGCCAGAGTTTGCTCGAAGATGAAGCCAAAGCCTGGGATCAAGGGGTCTTGGAAGACCTCAAAAAGCAACGAGATACTCTGGTTAGCATGAGAGAACTATTTGAACGCAAGGACCGTTATGACAAGGACAATATTCCGTACTTGGAGCGAAGAATTCAAAATAACGAAAACAAGCTTGTTGCCATTAGAGCAAAACCAGAGGGATTGGTGAAGCCAGGCGAGATTGAGAAAGTAACCGAAGCTATCATTAAGGTAAGAGAAAATTCGCGACCCTACTTACAAACACTCAACTTGTTGTTTAGGATAAAGAGTCCATCGTAGCTCAACACGCTCGAGGAGTGTTTGTTAAAGAATGCGTCCGAGATGAGCTGATTTACTTCCAAAGTTCTCAATATCATGTCAGCCGTTGGAGTCAGGACTGGGCCCAGGAGCGTGTGAAATACTCCGAGCTACAAGCCGACAATTGGAAGCAGTTGCACGAAGAACTGGAGAGTATGCCTCTCGGTGATTAGATGCGTTATTGGATCCATAGTTGTGGTCGAATCCGGGGATTGCATCTCTGCCTATTGCAGGATGCAACGTGTAAAGTGTATAGCAGCATTCCATATTTAGGAGGAAATTCTTGCGAGGTTTTATTAGCGGTTGTATGCCTACTTGTATACATAACGATTGTTTGGGGAGTAGAATACCAATTTGATGAAGTTTACCAAAAAAAGTTGAAATGCTGTGCTTTTCGACCTGTTGCCTCCCCTCCCCCTTGAAGGTGGCTCGCTTATTATGACGAGCTATCGCAGATCTCCGGGATCAATAACGACCCCTCCACCTTCCTCTGCTCAAACTATACCTAACAACAACAACCGCTTGGCGCACCTTCACGATGGCGACCAAGGCAGTGCAAAAGACCATGTGCAATGAGTTCATGGCGCTTACTGGTGTCAATGAGAAAACTGCGATGAAGGTAAATACGCTGCCTAATACACCCCCTCATATAGAAGAGACTGAAACTGATGGCTTGGTATTTTGTAGTTGTTGAAAGCCAGTAATTGGAAGCTAGATCAGGCTGGTGATAGGTGAGAGCTTACTTCCTTCCGTATGGGTTTATTGGAATGGAAGGGATACGAGACTTGTTGCCCAACATGCTTTGATGGAAGGTACTGAGCTCCTGGACACGCTGTGGAATCACACTCGATATTCGAAGAGAATGATTCGAAATACAAGCTCGCATATACTGCACTCGACCAAGTACAACTTCGCCTCAAGGAGAACATATCAGATCAACACTACCTTGCTTGTTTCAACCCAAAATGCAGTACCGGCACGGACAAAGTTGATCACACGGCACACCATGGCTTTTATAGCACTGGGTAGAAAACTATACTTTGGCCTTGAATTGTGTCCTACTTCTTCTCAGCCGCGCTATCTAAAATCATGATTCACCTTGATAAGAGTTGCGAAGCCGTTTGACTCTGTCGTTACTTGAAAATCCCCCACATCATACCTACAAAATGTGTAACTTTTTGGAACATTTACAACATATGCTGTGGTGAAAAACAGCTTTTTAGTAGCACCAGAGCCTTGTATGAGCTGGCGATATCTGGCATTAGGCACCAAAAGCCAGAGGAATCCTCACAGGAGTTGACAGAATATGAAGCATCGTACGTTGAGCAACTTCAAGCGGCAATATTCTAGCTTACGAAACATACATCAAGCTGCTCAAATCTAGGGGACAATTTTTTTCATCGTCGACCAAGATCGCTGTCTCGTATTCCTTCCCTTTTTAATGAGAAAGATATTGCCGAGATTTGCACAGCTAACTAAGATGCTGGCCAGTTATTTCGCATCGAACAACGTCGGTGCTTTTATCAAAGAAAAAGATAGCTTGCTTAAACTCTTCGACAGTTACCGTGGTTAGTGCGTTTCAACCATGTTGATCATGTATGACAATAACTTTCCTACAGAATCATCAGATGAGGCAGACGCAACTAGCATTGATGGAACGATGCGATATTTGAATGATCTAGGAGTCAACATGGAGAACGCCGAGTTCTTCATTCCCATGGAGATCGTACAAGCACCAGCACTGGGGGAAATGACTAAAGATGGGTTTGTTGATGGGTGGAAGGCTGTCAGGTAACTAAATTCTCAATTAACCTGAAGACTCTACTAACAGAATTGACAGTGCTGATACTTTACCTAAGCAAAAGGCTTACGTCAAGGGACAAATCAAAGCACTGTCTTCTGACTTGATTTTGTTTAAGAGAGTCTATCGCCACGCATTCCTTAGTGGTAAAGAGAGCGGTGCAAAGGCGTTAAGTTTAGAGGCAGCTCTGACTTACTGGACAATTCTATTCAGCTCGCCTGGAAGACCCTGGGTATCGGCTTCGGTCGATTGGTTTGATCTCTGGTCTGAATATCTCAAGAAGAACTGGACAAAGACGGTCAACAAAGATATGTGGAACCAGACCTTTGAATTCTTCCAAAAGAGTGTCCAGGACGAGACTTTGAGCTTCTGGAGTGAGGATGGAGCCTGGCCAGGAGTTATCGACGATTTTGTTGCGTATGCCAAAGCTAAGAACGGCACAGCGGGAACAATGGAGACCGACTAGATTTGGGACTGCGAAGATTGATCATGAGCGGCTTTTTTCTCTAACGAGCGGGCATAGCATCACTGGCGTTTGGTGCACTATAGGCGAACATTGCTGCTGAATTTGAACGGTTTATGGCACCACATAAAACTGCTCTTTTTGACTCCAAATACTGAGTCATTTTCATGATAAAAGTACATTCCCAATTCGCCGAGCAATGCCCATATCATACATATCTCTTCCCACACCTTAAAATTCCTCCCGACTTTCACTTTCCCAAGGTATATCTCCTCCAATCCTACTTAAATTCTCCAACTTCCCATTCCCCAGCTTCACCGTACTGAACTTGATCATCCTGGGATCTAGACCTAGTGTATTCCTCACATCGGCCTGCACCTGCGAACTGGAATCGTAACGCATGACGAAATAGTGGCCTTCATGATAGATAGCTTGATGTTTGCGCGTCTTCTTGGGCAGGGAGAAGACGCCCCAATTCCTAATACCACGGATGGTGCCGCCGTTCCTAAGGACAAGGGATCCAGCGGTGCGCGCGATTCTGGATCAATGGTTAGAGAAAGGGAGGAATGCAACAGGGTGGATGAGTACTCTTTGACTTCAGCGAGATTGCCCGGCCGGACCTGAACCTGTCAGCTTCAATCAGATGCGAGTTAGAGAAGAGCTTACGATGGCTATCATTTCGTACAACATCTCTACAGCTGGACTTGGGCATTCCCTCCTCGCGATGTACTCGCGGTTGAGATGCAGGGGCGCTCGGACCACGTCGGACCAAAAAAAAAGTCGACTTGTGCGATTGCGCGCCAACTCGATAAGAGAAATATCTCCAAAAATCCCCTTCCCCCACCACGACCCCAACAACAACGCGGAACTCGAGGCGCCATGTCCAAACGCCCAGCGGAAGATGTCGAGAATGGGGGCGTCTCGCTCAAAGGCGGGGAGCGGCCGCAGAGTGCGGGATCGGAAGATGAGATGGGCGAGTTTGAAGACGATTTCGAAGACGAGTATGAGAGTGAGGATGAGGTCATCGAGGCCGGCGTGGATGGCAGACCGGATGCTGAGAGGGAGGCGGATGGTAAGTGGTTTCCCCCCCCTTGGAATCGGCTCCGGCGCGCAAAAATGTGGCATCTGCTAATGTGTGTGTAGAAGCTATGGATGTGGACCAGCAGACTTTCATAGTGGGAAGGAGTAAACTGGAACCGGGACAGACATTATCACCAGATCTCTCGACCTATGAAATGCTACACTCTCTCAGTACACCGTGGCCCTGTCTCTCTTTTGATATTGTGAAGGATACGTTGGGCGATGACCGGAAGACCTACCCCGCTACGATGTATGCAGTTGCTGGAACACAGGCTGCGCACAAGAGAGAAAAAGAAAATCAGCTGTTGGTTATGAAATTCAGTGGATTGAGTAGGATGGAGAGGGATCACGGAGAAGACGAAGATTCCGATAATGAGGATGAAGATGCAGATCCAATTCTTGAATCTCAATCAATACCCCTCACCTCAACTACGAACCGGATTCGAGCACATCAGACTCCACCTTCATCCTCACAACAGCCTCCTACCACCTTGACAGCTTCGATGATGGAATCTGGCCAAGTTCTCATACATGATGTTACTCCTCATCTTACGTCTTTTAACAGCCCAGGGACGATCATCACTCCACAGCAGAATAAACCTCTATCGACGCTCCGAATGCACAAATCAGAAGGCTATGCAGTAGATTGGTCTCCTCTTGTACCAACTGGGAAGCTCTTAACGGGAGATAATGATGGCAGAATATACGTGACCACCAGAACAGCAGGCGAAGGTTGGGCAACAGATTCCCGGCCTTTTACTGGCCATAGTGGAAGTGTTGAAGAGCTCCAGTGGAGTCCTTCAGAACGCAATGTGTTTGCCTCGGGGTCGAGTGATGGGACCATCAAGGTCTGGGACGTAAGAAGCAAGAGCCGGACGGCAGCCCTGAGTGTACAAGTCAGCAATACGGACGTAAACGTGATGAGCTGGAGTTCCCAAACCAGCCATTTACTTGCGTCTGGCGCGGATGATGGTGTCTGGGCAGTCTGGGACCTGCGTCAATGGAAACCAAATGCTTCTTCTGCGCCACTGAAACCCACTCCAGTCGCGAGCTTCTCCTTTCATAAAGAGCAAATTACCAGCATAGAGTGGCACCCGACCGACGACAGCATCATTGCCGTTGCTGCCGCGGATGATACTCTGACGCTCTGGGATCTGGCTGTGGAGCTGGATGACGAAGAGAGCAAGGATACTGGTGGGATGACGGAGGTACCTCCTCAGCTGTTGTTTGTTCACTACATGGAAAAAGGCAAGGAGGTGCATTTCCATCCGCAGATACCGGGTGTCTTGGTTGGTACGGGCGAGGCCTTTAACGTCTTCAAGACCATCAGCGTGTAGGTACCATACCCAATGAGAGATGTTTTGCGATGACTGTGCTGAGAGGATCTCGTACGATTCTGTGACCCTTTGATCCAGGAGAGCAGAAAGATTCGAGGTCTTGGCGACAGGCGACAGGCGACAAAAGCAAGAGTGAATCGATTGAGATTAGTGTCTTGAGAGAGTTCTTGACATCAGCCAGTCGCTGGTGGGAATCTCCGAATGACCCTTCACGCCACCTGGAGTTGCGATCAGAGACGTCTCCCCGGATCGGCACCGGCGGCGCGCGCCGGAAGGTAGTTGATGCCGATCGGCAGGTGCAGACGACTTGGAATGGGCCGAGGGGGGGGGGGGTGGCGGTGAGACGGTGGGGGACTCGGAACAAGAAGCCCGAAGCAAGAAGCCCGAAGCAAGAAGCCCGAAGCAAGAAGCCCGAAGCAAGAAGCAAGAAGCAAGAAGTAAAGCCCGGGGGGGAGACACACGTGCCATGCAGAGCACCAGGTCAGGAAGGCGCAGAAGGGGGAAAGAAAGTGCAGAATCCGGTCGCACAAGCGGCGCTGCCCCGGATCCCCAGAGCTGGCGGGTTGGGCGTGAAGGTCACCCCAGATTCCGCAGGTGACCCGGCGTGCTGTCACCAGTCAGCCGCAAGGGAAACGTAAAAGAATCTAGGCCAAAAGCAATTTGGGCGCACGAATGCCTGGAAAGAGCTAGCGGCCGTCGCATTGGGAGCAGCCGCCAGCCAATAAGGAGGGGCAGCCGCAGCCAGGCGCGCCAATGAGGATGCGAGTCGCCGCTGGGCTCGTGACCCTTTCCTGACAGGAAAGAGCAGACTGGGCAGGAAGGGGCAGCCTGAGCAGGACAGCGTGTGATTGGCTTGGCCCAGCTGCTTTTTTCGCCAGAGGGGGGGGAGGGGGAGGAGACCGACTGCCTGAAGTGCGACGGTGACAGGGAACCGAAGGTTTTTTTTTCTTCGGTGGCAGGGATCCAACCCCGCAAACCAAGATGGAACTGCGGGATGCGATGAGATGGGCGAGTGTGCCAATTCGACGGGTCGTACGCCGAAGAACACGGCTCCTCTCTGGGAGAACTCCTGCCCCAGACTTCCGTGCCACTTCACCTCCTCTACCTCTGCCTCTCTACCTCTGCCTCTCTACCTCTCTGCCTCTCTGCCTCTCCGCCTCTCCGCCTCTCTGCCACTCCGCCTCACCTCACCTCACCTCACCTCACCTCGTCTACTTCGTATTCTACCTCTCTTTCTCTCCTCCTCTCCTCCTCTCCTCCTCTCCTGCATCTTCCTCTCTTCTTCCTTCTCCCCTTTCCAGCAGCAGCTTCAACTCTCCCAACTCTCCGCTGTCCAGCACCTGCCAAATGAGCGAGTGTTTCCAGGTCTTAATCTTCGTGGAAGAGATGAAGAGTCCAATCTAAAGGGGGAATCGATCTGGAATATCACGGACTAACCCATTTACCTACCTACGACCACCAACACGTGAGCATGGTCTACATCTTCTGTGACCAGGACACTTGCAAAGAGAAAGAGGCGTTTACCTTCACCTTCACGGCCGGCCCGTCCCTCAAGTTCTGCTTCGACGGCCCGTCGCCGTCGGTCCCCATCCTCACCAACCGGCCCTTCAAGCGCCGGAGAGCCCTCTCCGACGTCGATGGGGACGGCCTCTCGTGGAGGAAGAAGCGACGCTTGCGCTTACAGTTCATCACGTCCCGGCTCAGTCGTCCCTACTCTCAGCCGGCCTCGAATATTGTAGACCGTGGCAGCTCCAAGATTGCCTTGTGGGGAGCCAAGCGCCGGCCACTGGGAAAGAACGTCCTCAGGAAGGCGGCCATCATGAATCGAGTACGCATGCGGATGGATGCCGCCAAAGACTTCATGCGGCAGGAGCAGGAGTGGAGGAGCGGGAGATTGTCGCTGAAGGAACTGCTTCTCCAGAAGGCGAGATGCCACGAGCTTCCACTCCTACCCTCACCACTCGGTCTCTCCAACTATGACGTCTTGGACCTAGAGGATGAGATGCTCGATGAGGGATACGAGGATGGTCTTGACCGTATCTCGTCCATCTATTCGGATTTCAATATCATGAGTCCGGATACGGGTGACAACAAGGATGATGCTTTCGAGTATCTCGATGCGTTGGATGGCATCTCTTCAAAATACCCGACGGATTCACCACCTTGTCCGCCACAGCAGGAGGACATTGTTGAGATCTTGAGAGAGGATATGCAAGAACAGAGTTATTTCATAAGTTTTGCCGA
Source organism: Arachnopeziza araneosa (assembly GCA_003988855.1). NCBI lineage: Eukaryota > Fungi > Ascomycota > Leotiomycetes > Helotiales > Arachnopezizaceae > Arachnopeziza > Arachnopeziza araneosa. Next base: position 49,415 of record QYAI01000024.1, read on the forward strand.
TTAGTCGGTCTATTTGGTTCTGGTCACGGTTTTGCATTGGTGTCGGTTGCATGGTCTCCCACAAAATTGTCAGCATGGTTAAGGATGGGGCTTGGTTGGAAAAGGTGCATTTCTAAGGTTGCTGGAGTTTGACTGCGCGGTCTGCAGCGATGTCACACATAGCCTTAATGGTGTGAATCAGAATGAACGTAGCATCCTTTGTCTGTAGCAAGCTTACCTTGATCGCCTCAGCTCTCTCAAGCTTGATATCCCCTCTGTCTATCCGTGCACGCATGTCTTCCATAACCACCCGTCTCGACCTCCCATTCACGAACACGCTGTCGGTCATCAGAAAGTCACCTGCGAAGCCAGCTTCTCATCTCAGGCTTACACATATTTCAAGCCGGGGAAGGTCTCCTCGTACTCCTCGTTCAGGGCCCTCAGCCTCGCCGCCTGCTCCTCTCCACCGGCATTCAACTGGGCCTGCTCCGCCCTCGATGCCGCGCTGACCGTCTCCGTCTTCTTCTCCCCCAGCCGGGGATGGGCGCCCAGAATCTGGTCCAGCCAGGCCGTGTCGCTCGTCGAGGGGCTCGCGGACAGGTCCGTCAGCTGCACGCCCACGCTGGCGATGAGGTCGTGGTACGATGCGAACGCTTCCGTGTGCAGGAGGTCGATGGACAGCGTGTGCAGCGCGGTGCACCGCTCGAAGAGGGCATCCAGAACCCGCGCGCGCTCGCCGGTGGGCAGGGTCGGCACCGTCTCAATAGGGGGGAGCGTGAAGCCGGACATGGTCAGAGCGATTGGGAGTTTGCAGAGGGGACTTCTACGGTTTATCTTTATATATAGTGGGCTGTTCTCGTGCAAAACTTGTTTCTCTCTAGGTCGATCAGAAAGAGAATACGTGAGGGCGAGCCTATCATCGGAGGTCGGCGTTTGCAGAGGGTGAAGCGAGCGCGAGCGAAATTTCATGACCTCCAATCGTGCTTTCGGTCAAGTCGCGCCAGAGTGCAGAACCTAACTCCCGACGTGATTCAAGATGCTGTGCTCAAGTAAGGCTGTTCAAATAACGTGGATCCATTGAGAAACAACACTAATTGTCATTCAGTTTCTGGCGAAGCTCCTCAGCATCCAGTCGCATCTTCAAAGTCTGGTAAGGCTCGTTACCTACGGATTCGAACGCACGAAACTGATGAGTTGTAGGCAATGTTTACGAGAAGCGCTTGATCGAGGCATATATTGCAGAGAATCATAAAGATCCTGTAAATGGAGAAGAACTCGAAACCGCGGACCTGATCGATCTCAAGTCTGCGAGAATCGCAATCCCTCGACCTCCTACCCTCACATCCATCCCCTCCCTCCTTTCAACCTTCCAAAACGAGTGGGATTCTTTGGCCCTCGAAACTTTTACCTTGAGACAACAACTGCAACAGACGAGACAGGAGTTATCAACAGCGCTCTACCAACATGATGCTGCTGTAAGAGTTATAGTCCGTCTAACTAAGGAGCGCGACGAGGCCCGGGACGCGCTGTCGAAGGTCACGATTGGCGCTGGTAACGTAGGTAATGGAGATGCTATGCAGGTTGATAGCCAAGGCCTCCCAGAGGATCTCGCCGCTAAGGTTGATGCTACACAAGAGACGTACGTATTGATCAAGTCATGGATAGTAGGGCTCTACTGACAACCGAATAGACTCTCAAAGAGCCGCCGAAAGCGTCCTGTACCAAAAGAGTGGGCTGATTCTGAGGTTATCGGAAGATACAACATAACTACCGCCTCAGAATCGCTATATCCAGGCTCGACTTCTCTAGCTCTACACGAAGCTGGCGAGCTTACTATTGTTGGTGGCTCCGAAGGTGTTGTGGGCATCTACTCAATCCCAGACAACAAAGTTCAGCAGTCGTTCAAGGCGGGCAGTGCTATCACTGATGCGGTTTGGTATGGCACTTCTCCTGTTGTTTCTACGTCTTCGGGGGCAGTAAGAATCTTTGGAGAGAAGGAAACAACATTCTCATCGCACGCTGGTAGTGCTCATGGCCTAGCAATACATCCTAGCGGGGAGATTCTGGCGTCCGTTGGTGTTGACAAGAGCTTTGTTTTCTATGACCTTGAGGCCGCTAAGCCTGTCAGTCAAGTATACACAGACTCGGGTAAGTGCATTCAGAAACACTTGTTAATAGAGCTAATTCAAGATAGAACTGACTGTTGCTGCTTTCCATCCTGATGGTCATCTCTTCGCTGCTGGAGGAACCGACGGCCAGATCAAGCTCTTCCACGTCAAGACCGGAGAAAACGCCGCGGAGTTTGATCTTGGAGGAGCAGTTCAGGACATCTCATTCTCGGAAAATGGTATTTGGTTTGCCGCTGTCGCAAAGGGCTCGAATAGCATCACGATTTTTGATCTACGGAAAGAAGGAGAAGCAGCCAAAGCGAAGGTTCTCGAGATTGGTGGCCAGGTCGACAGCATTCGCTGGGATTACACAGGCCAGTTTCTGGCTGCATCAGGTCCTCGAGGCCTCACCATTTCCCAGTACACCAAGTCCTCGAAATCTTGGGCGGATGTTATCAGCCTCGCAGTTCCGGCTACCGCCGTTGCCTGGGGACCTGAAGCGAAGTCCCTAGTCACGGTTAACAGTGATGGGATTGTAACGGTGTTGGGATGATAGAAAACGAGCATGGCGTTTATTAGGTTAAGAAAGGGTGGCTCTGGATGGGACACCCTTTCTTACTTGTAATTCTAAGAAAAGCATAGCAGGAATATCAAAGTATCAAGGGTTATCGCAGAGAATTTTCTGCCGGCGTTATATGACTGGCAGAATTGACTGGTATCAAGTTTATTCTTTATTTGTCTGGGCGTATTGTCTTGTAACAAGCTACCAGTGGCAAATTGATGAGAAAGCAAGAACAAGGACGCTTACTCAAGTAGCTACACCCACGTGACGCCTTAGAAATCACATCATGATATGCGGTGAAAAGATAAGGCTGTATGTATTCTTCCCAACCTTCTCACACCAAGGATTTGTTGACTCGAGAAAGATTGTTCGGTTAGGTGATGATGTTCTGGGCGGCTAATCCCTGCGTGCACGTAACTCCGAACCTAAACACTCCAACAACCCGAAATAGGCGTGAACCACTTCAGTCCCTCCAACTCTAAACAACTTCGCCTTTCGTACTCACCATACCACAATTCTATACGACGACAATCCCCTAAATCGAGCGAGTGCACCCATTTCCCTGATCTATCAAACCAAACCTGCCAGCTTAAGTCTCCTTGTTATGGACGGCTTCCATAATCGCCACAAGGTACATTCATCTCCCACTACCTTTGAACATTTCTGACTTGATTACCGAAACAGAGGTCGTTCACCGAAATGTCACACCCCGATACTCTATCACCATCGCCTCACAACTTCGGAGACTCCGCAACACCAAATCTCTTCCCTCCCTCGCGACTGCATTCCGCGCCGTCTAACGATTCCTACACCTTCCACGAACTCTTTGAAAGACGACGTACCCCACACCCACACAATAACTACAACTTAGGCTCACAAGAAATGGCGGACCGCTCGCAGTCCCAGCCGCGACCACGGCTTGAGCATCGAGCCTCCCAGACCATCATCGATCTTACAGACGATGTTGAGGAAGAGCCCGTCCCACGACATCCTACCGGTCGAGCACAGCTGCGACGAAGTGATGCTATAAACCTGGGGGGTCTTATCGATCTCACTGACGATAACGACGATGATGTTGTGATTACAGGAGAACGATTAAACCCTGCTCCCCGTCCAGCGCCTGCTGCTGCACCAACACGTATACCGGCACTAGTACCAGCTTTTCATGCTGCTCGGATACCCTCACCAGGACTTTTCTTACCATTGGATGCAGGAGATGCTGCACGTCTCTTTGTTGGGCATGGAACACGGTTTGGAAGCTTTTTGGCCAATTTTCCATTTCTTGGTGGTGGTGGCGGGGTCGCTGGAGTACAACCAATGCCTGTTGCTATGGATTATGAACATGTTCCCTTCCAGAACAGAAAACCTGAGCACGTCGCCCCCCCAACTGCGAGAGATAACTTCACTCGCTCCCCTGCTGAAGGAGACACCATTATTTGTCCTAGCTGTGAGGAAGAGCTGATTCACAACAAGGAAGACGAGGAGCTGGTTACGAAGAAAAATGGCAAGCCACTAAGCAGGAAGGACAGAGAAGAACATCCGTTCTGGGCAATAAAAGAGTGTGGGCATGTAAGTTTGTTAGGTGTCTACTTGATTTGATATACTCATCGTTACATAGGTTTATTGCAATTCCTGCTTCCAACGTCGCACACAAATTGGTTCCTTCCGAGAAAGACCGGGGTCATCGAATGGCCGTTCTTCAAAGAGTAGTGCAAAGAAAATCATCTTGTGCTCGGTCGAGGACTGTGATTCGGATGTCAAGAACAAGGATAAATGGGTTGGCATCTTCCTCTAAGCGATTCAAGCTCACCAAAAGTCACATTTCGTGACTTTCTCACCCTCATCCGATGTACTATACCGACCATTCAATGGACTGTCGAAGATCCGGTCGGAAGGATTTCATCTTCTTTGTGCATCATAATAAGGCATTGGTGGCTCTCTAAATATCGCATAGCATGGCGTTACGGGATTTGTCTAGCGGTTAGAGTAAGGGCTGGAGTGAATATTCGGTGCCTAACTGGGATGGCTTTCAGTCCAAGAGATGTATGATTGATGCCTAGCGATGCACATAGCGTTCGGTCTACCATAAATAATTCTCGGTCACTGTACGAGGTCAATCCCTTGAATCAATAATTGTCTGTGACACATGCAGACTTTGTACTGCGATACTTGGTGTCTCTTGTCTTGTAGAGCAAAACAGATATTAAGGTGGTTGCCTGAGTTGCCAGAGTTGCCAAGCACTTCAAACCTCTGTAGTTTTTCCCTCAGTTTTACACTCGAGATAGCTTGTGTTTTTTTGAATATTTGAAACTTCATTTGCATTACAGTACAGATGTCATCGCACAGAGTTCTGCATTTCTCGGAGACATTTACGTTGAGCCAAGCTGCATCTACGATAGTTATTTGCTTGAACCATTGCGGGCTTGGGTCTGATATGCCGTCCATCCCGAGTCTCCTGATCAGAGCGGGAAAAGAGCAAGACACCTGAGATGCACGCCTGTGGTTTATGAACCGACCTGGAGGTCTGAGCAGTTCCCCGTGCCACATGCCCGGACGATGGTTCGATCGCCGATTCACAAGAGAGAGCTCCAGTGTTTCTCTCCCCGAGTCCTTGCAATCGTAAACTGCGATGTCCAACCCGCTTTGCAGTTGCATTTCTTTTCCTTTCCGTGTTTATTTTGTTTGTTCCGCTTGGATCTTTTGGCATTCTCCTCTGGAGAAATGAGTAGAAGGTCGTAGGGTTGTTGAGGCAGAAGAAGGAGATGGAGCGGTGGGAGAAAATAGGAGGAGAGCGGGCATGAGCACGCAAGAGCTCACATCCAGTCTGGCGGAAGACGTAGAGAGCTTTGGAACGGAGCAAGGAATCCCCTAGTCGTATGCCGGGAATTTTATTTGAGTGTGCAAAGTCCTTTGTGATAAAATCAAGTGCGAGCTCGTGCTGTAAGATCTTCTTCCCCTTGCCTTGAAGGATTCGATAAGCGAGAGGAGAACTCCTCGAGGAACCAGTCTCTCTACTTGTTGCCTCTTTTAAAATCTTGATAGATCCAGTCTCTTGTGGCATGATTACTATGTCGAGGCAAGAATCTAGAATCCAGCAGTGCAACCCCCCGTGGTCAAGATCAGCGGCACCTAGCAACGCGCCTCGCTTAATTAGCTGGAATAGTCGAGGGAAAAAACATTCGCGCCCAAAAAAAAGCGAAAAAATTGAGAAGAAAAAAGTCGAGAAAAGAAAGGAGAAAGAAAACAAAACAATGTTGGAAAAAAAATTCAATTGGGATAAAAAAGCAAAAAAGAAGGCCCGTAGGCTCAAGAACAACGACAAAATCTCTCCTATGTCCCTATGTCACTTGAAAGCTCCTACAGAGCCTGGTGGCGATGATGTTTTTAGATGGGGACCGATAAGAGGTGACAGCCATTATGCCTTAAGACTCGTGCAAGGAGTGTATGTTCCATGGATTGCAGGAACCGGTTGTAAAAAAAAAATATATTCTACGTGGATGATCTCCCAAGACGCTCTCCACAAGGGTTCAATATAATATTCACTTACGCAAGGCCCAGGTCACCAAAGTGGAAGTCGATGGCAAGCAGACAGATGTATGGTTCGAATTCCAAGAGCCTGGTGGATTACAAAACTTTCTTGCGAGCTTACCCAACAAGGTCCCCTTGGAGGGACTGAAAAAACCTCCACACACCTGGGGGTATGGAAAGTTACCCTGGGAAGGCATGGGGAAGAGGAGAATGTACGATTAGATGGTTGCGAAAGATCCTTGGAGTCATTCTCGAGCGGCTCATGGTCGTGTATGGCGATTGGAAAGTAAATCGAGCATGTTTGGAATAGGCCGGGGGGTTACCACCTGAGCGTTTGACTTGTAATGTACGGATACATGCAGATATGGAGCGGGCGAAGGGGAGGAGTGCACGGAAAGAAGACTTGGTATGGACTACTTTTGTATGGGTAATTCTTGTCTGGATAAGAAAAAAACCAAAAAACCCAAAAAACCCCCCCCCAAAAAAAGAGGCCAGCATCATGAACAAGTGACTGCGCAACCCCAAGCCGAACACTAGTATCAAGCTAGGTGTTTCATCGTATTGTACTAAAGTCATCTTCCTTAAAGCTCTTACTAATGTGGTAGATTGGGACGAGGAAGTTCTCATCACCTATCGGAAATTTGGCTCACAGATTCGATGCACGTTTCATGGTACAACAGAGTCTAAGCTACCGCGAGCTCATCGTTGAATTAGATCACTTTATTCTTGCCAATAGTTATTGTGAAGATGGCTGGAAGTAGTATCTTTTTATTGTCTCAGGTATACTTACAGTTTTGCAAAGACTGTCCCTACTGTTCCACTCCCTTCAACCAACGTGCTCTTCTCCCTCACCCAAGCATTCAATCCCCTCCGTCCATTCTCCACACCCATACCGCTCATCTTCCAGCCGCCTACGCTCATCTCCGCCGGACTCTCCCCCCACGTATTGATCCAAGTGATCCCGGCTTCTAATTTACTGATCACTTGATGACATTGATTGATATCTTTTCCGAAAACACCAGCAGCGAGACCAAGCTTAGTATTATTTGCTCGAGCAATTACTTCGTCGACAGAATTGTAGGAAAGAATGCACAGAACTGGCCCAAAAATCTCCTCTGTCGTGATTTTCATGGAGTCTGTGCAATCTGTGAAGACAGTGGGTTGAACCCAGAACCCCTTTCCATAGCCTGCTGGAAGGTTGCTTGGTTGAGAAGGACCACCGTGTATGAGCTTGGCTTTGTCAACCGTGATCCCATGATGTATGTAAGCCAGGACTTTCTTGTAATGCACTTCTGAGACTAGAGGTCCGAAGTTGCTATTAGGATCCATTGGCTCAAGCGAGCGGATGCATTCCATTTTTTCGAGTAAACGTTTTTCAAAAGCTGACTTTAAGGTCTTGGGGACGAAGACTCGAGTGCCATTGGTACACACCTGGCCTGTTGAAAAGAAATTCGCCATCATAGCCCCATCTACAGCATGTTCGATGTCTGTATCAGGTAGAATGATGAGAGGACTTTTTCCACCAAGCTCCATCGTTACGTACTTCATTCCTCCAGCGGCCGACGCTGCAACAATCTGGCCTGTGGAGACTTGTCCAGTGAAGCTGACTTTAGAAATAGCTGGATGTGATGTGAGATATCCTCCAACTGCTCCATTTCCATGGATAATATTGAATACTCCAGGTGGCACACCAGCTTCCGTATAAATTTGAGCAAGTACCTGTCCATGTAACGGGGTAACTTCAGAAGGTTTATAGACCATACAATTACCAGCGGCGAGACATGGAGCTGATTTCCACAATGCAATCTGAATTGGATAGTTCCAGGCTCCAATACCGACACATACTCCCAGAGCTTCTTTCTTGGTATATATCCAAGCATCCGGTCTCAGCTGTGTGGTCTCACCATTCATGCCACCACTCGCCACAAGGTTGGCGAAGTATTCCAGCACATCTGCGCCAGTGACTACATCTACCGTACTGGTTTCTGAAAATGGCTTCCCAGTATCGTGAGTCTCAACTTTAGCAATCTCGTCATTTCGAGCTCGGAGGAGCTCAACAGCTTTCAGCAGAATGCGGGAACGAATGAGAGGTGGCGTTAGAGACCACGAAGGAAAGGCTGCCTTTGCTGCGGCTACAGCAGAGTCCACATCGGATTCTGAGGCTGCATGTACGTCTGCTAATGCTGCTCCTGTTGAAGGGTCGACTGTCTTGAAGGTCTTCCCCGAGCTGGCTTTCTGGACTCTCCCATCATAATACAGTTGCTGAGCTGGATATGAAGCCATGCTGGCCGGTGGAAGGTTTTCCTATGGCCACATGGGCTGTTTGTTAGTCTTGAATCAAGAGAGGGTAGCAATCGATGACAGGCCGTAGTGTGGATCCATCGCCGCTACCGTGGAACGGATCTTCGTGCCTAACAAGGAAGATTTTATTTTCGAGTGATGATTATCATCATCCTTCGCACAGGGAAAAGTTCTCTCAGTTTGGCTTGGAGTGGGTTTGGTGCCCGTTGGAGGCAAGATCCGCCTGTAGGATTGGCTCATCGGCTCAAGAGTGGGGTTGCCCAACTCTACTTTTACACCGGAACGTACGACGCTTGGAAAACCTCTGCAAAAAAACACCCAACAAGTTTGTCTCCTAATGGGCACTAACCCGTCCAGCCATACCGTCCTATCATCCCAGAAGGATGCTTGTTTGTCAGGAAATTCTAAAGACGGTGAGCTTTTGTGGGACAAGATGAAGTCAAGGAGCCGTCTCGGGGAAATTTCGTATCATTCATCTCGAATTTTTATCTATTTTCGTCCATCTTTATTGTACAGAGGAACTTGGATACGTTCGGTATCGTACCGGCTCTTGACTGCTCTTATCGTTCCTCAGAGGAACCAGAGCTGGTTTCACGGGTCCCTTGTATATCTCAAGCCTTCATTCCTAAAACATCTGTTAAGTTTTAATTTGAGGGGGGACCTTGAATCGCACAAGTAGACATATTCCTCAGTATGACTACAGATTTCCTCTCATCTTCACAGGTCAATGGCTTTGACTATGTCATCGTCGGTGGCGGAACTGCTGGCTGCGTAATTGCTTCTCGACTTGCCGAATATCTTCCTCACAAGAAGATATTGATGATAGAGGCGGGACCAAGCGACTTCAATAATGAGAGAGTCTTAAAACTGAAAGAATGGCTTACCCTCCTAGGAGGTGAACTTGACTACGACTATGGGACAATAGAACAACCGAATGGTTTGTAGAGAGCTCGAAGTTAGCTTGTGTGAGAGAGTATTAACCGGTAGGCAGGAAACTCACACATCAGACACTCAAGAGCAAAAGTGCTTGGAGGCTGCTCTTCACACAATACTTTGATCTCTTTTCGCCCTTTTGAATATGATTGCCAATTATGGGAATCTATGGGCTGTACCGGTTGGGGATTCAAAACCATGATGCGCCTGATAGACAATCTACGCAATCAGATCCAACCAGTCCATCCTCGACATCGGAATCAAGTCTGTAAAGATTGGATCGCTTCTTGCTCAACAGCGATGGATATTCCTGTAATTTCGGATTTTAACAAACAGATCAAACAGACCGGTAGTCTGAAGCAAGGAGTCGGCTTCTTTTCAGTAGCTTACAACCCAAATGATGGGCTAAGAAGTTCTGCATCCACAGCTTATATTCATCCAATTCTGCGATCTGAAGAGAAACGGCCCAATCTTAAAATCATCACGAATGCTTGGGTATCAAAAATCAATGTGTCCAATAAGAAAGTTACTGGTGTCAATGTTACTCTCAAATCCGGGACTCAACTTTCTGTTTCTCCTAAAATCGAGACTATCCTATGCGGCGGAGCAATTGATACCTGCCGCCTTATGCTTCTCTCAGGAATTGGACCCCAGAAGCAACTTGTCGACCTCTCCATCCCAGTAGTTCACAACCTTCCTGGCGTGGGCGAGAATCTCCTCGACCATCCCGAAACTATTATCATGTGGGAACTCAATGCTCCTATCCCACCCCAAACGACCATGGATTCAGATGCAGGTATATTCTTGCGTCGGGATCCTCCAAATGCTGCTTCTTCCATCAAGGACCCTTCTTTGAATCCAAAGTCTCTTGCAGATGGAGATATAGCTGATGTCATGATGCACTGCTACCAAATCCCATTCTGTCTCAACACCGCAAGACTAGGCTATGAAGCACCACTGAATGCATTTTGTATGACGCCTAACATCCCGCGGCCACGAAGCAGAGGAAAAGTCTACCTCACAAGTAATGATCCAAATGTAAAGCCGGCATTGGATTTCAGGTACTTTACAGATCCAGAAGGCTATGATGCCGACACCTTGGTATTCGGACTCAAGGCTGCAAGAAAAATAGCCAAGCAAGAACCATTCTGCAACTGGATCAAGAAAGAAGTCGCGCCTGGCCCGGCCATCCAAACCGACGAGGAATTGTCTGAATACGGAAGGAAGGTGGCACATACCGTTTATCATCCAGCGGGGACTACCAAGATGGGCAGTGCAGACGACGAGATGGCTGTTGTGGATCCGGAACTTAAGATCAGAGGTCTGAGAGGAGTGCGGATTGCTGATGCCGGTGTCTTTCCCAGCATGGTCACGATCAACCCGATGCTTACGGTGCTTGCGGTGGGAGAGTTCGCTGCGGAGAAGATAGCTATGGAGGCGGGATGGAGAAGAAGCGTGGGAGGGAGAGCGAAATTGTAACTTGGTACCATAATTAGGAGACCTCAGGTAGAAGTGATGTCTTGTTTAGAATAGACTGGAGGTAGATATCCATTTGCACACAATCATTCGCTAAAGTTTTGAACATTCTGAAGGCATTAAATTAGGAGGAGTGTTTGAGCCTAATAGTTTCTTAATACGTGATAACAATTTCGATGGTTCTACTGTACGTATCATACAACCCCGATAGGTTTAGGTATCCAGGGACCCTCCCACAAAGTCCAGCCGATTGGGTCTGTCTGCATCACCACATCCGTTTCGGAGGCAGATGCATCTGGTCTCTCATCTGCCACTTTACTCAAATCCCTCTCTATCTTCTCCAACTCCGCTTTCACATCATCCATATTCTTAGTAGATGGCAGTGCTTCTAGTTCTCGGCCTTCTTTTTCCAGGAGTTTCGAATGCAGTGACACAATCCGCAACCTTGCATCTACATCCTCAACTGAGTCATAACTCTCCATCAGTGCATTAATAAGTTGATCTTCATCCATCTTCCTAAATGCCTGTTCAATGCGGCTTCGTTCCCGCTCGTCCTTCTCCCCAACCCATTTTTGGACCAAAGTTTGGTACTTGTTGGTTGGTAAAACCTCTTCGGGAAGGTGAACCCAGTAGTACTCCCATATCCATTTCAGTGCTTTCTGAGTAGCGGCACGAAGCTTGGATAGAGGTGGGAGTTCTTCATGAGTGGCTTGGTGTCGTAGCTCAACGTAGGTTGCAGGGAGCCCAAGAGTTTTAGCAATAGAGTACATGCTGCGTTTTCCACGTTTATCTTGGTGGCTGTCTAGCAGACCGGTGACGAACCTATGTGGTGTCAGAGTGTTACTGAAAGCAACCATGTCTCGAAGTTTAATGGAGCGGCCTCCTGAGAGCACTGAAAGTGACTAGGGGCAATACTGTCTGCTTCAAATACTCGAGAGCTGAAGAAATGGAACAGAGGACAGATGTAACCGAAAGAGTATCTTGGGCCGTTTACACAAGCCAAATCGATTGTGACCGCTGCTACGACTTAAACCAATATTGAATGATCCAGTTCAGAACTCCACAAACAGCTCTCAACTCCAGCATTCTCTCGAAGACAGGAACACAACAAGAAAAGAGATGCAGCCAACTCACCGACAAAACGCACTAGCATAGGCAGCTCTCACACACCACGCCTCACTCGTACTCCCATCCCCTAACTCTGCTGCGCACAATGTCGCAGTACTCTCCACAAGATGCGGGCAGTTCCCCCTCTTGACCCAGACACCAACCATGGCTACGGCGCGCCTCTTCGACTCATCCTGCTCATTCTTCGCTCTCACGGTCTTGGGGGGAGGTGAGGGGTAGAACGCGGATCGGACTTGGAGGAGCTGTGAGTGAAAGGTCCAGGGAGTGATGATATATTGAGGCATTCCAGAGAGTCAGAGGGGGGATAGAGAGAGGATTGGAGGTTGGTGGAAAATATGGAATGAAATTTTGGGGGCCAAAATGATTTTTGTGCCAAGAGTTGGGGCTCTGCGGATAGCGATAAGGACCATCGCAAGCGAAACCTTAATTCTAACTGGATAAGGCATTTGAGACGAGGAACTGGTGGGTCTTGCGACGGCTATTTCAGGTTCACAAAATTTCCAGAATAAATCGACATATTCTTGAAGAAAGCTTTCGTCATATATTTTCGTTATCATACGTTACTATCTATACATGGAGGTAATGCCAGTCGCTCGCCTGCGAGATGATCCATCGCTGGCTTTCAATGTCTTATTCCGGCCGATCCCATGCTCTCCATCCATAACACCACGCTAATATGCAGAATAAAAAATAAAATCCTCCTACACTTTCGTCTCAGAGCCAGCTGCTAGGTTCATATCTATGCGACATAGCTGAATGTTGTGGCACCGACGATATCGATTGCTCGATGTTGTTGTTGTTTGAGGTATTGTGAGCCATTTGGACTTCATCAGACTCGTCCTCATCCTCCCCTTCTCCATCTTGTTCCTCGTCGTCTTCATCTTCATCATCGCTTGGAGGTGGGTTCCATGTTTCTTCAAGCTTCAGGCCTTTCCCAGTAGGTTCCACACGTCGAGCACCACTACCGAGAAGAGAGGACATCATAAAGGCTCGATAGTTGTTCAGATGTGGGTCTGATGAAGGTGTTTTCGCTGGCTCAGGGCTGTCATATAGTCCCATTCCAATCAGCTCTTCTTCACCATCATCATCGTCAGATAGAGGATGATATGGAATGGCTTCTTCGGCTGGAAAAGTTGGTTCCGGATGTTGTATTGGCAAGAAGTTTTCAGGCGTTGGGGGCGCAGTTGTCGAACTCTCGAAGCCATTCGATGCGAAGTGGTTCCAGTCAAAGTGAGAATACATTGAGGGATCTTGGTTGGGGGATGGTTGTGGGATGAGGTTGTGCATTGGCTGTTCAACTGCTAGCGGCTGATTGGTAGTGTAATACTCATCAGATGGAAATGAGGTATTCGATTCTTGATATGGGTATATTGGTTGCTCATAGCTGTTGTATGGCATTGACAGTGGTGAGAAAGCTGAGGCTGGAGATGTGTATCCGGAGTACACAGCTGGGGTTGGTGGGAAATCGAAGAATTGATATTGAGCGTTCATTGAATCGGGAGTTTGGACGGGGAAATTCGACTGGTAGGAAGGTTGAGGAGCCAGATGAGAAGCAGGATGCCAACTGACTGGTCTGTTCGATCGTGCAGAGATTTGTTGAAGGCCATCGTTCGACATACACCCTCCCGCTGCCACCGAATTCTGCTCAAGAATTGCAAGCCTCCGTCGATATGCCCCATCATTCATGACCGTCCGCCGTCGACCTAGCCCCATGGATCCTCTTGGACTGTTGCTGGCACTATTAGGCTTGACAACACGCATAGAGCCAACGGGTTTCTGGCCGCCTGAACTGCGAGAGAATCTCGATACATCGTCCAGCAACATCTCAACAGTGGTGTACCCTGGGGTAGGTGTATGCCAATTGCCTGTGTTCATCATGGCTGTGTATGATGAAGTGAGAAGGAAGACGTAGGGAAGAGAAAAGAAGTTTAAGAGGAAATAGATGGCACGAGAAGAAACATAGGCAGTCGAGTCAATAGGACTAGGGTGAGGGGGCGTAAGGAAACATGTATGGTGCAATCTTAGGTGGAAAGGGATATGAAAGGAAGAGCTCGATAGACAACGGGATGTACAAATATGGACACTACCTTCAAAGTTCGGGTATGTCGTCTGTGTCATCTGGCTGATGATGGAGCGCAAGGGTTCCTTCAGGAATCCACCGGCTCAGAGCTTCTTCTGGGGACGCATGGCTTTGTTGGCGGCGGTCAAAGTCAAAATAGTGGCCGGCCGGAGCCCCTGGGCTGGCAAGATGCAAAGATCGAAAAGCCAAGCGGTTCAGGACCAGGCTGCCTCCATCCCGCGGCTGGATACGTATGGTGAAGGAGGTCGAAAGGCGAGGAGCAATGTACGAAACCCATCTCAGGTGTGTGACGATCAAGCGGATTATGTCAGTGATAGACCTATATTTGACGGTATGGGGTGGATCGGGACGGGCAGGGGAGGAGTGTTTGCAATGGGGGAAGGGAAGTTGTTTCGCAAGCATGCCACTGGTGCAATGGCCAGCGGTCAAGCCATCCTCATCCGGTCAGATTGGACAGGCAGGCGTGAGGATATCAATGCCATGCCACCACACACTCAGCAGAGGGCATGTGTGTGCGCTCCAGTACTCGGGACACCACTTTCAAATGCGAGCCAATCCCTTCTCCATCTGTAGGCGGGACGACGGACCCAAACGCTGGCTGGCAATGGCAAATGCTGTGGGCAGTGGAACAATGCGAGGGCCAGCCGAACGCACGCCAACCTGCCCAGGGCAGAATTCCCGGCCACATTGGCGACGCATTCCACAGCACGAGTCCCGTAGCGCGCAGCTTTGTCGCCAGCCTCGACGCTGGAGGAGCCTGACAAGTTGTATCCAGGTTTGGCAAGTCGGTGGAAGCCTGTCGCTTGCGGCACAGAATCAGTCGGTGGGCGCTGTGCGGGCCATGGAAGAGTGGCGCCTCCTCTGCTTTCCCACTGTATTTGATGCAGCGCGTGCTAGTACTATCAGGGAAATATCGATTCCAATATCTCGCGCTGATTCAGAGTGGGATAATGTCTCTGGCGGGATTTGGATGAGTGTCACAGGAGTGCGCACCTCATTTGCTCTTCCTTTGGCCCTGGAATGAAGCATGGGAACGGCGTCGTCCTCTGGCCATTAAGATTAGGATAATCTCGCAGTGGGAACTTCCTATTCTAACACTAAATGCAGACCGTCCTTCAGCACCTCAGCAGCGTACCGTCCCTGTGTCAACCCAAGGCTTAACGCGTTCCGTCCATCCTGTCCTGCAACTCCAGCATCTCGTGATAGATTGACCAGACCAAGTCGTCATCAATTACCCTTCGAGGCTGCTGAACCTTTCGCGTCCTGCGTGGCTCGTGTCGGCCATCCGCGATGGATCTCGTCATGACGATGGTGGTTAGAGCCAGCCCTCGACGTGTTTGAGAGACTGTGGGATTCGGGTATCATTATTGAGAGGCACTGACCGGGCTCAGGTGAGCATGGCTAACTTTAGATCTTGGTTTTTTTTTCTTTCTTCCTCTTCCTCTTCCTCTTCCTCCCCCTTCGGCCGTTGGTTTCTCGCGGGCACATGTACAGGAACCGAGCTGTTACCGGCAAAACTCCAGCGCCAGCGCCCAGGAGGGTGCGTGGTCGATGTGCCAGCTTCTCCTCTAAGCGGCAACTCCGTCATGATTCATGTGCGGAAAGGCTTCAGCATGAACCCCGTGAAATGGCCGGTCCACGGCAAGGCTTGCTCATTTTGGAGCAGATCGAAGGGCATAAGCGTGACCCATGGCCGGCCTGTGGCTCTGCTGGTCCCTCGCCAGCTTTCCTCATTCGATGCTTGAACCGCGCAGGGAAGAGGAGTCAAGCATGCTCTGTGTGCGTCTGGCCTGCATGGGACAAGAGGGTCGTGGCCCGTGGGTGGGCGAGTGCGTGGTTGAAGTGTTCGGTGGGTGCTGATGGTGGTGGTGGGTGGCTCGATGAGAACGTTTTTGGTGCGGTGGTCCCCTGGGCACGTTTGTTTGGACCGACGCTCTTTTGTTCGAAGCCGCGGGGGGCCGGCCCAGGGTTGCAGACGCGGATCCTTGGTCCCTCTCTTGGAGGCATCTTTTTTTTTTCCCTTTCCTTTCTTTTCTTCCTCGAACATCCCCATCACCTTCTCCTCGACTCTCCAGCCCTGGAGCCGACACCCCTGCTGCATGGCATGGCATGGCATCGACGTCGCCATTCTGTTCCCGCCTTGTAGCCTCCGCTCCTGTTCTGGGTGACATGCACCACCAACTCCTGTACCAACCACAAAAATGGTCATTTGTCGTCGGCCGGAGGCAAATCCCCCAGCTGGTGATTCTGGCTGGCTGGCGACCACTACAGTATGGCCGGAACAGGTGAGTGATCTCTCGTTCGACTGCTTCGTTCCCTCGGCCGCGCTGCCCATGTTCCATCTGATAATTCGATGATTCTCGCAGAGGGCCGTCAGCCACAATCCTCCTCCTTCTCTCCACATCGTCTCCCATCCCGGTCTCTCCACTCCCTTGGGGCTTCTGGGACATGCGCTTGGGGCAGTGGTTGGCTGCATGTCCCTCACCTCCGTCCGGCCCCCATCATGGGCATGCTAGGCAGTTTGATTTCACTCAGAGATTGATGACGCACAACCCTGCTTGGCAGTTGTTGCTGTGGATGGCATTTCCTTTCCGGCTGCCTCGCTTCACCCTTCAAAGGCCGCCGTCGCGTCAAAGCAGGCTGGCCGATGCGAAGGGCACAAGTACTACATAAGAATGACTGTACAGCATGGCTGGAGTCGCTGCTGAGCTATTTAAAGGCCGGAGCTCGGTTGGATTTTGCTGAACGCAAGCGTTTCTGCCATGGTTCTAGCCCATCAGTGTCCGTCGATGCCTGCCGATCCACCAGATCGATTTGCGCTCAACTTCCCATGGCTGGCGCTCGAGTGGCACGAGAAACCCATGTTTTTACAAGCCTGCAGAACGAAACACAAGTTTAATTCTGGAATCCTCAGACCGCTCCACCAATCACACGCCGTGACGCACCACAAGCGTCTCCGCATAATATCCGAAATCTGGATTGTCGGGTTTTGCAAATTCCCTTGTTTTCTTGACGCGAGACGTTTCCATCATGGAGATAATGATAATCGCCGTGACTCCCGTTGATCATGACATGACACGAGCAAGCCGTTTGCTACCGTTCCGCCCCAGAGATGGTGCTGTGAAAAGAAGCAACTCGCGCAGACAGCGATGAGGCAGACCTTCCCAACTGCCATGGATACTGCTTGTTGGGGATTAGCGCCGCCTCTTGGGGTTTCTGCACAGGGCTGGTCATGGAACAAACGACAACCACCGTCACATCGGCGTGGAGACATGCGGCGCTATTAAGCTAACACAGCAATGAGACCCCACCCTATCCGAGGCAAAGGCCCAAGGTGTCTGATGAGGCGGAAGCACAGACTCTCGACCCTTAAACGTATTTCTGGAAACCGTCGTACTGAACAGGCGTCAAGGGTCGAGGAATTGTTTTAGCCTAATGGGGAAACTCCACTGGAACTCAGGAGCAGGATGGGCACGAGAAATGCCGCTGACTGCACAGCCAAAAGGTGTTCCTTTGCAAGAAGATCGTACATCTGACCACACAGCATAATTCGTGGCGCGCCCTTGGCCAGGCGAGCCCGACTGGAAGTATCATGTCGGAAACACGCCGCGATAGCAGCTCCAAACAAGTAATATATGATGTGCATTACGGCGGTACAGGACGGACACAACGCAAGGACCTCGCCAAATTTGCACCAGTGAGAGACCGGCGAGTCTCCAAACCCTTGGTGTAGCAGTGTCTTCCCCATTATGAAACCTCCCCTTCCTTCTGACATTGCTCACTCCCTATCCTCGCAGCCGGTTATCAGCCAGTTCAAGCAGCCTCTCCAGGCCCTCTTCAGGGCCATTTCTACCGCAGGCCAGGAAAGGATCACAGTCGCCTCGCACATTTAGCACCCAGCCCGCTGATCTATCGCCGACTCGACTGTTGGAATGGTTACCGCTATCCAATCGGGACCTCCATGTTCGGGAATAGTAACCGTGTAAATGGCCATCGAGAAACCTCCAGCTTTCTCTCGAACTGATTAAGTGATACGTAATTACGACTTCGAGATTGGCATCATGTCGTTGAACATGATTTGCTGGCCTGACTAGTTGATTATAACAATTCGCCGCCGAGGATGTACCAAATGCAAGGAAAATTCTTCCATCCTGTCACCACTGTGTATCGCAATTCGATGAAGGGTTTCCTCGGTAATCAAAGGCTTTCTCCAGCTACTGCGGAAGGATTATGACAAGTCACGCATCCTGTATCTAGGGAACTAGTCAACCTTGCAACCAAGTCAGCCCTGTATCAGTGGACTGAACACCTTGTCGCTTACTTCCCATGTTCTCGGACGGCGAAATCTATGCAGCACCGTCGCAGGAGGGTAAATTTTCATGACACGAGCCTCTCCCGTGGAGACTTTTCTTTTGCCGCAGCTCGCTCCGTATTATGTGTAGGAGCTTGCAGGAAGCTCCGGCCTCGTTTAGAGCTCTCAGAGTACAAACACTGGATTGGCAATTTTCATGAAGCAGCGACTTGACCTTTTAAGCATTAAGCTGGCAGAATTTGGAACTTGAACTGCCGAGTAAGAGAGCATCGACATTCAGAAACGTTAAGCTCGGAATATCAATACCTCCAACATTTTATTCTTGAAAGGCAAACTGACTAACCACCACTAAGAGCACTAGTTCGCACAAAAGCCAGTGGCTGCCAGGACTTAGTTCCTGGAGATCTGTTATCAAGAGTGTGATCGGCAGAATACGGACACAGACTTAACAGAAAGGATTCAAGTACTGCGAGACTAAATGTGTTCAAAGTACGAGCTCCTTAGGTTGCGGGAGGTTGTACCTGCCTGGAGACGTAATCACCAGGGATCACTGCCTTTCACAGTGGTGTGTATCTCCATATTGAATGTCCCTGTAAAATGGAACCTGATGAGAGGCGTTTCGGCCCTCCGACTTCTATTATCGACAGCGATACGCGATCGCATCAAACAAAATGGCAGATCCGGTCTCACAACAGCCGCAGGCCCAATGTTAGGACCACCTCGGATGGCTATTTCAAGCACCCTTGACGTGGCCTTGATCTCATAAAAGCTGTGACTGTAGGCTGGATTGTTCGCTGAGCCTTTGTCGCATCAGATTATTTTTCTACTCAGCCGGCTGTGGATCTTCAGCGGGGTCTCACTCGGAGGGATCGGAGACCTGGCTGAAAGCAAGTAGAAACTTGACTTGTTAAGAGGATCAAAGTAGTATCAAATCAACTCTTGGAAATGGATGCACAGCTCAGGCCTGCCTACATGCATGTATCGCCAAATCCCCAATCTAGAACTCAGCCACACAGGGAGACGCAAGAAGTGTCAAATTCCGAACTTTTCCCATGGCGTTAAGTGCGCCCACCAACTCTGTTTTGATTGAGGCGAGTCAAAAATCGATAGGGATGGTAAAAGCAAGCCCAATAATACCGTGCTGTGGACTTGCCGATGTCTTCGACATGCAAGCGGTTAGAACTCTGTTGTGAGCTAACTTTGATCCGTATGGCATCTAGACTCGACAGGACTTGGATCATAGGAAATCCAAGTCGGACTGCTAGAAGGATTTGTCCATCTTCAACGTATGATGTGGATGCAGGTCTACATAACAAGCGAGCGATCTTGTGGAGGACTCTGGGGAGGGAATAAATGTGCGATCGAATCGTATCAGCCCAACATCAACGGACACTTCCGAAACCAATCTGGTAGTATCCCATTTGGGGTGTACGTTAAGTGGGCAGGCGATCACCAGCCGTGCTGAAAAAAAGGGCGGTCTGGGAACGGCGAAATGTTTGTGTCCTTAGGAGTCGCAACTTTGCAAGCTCGCAAGCCATATGCATGCTCTTTACTAGACCAGCAATGCTAGCAACGCTGATGTGTGGGAGGATGGATGGATGGGTGCATCCATTGATTGTACCGACAGGGCGCTTTGATTACGAGTGCGACTGCTCGATCTCCTCCGTGTCCATACTCAGACCGTTATTGCCACACTTCCCGGCTCGGTGTATCATCTGGGCAGGTTGTGATCCACGTTGGCAGGCAAAATGAAATGGAGATGCATGGGAAGAGTGAGCAGTGGACCGTGGCTGACAATAACTCACATCCACACCGAGCGCCTTCGGGGCAATATGGTTCAACGGCGCATCCCTTGGAAGACTTTTGCAAGATGAGGCCATATTCTCCCAGACCTGTCCTAGTCCTCCAATCGGTCCTCCCTCAGAAGCTGATCTGTTTATAAGTGCTGAGTGAGGCAGAGTGAACAGTGGGATATATTTGGTTAGACAAAATAAAAGATTGGCTATGCAGCGGAATTTGGCCGTACGAATTGAGCAGTCATTTCAAGATCAGAGTAAGCACAAGAGCCGAGGAAGACTCTGGACCGTGAATTACTCTGAAACACTCTGTTGATTTCTTCTGTCGACTGCGTTGGAACGTGAACCGTCTTTGGCATTACCGTAAGGGGCCGCGTTTTCCTCAGCAGACTGGCTTTCTTATCGATAACGCTTGGAGGGGCAACTCGGTTTGCCCAGCTTGAAGCTTGATGATTCAGCCCAGCGCAGACTATGGGATTTGAAGCCTCATTCCAGCAGATGGAACTGTGAGGTAGATGACTGGTTGGATACGCTCCGACGCAGAAGGGAGAGCTTTGCTTTGTCCTGGAAAATAAGGGATTCAAATTTGCGGCTACAAGCGCATAACGTCATTCGAGTCAAGCTACAGAAAGCACTGTGTAGGTTTGGTAGAATTTGATTGTACATGACAACCAAAATGCCAAAAGACTTCCCTCCCAATCAAATTTCCCTGCCTGATCTTCATTATTCTGATAATGGTCATCTTTCGAGTCCGCGTGAGGAAGTACGATAGATCTAAATACTTGATGGTCAAAGAAGCTAACAAAGAGTGAAGGTTCAATCCAGCGCATCAGATACCGAATATCAACATGCTCTCGAGGTAATTTCGATTCCTAAAGCCCTGCGTCTATGATGGCTAATGATCTACATCAGGTCATCTTCGATGCGCAAAATGCTCACCGGCGCAAGTCCTCCCTTGTAACAGACGAACCTATAGGAGCTGTCTCGCAGCGAAGGAAAAATACAGAATGCCACGTCCACGCGCTCCTGGAAAGCCAAAGGAGACAAGGCAAAGCTGGGAGCCAAGGTTTGGAAGACATCGCAGAGACTTTATCAAAGACCCGAATTGACAGTGGGGAGGACCATATTGTTGAACCCAAAAGTAAGATTGATGAGGATGAGGATGGCGGATTCATTTCAGGGCAGGAAGATCAAACGTCTTGGAAGAAACGAATTGAGGCCAAAAATACTGAGAATGGTGGTTCTGCAGATTCAGCCATGACTGGGGTGCAAATAGAAACGCCGTACGCAACACACAGTCGACTCCTTACGAAGAAGGAGTTATCAGACATGGCGTGGGGCGTAAGGGAGCTTAGCAAACGATTAGGAAGCATACGTTTAAAGCTCAAAGTGAAAACTGTGTTCCTACTCACTAAGGTGCACGATGAAACCTTGATTGGAAACACCAGAGATGTAGCTCAGTGGCTTCTAAGTCCAGATAGAGAAGTCAGGTATACAGTATGGGTTGAAGATAATCTGAAGGACAACAAGAAATTCAACGCGAAAAGCATGCTCAATGATCTTGGAAAACAGTACGCTGAAGCTGGAAAAGAAACCCCGAGCTTAGAAAAACGGCTACGATACTGGAGTAGCAGTATGTGTCGAACGAGACCGCACTCGTTTGATTTCGTCGTAACTCTTGGAGGCGATGGAACGGTACTATATGCCAGCTGGTTATTCCAGCGCATTGTACCTCCAGTCTTAAGCTTCGCTCTTGGAAGTCTAGGCTTCTTAACGAAGTTTGATTACGATGACTTTCAAAGTACTCTTGAAACAGCTTTCCGGGACGGCGTGACGATAAGTCTAAGGCTAAGGTTTGAGGGTACAGTCATGAGGAGTCAGAAATTGAAAAGGGGCTTGTTAATGAATGGAGAAAGTGAAGGAAGTAGTGGTGATGAAGATGGTGAAGGTGGAGAAGAGCTTAACAACGAGGGCAGAGACCTTGTCGAGGAGTTAATAGGAGAAGAAAAGGAAGACGAGAGGACTCATCGACCGGATGGCACTTATGAGATCTTGAACGATATTGTAGTAGATCGAGGTCCCAACCCAAGTTCGTCCCCAATCCGATGCTAGATCTTCTAGCTAATTAATGTATTCCAGCCATGTCATCTACCGAAATCTTCGGCGACGATGAACACTTCACTTCTGTCCAGGCTGACGGCGTCTGCGTCTCCACCCCCACCGGCTCAACTGCCTACAACCTCGCCGCAGGTGGTTCCCTCTGCCACCCTGAAAACCCTGTCATCCTCGTCACCGCCATCTGCGCGCACACATTATCATTCCGTCCCATCATCCTCCCAGACACGATTGTTCTTCGTATAGGTGTACCCTACGATGCCCGAACCAGCAGCTGGGCGAGCTTCGATGGAAGAGAGAGAGTCGAGTTGAGACCAGGGGATTATGTCACAATTAGTGCGAGTAGGTATCCGTTTGCCAATGTGATGCCCCAGGGACGACGCAGTGAGGACTGGGTTAAAAGTATCAGTGGAAAGTTGGGGTGGAATACGAGACAGAGGCAAAAGAGTTATAAGGAGTGGAGTAAGTAGACTAGGTTGGGATAGTCAAGATATCTCCCCAAGAAACCTCTCGGAGTTGTAACTCTCAAGACTATAGACCTAACCCAATAATTCCTTGACCATAAGATGGTCATTTCGAAAGAAAAAATAATATACCTCAGATACAACATTCTTTCCTCGGATATCCAATCCATTCTCATCCACACCCCCAAATAAATATCAAGAAAACTTCAAAACCTCCGCCGAAAAGCTCCCTAGCTACTCTATTGCTCGAGAACCATTCCACAGTGAACCCATGCTGCAGGCGATTCCTGAGGGATATGTACAGCGACGAAGAAAATTCCATCCCACACGTTCAGTATACTTATCGAGGTGGCATACTTCATCTCGATCTAAGCATCTTGCTGCAGTTGAGAAAAAATAGTGATTCAGACAACAAGAAGAACGCCCATCCCCAACGGGGACACGATGAGCAGATGAACATCACCAACAATCAGAGATTCGGCTTGTCTAATAGAGAAAATCTGTCGCAGCATCGTGGAGAAGAGAGGGTGTAAGGGTCAAGGAAAATGAACAGGAGTAGCTCGATGGCGATGGAAGTGCTGCTTTGTTCAAGTTCTTGGGAGGTGGTAGGAGTTGGATCTTTTATGAGATGTATACATCACCTCTGATGCATGACCTCTTTATCATCAATCAAAGTTTTGCGTGTCTGTAACTCCCCCTACCAGAGGTGAGAGATGAGAAGTGCACGAGTTGGAACAAACAAGATACCAAGAACCAGACAACGAGAGTGCATGGAAAGGAGGAGAGTTCTACAGTTCTACAGTTTTATCTTTTATTTTTATGAATACGATGATTAGTCCTGTGAAGTTATCATTACCATGTAGCCAGTATTCCGAACGAGGATATCAAATGCGATTATTTTGGAGGAAGGAGATTCTCGATTAGTGACTACGCTTGGTTGCAATCAAATAAATGAGCAGGAGGTTGGGATATTCATAAAATTCTTGACAAAGAA
This sequence comes from Arachnopeziza araneosa, assembly GCA_003988855.1. Classification (NCBI taxonomy): domain Eukaryota; kingdom Fungi; phylum Ascomycota; class Leotiomycetes; order Helotiales; family Arachnopezizaceae; genus Arachnopeziza; species Arachnopeziza araneosa. Next base: position 73,191 of record QYAI01000024.1, read on the forward strand.
GCTGCACCAGAGAGCATAGATAATGTTTTGAAGCTCGGCCGGTGTCGAGCAACTCCGGGGTCAAAAGAGTAGGATCCTCTTTATTGCTAAATCTGATGCGAGAAGCATACTAGTTTAAAGGTTGAATAGATTTAATTCTGAATGAATGGCGCATGAAGTACGGACAATTGGTTTAGTGTGATATGTCTATACCTGAGGGATACGTTTTTGGTTCAGGATAAAGTGATACGAAGGCAAGATTACTGACAAAGAGACGATTGAACCATTGTCTCTTCTCAGTTTATAAATTAGAACCAACAAAGCGGAGCCTAATCTTCCCCAACCTTCTTTGGAGATTGAATACTTCGTAATCTCATCCCATTGATCATTTCAATTCTTCGACTCTGTAGCCTCTCGCCGGGCTATCATCATGTGAAACTCTCTCGATGCCCATCTTCTCCTCGGAATCCATCTCACCTCTCTCCAAATGTCTAGTGTGTCGATCGACACTTGTCTTCCAAGTTGGAGTTCCAAGGTATTCGATACTACCGCTATCATCGAAGATCTCCTCGACCCCTTCAAGAGGTTTCTGTGAAGTCTCTGTGGAGAATGAAGATATGAATGAACATAGAGGCACACAAAACCAAATACAATGTAGACATCCCGTCTGATATTTCCGAATGCCGGAGGAACGAAATAGGCGAGAGCGAAGATTGAAGTAGCAGAGATAGGGTGTAGTAGAAATAATTGCAGACATAGAACTTATATCAAACTCAAAAGAGCACCACCTACAACGGCGACGGCCACAATAACATAGACATTACCAACTATATTTCTCAGCTACCGAGAAAAGATTGGGAGTTGATGAGAAGGTATTCAGAGATGTTGCAACTTATATCAAAACTTGGAGGACCAAGAATCTCGAGAAGCTAGAGATGTCCGACTAAATCTGGATTACTAGGAATCAATTTCTAAGCTTTTGGTGACATGAAGAAGAAGAAGCATTAGGATAGACAGATCAGCGCGCAACAGACCCTGGAGAAGAAAGCTTTTCTCGACTGATACTTCAATCAACAAGAGCATGAGTAGTCTATTATATCTTCTCTACTCGAGAAAGGCTTGTTTACTCTGCTCGGTATTTTGATGTTGGACAGTCGACATAGACGTCGAGCGTGCCCATCGGATATATCTTCAATAGTTGGTAGTCTGGTCAGCATATCAAGCCGCCAGAAGCCGTCGAAATTTCTTGCCATGCGGACGAGGAGCAGGACTCGAAGAGAGAGAGAGAGAGAGAGAGAGAGAGAGATCATCACTCCTGTAACTGTCTTTATGAGGCGGTCCGAAACGAATGTGAATCTTCTGCAAGAAAATGCGTGGACGAGGTGCAGTCCAAGAGTTATGCGTGGCGGTTTGTGCACATGTTATGCAGTGTTTGTGCCGTTTGAGGGAAATGTGGGCGAGGCCCGCGGGGTCTCCACACAATGGCAGCACATCTATCTAATGACGTCTACCCTCTGACTGACCGGCTCTGATCGAGTGATGGGAATAGCTTCAATCTCTGTTGCTCTGTCGCTCTATCGCTCACTGTCAATCTCCTGCCTCGCGTTCCAACGTCTGTTTTGTTTTGGCCCTGATCCTATCTTGCTGACGCAAGAAGCATACGAGGCACAGTTCCTAAAGGATCTAGTCCTCACCAAGATGGAGCTTGCTTATCAAGGCCAGCGGAAGTGGTCGAGACGGATTTCGTACTTCGTACTTCTTACGTGGTAGGCTTATCGTCGTTGTGCATTCCGCCCAACTCCAATCGACGCCGCCAGCGACGACGATATAAACTTCAGGTTTCGTTTCATCTGTCACGCAGCCGCGTCTTACCTCGTCTCCTTCCTTCCCTTCCACTACCTAGATCTAACACGTTTCGTGCTGTGCACATCTCTTATCCATCTCATCGTTCAAGCACGAGACCCCCCCTCTCGATTGTCTTTGCACATCAGAACAATGTCATGTAGGCTCCTCGATCCCTCGATCTGCCGATCCTCACCGTAAGACCTACCTACTAACAAACAACCAGTCCTCAATACCTCAACCACAGTCAACATCTCCGAACCCATCCCTCCCCACATCACCAAAGCTCAGGTCATTGCCCTCCTACACGATGGGCCCTCGATGCTGGATCTGAACCCAATCATCAAATCCTACACTGAGCTCCCCTCCTCCTCAGTCAGCGGCTTCCTCTCCTCCGTCTCCCCGTCCAACAAACCGCCGTTGACCGGCAATCTCCCTGTGACCGTCTACAAGATCGTTGAAGCAACATCCCAGACAGAGGAAGGCGGAGGAAGTTGGCGAGGTGGTTGGGCGAAGCGATTCATTCCTGATGAAATCAGTTATGAAACATCGGTCCAAGGAACCGAGGATGGGATGGTGAGTGTGACACATGCACCTATGGGAGTGAATAGCGTGACATACTGGAGAGTGAGGGATGCGAAGGAGGAGGAAGGGGAAGGGTTGGTGTTGGAAAAGGAGGGGTGTGTGAGCAGTAATCGAATGTTAATGACGTTTATACGGACGACGATTCAGGGGAGTTACGAGAAGCTGGCAAGGGATTTTATGGCTAAGTTGGTGAAGACGGTGGATGATGAGAATGGGAAAGAGGAGGTAGTGGCAGAGAAGATTGGGGGAAGTGAAGAGGAAGTGAAGAGTGGCCAGGCCGAGATTGTCGCATAGGTGGACGTTCAATGACTATACATGCTTGTAGAAGCTTTAGAGGAGTTCTAGTAATGGGAGCATATGAATACAGCAGGGCAAACTTGATATAGATTGCTAGGTGAACAATGAATAACTTTACTGAAATGATTCCAGTCCACAATTCTAGCCGGTCGTCTCACCTTCCTTTCCCAGTTGTTCCTAGATGCATGAATCTCTAATAATCCTTAGGACACTCAGATCCATTTATGAAGAACCGAAGATTGCTGACACGAGATTAGCGGAACAATGTTGGGTTTGTTTCTTGGTTCCAATTCCAATTGTAAAGGATCATAGCTAGGAAAAGACAAAGGGTAAAAGCAGCAGGACGTAGGCTCGAGAAAGCATGCAACCATGTCAATTTCTCACTAGAACCCATATCAACGAATGTAATGCTACAAATGTGCCAATCTCCACACCATTTCCTACCTATTTGGCGGTCATTGCCCTGCCTTGGCAATCCACCTCTGCAGCAATCTTCGCTCTGTTCCCCCAAGTGTATCCTCAGGCAGGCCTGGACCCTGGTCCGTTGGCTTCCAAAACGGAGCTCCTCCTGGTGGCTCGACAAGCTGATAAGTGTTGTACAAAGCAGCCGGATGGTAGTTTGGTGTTTCAACTAGCTTCACCGCAGCTACTCCAGTTATGACTTTCCCAATGTTGAAAGCAGATTTCAACTTGGATTCACTAATAACAGTCTCAGGGTTGTTGCCGTGTTTGTCAATTCGAACCCTCGCAGACATATGAATGCTATAATCCATATATTTAGCCATTTAATCAAATGCTGTCCAATAATTAGGGGCTCTTACGCTTCTGCTGTGCCTTTCAACGGAGCTTTCCCTTGAACTCCATCGTCGAGTTTCACTTTGTTGTATCTTCCTGGAGTTCTTGTAATGGGGTTCACAGCCTCTATCAAGCTTGTCCTATCTGTCACTGCTGAAGAATCATTTATTTTCCCGAGCCCCCAAGGCCGAGCAGTAGGTGGATTCTGGGTCTTATAGAAACCGAGAGCCATATCTTGGATCCAGTCAAGATAGAGGGCATTGAAAGATAGGATGCCGCCATCATGGTCTTCAAGTTGACTGACCATCCAGGCTAAGCTAATATTCGATTGAAGCGCATCCGGATATCCACCGCCAATATTAGCATGAGCACCAGGGAACCATGTTTGCTTGAGCCCTTTGATGATATGAGGATCTTCTGGCTCAGGTGACTCCCTAGCCAGAAATCAGCATGTAATTTGCTATTTCGGAAGAAACTGAGAAAATGAAGAGCCAAGCCCGGAAGACGGTTTTTTCAGGAACGTGGCAGCGCTCTTGGTTATCGCTAGGGAAATACGATATATTGTAAGAGTACAAACTTACCATAAGGTTGGAGTAAATGAGCCGCGGTGTTCGTCAATCGCAAGAGAGTGGAATGCCCACTCTACTCTTTTCGCCACCTTTTGATTGACGAACGAGAGAGGTTTGACGTTTTTCTTCCCCCAATTTCCAGGAACGCCAAGAGATCCTACGGTGTCCCAACAGCAACATGCACTACAAATAATTAGTAAACAATTTAAAGAAGACTTGTAAGAAAGCTCTAAATTTCTTGATTCAAAGAGGAAAAAGCGATTCAGTATGAGAAAGAACTTACCGAATCGGCATACCCCATCTAGTAATTTTGGCCTAGATAAATCAATCATCATTCCAATCAAATCTTGTAGTGAATTCTTACATCAAGTAAGGTCTGGACATACGCCTGGTCTGAGAACTTGATGGGTCGTCCATGCTGTGCCTGGAACTTTTTAGCGGCATCAGGAAAATTGCGGATCAAATAGGCGCTCTCTTTCTCAGTGCTTTGGTTGGTCCAGTCCATAAAAATATGGTAGAATTGCTCCATTCCGTAACGTCTATAAAAGAGTTAGCTCTGCCCATACTCACTGAGTTATAGAACACTGTTTTGAGATTGAGAATTGGATTTGGATCTATCAGTTTAGACCCAAATATTTGGATCAAGCTTCGAGAACCAGATGGGCCCGCAAAGTAAGTTGCGGGTCAAGTAAGCAAGTATACGTACGTCAATAATCCGATAGTAGAGATGAGATCAGCAATAGCTCGTGCGGTATAGGCACCCCGGGAGAATCCAAGAATTACGATCTCATCCATTGGTATTGCTGGGTTCGTAATCTCTTCCTGTGTCAAAGGCCAGAAATTATTGGCTACGAAGGCATAAGCTTCGCGGATATGCTCTGTAATATCTTGCCCTTCGAGACCTCCCAAAAGTCTGTCCTCGAGGTTTCCAGTTCCAACTCCTTTGGAATAGAAGGCAACTTGAGGGACTTTAACGTCATCCACGACTTGGAAATGATCGAGAGCTCGGATGATTCTTGTAACATTGCTAGGGATCTGGGCTGTGGCAACGCCGCCATCTTCCTCTAGAGGTATATTAGCATAGGCGTTGGGCGGATTTTGAGGCTTGAGAGACTGGATCTCGAGTAGAGAAACAAAGAAAAGACATAAATACCGTAGCCTGCATCGCTGTTCTTTTCGAACGGTCAATGTTTATCAAATCTTGGGTCTTATTGGTCGGATGTGCTTACCATCCAGGTTCCTAGAGAGTGAGTTGTTAATGGAGTTCTTGCTCCTCTACCTCAGGAAGGACCACGCTTACCGTCGCATCCAATGACGAACTTCTTCCCGCATGCTCGACGACGCGGGGCTTGAGACGCCATCCTGAAGGAAAATAGAAGATTGGGTAACAGCAGCGGTTTCTGGTATTGTGGGATGTAGTGATTGCGCCGAAGGGATCTGGTGATGACTCTGGTAAGCGGGTGGCCGAGACTAGGAAGCATTCGCAGAAAAGCAAAGAAGAAATGAGCAATTAAGGCTCATTTACTCTTCCACCACCACCTTTGGCAGGACGTGTATATATAACCAACAGTACCTCGCCATCTGTCACCTCAGCTCTCCACTGGGCGTGGCCAAGCAGCCACCGGTGCGGTTGTGCAAGGCTGAGAGGAAGGCCGGCGCTGAGACATCACCGCATGAAAAGGCCCATTCCTCACGTCCTGGCCAATAGGGTCGGCGGACGGCGACAGAAGAGACGGTGACCAGCGTCAGCCTCTGCGATCGCCAAGAGACGTGGCTGCTGCTCCCGACCGAAGAAGCAATCTGGAGGAGCTGCAGTTCTCAGCCTTGCCCCACCAACCCCTCAGCAGCAGCAGCAGCGCCGTGGAGGACCGGCACATGGATCGTTTGATTCGAAAGGAAGGAGGGAGGAGGGAGGGAGTTGGATCAATAAACCCTCCTCTGCGCATGCAAGTCAGACTCGAAGGAAGAGAGGAGCGCGCGTTGTCGAGACACGGTGCGGCGTTGTGGTGGGTGGGCATGGTCAGTGTGTCTGTCCGGGCTCAAGCTGAGCTGCAGCTGCTGCAGCCGGCCACTTCCGCACACACGTCTCATTCTGGACCAGCGAGGGCGGGAAGGGGATGCACATCGTCAGACGAGTCATCGTCGACGCAATCAGGAGGGCCAGAATGGGGAGGGAGAGCACAAGGGTGATGGGGTTTCTTCATTTCGGCTGGCTAACTCTGCTAGCTTTGTTCCCCACCTGGAACCAGACTCGGAACACTTCCTCCCATTTTGAGTCGCACTGCACTGCACTGCACTGCGCCGCACCGCACCGCATAGCTAGCTCTGCTCTTCGCTTTTTCTGAATTCCAAAGACGCCCCTTTTAGCAGACACATCCAGCCAACCCAATCCCATTGATCATCATCAGAAATGCAAGGCATTAAAACACCGTCCGACGGCCGCCATCCAAGCAGCGAAAAAAGGCCCTCACGGTCAATAAGATGACCGAAGAAGCAGGAATAAAACAGCGCACTTCGTTCTTCGTTTTCTCATATGGCACAGGTGAAACCGACCCGGTAGGGAAAGGGCCTGACAAGAACAGCGGGAATTCGAAGGGTATGTGTACGTCCTGAAGCTGTTCAGACAAGAAATTCATAAACACCGTGGAATCCGTCGTTACATCCATTGGAACTCATAGATATTCGTGATATGTTGTTGGAAAAGTTGCCAAATCGCTGGTAGAGAGGACATTTTGGGGTGCGGAACCACCCTGAAGTTCTTAGATAAACTGAATATGTACGAGTAGTAGGTCTAGAATCCGAGGCTCTGACCTTCATGCTGCGATTTTTTTTACATAGAGTACTTTTGTTGTGCTCTTATTTTCATGTTATTTTTGAATCGATTCTTCGAATCATGTGCGCGGAGATGATGTGATCGCGGATTATCATCTAATCACGCTGAACTACCGACTCTTCCGCTCTCGCCCTCATATGATTTGCTTGGGTTTCGAGACTATGAGCCATCAGACGTGTGACTGGCCAAATGGCAGCTCGATCCAGCCTAAGGAGGTGTCAGTATTTGTATTTCATCTCAAACCACAACACATGAAACGAGACGAATATCTAAACAGGCTTTTGGGTGCAATATGTACAACATTACAGTACGAAATCAAGCCTGGCCACAAAGGTCTTTGAGAGTCAAACTGTGAAGCGATATAGACTTACATATATGCAGTTACTCTCAGAATCTTGCTTCCATACCCAGCGTTGTCAGTTCCTGGTAATCGATGTCCAGCATTCATTTGAGCAGCAGATCCTAAGCTAGCCAATTCATAATTCATCTTGATCTCGGCACTATTCAAGACCTCTTGGACCTTGTTTAGTAGCTTGACATCTTCTTCCTCGAGTAACATGATGCCTGGAACTTGACTGAGATCAATGTCATCTTTCCCAAGGATGCCTAGGTAGCGACCGACTCTTTCCTGAACCGTTGCAACCCATTCAGCAAGCACTTGAGCACAGTCAAAAGCGCACATGGCAGACTGCAAAGGTAGCTCGCGTGAAGTAAAATCTGCAAAAGTCACTCCTAATTTGTCAGACATGGAGAGTGAGTCAGCTGCGTAGAAGGCTGCTTTGCGGAGATGCCTTTCACGCTTAGACGTTGATATTGGTTGAGACATATTATGTGGAGGCATTCGGCTGGCTTTGAACTCTGGGGATGAAGTTGATGTGGGAGGTGAGTCGATGAATACCGAGGAAGTAGCAGACGTCTCAGATGGATCCGAAGACTCTGCGTTCGACTCAGGCGAGTGTTCAGCATGCTGAATAATTTCACTGCCACGAGATAACTCTTCGGCCATCCCATCCCAATCTCGCTGCCAGAATTTCTCCTTTGAGCGCGAGAGGTTGACAAATAACCGGACGTAAGCAAGATCAAGAAGAGGTATACTATCGGCAGAGAGGGGTCCGAAGCCATAAGGATTCGGGCGCTCGAGGCTGTGGTGTGGATTACTTGCCCATGCAGCTTGCCAGGCCTTCAGCGCGGGCTCAATGTGTCGATGCATTTTTTCTGTCTCTTCATTCGTCCATATTTTATTATGGTGGCGCTGTCTCGTCTCCCAAATGTAGTTGTGCAGAGCGTTGATGAGAACAAGACATCCAAATGTACTTGGTTGAATCTCGCTCTTGGGAGCTTCTTGGATGTTCAGACCATTCCCAAACATTTGTCCATGAGCCATCTGTTGTTGCTGTTGCCTTTCACCTGTGCGCAAGAGCTCACCCAAAGCATCATGAAAGGTAAGCTGGTTATGGTTTGCCATTCGTGCTCCTCCTTTAGCATAAAAGCTCTGGGCGGTTTCTGAAGTCCAAAATTCCTCATCGCAGGGTAGGTCGAGAGTAATTTCAGAATTCGTTAATGCGGGGGTATGATTGTAAGCAGAAACAAGAAGACTTGATAAGATGAAAACTGCATAGAGAGTTCGCTTGCGTTCCTCCATGGTCTTCCAATTATACCAATCTTGTTGCTCATCCGAAATTTCTTGTTTAACGTTTGGAGTGTTCCAGTCTTCTGGAGACATGGAACTTTCACCCATCTTAACATCCTGTCCATTTTGAAGATGTGGATGGGGCTTCAAGAGTTCGGCAGCACGTGCAAGGCTTACTAGTGCTGCACCGTGGGTGGTAGCGATGTCACCAGCAGTCTTGTCTCCACAGTTATGGCCATAGACAACATTAAGAAGCATGGCTTGAACAAGCCAGACTGGAGTGTGTATGGCGTTTTCAGGATGACTCGAACCATGGTCTAGAGAAGTTTTTCGATGATCCGCCTTTCGAACATCAGCCTTCCGCCGCTCTTCCAAATACAGCTGGATCATCTTCTTAGCAGCTTCAAACAGTTCCTTTGATTGAACCTGCTCGAGTTCGTAGAGAGCACCGATAGCAGCCATGGAGAGAATGAGACATCCACGACCCCCCACTAAACCTGCATGACCTCTTTCGCTTGTAAAAGGTACCTCGAATGAAAGAGTTGGAATATGTAAAAATGGCAAATGGGGATGGAAATATCGGATATACGCGCCGACGTAGCGTTGAAGGTCATGTGTGCTTGGAAGACTGCGAGCCGGTTCAGATAGGTTGGGATTTCGTCCAGGAAAATGAGGAGATAACGGTGAACTTGTTGCCGGGAAAGAATATTTTCGCCCACCGAACGGAGTACTAGGAGCTAGGGCGGCGATAAGAGACTGCCGAGTAGAGTCGGTGATGCTAGCAAGTGGTAGTGAAGAATGCATACTGCCGTTTAGGGAAACCGGGGTTTCTGGTCCAAGGTTCATTGGTGGGTGGAATGGTTGCGTTGTGATTCCGGGCATTATTGATGTCATGGATGGACTCATGGAACTCATTGATGGTGGTGGGCTTGAAAAATAGGGATCATTTTGACTTTTGTGGAGAAGGCTGTGAGGAGATATTGGTCCTGTATTCATCAGGTCATGATATCCACTGTTTCCAAGGTCTATGGCAAATGGGTTGGGTGTCATTGAGGGAGGAGCCATCATGGACTGCTGCCATGCAGATGCAGAAGATGCAGCGACATTATTCGATCCATCCAGCATTACTTCACTAATTCCGCTCTGGCTAGCTGTGCTAATGGCTGAAGGCGAGGATCCGTCAATAGCATTTTCATTGGGATCATTGAAGGACATTTGGTGCTCAAAGCCATTCATCCAGTCAAAATTCTCCTCTAGGCTGCGCTGTAGTTGCATGTCCGTAAACCCCTGGTACGGGGACGTAGAATCGATTACCATAGAATGAGGAGAATCATTGTAGTGCAGAGCATTAGGGTTGATTGTTGAGTTTGGTCCGAAAAGTAGCCCTTCAAAGTCAAAATCGGAATTAAATCCTCCCACGACAGGTGCTGTCCTAAGACCACCTCCAAAATCCATGTTGTTAAAACCATGAGTTTCTAGCTTGGGAAGTCCATGGTTCATTCCGCGCTGGCCCATAGCTGTGGACATGCCACCAAAGTTGAATTCATTCTGCATTGGGAGTCCAGCAAGGCTGGGATGCCGGCTGTGAGTGTTGTTGAGACCTTGTCGGGCTACTGTAGCATTAGCAGCCGCCATCAACTGCATATGCGCTCCGTCAACGTGACTGATAGTATTTGCTCTTGGTCTCATAGAAGCGGCCCCATTCCCATTGGCGATGGAGCCTTTCCGCACTCTGCCGGGTCCAGCAGTTGTACTTGCCGCGCTTTCTCGACGATTTCTCGGCCTTGAAGAAGGGGTCGTAGTCATATGAAGCTTCTGCTGGTGCCGGAGTAACAGGTCCCTTCGAGCGAAACATCTTGCACATTCTGGGCACTCGAAGGGTTTTTCTTTGGTGTGTGATCGTTCATGGCGCTTGAGATGTTCCAGTCGAGCGAAGGATCTTTGACAAGTTCCGCAAACGTGCGGTCTTGGTTTGTCGGTTTTGGACGGGGGAAAGTTGTTGGCAGATTTCGAGTTTGTTGATACGTCTAACGGTAGATTAGCCCGCTATGTTCCTGGAAATCTGCAGCTGTATGACAGAGAAAAGCAAATCCGGGCAAAATAGGTCCGCGGTGTTCTGACAATACAAAAAGGATTGAGAAGACACCTACTATTCTCAGCAGCACCTCCCGCAGTATTAGATGCCGAAGCGTTGGATGACGTTGTGGGAGGCATAACGTGAATAGTCGACTCGCTCAGCATCGTCGAAGGAAGTCAGAGTCGCCGAGAGGGTGTTGCGAATGGCTTCCGAGAACGCGGATTGGCATGCTAGAAAAGTTTCAATAATTCATTCGTTTGTTCAGTCATTCGTTCCTGACGTTGACGAGCTCGAGGACAAGGTCAGGCAGAGCAGAGCAAAAGAGATCGTGGCGATGAGTAAATGCAGTTTCAGCACGGAATGGAGTCCGACTTACAGCTTTCGAGTGGCCAGAGCCTGGCGGGTCTTGTCTGTCCTGGGAAGTTTGCAGACTTGCAGCGAAGGGTGCAGGAGGGAATCCACAGCTTGCTTCCACTTATCGCTTACTTGATGCAACCACAGAGCTTGATGCTGGTTCTTTAGCCGAGGGAATCCGATCCTGAGTCAACCTAGGTGAAGACGGTGGAGAGGGTGAGAGGCTGCGAAGGGAAAGGGTCGCGACGCAATCTCGGCACCAGCGTAGGACCTCCAGAGGCGGGATTGCGTTGTTGTCGACGGCGGCCTTTTTGGTTCTGAAGAATCGTTTCCTCCTACTCTGGCAGTAGTGCGGGTACGGCTTGGGCGGAGAGGGACGTAGTCGTAAATTGCCTGCTAAACGCCAGCACCGTCGCAGCTAGCCGTCTCCGAGACTGGAGGAGGACGCAGCAGCAGCAGCAGCATAGACCGAGAATCGCAGCACACGCTCCACACAATATTATGGGGGGAAGAGGTGCAAAGTGCCAAAGAGAGGCGAGCGTTGGGGCGTCAGGCTGCCTCTGGGCTGCGGCTGGCTTGACTGATGACCAACAAATATCGCAACCAGCGGCCATGCACTTCAAGGATGGCCAAGAAGTATAATTGGCGCTCCACTCATCACTCTGACACGGTTTTGATGAGCGTTGTTTGGACTCTTGGAGCGTTGTCTGATGCGGAATAGTTTGCACTCGGGAACCTGGGCTAGCTAGGAGCGCTCCGTCTGCTGTGCAGTCAGGGCTGGGGAGGATGAATGAGAATCCGGTCTGGATGGGCGATGGGCGATGGGCGATGGACGTCGCGCATAGCATGAAAGGAAAACGCAACTGCACTCGAGCTGTACCGGACTGCACTGGAGGCGTGAACATGGAATATACCATGGCAGACAGGGGCGACGTCTGTACGACACGCAGGGCAGAGGCCGAACATGCCATTTTTACCAAGCCAGGCCAAGCCTAACGAACCTTACCAGTTGAGACAGCATCCCGAGAAAAGAGGCAATTCAGGGAGACGCCCTCAGTGGTTGAGGTATTTCGAGCCTGGAGAGACTGCCGCTGCTAAATCGATATTAATACGACAGCGCAGTAGTTAATCCGGTCTGGAGCTGCTCCTCCGCGAACGTTATTTCCTGCAGGATGCTTGATGACCGAATTACAGCCAAGCTCAAGATTAAAAGCCTCTTCGGCAGGTGCCTGTGCAAAGGTTGATTATGTTTTATTATATCTCGGAACGTTGGAGGAACGGGAGAAGCTACGGGAGATGCGGCGGCCATTCAGATCGAGTCCATCCTCCAGAGAAGTGTGTGTATCAGTGACAAGGCATGCTCTTGAGCGCTGGCATCTGGCCTTCCAGCTCGCTCTTGTATGCCGTACCCACTCATTGCACCATCCCAAAACCCTTCCGAAGAACCGAAGTGCTGCTAGCTGCGCCTCTCAAAACACGTCAAATGATCGATCAAGACGTAAGGAGCCTCTCGAGTCATTCTTGGGGGTATCATGGCCGCAAAAATGAAAGAAGTATTGCAATGCAATCATCTCATCCGTACGGAGTACCATTGTGTCTGCTCTCTACAATCTCTTCCCCCGCCGGAGCTTTTGGCCAGAGCGCTGGAACAATAAGGTAGGTAGCTAGCTCCCAAGAACCCAAGCGGGTGGACTCGAATCTTGCATTAACACCTTTCTCAAGAGACTGGCACGAAACATTCGAACTGCTTCGTACCTTACTTCCATGACGACGGTGATGAGAGCGAATCAGTGTGAAACACAGCCACCTCAAATCTCATTTGCTGCTTTAATTCGATCCCAAATCTCCTACTCGAATCTTGAGCGTGGGTGGATGTACGCCGAAAACCCCTGAACCCCAGGTTCATTACAATACCGTGCTGGAAATGGCTCGGGCTTGCGAAGTTCTGATGTTCAGGTGATGCACTAAATGAAGGGAACGGGTCAGTGGCTTGATCAGGGATCAGTTTATCTCGGAGTCCGCAGGTATTAACGCAATCCGGAGAGCTTCCAGCCACCGTGCAGACGCAGCGCTCAGGGAAGACCTCCCCTTCGCCTCTCTTCCACTCGGTAGCCGGCCAGAATGATGAAAACAGTGTGGTTTGCAAACGGGAAACTGCAATGCAAAAGAATGTTAGATGTGTGCCGCGAGCTGCACGCCTTTCCCCGTCTAGGTCTTCGGCCGACCCTGGGGGCGAGATTCCTGAAATGCTCTCGAATCAGAAGAGCAGCAAAGGCTGATCCTAGATAATGCCCCAGTCTCACACCCTTGCCTTCCCCAGCTTTTAATCAAGCCACTAAACAGTCGTCTGTCAAGCGTTTTCATGCCATCCATCCCATGATATGAGAGATGGTCAGATCATATCAGTTAAGTTTCTTTCCTCACACTCTACACTCTAACTCTACCCACTATGTCAAACAGAGTTTTCTCCTTAATCAATCAATATATAGATGTGGACGGTACGGCGCCGAGAGACGGATTATTTGTCCGAAAACATCCTTCTCTCCTGCACTGCAATCAATGGGTAGAAGGCTGATGGAAGCCACGTTTCGACCGCTAATCTTCTCTTCCAATGAAACAGTCTCGGGGTGAATCAACTCTTGCCGGAATGAACGCTATGCATCAGGGACGATTAATATGATGTCCTGCTCTGATAAGACGCTGCAGACCATATTTCGTAGGCAATTCAATGATGATCCGGAGCAACGTCAAACTTTCTCGGGGACAGATATGATTCTTTGAAACTGACCGAAGAAAGGAGAAATCTTTCCAAAAGACGCTGGCTGCACAACTCTCGGATGAAGATCAGAAACCAAAAATGAAACCCCGAAACCAGCTATCGTAATTATGCTTTCCCAATTCCAACATTGATTCTCACCACTCGATGTTCCGTGAGTCTATCTAGACCTTCCTTTGGCAAATCTCCGACGCCGGGTTTCAAGTAAGCTATATCGAAACTCGTTAAGGACTATTGTACCCTACCTTCCCCAGACTTACCAAGGAGTCCGGTGACATCCATCTCGGAGAAGAAAGGTACACATCTAGGATCCAACCCAAAGCAGGCTGAGAGACAGCCAGTCACAAGCCTTCAACACTTCCAATCAGACCACCGACACCCTCACACTTCAGCAAATCCACCAGATACACCCCCTAATTCATATCAAGAAAGATGTCAGGAAAAACTGTTGACCTATCGGTTTCGGATCAATTCTCGAGATTAAAAAGGAAGAACCTTCCTTCCACAACAAGGTGCCAGCACTCAGGAAAAATATTGTTCAATAACCGCAATTCACGTACCATGATAATTCGGGATTATGTTAGTCCCAATCAAATAAATGGACACAAAAGTGCCTTGAAACAATCCTGATGATCCTCGGCAATCTATAAATTTAAGCATGATCAAAATGTTAATCTTCCAGGCCTCTTCTGAAGATTTGTTTAGTGCGACATTCAGTTGAGCAGCCCTCAGATGATCCTGCAATTTTCCCTCCACAATACCGCAATGGATTGCTTTGATCTTCTTGTGGTAAAGCGTTTCGGATCCAGTCTTCCAGAAAATTCTCGTGCATGCTGTACGAGACAGAAAACGGAAATGGAAATGGAAACGGCAAGACTTCGGCTGTCATTCAACCGTCCGCTCTCGCATTTAACTCGGAGGCCTCGTCGTCATCGGCGAAGCTGCGCTGCACTGCAGATCGCAAAATTTTTACTTCGATTTGCCACTGTTCATAATACCTTTCGATTCTCATTAGCTCCGATGTCTAATAGATCTCAAAACGATCTCGGAAGTCCAATCCCCCAAATCCCTAGAGACACCTACTGAACATACCTCGAGCCGAAAAGTAACCTCTACATTCACTGAGGGGTGCAGTAATTCGTAGCTCATGGCCAAAACAAACTTAATAGGTTTACCTGCCAGACGATATTTGAAGAGTCCAACGAGACAGGCTTCAGCACTCCAATATGAACGAAGACTCTCATTGCGATGAAGTAGACGAAGGATAGATATCTGAGGTTATAGCATTCATATATGAACTGTGGATTGTACCCTATAATTAGTCCAATGATCTACGTTTATAAAGTCTTACTGAGAGATCAGCACTGTGCTGTTGCGAATACGCATGTGGGTCCTTTAGAGTTCGTCGTTGCTGATCCTTTTATTTTTCGCTCAATTATCTCGCATAGAAGCCCCGAGACCTTTATTTGCTAATATTGATGTCATCTTGAATTTTATTCGTCTGTAAGTTTAGATTACACGTTCTCTGCCTTTCTTTCTGACATGCAGCCGCGGATGTCAACGGCAAAATCATCGAGCTCACATTGGCTGGGCCGCGGTTCTCTCGCAATTCTCAAGCCTAGGGCAGTGTAACGGCATGAATTGGAGGTTTTGATGACTAGACTCAGCTAGCTCTGTCCTTTTGCCAGCAGGATTGAGACGTACATATCTGTTTAAAATGATAGGTTCTAAAGCTGTTGCTTGACATGCGACTAAGAATGCATGTAACAAAGTTCATCTAGACTCACCAACTTATCTTAGGTGATATCTTGGATGTAATGTAAAACTAACTTATAAAGAAGTTTTTCTGGGGTAATCATAAATCGTCAGCTGAAATTTCTCTCCTCGGCACTCAAAAGATATGTAATTTGAAGTGAAAGTCTACAGATGATGCAGTAATTGGTGACTTTCGGTCAAAAACACTTCCAAAGAGAAATACTTTAACAATCTTACGGAGACAATAACTCAGTACATTTGACATATTATATCTATGTGCTTGTGGTGTTTGTTAAATCTTTCAAACAAGGGAGTGTGCTATTGAGTTATTGCATTCCCGGTGGTCGTCATGGAAGTGTGGACGATTAGAAAGAGTCATATTGGCCTCAATATATTGACGATATCCTTCATCATTATTTGGGAAAGTTTACTTTTTGTTCCTCCCCTTCTATCAAGGCCAAAATTCTACATAATCAAGTTCAGGTATGACTAAAGTAAGGTAAAACTTTCTATCTGAATTATAGTCCAATCGAGTTCTATGATATTAAGTGGTTCTAGTGAAGACTTAAAGAAAGCCTACATTACAGCAGCACCGAGAATACCATTGTGGTGAATCGCATGGCAAGACAAAAAGGCTCCATCACTTCCCCCAGGTGGTACGGTTTCAATGGAATACGAACCATGATGGATCACTGCGACAGAAAGTAGAAGTTAGAACGGCCCTATCATATGGTCGTACCTAATCAATGGCAGTACTTCTTTGCTTCCTAACCTGTATAGCCCATTTGCTCGGTAGAAATAGGGGGGCTAAGCGAAAGAAAAAAGCAACAGCACACTACTATCGGATTGAGAGATTCAATAAGTGATAGTGAATCTTTTGCTGCTTAGATTTTCTCTTTCGTGAAGTGTGCTCATCTCCTTTCTGATAATAGCAGTGTTTAGTGCTAAATGAAAAGGTCTGATCACTTATTCAGCCTCGACTGCTGCCTTACTGGGTTTCAAAAATCATTTCAAAGAAATGGACTAGGTAGTAAATCAGGGATAGAGTTAATTCCTAAATCCGCGTTCTTGCTGATCAGTCTCACTTTTGAAATATCCTGTAGGTGTCTTCATAGCCGATAGACTGGGGCAACGTTCAATAGCAGCGTAATCACTTTGATATACTTTAAATGCCCTTTAAAGTTCAACGGAAAAGCTTTGTAGATCATGAGACTCTGCGTCTACGCCAGATGTCGATTTAAACTTTGTCGTGTTTTTCCTTCTATACCTCGACTTATCTTTCTCCTTGTCTCAAAGTCTTTCTCAAGTTCAGCACGTCGAACACAACTCGACCGACCACAGAATAGCAACCAGTACGTATGAAACTTGACCGTCCCAGTGTCTCTTAAGGTTTTGGCATATGGAAAGATAGTTCAAAGAATACCATGTTTGGTTCTCTGCTCTTGTTCGATCGCCAAGTTACGAGGCTTTAACACACCTACACATCTTATACTTTTCTTTTACTAACCCTCTTAGCATGCTAGAAGGCATTTTCCACCAATACACTGTCTTCTTTGAGTTCTTTTCCGATATGTTCTTATAATTTTGTCGCATGGTTCGGCAAGGTTTCTCCCATGCAGCGTCACCTTTACACTTGAACATGCCCCGTTACATATTTGCAACTTAGATCAAGCCTATATCTCCAAAACTTTTGGGGAATGGGGAAGTGCTCCAAAGAACACATGTTTTCTTCATCCTCAAGTGAGCTCTACTCTTCTTATTCGGTTGCAGACCTGGTCAAGTACCCAACACCTTTGCCTTTGCCTTCATATTCAGCTTCATCTCTGAACCTACCACACTACCTTTTGGCATATCAAAAGGCACACCAGGATTACACTCTATCTACCCCTTTTGCAATCACGTTCACCTAGTTCGGTCAGGTTCTCGATAGAACACCTCCAACACCTTTATATTCACATTTAACTAATCGTGCTGCATTTTCTTTCGAATCACGAACCTACTGCTAACTTGTTTTGGTAGTTATGGATTCACAATCCGTTGACGTATCCAGCGCTTTGGAGCATATCCAAAGAGCTGTTCAACTTATACGCGAAGCCATCCTAGGATTCTGTCATGGCCTTGGATTGGTTGAGATATTTGATCAGACGGTGAGTATAGCTAGGCTGTATAAGTTAGAGAAGATTACTATAACCAAAACAATGCCTAGTTCCATGAATCGCTCTCCTGAAATCGTGATGTAATTTTGCTAAGTTCCGTGAATCTTGACGACTTTGAAACTATTGAGAATCGCGGTAGATATCCCCTATCACTTTGCTTACATCATTGTCTTACAATTCCATTGATCAAGCCCGGAAACTCGCATAGAAATTTCCCTTCTAGCTCTCCCAGTACCTGATCAGTACCGTACTATGGCACAAGTGCCGTTAAAACGCAAATAAAGCATGAAATACAAATGATCAAAATGCAAACGACACCCGCAGCCTCGAGGCTTGCAAACCCACGGGGCTGAGCTTCAAGAGTTTTGCTAGTGTGTAGGAAATCATAAAGAATAGAACTTACTGGATAGCTATGACTTTTCTTCACTTCCAAAGAATTGGAAGGAGAGGACTGGACCAGAGAGAGAGAAAGGTTTGAACAGGAGACTACACCGTATCTCTTCTGCAAATCATAACACTTGAGATCTTGACTTTTTGATTGGATCAAGTTTCTGGACGATAGCAGTGAAAGCATGCCATAGAAGGCTTTACAAGACGAGCAATACAAAATGTGTCTATCTATTATGATGAAAATGACCTCAAATAAAAAGGGGCAACAAATAATTCAGCGATTTTAAACATGAGAGCTAAAGTTGTAATACATTCTTGAACTGAGTCTCTAACGATTCGACTTAGATGACTACGGTGAAGGAGATTGAGTTGATTTTGTTCTTTAGCAACTTACCTACAAGCGTAAATGAGCTGTCAAGCACAATGGGTTGCTGAGCTTAATTCTCGATATCTCAAGCAAATGTCAGTGTTGGCGTGGCATAATCATAACGATCTGCAATCCATGCATAAACTTGCGATGAGCCTTCTCTCTTAAATATAGTTCATAATTCTCCACAGTTTGGAACAGTCGGTCGTGGGGTTTTTGGTATTGCATGCTAAGCTTCGCTATGGCTAAGGCCATCCGCAGAACTAAAGAAGCAAGATACAATCCAGATGATGCAAATGCAACGACAAAGCGACCATTCGTTTCCCAGAGCACAATCCATCTTTCGGTATCCCTCGAAACAAGTCCCAAGTCTTCCCATCTATCTGAAAAAGCCCTGGAGAAAGATGTGTGCCGACCCAACTATCCGTAACTCCATGCCCATGAAAAACTTCCGGAGCTACTCATTCGCGCGATCCAGGTCGAAAGAGCAATCGATTCAAAGATGCTTAGCGGTGCTACAACTAGTTAACCTCCAAATCCCCCATAGGGCGACTCCATATTCCATACCTTGATGAAGCCGATATCTGCGGCCTTTTCTCTAAAGCATTGACGGCAGATGTTGAGGCCATATTTTCTGATCAGACCAGCCTTGTGTGTGCAGACTCGGCTTGAGAGGTAGATTAGCAACCGCGAAACCCTCTATCACTCAAATTGAGCAACGCTGAGGACCTACCAGGCGCGGGCACCCTTGCCATAAGTTCTTGGGCGCGAATTCCAGACAGATTCGTGAGACATTTTGGGTGATTCTTCTCGATGACTAGAGGAGTTAGATTTTAGTTCGAGGGTGACGAATGGACAGGACGTACATCTGGATACAGGAGTCTTCTTTTGGTTGAAGATATGATTTTGGTATGGGCAAATGAGAATATTGAAAAGAGTGCGATGGGGCGGCCGCTAGCGCAGTATCTAGACGAGCCAATGAAATCACAGTAATGTCTCGCAACATCTTTTGGTGACTTCAATCCCAATGTCAACAAAGTTCACATTTAAAACATCAGGTTAAAAATGGGTTCAGTGTCTAAATGATAATTACACGCATAAGATACCATGACCTCGGAGTAAAACTCCGTTATTCTGTACACATGTAAAGAATAATAAGTTCTCTTAACACGAAAGTCAAAACACTGACGCAAGTACATTTCTCTTGTTGTCTCTCCGAATAATTTTGCCCATGGTTCAGACTAATAATTACAAAAGAAGAGAAATCATGTACTTTGAAATCTTGAAGCCTGTTCCTTTAAATTTTCTTCAGGTTATTTATCGTGTAGTACATGCAAGGGAGTTTTGAGTAGCAACGTAGGGACATGATTAGTAGGAGCATCAAACAAACAACTGATTTGAGACAATTATCCTGGTACCACCAGTGTAAATTCTCTCCCATACATGATGCATCTAAATTCATCACGCCGTACATATTTTGAACCAGATAATCCCACGCGAAAACCGTTGTATCAATACAGGACTAGAATTGCTTTCAGCCTCGTTTGCCCCACCTCGAACACCGAGCTCGAAAATAAACATCAACAACGTTAACCTTTCAAAGAACTCCTTTATAAACCCGCACCCAAATTCACCATGGTAAATTCACCTGCCTCCACCTCGCCATAACCTTACCTCCCTTCCCTACCCCTTCCCAACTCCCACCTTCCTCTTCCCCCTCGAAGGAACCCACTAACCCAACCGCAGTCCAAAGACAGCAACCACACATATATCCACTTCCTCTCCGCCCGCCACAGTGATCTCTTCGAAGACTTCTGCCGCGACAAGCTCCCAGACGACGAGATCTACGTGCCGCCTCAGCACCAGCCGCTCAACCCCGAGGACGAGGACGATGTTGTCCCGGACCAGCACGCGGCTTTTGGCATCCAGCGCGCGACGCAGAAGAGCAAGGAGGCGGCGTGGAAGGATCTTGGGCTGGGTGAACTGATGGGGAAGGGTCCGGAGACTGCGGCGGGGAAGAGGAGCGCTGGTGCGCAGTCAAGATTGGGCAGTAAATCTTTGCCTAGGTGATATTGGCTAGCCTTGGACTTGACTGCTTTGTAAGATGGCTGTTTGATAACAATTGGAGTTTTGGCTGTGAGGTATGGTTGTTTGGGAAGTTTTGTGTTGGTTATACCCTGATGAGTAGGATTATGGTCAATGGATGGAGTATAGATGGATGAGACATGTGGTTCTGGAGGACAACTTTGGACGAAAGCAGTCCTATAGCATGAATACGATCCTGAAGAAGGGTAGAAGCAATCCGCAAATCTGGATATTTTTCAATATGTCCTCTAAAAACCTCATGTGTCCTCCTCAAACTCCACAAATGCCCACATACGCCGCCCAATGCCAAAAGTCTCATATCTCTCTTCTCTTCCTGTCACGGCTTCCCCAGATATGTCTCCCTTTCCACCACCTCCGGCTGAAACTTCACCAAAAATACCGTCTTCCCTGGCCACAGCTCGCCCTCCTCTCCCTTCCCAACACTGTGCGCCGTAACCCTCGCCGGAAACCCCGCGCCATCACAAACCCCCTCCACAATGCCGGCCACGTACGCCGCGCAGTTCAGCTGGTTCATCTCTTTTGGCACGCTGACAAACTGATTGACGAGCGGTTCGTTATCACTGATCATGTATTCCTCCGGCGTCTCGGGGTTCGAAGACTTCTCTAGCGCATCTGCGGGCCGCCCGAAGAGGTGTTTCCAGAGCACTGTGGTGATGAATTGGAGGAGGGCAATGATGTTGAGCGGCCTGAGCTGGGAGCGCGGGGGCTCGCGGTAGAGGAGGAGATCTAGGAGTTTGAGGCCGATGGGGTGGCCTTGGACGTTAAGCCTTCAGATATCATCATTAGCAGGAATCAATCTAGAGAATGGGACTTGAGCATACCGCTTCTCCAAGTCTTGGATTCCAGTTACCCTCTTCTGCGCATAACTGACCATCTCCCCAAAGAGATAGGCAAAGCTGGCCTGGCTGAGTTCGGTCGTGCGACTGCGATTTAGTGGTCGGTGGTAGATTGTCTTCCCGCTGGAAGGGTAGCGCAGCCCTGGTTGAGCGCGCGTTTGCGCCGTCTGGCTTGCTACAGGCGGCTTTACGGGCTGTGAGGATGCCATGGTATCAAGTTTGCTAGGACTGGCATGTGGCATAGAACCCGTCTGGAGCTAGGAGGGTTTGTTCATGGGTTGCTATGTGCAGAGTGAAGGGTGTTGGGAGACTATCAATGCTTGGGAAGTTTCGAAGCGAGGCTATCCTGAACAATATGAAAACCCAACTTGGACATTACGTGTCGAGTTAATATTTACGATATATTCTAATAGTCTATAGGGTATCCTTCCATATACCTTTACCATGGTATCTAACTTTCCCTTCTGCCATGGCTTTTCCCACTAAGCCTGGATTTCTTTACTTTGGGAGTCGCTTATTTTTCCCGCAGGTTCAGCAGCAAGTGTTGACTTTTCGACCTCATTAGATTGCTGAGTGACCAGGGCATCTCCGCCTTTAAGGAACAGCTCGCTCTCGCCATACTTTTTACCTGCACCAACCCAGCGTTCCCACCTAGCCGTTCGCTTCTCCTCACAAAGCTTTAGGAGCGTTGGCCAATAGACATCATGTTCATACTCAAACTCCAAATCTCCGTGGAATTCATTCCACAGCTGTTGGGGAGGAACGTGCTGCCGCATGTCATCGTTAAACTTGAGCCTGGAAGATTAAAATTTTAGCCTTCTGCTTCTGGTGGTTCAAAAATATAGTTTTGGGATGGGCTTTCAAAGCTAGAAATTTAGGCCTGGAGGAAGTTTCTGCTTACTTTTGACGTGTGAGAGGGTCAATAAACGGTGTGATGAGCTTGAAGAAGCCGTTAACTACCCAGGGAACTTTTGAACTGTTAGATCTGGGTAGCAACAAGTGCAGAAGAACTCACTGTTGATGATCAAAGCCCTACCCAATCGTTCAGGGTAATGGGTCTGTAGGATATTCAATACTTCTCTACCTTGCCCAAGTCCAGGTGCTGTGTTTGATCTAGTTTTCGAGCTCTTAAAGTTGATGAGCAGAGCAAGCGTCTCTTGTCCTGGAACCATTATATCAATTCCTCTCTCCAGCATAAAAACCAAATGCTGGACTTGTCTCGGACTTGGCTCAGTATTTTGGCGCCCAGGATTGAGATAATGGCAAACACGAGCCGATATATCAAATCCTAAGAGGAACTGTTTCCCAGTCTCGTTCTCTGGAGCGATGAAGTCTCCAGTCAACTCTTCAACCCCATATTCCCTTCGCCATGTCAAAGTCCCAAGAACTCGCTTGGCTGCATCTGCCGTCACCCATTTTGTTGCTCGAAGGTAGCGGAGAAGACATTCTCGAGTTAACCAGAATGTCTCGGACTCAGTGATCGGTCCGCCCTTGCCTGTAGTAGAGGGGATCTCAGTCCATGACTTTACTGTATCTAGTAGAGAGTCGTATTTGGATTGCTGTTCGGCGGTGAGCTCCGGAGCATTTGGCGGTCTAACATTCTCAAATGGTGCAAGAATTGGAGTTTTCAGGGGCCCAGTAGCTGGAGACTCCTTTAATGAAGCTGACGTAGGGTCGGCTGGTATTGTAGAGTCTTTGGTTACTGTGATTCCATCTTCGAGCTTCATATCTTCGAGTTTCTCCTGGAGATCATTTCCTGCTGCACTCATGTTCGCGCGGCTGAAGTGGTTTCGGTACTTTGGGAGGGCTTGGACAACGGACAATGATTTAAGAAGAAGAAGAAGAAGAAGAAGACTGTGCAATTGAAGATCGATAGCCTTCAAGAATACTGAGTAGAGGTCACAATAGAGTGAGGACGGACTGTGGTTATAATGTTGGGTCTCTAAGTAGTGTAACGATTTTCGTTGGCGTAGCCTCGTCCCGCCAATTTGGAGCACCCTTGCCGAGCGTCGATCAGCCAATGGTAAGAAGATCAGGAAGAATGTTCACAAGTACGCTGAGAAGAAATCGAGAGGTGTTATTTCCATCTGTAGGAATTTGGGTCGTTGCTATTCGTACAACTACAAAAGGGTTTCTCCCAAAATACCTATACATTGTTCATACAGTACCACACAATTCATCTACCATGTTTTTGCGCCTCTATCTTCTGCCAAGCTTCCAGCGTGCTATCCGGTCTTGAATCTCATCCCATTTGAATGGCTTTCTTGAGACGCCTTCCTCTTCGCCTTCCTGCAACACAACGGTTGGTGCCCCGCTGCCTTTTCCTGGGTTTTCCACCATCCCACTAACGATGATTCTCGCAACTCTCCGGAGGTCTTCTACAGTCAACTCATCAATCTTCCGACACATTTCTCGGACGCCCACTTTCCGACCATGGACTTGAACCTGCCTTCCGAGATCTTCGAGTTCAACCATTCTACTCTCTAGATTCATCAATAGACTGGAACGGAGCTGATTCTTGGCTCTGTTAACTTCTACCCGTTGTAGAGCAGAGAACCCCGTATTAAGTGTTAGAGCTTGAAGCTCACGACACATAACATCTAGCATGTTGACAACATGTCCAGGCGAGCAACTCGAGGAGATACCAAACAGACCCGAGTCAGTATATGAATGGTTGAATGCAACACATGACTCTACCCAACCGTGCTGGTTAAGCACATTCGTGTAAAGGCGTGAGTACATTCCTTTGCCAGGACCTCCAGCCGAAAAGGAACCACCACCACCAAGAAGGGTCTGAAGAGTAGCAAGAGCATATATATCATCAGAAGATATCGGAAGAGCCTCAAAAGCCAGGTGAATATGAGTAAGTGGCGGTAATGAGGAGTTTATAGGAGGCGGAAGATTAGGTAATGAGAGAAAACCTCCAGTGTAGTGAGAAGATTGTGTGATATCGAAAGTCGAAGGTGAGAGTTGAGTAAGAGATTGCACAGAGGCGTTCTGAGATGCTGAAGTAGAGAGATTCTTCAAGAATGGAATTCGTGACAGTAACTTCGATTCTTGTTGTGTAGGACTTGGTGGGAGTGAAGAATATGACGAGGCCGAGCTGATACTACCCTCATCTAAACTTGATTCGATTGAAGTTTCTGATGCTGTGGGCGAGAGTATGGTCTGAGATGGTGCCATGTCCCCAAAATACTGTTCAGTTAATTTAACAGCTTCTTCGTGCTGGACGCCGGCGAAGGCCACGACTATCCTTTCTGGGCGAAAGAAAGTTTCCCTATATGCCTCGACGACACTTTTATTGATTTGAGAAAGTCTCTCTTTCGGGCATAGTAGGGGATTTCCCAGTGTGTTGTCTTTGAACGCTGCCATATGGACCAACTCTGGTAATATCAATTCTGGCTTTGACCATATTTCCCCAATCTCATATGCAGCAGTTGCCACTTGCTCTTGAACCTCCTCCTCAGTAATCAACGGATCTCGGATCGTTTCTGCGAGGAGCGCAACTGTTGTTGGAACGGCCGAATTGAACGTCGCAGACTGGTACATCAAAGATTCTCGGGAAGAGGCGCAGTTGATATTTCCACCAAGAGATTCCAGCGCCTCTATCATCTCATCGCTCGTTCGTTTCTTGGTAGATTTGAAAGCAAGTCGATCCATAATATGGCTCACACCTCGTAAGTATTCGTTTTCATATCGAGATCCTGCGTCAATGAAAACTCCCACGCCAGAGAAGTGGCCTGGTAGCGCCTCTGTTGCAACTCGGACGCCATTGGGAAGCGTGGATATCTGGTCAAGCTCGGCCGGATCCTGAGAAGAAGTTAGGTCTACATACGAAGGGGAGGTCAGGAAGAGCAGACTTTTGGTATCGGATCCACCACCGTTGCCAGACCTCTGGAACGGAAGGTAGGTGTGATGGCCGTCAGAAATGGCCTGCTCGAGATAACTCGGGTCAAGGGCCTTGTCGTGGAACATTTCAGCATGGTGGATGGAGAGTTGACGATATTGTGGGAAGATTTCAACCTGAGTCTCCCGACGTGATGCGCGTCTGGGACAAAAAAAAAAGGGCGGGCGGGTTTTGCCGCCGCTATCACTATCGGCGCTGGCTTGTGAACAGGGCCAGTAATCAGGTGATATGGGAGTTTCCAGCCTCAACTCGCGGTCGACGGTATGGTATCATGATCAGTTCATGCTTCTCATCTGCAACGGAGTGCGACATGCGGAAATAGATGTGCAGCGTCCCCTTGTTGTGCGTCTTGAAGGCCGCTGATATCTTTTGCCTCGTGCCGTCTAGACCCCAGCAACCCACCAACCTCGATCACGTCCAGATGCATCGTAGAGGACCGTAGTGCCCTGTCCGGAGAAAGTCTGGGCTTCTTGAGCCAGCTCAAATACTGCTGCTGCTCTCCAGGTGGGCAATCCATCTCAAGACCTCTTTCTCACCAGTCCTGGGCGTTAACTGCGTCTCTGTGAAAGGAAATCTTCTCAAGGAGGAGACCACACTCGCTTCTCTCCTCTCCACAGACAGAGCCCCAGCCCGTCCCCCCATCGGCCTGGCCGTAGGTGATTGTCTGTGAATGCATCATTCCACACTCCTGGCACCGAGCCCTCAAGCCACCGCCGGGACACCCACCAGCCATTTCCCATTCGTGCCATTCTCCTCCATATCTTGATCCCACAAACTCTGATCCGCAAACACAGCCTTTGGATTCATCGGGTGACGAGAGAGAGAGAGAGAGAGAGAGAGTGTGTGTGTATGTGAGCGAGGAATTTCTTGCCCAATATGTATTCGTCGGTCCCCTCTCCACCTCCGCCAGCGTCATGGAATCCTGGCCCGGAGCGGGTTGATACTTCTCCTACACCCGCCTCTCCCACCTCACGACCAGGTCGCTTGCGTGGTTTTAGTTATCTACGGAATTACACGTCAAATCGACACAATTCTTCCAATAATCAGACCCGCCCGTCAACCCTGGGCCGCGCTACAAGCTATCCTGCTCCGACTTCTCACCATTCTCCAGCCTCGCCAACTGCACAGCCTGCACCGCCGAATCTGACGACCCAACAGATCTCAGCAACGACACAGCATTCCACTTCCGAAGCTCCTACCGCCAAACTGAACAGCCCGGAGAGTTTGGGAAATACGAGTGGGTGGCTACCAAGTGTAGGAGGGCAAAGTGGAGTTTCACGAATAGCAACCGAACCCAAATCTACCGCTGCCCCATCCTCTTCTGCGCTGCTGTCAGGAAACAATCCCGCAGCGATAGCATCGGATTTGACTGCCTCGATGGCACGCACACGTTCCGCCACCACCACAACTGGTACAGAGACGTTACAGGGTACGATTAATGAATCGCAAGGAGGTACCGAGACCTCTTCTCACTCTGCAGCAAATGAGTCGAGGCTGGGTGGTGGGATGGCACATCAGCTTCCTTCAATAAGGTTCACGGCGCACCAAGATCCGCGGGCTTCACGACCATCACTGGTGTTTAGCCCTATGTTGCGGATCCTACCCACTGGCAAGGAGACGATCAAAGTTGGCAGATACTCAGAAAGGGAGCATCCTCCTCATGGACAGACTGGAATAATACCATCATCTGCACCAGTAGGATTCAAGTCCAAAGTAGTAAGCCGGAGGCACTGCGAATTTTGGTGTGCTGGTGGTAGGTGGTTTATCAAAGACGTGAAGAGCTCATCAGGAACCTTTCTAAATCATATCCGACTTAGCTCACCTAACACTGAGTCAAGGCCGTTCCCTGTGAATGACGGCGATATTGTTCAGCTAGGCATCGATTTCAAGGGCGGTGAAGAGATGATATTTAGATGCGTCAAGATTAGAGTCGAGCTGAACAAGGGTTGGCAGTCTGCACCAACTGAGTTCAAGTATGTGTTTCCCCATCATTGTATGACCTCACTAACGTATCAGTGTCCAATCGCATAAACGACTACGAGAATTGAATACTTTGGGAAAATCACTCTCGAGCGGACCCTCCAATGATTGCACGATCTGTTTAGGTGCAATTGCTGTAAGTCGAAAATTGTGATCTAATTACCCAAACTCTGATCAAAGTCCCCTAGCCATGCCAGTCTCTATTCGTTGCTCCTTGTTCGCACACTTGGCACTACAAGTGCATTCGAGTTCTAATAAATGGACCTAATTGGCCTCATTTTATGTGCCCGAACTGCCGAAGCGTGGCCGATTTGGAAGCTGAACTCGATGAGCCTTCTGTGGATGGAGATTCGGAAGAGGCAAAACAGGCGGATTCGAAGGGCGTTGTTCAGCAAACTGAAAGTAACGGAACGGATCCTGTGACGAGTGAAGAACCACGCAGACAGCACAACTTGACAGATATCACCTCAACGGAGCCTCCGACAGAGCAGCCTCTTGGTGTTGGTGATATGGAGCTAGGAGAAGCTAGCGAAGATTCTGAGGGGGACCGAAGAGTCGACCAAATTACAGAGGAGTTAGGTTATGTACATCTCAATGATCCTCCTTCTCCACCTCAGTCCCCTGAACCGGAGACCCATGACAACTCAAATGCAACAGTGCCTCCTGTTGATATCATAGCGAGAAAACCTGTTCCAGGATCCTCGGCGGCAGCTCACCTGGAGCAACCAAATCACCGAGAAAGAGGCACTCGTACGCCGAGCCCGAATGGCCTAGGCTCATCTCTGCAAGACACTTCGACCGGTGTCGAGGGTCCTATGACTCCGAGAAATGACGTCGGGCCTTTCATTTTTGATGGAAGTGGTGGGAGAGCTCCCAGTGAGAGGATTGCCGATAATGCTGCTCTGAATCTGGATGCTGCCGCAGATGCTCTTTCTCCACACTCAGCCGTCGAGCCTTCCTCTTAATCTACTGTTCTTTGCTGCATTTTAGCGATGTGTGGGAAGGCATTGTGGCTACAATGTCATTTGGCCTATTGTTTGGTTGACATGCACTCAATAAATAATACCTAAAGTTCTACATATGGGCTTTGATGAATGGAAAGGAATTGGCTGGCAGCACGACTGGCGTTGTCTGGGTACTTGGGGGGATGGGCGATGATTTTAATGAGCGTAGCATTTGCATTGCATCTCTTGCTACCCTTCTGGGACTGAATTGCTGCCTTAATTGCAAGCCTAAAGGTTGCATTAAGATACTATTAATACCTTTGAAATGCAAAAACAACTACTTGATATTAAATGGCCTGAGATTCAGTTCTCAAAACGTCTACTTCCTCAAACAACATGTGCCAGTTATCTCCATCAATTTTTCTCAGTCTTCTCGGTAATTTCATTAGCGGCTTCACTGAATCTTGATCCACTGCCAAAGCATTCTCGATTTCAAATTCGAGGTAGCCCTCTTCCATGATTGGTGCTGACAAAATCCAAATTGTTATTGTATAATGAGTACACTAATTAAACCTGAACAGTGGCAACGTGGTTATAAATTCGTAGACATATCTGTTGTGGACACTCGTGTGAGGTTAAAAGATACGAAGGTGTGCTACGAATTATTCTCTTTCACACCTATCGTTTCAAACCAGCTCCCAGCCTCTCTATCTCACGCCCCTCCACTGTTCCCACTCCAGCCGCCGCACGGAGTCGATCTACGGCCTCGTGGTCCTTAATCTTTACGGCTTCCTCCGCAGCCTTGACCCTCATTCCACACTTCTCATACATAGTAATAGTCTCTCCAGGCTGCAGACTCGGTGCCGCTTTGGGAATGTAGAAAGCAGCCAGTTTCGGATTACCGGCAGACAGGATGAGGGAAAAGAAAGGTTCCCATCCTATGGGGGACTTGCGGGTTTTTGCACCCCATTCTTCGAGCTCTGCCCAGTCACGTTTGGATACTAGGGCACGGAGTCTGAAATAACATGATTAACTATGTGAATACAAGGCTGGTCAAGGAATATATACCTAATCCACCAAGCCGTCTTTTCGGGAACTTTGAAATCGTTTTGGACTTTTTTGGCTCGACTTGTATAGCCAAGTCTGATTAGTTTGAACATCGTTTCATTGACACTTAAGCCAGTAAAAATCTCTGTCAGGTCCCGATCGAAAGCATCTTGCATTTTCAAAAGTGTGGTAGTTTCTTGCAAAGCTTTAAGCTCAAAAGTGGTATCCTTGGAGTCGATCAATAATTTCGCTGCTAGTGCGAGCTTGTCTGAGGCGGTTTTGGAGTCGGGTTGTTTCAAAGCTTCGCGAATGAAAACGTTTGCTCCATCGGTGCGACGATCATCTTGATAGTAAAGATCTTTGAGCAACTCCGTGTCATCTTCCTGAGCTGAAGACTCCATTAAAGAAGTCGCGACAGGTCGGGTACTAATAACCCGGAAGAAAGATGCCAATGGAAGCTTCTTCTTAAGATGCAACATTACGAAGAAAATGAGATCTGAGTCGCCACTTTCAATAGCTTTGTCAAGCGCGATTTCATCCTCTTCCATGTCTAGCAGAAGTGGAACTTGCTTCCCTGCTCGCGGTTCATGGTTCAAAAGCTCGGTTGCTAGACGTCCTCGTCCTTCATCATAAGCAGCTCGAGCAATCTCCTCAAATGATATTCCACGCTTGCCAGCGAGCTTCTCTACGATCAAGCGACAGATTGTGTCTTCATCCTCAGAACCCACTCGAACCTTTTGAGAAGCCCAATGGACGTAGATTCGATCCGTTGGAAGACGTAGATATGATGATATACGAAGCGCTAGTAAGTATTCCCGGCGGTTGATAAGACGCAAGACCAATTTTTCAGGTGTGAGACGGAGGAACTGCTCATAAGACAGTGGTATGCCTATCTCATAAAATCGGACGGCGTTCAAAACTCGAAGCGTTTCGCACATGTCAACAAAATCATCACTATTGTAAATATCTAATACGGATTTTCCAAAGGAAGCGGCTTTTAATAATTGTTTCTGCCAGTGTATGCTGAACTCATAGCCAGCTGCTTTGACCTACTTCCTATTAGAGGTGTTTTAAAAGAAGGTAACAGTATACATACACAAGTGTCAACGGCTTCAACTAAATTTGGGCGTATCAACTGAATATTGTCATCAGCTTTTGGTGATTGATTTTCAAGTTGTTCTGCAGCATCGAGTAGTATCGATGCAGGAGACTCTGTGTCAAACCGAAAGACCTCATCAGTGACATCAGGAACTTTTTGGACGAAGTCACAGACATCATTGGTTATCAAACGAACGCCATCGTGGTCTACAAGAATATCAGCAAGCTGATCGCGGAACTATGTTTGATCTCATCTGTACCTGCAATGAGATGAACTCTGCCTTCGTAGAAATACCTTGCAGCTGCATTATTTGGTCCAATGATATGAACTTCATCTTCCCAAGCGATAACAACTGCATCGTTTCCACACCACTGGACATCTTTAGGCGCTATTTTCGACTTTGAGTCGTGTTCACTAAGCCGATTTTGAAAGTCGCTGGTAATGACAAACGCTCTTCCTGTCTCTGTATAAAGGGCAACAAACTTTCCGTTCGGGGAAACGCTAATATGAGTAAAAGGCCCGATGTCCAACATCCGGTCTTCTGACTCTGATGCATCCACAACATAAATCGTTTGGCCTATGCTTAATAGAACCTCGACCGATCGAGAGAGGGTATATGCAGGAGGAATGAGAGTCCACGAATGAACTTCGCCCTCTGGAGGTGTAGCAAGAAGTTTAGGGCGAGGCTCATCATATCGAGAGACAGAAATCAGGTGGTTGTTGGAGAGTAACGCCACAAACCCAGTGCCATAGAATCTGAAAAAGTCAGTCACCGATCCACGAACAGAATATTAACGGGATTTCACATGCCTGCAAGCAGTGACCCCGTACTCGTCTGAGCCATGACCAAGAGAGAATTGAGTGAAGTCTCCTTGTAAATCATAGTAACATCTCACGGTTCCATCAGCAGTTACAACCAAGAGCTTCTCATCTTCTGACCACCCTAAGCCTTTGATGGAGCCTCGATCCCAATTAATTCTTCGTATCAGCTTGCCAGCACAACTGTAAAGGTCTATACTGGATTTTGAGGCCTGTGAGCCTCTGAAGCTGTGTAGTTTTGTCTCATCCCGATATAAAGCTATTGAAAATAGAATCAGTAATGCTTACGAGATCGTTGCCCCTATATGTTGGCGCTTGCTGTTGTAGGCCCATCTTAGATGCTGCACATGAGTTGTTGAAGCAGCAACAGCAAGAAGACAACAAAAGTCACCGAGTATGTAAAATAGACTGAAAGAGCACATAATGCTTAACCCAAACTCCCAATTATGAGACTCAAAGTCCCAAATTGGCGAACCAGATCCATAACATTGAAGGAAAACTTGAGCAGCATACCGATAGAGCCGCCATATGAGCATCCCGTGACGACGTAGTTCTCAAGCTCCAAGTCCTGGTCGAATACGGCGGTATAGAGCTGAACCTTCCTGTAAAACTTATCGCCTACCCTCTCCCAATCCGCCGTCGGATTCGCCATCTCAATACAAAGAGGTCCCTCTAATTCATTCCGTTGCCTCTGGAGACTGTCTGGGTGATGCCTTGGACATGTGCTAGGGATGTAATCTGAAGCTCTCAGGCTCAACATTCAGGTCCGAATTTAAGGTGTGGTCAAAGCTTGGCACTAGCGCCGTGGTGGACAGCCGGAATCGACGCTCTTGTCATTCACTCTTTGCATAATCACTCCTGGAGCCTCCTCGTGGCATGTGCTCTGCCTGGGAACGAGTGCAACCAAGGTTTGCTACGAATCAAGAAATGGCGGATTGAATCATGCCAGATGCAACATGGCCGACGAATCGCTGCTTGGAAGAATCCATGACCTGAGCGACTTGGAGCTTGCGACGTTGATATGTCTCGTTGCACAAGAGCATTGTATCATCGATACGGACCCAAACGGCTTAGATGATTTAGTCCAGGAGCTGCAGCTGGTTAGTCTAATCTATGGGGGATGCTTCTCGTCCTAACTTCTCTATCGTAGGTGGCATCCAAAGTCTTTGGCCTCACCAATGCTGTCATTGACTGCTCTGAACATACATCACTAGACGACTTCGCGCAGGCCATTATCTCGGTGGACGCCGTACCTACTCGTTCTAACTCGCCGGTACGAACCAGAAACGAGTCTGCCTATTATCTTAATACTTCTGCATTCCGCTCATCATCTCGATCACTAGCTTCTGAAAGCTTAGCTGAGAATAGAACGATGGCAAGTGTCATAATAGCTAAAAATTTGGACGAAGCCCCGAAGCAGATCCAAATACAAGCTCTAGAACTTATGAGGACTAAGAGATTATACACTAGAACTTCAGTACATCATGCCCCGAGGAGATTCTTGTTCATTGCTCTATTAGCAGGTGGAGAGGGACCAAGGTTGACGAAACACTTAAACGAGTTCATGTTCATTTCACATTTCCATGATCTCGAAGATGGTTTCCCAAATGTAGAAGAGACGTATGAAGACGATACGTCTACCTCATCGGTTGTGAAGAAAAGTCCCACTTACGAACCAGATGATTTACATCCTCCAAGCATATCAGCCAAAGAAATTGAAACCTTGACCACCTTAAGCAACGAAGCTACCTTAACTGTTGAAGTTCGACAGTACCAGCAAAATATTATATCGTTTTTGCGACTTCATCGGGCAGTAGCTGGGGGGATAACAGCTACCGCTACAAAGCATTTTGAAAAGCTCGCAAAGTGTCTAGCACCACTCCACAATCTGACATACGTTACTCCATCTCTTGTTGCTCTTGCGGCGAGAAAAATCTACGTTCACCGTATACAAATTGTCAAGCCTGAAAATGAGCGCAGTATGCAATGGGGAAGTGATCTGGATGCAGTGGCAGCACTTCTTGAAGGTGTCGGAGCTGAGGACGTGATTGAAGATGTTCTAGGGATTGGTGGTGCGGAGGCACCATTATAAACTTAGCATGATACCCAATGAATATCCAACCTCATGGGAAGCATACCCAAGCAACGCTTCCAACATACACATAGCAGTGAATCCAATCCAACAGTTTTGCCCAATGAATAGGGAGCTATGATGGACTACCAAGTGTTATTGAAGTGCTCGAAATGTTAGGATCATCTGAAGGGCGTTTGCCAAAGAGAAAATCACATCATAGCATCGTCAACAATTGAAACTCTCCTACTTCCAAAAACATACTTATTCAAACCCACGTGCGGTTTTAATTGTTCTGCTTCCTCAAACTCGCTATCATCATCGACAATGAGCATCGACAACGCGAACCGTAAATTCTCAACCCGCATCCCCTCTCTACCAGGCGATCCTCTCAGCTGCCCCAAATGCCCAAGACTCCTCTTCCCAAGCGAGATGGAAAGAGACCAGCACCATTTCCAACAACATATACTCAAGATTTCACGCACATTGATCACGAACGTAGCACCGCCGATAGCTGATGAGGGGAACTATGATGGTCCTCTAGGCAGGAAAATGCATGTTTTCCCGACTGATCGGTTCTGTGATGAGCCTGGGAGGTATAGAGGCGATGGCGAGTTGGAGGAGAGGGTCACAGTTGGAGGGACGGTGGTAGGTGTTGGGCTGCGGACTGTCACTTTTAACAGGGTCGAGAGTAGCACAGTGTTGGCAGAAGATAGGGGTGAGTCAGAGGAGTGGTTCCAAGAATTGCGTTTTGATGACGAGGAGTGTTGTTTGATTAAGAAGCCAGAGCCAGAGCTTGCGGGGAAGAGAAAGTGTAATAATCGAGCATGGAACTGCGGGAAGAACATGTGGTTTCAGAGGAATAAATACTAAATCAGAGGAGCTCAGAACACAAAGCAAAGAGTCATTTTAATAGGCCATTATTAACTAGGCCAAGAATGGTGTCATGACAGAGATATTTACATTACCTACAGACCTTTGGCGTTATCTAGCCCAATTAGAACAATTATCCGAACGCCTGTAATGCATCCAACTTTAAACCTTTTATGCGACTTCCTTGATACGGCACTGCCACCCAGATCCTTTGCTCAATAATGGGAGACTAAAATCGGTTTCATCAGCATAAAGTTTAGCAGATAATTGCGGGATTTTTTACCTTGCGCCCAAGCACCAACCAAGCTCATTACCCTTTATCTTCTTTGCAATCTTTACCTCCCTATCAATTGGCATCTCATAACCAGTGTGAAGAAGCGCCAACATAAAGTTGAGGTCAAGACAATGTTCCGGCCGGTCCCGTAACTCATCCAATGCACCAGGAACTGCCTCGAACACATCCCAGTGAGGCTCACCCCCGCAGACTTGCTCTGTCAAACGATGAAGTTCCTTCAAGGTAAACGACTCTGGCATACCAAGCGGGTCGGTGCGATCAAAAAAGTAAGAGAATGTGTATACATCTTCGCGAGAAAATGTCTTGTCCAAAGAAGGTTGGTGGACACCGTTGAAAGAGCACGGCGTTAAAGCACAGTCAGCATCCTTGAATAGAATCTTCTCCGCTAGTTTTCGACACTGGGCAGGAGCTGGAGAAGATGGTCCGGTCATATTTACAGAGATCTTCTCTCCGAGCTTGTGGTTTTCTCCGAGCTTGACCTCCACTTCTCGAGCCATGCCTGGAGCAATGCAAGGATTGATAATCGGCTCCGAGAGCCAGGCAGACCTAGGTGGATCTGATGCGTAGATGTCGTTGATGAGAGTCTTATGGATAGACTCTCGAGCCGACATCAATCCATAACCAAGGTGGGAATGCTGGTAAAGCTCAAAATTGCGACCTCCAAAAGTGAGCTTGTACTTATGGTCGCCTTCAGAAAGTTTCTCAGGGATAGCACCCTTAAAAGTAGGCTCAAAGACAATCTGTGTAGATCCACCACCAAGGTCAAAGACTGCGGCAGTTTCACTATGATCCGGTCCGCCAATTTTCCCCAACAGATAGTTTGTAGTAATCCAAGCATATACACCTTCGTCTTTACCGTCCATGATCGTAACTCCATTCTCTTCTGCTGAAACTACTGGGAAGGGGTATACTGTCTCTAGTCTGGTTCGAACCGCATCCAAAATTTTCTGGCTCTTCTCTGGACCAAGCACTCGAAGGCCAGCTGTGGCCTTTACTGCCACTGGTGTGCAAGACCTCATGTTTTCAGGGACGCTTGCCATCGCAACGTCCATAAGCACATCCAAACTCTTTGCAGCTCCTTCAGCATCGGTCTTGTAAGAACTTAACCCTGAGCCGCCGGGTTGCTTTTCTGTCATTTTGAATACCTCATCCTCGAGTTCTGGAGTGGGGCCACAGTTGTTGAATTTGTAAACATGTATGCGAGAGCCAGTACTCCCAGCGTCTATCATGAGAACATACTGGATGATTGGCTTCGATTTATCGCTGGACTTCGCGCATTTGGTCGTTCCCACGGATGGATCCGATGCAGCTTGACCACCACCACTGCCTGGACTTGTGACTGCAAAATAGTCAATTAACTGTTCTTCATTACAAAGCGTTATCCATATATACCTCCACCATATACATCTGTTCCCTTGGGAGAAAGATAGTAGAACAAGAAGACAACAAAAAGGAGAATCCCCCCAGTCTTCAAGAATCTGGAGCGCTGGCTTTGCGTCATCCAGGCGGCTTTTGCTCTCTCCAGTATGCCGGTGGCGCGATTATTTGCGCCTCTGGAAATATATCGAGCTGGCTTCTCGTGAGGGTCGTGGTGTGCTCCTTTGGTAGTCGGCAGCGAGACCGAAGTTCGTCTCATAAGGGGAGATTTTGTTGATTAGATAATACGTAAAGCCCAACGAAGAACAAATTGTTCAGCCTGGGAACATTGAACAACTGAAAAGAAGGGGAAGAAATAAGAGAAGTGGACAAGAGGGGGAAGAGATGTTGGCTCTTGAGCTTCTTGAAGTTCTGAACACGAACGCGCCCCTGAACTGGACAAGACCCAAGGTGGCGTTTTCGCAGGCTGAATGGAACTTGCCGGCTCAAGGATCCTCGTCACAGAGCCTCACGCGTCACTCTTTGGTGCCTGTGCGATACCGCGATCCCATTTCATGCATTTCCTATAGATTAGAAAATTTTAGACTGTTACAATCATCTTCACCTCACTTCATTGTTTCCTATCATGTGCCAATAACCTCTCTTGATTCCACTTCTGAGTTGCTTAGCAGACCGAATAACAAATCAATACTCCCTCCCTAATCGCCTGCCATGGAAGTCCAACTCTACGTCTATGATCTATCGAACGGTCTGGCAAAGCAGATCTCCCTTGGCCTTCTCGGCAGACAGATAGATGCAGTCTACCACACTTCTATAGTCTTACAGGGGAAGGAATATGTATATGATGGAGGCATTAGAACAATTGAGCCCGGAATGTCCCATTTGGGCAGACCCATGAACGTCGTATACCTTGGTATGACGGAGCTTCCGATGGATGTGATTCTTGAATTCTTGGATTCTCTGAAAGATATCTACACAGAAGAAGTTGAGTTTCCCATGGCACTTTGGAGCATCTATTGACCACGGCAGGCTTATGATATTTGGACGCATAACTGCAATAATTTCTCCAACGACTTTGCAACTTTTTTGATTGGCCGTGGAATTCCTCAGCATATATCCAACCTTCCTACAACTGTTCTTAACACACCTTTCGGCAGAATGCTGAAGCCACACATTGACGAGATGGCCCGCCGCCGTCTGGCTACTAGAACCGGCTTGCTAGGGATTAGTGATACAGACAAGCCTCAGATTGCTGAGCAAGTCACCTCCGCTGTTAAACTAGCCAAAACGAAAGCTGAACTGGATATTCTTCTTGGGGAAGCCGCAAAGTCTTGCGCTGTGGTATTTTTCACTTCTGAAAGTTGCGCTCCTTGCAAAGCGCTCTACCCAAGATACCAAGAGTTGGCATCTGATGCGGGACGTAAAGCCACATTTATTATCGTTGACATTTTCAAGAACGAAGATATTGGGCAGAAATACCGAATCAGTGCAACCCCGACTTTCATTACTTTCCTACACGGCGAGCAGGAGAATAGATGGTCGGGAGCAGACCCCGGGACCCTCAAAGGAAATACCGATATTTTAATACAAATGGCATGGCCTCCTCATCCACACCAGTCTCTGAATCTCCCAGCTTTTCGAAATGCCGACACCCGCCCCGTTTTATTTACTAAGCTGCCCCCGTTAGGAAAGCTCAAGGCCAAGATGGGACCGTCTGCAGAAGATGCTGGTTTGGTAGGAGTCATGCACTTTGTCTCCGCCCGCGCAAAAGAAGGAGCTGCGGAAAGCACCCTTCCTGACCTTGATGCCTACAGTCGTTTCATGCGAGCTGCGCCTTCGAACCTTTCACCTGAAATAATGTTTGCTATAGTGGATCTTATGCGAGTAGCAATGGTTGACGCAAGATTCAGTGGATATTACGCGGAAGAAAAAGACCACAAAACTGTTGCACCACTACTCTCCTATGTCAACTCTATCGAAGAATGTCCATATTCTTTACGGCTAGTAACTCTTCAGTTGGCCTGCAACCTCTTCACGAGTCCTTTATACCCTCAACATATTCTTGGTTGTCTCAGCCTCACAGGTCCAATCGTTCAGTTGATCACTACAAGTTTACTAGATGATAAGCACCATAATGTTCGAGTCGCAGCAGCCAGCCTCGCCTTCAACATTGCGGTAGCGAACAGCAAACTACGAATAAATGACTATCAGGAAGTGCTTCCAGAAGGCGATCAAGTTGAACTTGCAGCATCACTTCTCGAAGCCATCAGTGTGGAGGAAGAATCACCGGAGGCGTTAAAAGGATTCTTATTAGCTTTTGGCTTTCTAGTATTCTGTGCGCCGAAGACTGGAGAGCTTGTCGACATGCTGAAGAGTATGGATGCTCAAGGAACAATTTTTTCCAAGCAGAAGTTGTTTCCTAAAGAGACTTTGGTCATAGATATTGGCAAGACGTTACTTGGAGAGGGAATTGAATAGATCCCATCATGCCCTATGAGTAATGAAAGATATGTTTATGATTGCTCTTCCCGTCTAAATGCAGTAGAACAAAATTTGCTGAAGGTGAACAGTTATTTGAAGAAGGCATTTAGATTCACCACATCCACCCTAAAACTTGGCGTTAATATACAAGCGAAAGTGAATTTTTCGCTTAAATAGGGGATTTAAAGACAACATCGAAATAATAGAACTGAATGCCACACGAGTCAAAACTTGACTCTCAAGCTGAGTCTAATGCATTAAAATTTTTATCTTTAGTATCAAATTTGGCAGGTGCACTTCAAAAATCTTAAATTCGAGCTTGAGCGAGAATATTAGAAATTCACTGTTTGCTCGCCTTCGTCCAGATCCTAAGGTGCATCTATCCACAAAGTTGTTCTGGGTCAAGAAGATGATGGGGTAATTCAAGTCAATGGCGACTTCATGATTAATATGTTTAAGCGTTACAAGAAGGCACTTACCGAGTACAGTTATTTTTGCTTTCAGAGCCTGGCGATGCGGTTTCGCTTCCACCAATCAGAGCAAGCCGAAAGTGGATGACATCAACAAAAGGCAAAACACGAAAGTACCGACTTGAATGAACCTAATATAAATACTTTGAGCTCTTATCATGCTAAAAGCTAGCTTCCTCGACCCTAAACACTAAGGATATCGGATGTTGGAGTAACTTGTGTGGAATTTGGATAATCTTGCGTGTGGATTGTTTATAATTAAGCGAGGTTTGTCGAGTAAAATTCTAAAAGCAACAATGGTCACAATAGGAAGCGTTGCCCCATGAGAGATACCTGACACAGCTCATCCATACCTGCGAGAAACCAATCGTGTAACAACCGATCTTCCTTCAATACAGTCAAGGTCATTGCCATGTGTGAATTGCGAGATATGCAGTGTGCGGTGCT
Organism: Arachnopeziza araneosa; assembly: GCA_003988855.1. Taxonomy (NCBI): domain Eukaryota; kingdom Fungi; phylum Ascomycota; class Leotiomycetes; order Helotiales; family Arachnopezizaceae; genus Arachnopeziza; species Arachnopeziza araneosa. Next base: position 112,348 of record QYAI01000024.1, read on the forward strand.
TTCGCGTGTAGCATTCAATTCTGAATTCCACTAGCAGAATGACAGAAAATTGTTGCATCAATTGCGGGTCAATGAGCCTCACTATCAAGAAGTGGTATTGTTGCGCTTCTATGGTAGAACCTGTCGTACTCTTAGCCTCTACATCGAGGGCGAAGTGAAATGATTGATGTTGACAATAAGCTGGAAAATCACAATAGCTAGGTCCCATTTAATGAAAACAATTCTCCAGAGAGCCGTCGATGATGCTCCAAATGCAAGAAGAGAATTCTTGATTCCCTTAAAGCTTCAGGGTTAGGATACTTTCTAATGCGACTTTGTCTATTTGAGCTGGTGACCAACCGAGTTGTGAGGCCCCCGTGTTGTGAAGCCCCGTATTGTGAAGCCCCCCGTATTGTGAAGCCCCCCGTATTGTGATCATATCACAATAAGATTGCATGAGTGCACTAGCCCTTCTCCACAACACAAAACCCCCACAATCCAATTTTCAAAATAAATCCACCTCCACAAGATCAACACCACCAGTCTACTGTACATCGCCTTGAACACTCATTCTTGCCACCGGCCAAGCCATAGGTAAATATTTCATCATCTCTCTTGAAATTTTCTATTTGAATTTTGCAAGCCTGCTTCCATGACAACCGCACTCCACCTGTCAACAATGCTGACCACTTGTCAACAATAGGTGATACTCAGACTCTGCCAACTTCGACCCTGACCCTTCAATTCTCTCAATCAATATTTTCGTAAGACAGTAAGCAAACTTTCATATCAATCTCAAAGCTTCCGTTAATGGCGACTGCGCCTCATCTGTCAACAACACTGACCACTGGTTATCAATAGCCTAAGTTGATAGCATCGAACTTCTAGATCGGCGCTTCATTCTACGTTTCTTGAGACAGTAAGTGAAACCATATCTCTATAATATTAATTGCAAACACGGCAACTTTGTATCAACTCTCAACAACGCTGACCACTAGTCAACAGTTGGAAGTTGACGGCTCTCGGCTCGACTTCAATCATCGATCTTACCTTTCTCAAGGCTGTAAGTTGTTCTATCTCAGGTCTATATTTATAACTGCACAAGATGAAAAACACTGACACTGCCAAAACAGCTCTTGAGTTCACGATTACCAAGTACCATTCGAACTCTCTTTCGAATTCTCCAACTACTTTCGAGGCCCATAACTATCATCCGTGAGTGCACCCCAGTCAATAGGAACTTGTTCTAACTAACTTTTCTCCCGCACTAGATCTCCAACGAAGAACAATAATGTCTTCCTCTCTTACTACCAATACTATGGCTGCAGCTTTGTCTAAGTTGACCATCTCCGACGAAGTCATGCTGGCCCTTGGTTGTGACGAGGTCATTGAAGTCTTTGGTGGTGACGTCAAGTCTTACTCCAAGAACCTCTTAAAGGCTCTCGGATCTGGCCAAGACTTTGTCTTGTTTTCGAATCTTCCGTATGAGTTGCGCGAGAAGATTTACTATCTCTGCATTGGTCCTCGTACCTTCGAGCTCATCGAGTATATCAAGAACCCAGCTGATCCGATGTCTTCCCGAGGTTATCATATGGAAGCTCCCTGCCGCCCGACCATTCTTTCGGCAAGCAAGGAGGCTTTTTTCATTATGATCGGCAATGGTACCTACAAGCAGCTCTTCGCTCTGAAGAATAATGCCACCAAATATTGCTTCAACAGCAATGTTGACAGTGTCCGAGTTGGATGCGCTCCGGTTTTGGTTAATAACTCTGTTCCATGCCTTAGCTTGTCTCAAGCTCTGAGAAATCACTTGGATCTTGGAAACATCAAGGTTCTTACTCTGGACTTGTTTGCCATTGAAGACTACAAGAAGTGGAGCGTGTCTCACCTCAAGGACTTGTTGGGTTTGCAAATCTTAAGAATTGTCGGCGTCATTCCTGAGGCTCGTCCTGAGGTTCTGGACCTTCAAATTTGGCTCCGTATCAAGGAGGGCGGCGAATCCTTCTCTTGCGGCGAGAATGGAGAGGAAGTAGTAACTAAGACTAATACTGTCTCGTACTTTTGCTCTGATAATGGAAAGGTACTAGAGAATGCGGCGGTTTTCAGCTTCTGGCAGGGTCGCTTGACTTCAGCTGTTCAGAAGGTCCGATTGTTTCAAGCCTTGAGCACGCTTGAAGAACTTGCGTTGGAAACCCCATTCCTACCTGGTAAAGTGCTCCTTAAGATTCGTTATCTCCCAGTGGTTCAGTGTGTCATTAGACCTGGAAATTAGACTCCGGTAAGTTTCAGCTTCCTAAGCTTGAGACTGATTCTAATTAGAAACAGGGAGGAGCTTTGATATTCTCAGGGTTTGCTGGATACCGAATTCCGGTTAGCTATACTCTGGTAAGTTTCAGTTTCATGAGGTTGTTACCGATGCTAATCAGAGCCAGGGAAGGATTATTTGATATTGTCAAGTCTCGTTGGACATCGGTATCTAGCTCATTTCCTTTGGCTTCATGGATGGTGTTCAGAGCTGTCTAAGCTTAGTCGGATTCCAGTTTCGGTCTTTCAATGTCGTTGTTATGACCTGAGGTACCTGGCTTCATGGAAGGTGTTACAACCAACCAAGTTTCGCCAGATATTCAGTTAGGTCTTACAATGTCGTCTTTATGACCTGAGGTGCCTTGTATCAATCAATTGCTTTGCTAATGAACGTAATGGGATGTACTCACTTTACCAAGAGAGGCATCCACGCCTGCATCGCCTTGATCATATTGTGAACTTGTTCAAGATAGATAAAACAGTACGTCCTGGGAAGCCCCGGTGACCCACCGACTTCAGAATCTTTGATTCCAAGTGGGTCGAGAAGTTGATTTGAATTAATCTCCGTTGTTTTGGTGTTTTGGTGCCTTGACGATTTGAATTAGTTTAGAATCGCTTTGTTTGTGGGACAATTTCTTCCTAACTGTCTGCGGTATAGACCGCCGAGACATTGCGCGCATTTTATCAGTCCTTAGCCTATGCGGGGAAGTTGAACCTCTCAAAGGGCAGTAAGGAAAAGAACTAGATAGTTCTCGTGTTTTTTGATTTTATCCATCGAGTGGGCTTTCTGGGGAGCAGTAGAAAGACGCAGATGAACTGCAGGATCTCGCATCAATCGAACAGCTTCTGGGCTGAAACTCAACAATAACTTACATCTAGAGCTACAGGTTATGCTTCTCATTGTCAGAAAGTGTGTCTGAAGCCAGCCAAAATAGTGAAAGATCTCTCTATTCTTCTGCAATGTGTTTTTGATCTAAACCAGTGTGTAAATCTACTACTGTGTACTACGTCTTCAGCCTCCTGCGAATGACAGCCCCACAACATAGAAGGAGTAAAGGGCAAGATTGGATCTTTTCAAGAACGAACAAAGCAAACCTTCTATTCCTACGAATTCCCTTTAGCAAGCAGCCCCTATTCACGCAGCTATACACTGGCGGATCAAACCAGCAGGTGTGGTGGGGAGGCAGCTCAGACACAAACTCAATACACTGTGCATAGATATCGGTGGAGGGAACAAGTCCACGGCAAGTCGGTCCATGACTTTGATACTTTGAGAACTATATGAATCAAGGTCAGAAAGACCATCTTCAATTGCCACTATCTGCTAGACGCGTCTAAATCTTACATATCAAAGGACAAATAACGCATAGCAGCTTCTTGTTGGTTTAATTTGCTAGTCAAGAATGGCAGGAAACACAGGCATGCTTGCGTTGAGGAATGCACTTTTGAACTCGAGGTGAAGTTTCTGATTCTAGAGAAACCATATCTTTACAACCCCGGGGTTTTCAGCATCTCACATCCTACATCCCACATCCGTCTCATCCTTTTAGCTTAACAGCGGAGCGATAGCGATAAGAAAGTCTACAGGACTCAAGACGTTAGATTTTTTTCTTCTCGGCTGCCCGCCCGCTTCGTTATATCCCTGTCACGATTCTCCCGGCCAACCAACGTAAATACTGACGTGGGAAGCGCCATTCATGTACTACTCTCTTCGATACAGGTCTTGCGCAACCATTCTTGAAATCAATGATACATTACTTGCAATGGCTTTGGACTCTCGCTTGATGCCAAGCGTGGCCGCGGAAATGCGCTCAGTGAGATCTTCTGCCTCTACGCCATCATTGCGATCGAAAGACGCCAGTCTCCTAGGAATGAGAATGGAACCGGGAGGTAATGTACGAGTGGTGGTTCGAGTTCGGGGCTTTCTCCCAAGAGGTATATGATCCCTAACGCTGGTTAAGTATGCAACTAATGCCACGAAGAAACCGAAAGAGGTGCTGAGTGCCTTGTTCGCATGAACCCTATAAATCAAGCAACAACCCTCCTCGTCCCCAATGATTCAGATCCCGCGAACGCGCGTTCCAAAACCCGAAAGGTGATCGAGGAAAAAAATTTCACCTTCGATAATTCTTTTTGGAGTCACAGCAAGGAGGATGAGCATTATGCGCATCAAGAAGATGTTTACAATGCGCTTGGAGAGGAGTTTCTGGATCATAATTTTGAGGGGTATCACACGTGCATATTTGCCTACGGTCAAACAGGCTCTGGGAAGAGTTATACGATGATGGGAACTCCTGATCAACCTGGTCTGATCCCAAGAACTTGCCAGGATCTATTTGAGCGCATTGAAGCTGCCCAAGAGGAAACCCCTAATATCTCATACAACGTCCGAGTATCATATTTCGAAGTCTACAATGAGCATGTCCGCGACCTTCTTGTTCCAGTACAGCCTAACCAGCCACCGTACTACCTCAAGATCCGAGAATCGCCAACTGAAGGTCCTTACATCAAAGACCTTACTGATGCACCAGTCAAAAATATTCACGAGATTATGAAGTATATGAAAATGGGCGACGCAAGCCGGACAACAGCAAGCACTAAAATGAATGATACTAGTAGCAGAAGTCATTCAGTCTTTACCATTATGCTAAAACAGATCCACCACGACATGGATACCGACGAGACTACTGAGCGTATGGCGCGCATTCGACTTGTTGATTTGGCAGGTAGTGAACGTGCAAAAGCAACAGAAGCAACGGGTACACGTTTGCGAGAGGGAAGCAATATTAACAAGTCCCTCACAACGCTTGGCCGAGTTATTGCTGCTCTCGCCGATCCAAAACAGAACCGACCTGGAAAGAGAAATAGGGATGTAGTCCCATATCGAGACTCCATCTTGACATGGTTGTTGAAAGATTCTTTAGGTGGTAATAGTAAGACGGCGATGATTGCTTGTATTGCGCCGTCAGACTACGATGAAACCCTTTCAACACTAAGATATGCCGACCAAGCCAAGCGAATCCGCACTCGAGCTGTGGTCAACCAAGATCATGTGTCCGCTGCTGAACGAGATGCCCAGATCGCTGCCATGGCCGAGGAGATCCGGCTTTTGCAGCAGAGCGTCGCCGAGAGCCGAAGAAAAGAGAAGGAAGGGAAGGACTCTGAGGAGAAGACAGAAGAATACCAGCTTAGAATGGCAGAAATGCAGAGGATGATGGAAGAGAAGGCTATGATATCTGATAGCAAGATCAAAAATCTCCAGACGGTCAATGACGCACTAAGGCTTCATCTGAAACTTCTTCTTGACGAGAGGAAGAATCCCATCGACGTACGCAGTGCAAGGAATAGCATATATGATGGAAGCAGGAAAGGGAGTATGGCTGAGCAGGGGGTTAGCAGCGAAGAGGACAAGGATAACGATACGACTGAGGTTCCGGTTGAGGAATATGATGACGAAGATGAGGGCATTGATGTCTCCACACATCATGAGAGAGCCAATGAAACACAGGACTTCATGAAGGAATTATTGAAGGATCTGGGTCTTTTCAAGAGGAAAATCGGAGATGACAAGAGTCGATTCGTAATACCTCTTGGTGAGAGGACTAATAAGGCTTAAATCTGAAGAAGGAGCGGTAGATACTGATGAAGTGCTTCTGGAAACTAGTACCTGATAGGGAGCTTGGAAATGTCTTGGCATAGGGTAGCGAAGGAGTTAGGAGTATCATTGAAGAAGCGTATCAGTTTTTTTGTTTTATAAGATTATGCAGACAATGAAGGATGTAGCCAATCGGTTCAAACAGAGCAAACAAACACTGTCGGAAAAACTTCGGAGCGCTAGTTGGCACGAAAATTTAACTTGATCTCAGCAAATGTTCTCTACCTTTTCAACACCATCCCAAAACACCACAACACTAATTGACAAAACAAGATGCTCCAAGATTGCTACATTATGGCTTCCTCATTGAATTACCCGGTCTGTAGTAAGTATGCTTTTTCCAATTCAAAATGTATGGCAGTCTATCATCAACAACCACCATTGGTGTTTGGGTTTCAACGAAAACCAAGAAGGATTTCGATGAAACGAGAACAGCTTCAAAAATAAATGCTAGAGCTTGCCGCAGTCTATCTCCAAGAGCGCGCAAGTGTGGACAGTGAAGCAAGAGGAACTACCCGGTCGAGATTTTGATTCTTCGAGACCTTCCCGAGTGTATCTAGCCTGGACTCTCCACGAGTCGGTGTTTGGTATGCTTTGGAGACATTTAGAAAAGTTGTATTCAAGTACTATTTCATCAGGGAGACAGAGCCCCCGCGTCGTATCTAGGTTTCTAGATTAATCAAGAGCATGAGTACATGAAGAATGCTTCGCAGTCATGCGAATGCTACGACTTCCTCTCTTCTTGATCCAATTCTCCGTACAATCTTGAAATGATTGATACTCCAGCTCAATAAACTTGGATCGTTTCTGATGGCACAGGCCTGAGATAGCGGGGTTTGGCGTTGAGGGCTACAATCAAAGCGAGTGCGGTTTTAAATTTACAGAAGTTTTTAGACGAGGTAACGTCAAGAGGAACAGATGAGTGAAATTTTGTTTTGGAAGCTCAATTTAAAATGTAGCAAGCAACCACTATCACTTCATTTGCTTGCTTTTATTCCATGTGATAACAGTGTAGTGAGGCTAAATTTATATTTTAGATTCCTTTGGATCTCTATAAAGCGTCAGCTTCCAGGTTGAGCAGAAGTAGAAATTTGCTTTACTTCTCACTTGAAAACATTCTTCATCTCCCTGAGCTTGGCCATAACCTCAATTGGATCAGTCTTGCCGGTTGCTTTTTGAATCTCGGGGTCCTTTACTTTATTAGCCAGGCCTCACGAAATATTTGTGTTGTTTTCATACCTCCATGCGCATGAACACATTATGTTTCTTTTATATCAAGTAAGCAGATTTCCAACCTAGATGTCTCGATCCCTACCTTCTCATCTCCAATAGTAAACTTTCCCTGCGTCTCTGTGTTTTTCTCCGCAAAAGATTCCAACTTTTTGATTGCTTTGCTCTGCGAAACTGAAATGGCAAACTTGACATTGGATTTCGTATATTCGTGCCCAGGCTATTTTGTTAATTTATCTTCTCTGCAGTATGATGCCTGAACTTACGTATACTACTGTATCGTCTGGGAGAGAAGCCAGAGTTTTGTTCAAAGCTGTATTCATCTCCTCTGGAGTTCCTTCAAAAAATTTGCCACAACCTGAATACCGTAACGTTTAGAGACCGCTCCAAGTATAGCTACCTCTCCATTTTCACTCACCTCCATGGAAGAGAGTATCCCCAGTGAAAACAACTCGTCCGGTGGTATCTTCCATGAACCAGCATATACTATCTTGTGTATGACATGGCGTATACAAGGCCTTCACTTTGATATCTCCGATGTTAAATCCTGTTCCATCCTCGGGAGTTTTATCCACAGCTTCGCAGTCTTTACCCCCCACTATTGTAGTGCCTTCATATTCAGGATATGCAAGCTATAAAAATTAGAATACGACTGGATGGATTCAGATCTCCCTCACCAGCTTTTTGTTTCCTCCGGCATGGTCAGGGTGGCTATCTTCAATCAGGAGTGTCCTTCGCACACAAGAGAGATGTAATCATACTGATGGGTGTTTACTATAGCTGTCAACTTTATTTTTCCAGCAGATATTTGTTCTTTCAAAACTGGTGCAACCCTAATAATCTGAATCAGCCCTTGCTCGACTTTGACCTCAACGGAGGTTGGACGAACTCATCGGGATTTGCGGGGTCGATGATAACAGCATCTTTTGACTTGTCATCTACGACCAGGTACGCGTAGTTGTTACTGCCTCCCACCCCTAGGTCTGAGTTTAACGGAGTGTAGAATTGAAACGCCACGAGAGAGCACGGAGAGCTTACACATTGGTATTGATTGGATATGCATTTTGCGGGCGAGATTTAACTGTCACGCTGGGTTAGCAACTGACGGATCCTAAAGTTCAATTGATTGCATACATTAGCACCTGTAAGACAAGTTCTCGAAGCGATTGATCTGCTAAGTGAGAAGCTCATGGATATTGAGTTGTAACCTAGATATTTCCGCTGATTCTTTGTAAGTCTGTCGTCATCGAATTCTTCGGACTTAAAGCCTAAAGCCGAACCATCATGATTTAATGCAAACGGACACTCTCAACTGCAATCATCAGAAATTTCCTTGTATCTTCAAGCTAGCTCTTTTTCCACTGTCCTGGGTGTTGAGAAAACCCTTCTTCATCCTCATATCTCTCCAACATATCCAGACGAGAGACAGAAGCACTTCAAAGACCTCTCTACTCTTCTACCTCGATGTCGGCTTGATCCAATGGACCTAGAGAGAAGAGATGAAAAAATTCTCTGCGAGAAAGAAATCGTTGAGGAATTTTATTTTATTTTGATCTACACTCTAAAAAGAGGAAATCCTTAGCCCTGTACTCCAATCTAGCCTGTGCATCAGAAATCCAAACTCAAAACACAGTTTACAAAAAAGTATGTTATCAAGATGCTGCAGTTCAAGTGGCATATAGCACCGCTCAACTTTCCTTGCTATCAACAGCACGTGTTTCTACAAACGTGAGCTCAGCCACTTGTCCCTCCGCCACAGTGAGGTTCACACCATCAACTTCGCTAGGTGCACGCTTTCCAGTGGAAGAAACCTCATTGGCACTTCGCTCTGTAGGATAAGTTAGAAATATGTTTCTTTCAGGATGGGAATCGAGCCTTACTCGCTTCAGTTACAGGGCCGCCTCGGACAAACATTCTTGTTACAGTGGTTTCCATCTTAGGGCTTGCAGGCTCCGCTCTTCCTAACACAACTTTTGCAGCTGTGTCAGCAGGCTGGACAGCGGAGACTCCGGGGTTTTGTTTGATGCCAACTCCCGATCCACCTTCCCCAGTTCCTAATTGTATCAAAGGACTGATTTTAATAGCATCTTCCGCAAACTTTAAGGCGGCATTGAAGCCGTTGATATCCCGCTTCTCCTTGTCGGCCTCAACAAGTTGGACCACACGTGGGGCGATATCCTGGCCTAATCCTTGCAGTGCTGCTATTTGTGCAGACTGATCTACCTGAACGGGAACAGTTTGTGTCGTTTCCGACTCAGCGGCAGCAATAGGAGTAGTGGCAGCTGGGACGACTCGCGATTCTGACTGGACCGCAGCTGCGGCAGCGCCGTTGACAGCTGCTCCCTCAAGAGCGTTCATCAAATTGGATACATCTTGCTTGCCGCCGAATGATATTTCACCATCACCGACCACCAATGCAGGTGAGTATGCTCCGAGGTTGATGTTGAGGGGAAGAGCGTTGACATAAACCGAAATTAGAGTAGAGATAAGAATGGAACTGTAATGCATGGCTGCGTATGAAAAAGAGCGGCAGATAATGGATTGAACAGAGGGTGGCGGTGAGGATATTGAATATATATGAGAATGAAAGACCAGTTCGAGGCGTCAAGCTTCTAGTAATGGAATTAAAGAGGAATCAAGATAAATCGAGCGCTGCTGGAGAAGAAAGGAAGAGCGTTCAGAAGGTGCATGACGTTCAAGTAATATACAAAATTATCGAGAATATATCCACCTCTATTGCCAAGTAACTCGACTGGCTTGGATGGGCCCCACCGAGTTTAAGGTCTGTTCTCTAAGATGACTCTCTATTTAATGGCATATCGTGCACTTAACTAATTCGTATGCTTGAATCTTGGCATTTGTGTTTCATGAAACGCCAAGTGACACCCTTCACCAGTGAACTGACAGCAATCAAGCAGGTAGGAGTGTTTATTTTGAGCCTCAGCACGGATGGCAATACTTCCCAAGAGTTCTTGGCTACAAAACCAAGAGCGTGGCGATGTTTTAAATCCTGAGGAACGTCTCGGTAGTCATTGTGATACTTGCCAACACTCTTGGCTGAAATATCCAAACATGAAACCGTCTCAACAACGTCTCCAGAATTTTTTCTTCTCCATTTGAAAGTCTCAGATTCTCCGATCGCGTCCCGGCAGGGCTTTTGGCGACGAGGTTGTAGACTACATAACTTTAGCAAGGCACTCAAACGGCTCAGCATTGCAAAAATTCTTGGTTGTTGCTTGGCAGGCCTCAACTTGTGGAAAAATCCTCAAAATGAGAATAAAGAGGATGTTTCTGAGCTAACCATGTCTTTGGTATTGATGAACTTTTTTACTTCGTGGAATGCATAAAGTTCCACACGGAAAGTACGAATATTTTCCACGGCAGTTGACAAAGTACATGAGGTCTACTACCAGGGACAAGAACATTAAATTTCGGAACACGCTTCTGCAACAGTTCATCAAACTAAGAGTTTTGAACGTGTAGAGTATAATTAGAAGGCGCGCGCACTCCAAACAAGCCCCATCACAACAGGACGCCCAGTAGACTGGCCCAGAAAACTTGTAACACAATAGACAAAACAAGAGTGCTAGTAGATCATTATCGATATGAGTTCCTTAACAACAAACTACTCCCGAGCTAATTAGGGGGAAATAATTAGAAACAGTCATAAATTATTATCTGTAGCATTTTAGGTTCCCCTGCGAGAGATCTAAGAATGTGGCGAGATATTTGCATCACCAAAGGGCATCCAAGTACACAAGAATAGAGTTCTAGCCAAAAAATTGTGACAGCCGAAAAGTAACTCATATACCTAAGTTTAAACAACAAAAGCCCAGGATTTTAAAAAATTCCAGGGAACAAGATAATGAAGCTTCAGACGCAATGAATCAAGAGATGTACACCTCACGGAACAGCCATTCGAAGGCAGCATCATACATCTCTTGAGCTCTCTTGTCGCTCCTGACCTTCTGTTCTCCTTTTGAGGGTGTCAAGTCATAACCTAAAGGTGTCAGTGAGGACGTTCTTAACAGCGAATAATTCCTACCATGTTCGAACCCCAAAATCTTTTCCCATTTCACACCGTTCTTTTCCCAGGCTACCTCTGTTCCAATCTTTTCTCCTTCGCCTGCCCAGTTTTCAGCCATAACCTCTGCTTCTCTACACAGTAGGTCAAATTCACATCCAATTACAAATACTTTATCTGGAAGGCTCTCCCGCTTAGCGAATGCAACTGATAGGAGAGGATCTCGTAAGTCTTGGTCTCTACTAAAATAAGCTGCGTCAAAGATATGTGCCACAGGTTTCAGGGAGTCGGCTAACCAAAAGATCAGTAACTAATTTCTTTATCATTGACAGAAAAGGGATGCATACTGGGAGCATGTTTAGGCCTAGTAGCAAGCTTGTCCACAACCTTGATTGTGAAATTACACACTGGGTAAAAGCTCACAACACCTCCGATCTTTCCCTGGAGGCTTTTGTCCTGACAGACACCCAATGACAAATTTCCCCCTGCACTGAAACCACCAATGGCTACCTTCTTCCTGTCAAAGGGAAGAGTCTCGTCCTGTAAAATTGCTTTCACTACATCTGTGAGTGCATTCACACTTGATGGATATGCTTGTTCTGGCGCCAATGGATACTCTAAGCTCACGACCAAGATTTTGTTTTTGTTGGAAAATGGAGAGCACACCACATCATCAGCTTCTGCGTCACAGATACAAAAGCCTCCACCATGAATGTCTAGATAAAGTGGAAGTGGAGGATCTCCTTCTGAGTATGAGTCTGGAATAAAAAACCTATGCTTCAGGGTGGGATGAACAGCGTATGACTTGATAAAAGTTGGCGCAATAGACCTGTCGCGCACGAAAGGCAGCCGTTTGAATCTGAAAATCTGTCTAACCATGAATTTGAATATACGGATTTGAATTCCATAAGTCAAGCGTTGAAAGAGTGACAGAGGAGCTGGAAATATCGGCTCATCCGGAATTGAAGAGCTGGCCATCTCAATTCTTTGAGCCGAGGAAGCTCGTTCAACTCCACAAGCGTCAGTAAAGGAGAATAGATAGCTATCTGATACCTAAATGCTTGGATAGTAAGATAGCCTCAGTCTCTCGGTTGGAAACTTAATCAAGTAGATCGTTCTGCTGATTGATGGATAATCAATTGTGTTCATTGACCGAGCTGAGGCCGATGCAAACTCGTCAGATTGAGTAGACGACATTGGAGAAAATCACCAGCCACAATCAGCTTCAGCCACACCCTCCGAACTCTGCAGGTTTCAAGCAGCGCAAATCAGTAATTTTCAATCAATAAGCAAGAATAGTAGATGAATATCTTAACTCGTCGTCAGTTCAATTTAAATTTTCATAATTAACCAGGTCGATTTTCGTATTTCTAGGCATTATTTTAGCGGGTTGACAAAACAGTAATTTAATCCATTGACTTCTCTTGGGTTCTCTTAGTGAGTCAGTCAAATGTTGCAAACAACTACAAGAAGCGCGAAAACGAACATTCTTCAATTCTCTTAAGCTTCAAACATCGATTGGCGATCATTGGATTGCAAACTCAAATGTCTTTAAAGGCTACCACGGGTGACGATACGGTCGTCCAGGACGTACATGAACACGACACAGTTGTTGGCGATTTTTTAACTTCTGCACAGTTTAATCTTTCTGACGATTTAGATCCGCTAGAAGTCGAAAAGTATGCTACGTACTTGCAACAGCGCTGTAGTCATATTCTACAGGAGATCAATGACTTTCAAGATTTTCTTAAGCTGTCAAAACGAGAAAATAGTGTAGAGACCAGAACATTCAAGTCTGCAATACAATCTGAGCTAAAAATGATAGATAAGGTTGGTATTTCTCCTGTTCTCTCAGCACCGAGATTCTAAAAAGAGTTACCAGGTTGGAAAAGCCGACCCAAGCGACCCCAAAGTTCTACACAGCCTTCGATCTTCAAATCTTGTCTTTTACAGTGCTGTTTGGTCTGTCGCCAAATCCTGTAATGGAATCATTGCACTCACGAGGCGTCTTTACAAGGACACTTCTACCGGCAGTTCACTTCCTCGACACAAAAGTCATACTGTAGTGGATATTGTAGCTCAAAATGGCCTGGAATGGATCAAAGTATCTTCGGTTACCGAAAAGAGAGTAATTTGGGATCTTGCAAAAGCTGGCTGGGTAGGCTCAGATAGCGACGATGATGAGGACGAAACTCAGTCGCTGCAGGAGGACGATTCAGAAGGACTTTTGAAGCAGGCAGAAATACTTTCACAAGCATCTCGAGCCTCCCGGGTCAATTACAGATATCCAACAGTAAAGATGATTCTACCAAGAATCAAGTCTAAACCAGACTCAGTAGAAGTGTCTAGCATCCTTCAAAAGATCGCAGAAATGGGAGTCATTGTCCAGACATCTGAGGAGTATCAGCGAAGAGAGATTCCCATAGCTGAAGTTCTCAGCAAAATGGCTGCGGAACGATCTGAGCCCCTCTCGGAGATTTTAAATGTTGATTGCACAATTCTCCTTGCGTTTGTGAGCGACATATCACATGGTTCAGTAGAGGCTCAAGACTGGCACCACAAAAATATCTCACGACAGATGGAGATGGAAAAAGAGGCCTCTCTGATGCAGAATAGTCTATGGCCAATATGTGCATCTCAAAAACTGGTATGCACACAAGAGGCTGCTGCTACGATGAAGCAGCTCGTCACCATTATGGGCACCGAGACAGAAAAGAAACGAGCGGGTTTGTTATTCAACGTGGATGACTTGCCCAAGGAAGAGATCATTTCAAAATTCCAGGAAGTCTCAGCCTATCCAGTGCCACCGAGTTGGAACCTACCGATCAAAATTATTGATGTAAATCTGACTACGATCGTATCGCAGTGCCCGGGAGGAGCACAGAAACTACACGATGTGCTGACTCCGATAAATCAGTCAGTCTTTTTGTACGGCTGGGCGGCTGGCTTAACTACCATCAGTAGTAATCGAGCTATTGCTTCAAAAATCGAGACCGTCATTGAGGAGAATCGAATTGAGAAAGATATTCGAGGGCCTGATATCTGGCTGGCTCCATCTTCCAGATCATTGGTTGGGAAAGAGAAACTGAGAAGAGGGAATTAGGTTGAGAGGGAATATGTTAAGTGAAGGACTGTCTCAAAGAAATCTTCACAGCTTGCCAAATAGGCTTGGAGAGTCAATTCATTGCCTGTTACTCTCACTATATGCAATGCAAGCTACCGTCGGCCCAATATCTGCGTGAATTCTTCCAACTCCTAAAACGCCATTGACTTTTGGGTATCCAGCCGGAAGTCAAATTAGCAACGTATATCTCTCAAGCTAGACTCTGATCTGGGACCCAGAAGACAACCTCCTTATCGCCTGTTGCAAAAAAGTGAAGCCTAGGGTTGAACGCTATAACAGCCGAATCACCTCTGTAGTCGAGTTCATGAATAGGTGTGAGAAATCTCTCGGGATTTGGTGCCATTGTATCCCAGACAAGGACATTTTGCTGCCGAGATCCACTGAGGACATACCTTCCATCAGGACTGAAGCATGCATCGCCCATACTTGGGTAGAGATATTCACTAGATTGAGCGTCGACTCCATTTGCGTTATTGTCACCAGCACCCAGCCTCCTCACACCACCTCTATCACGCCGAAGTGACGCCTTTAAGTTTCCATCAAATGCATCTAGGAGAAAATGGCTCACACCCGTCGTCCCAAGGAGCAGAGATTTGCCATCGTTTGAGAATTCAAGTTTATTCCATCCCTTACTGATTGACTTGGACATATCTTGAGAATAATATGGTAGCATATCAAAAGTGGAAAAAGGCTCCTTGTCAAAATTTCGAAAGTCATAGAGTAGGATGGATTGTGCCGTGGGTGAGGCTACTGCAAAGACGGTTCCAGAAGGGTCCCAAGCTGCAAGGTAAGCTCCGTGTAAATTGAGTTTTCCGCAAGCATTCTTCGTGCCGGCGTCCCATATCCGAAGAGTGTTGTCTTCACTACAAGAGATGAAATTATCCTGACCTGGATGAAGCGATAGACACGTGACATTGTTTTCATGTCCTTCGAAATATCGGAGGTACGAATTATCATGAGTAGAGAGGTATCTTATCGTATCTATCATACGGTCAATATATGAGAGAGAGAAAAGACAAACATCAACATACTGTTGATTTTCGAGCTCGAGTGGATGATGCAGCCAGTCGCATGAGCAAAAATTGCCTGGCTTACACCGTATTTCTGGCTGAGCAGAGATTTTTGGTGTTTCCCTTCCTTGACGTTATATACCTGCATACTATTGTCGCTTTCAGAGGTGAGAAGAAGTCCGCCTTCATCATCAAAATCCAATGACAAGATGGTGCTTGGATTTGATGTTGGTCTTGTTGGACCATGGGCTTGGGGCTCACGGCGAAAGTGCTGATTTAATTAGTGAACTTGAACTCAAGCATCTATACATATCTTACTTTCGTCGGCCGATATAAGGGTATCATCTCTGAGACTTGAGCAGTTGCTTGAACCCCATTCGCTTTCGCTCCCAATCCATTAGATCCCATTGGGGAGTCAATTATCATTGGAGTTGCCATGACTCAGATCGATTTCTGGCGTCAGCTGAGAGCCAGATTTTATGAGTTCCAACTACAAATCTTGAATGGAATGGACATTTCGTGAATTTTATCACCCAATATTCACTTGTTATTGATTAAAGGAATCGCCAAGCAAGGAAATCCTCGGAAAAATGATGCGCCGCTCCGAAGAGAGGTGCTGTGAATTCGGCTTAAGAATCCCTGCTGAAAGAGCTCAGTGTACAGTAAACTTTGGTTACAGTAAGCAAAGCCTGGCTATAATCACAAAATTTGAGCCAAATACGAGACTTCAGGGCGAAACCAAGGCTTACGGATTCCCAATGACTTACAGCAGTTGACACCGTAGAAGAATTCGCGCCGACCTCGACTCCACGAAAGAGCTGTTGATCACATAACACGAGGCTCGGCGCCCCTTCTAAAGACAGAGAAGAACGAGAAGATGGCTACAACATTAGGGTATGCAGCAGATCACAAGTGTCTGGCGTCTTATTAACGATATCAGTGCTTTCGTTGCGGGCGGTATAGCAGCATGCGGAGCGGTCACCGCAACGCATCCCTTCGAGACTGTAAAAATCCGGTAGGATTCCTCCTATACTTTCAAGCAAGACTATGCTAACTTAAGGATGCAGAATGCAACTCCAAGGCGAACTACAAGAAAAAGGGCTGCAGCCACGGTTGTATAAAGGACCTTTCCATGGTGTTTCTGTGATCGTTCGCAATGAGGGGATACGAGGCATCTATCGGGGAATTGGGGCTGCATACGTCTACCAAATGATCCTCAATGGATGCAGATTAGGCTTCTACGAACCCATACGGCAAACGATTACAACTGCAATCTATACGGATCCTAAAACGCAAAGTTTAGGCGTGAATATCTTCTCAGGCGCAACATCAGGAATTCTAGGCGCTGCAGCAGGTAGTCCGTTCTTCTTGGTAAAAACAAGATTGCAGAGCTTCTCTCCATTTGCTCCGGTAGGGACGCAGCATAAATATAAGAATGCCGCAGATGGGATGAAGCAGATCTATAGAGCCGAGGGTGTGAGCGGGCTCTACAGAGGTGTGGGTGCGGCTATGGTACGGACGGGTTTTGGAAGCTCGGTTCAGCTACCAACATACTTCTTCGCCAAGAGGAGACTTATCAAGCATTTAGGAATGGAAGAAGGGCCTGCTCTGCATCTCGCAAGTAGTACAGCAAGTGGTTTCGTGGTCTGCTGCGTGATGCATCCCCCAGGTAGCTTATCATCCCATATATTTGTACTCTGTTTAACCCCCATTCAGATACCATCATGTCACGGATGTACAATCAAAATGGTAACCTTTACAAAGGGGTTTTTGATTGTTTAGCTAAAACGGTGAAAACGGAGGGGCTGTTGGCTATCTACAAAGGCTTTTTGCCCCATTTGGCAAGAATTTTACCCCATACAATATTAACCCTCAGCTTGGCCGAACAAACGAACAAACTCATGCGCAGGTTTGAAGACAGGGTTCTTCCGTCATCAGTGAAGAAGTAGATCTAAACACGAGATAGTAGAAGGTATGATGACTCGTGATCTTGTATATTCTAAATCAGCATTTTAGAGGAGTCGGAGCCTTTCGAAAGCGGTTCGGGCATATTTTGGAACATCTAGAAAGATTCAAAGAGTTTTCTTTACCCATTGACGGATCTTGAGCACCCGTAGCACAAAATGTCTTCTTTGACTAATCGTGAACTTGAATTTTGATCGCCGCCCCATCCAAAAATCCCATCTGTGCCTTCCTCAACAGGAAGCCCACATAATCCACAGGCGGTCGAACTGTCCGTTGGAAGTGGTTTCAGTTTGCTGGATGTCCTAACTACATTTGCAACAATACTAGGATAGTTCTCTTCCACTGACTCAAAATACTGAGCCATAAGATCGTCAATTGTAGTCAACTTGGATGAGGCAGAGATGTTTGCAAAAGTCCTCTCACTGATGACTAAATCGGTAAGGGGAGGTGTAGTCAAGGAACAGAATGTAGATATTTCCTTCTTGAGAAGATCCCGCATGGGATAATTGAATCCAATGCCGTATGGCGACATGCCATCAGAGACCTGCCAAGGTAGTGAAAACCCACGACCCTTTGCTGTTTCAGTAAGAGTCTTCTCAGCAAGTTTAGTCGTCGTGTCTCCGAAAAGTATGCTCTCACAACCATTCCTCTTTGCTACGTCCACTAGGAGGCGAGTGAGTAATGTTGACAAGACATCTGCTCTTGAGGTAGTTGATTTCAGGGCACCAATGAGACTTTGCAAACGTTCCGTGGAATATTTTTCAGACTCAAAATTCAGAGAGTGCGGTACCCCAAGCGAAGTCCAGTCTATATCATCTAAGCTGAGGGCTTCTTCCAAACCAAGATTCATGTATGTATGCCGTGGAAATCGGGATTTGTACTTCCCTAGTAGAACAGAAGACGTTTCCCGGTCCACAGACTCCACATGCAAATCTACGTGAACTACAAGGAGTTCGTAGGCGGTTCGGTTCATGCGATCGAACTGTCCCTGGAGATGGCTGTCTAAGATATTAAGTAACGATGATGATGACGGCCCATAGGATAGTGGGAATAGTAGCTTCTTTGTAGCTTTTGGAGTAGAACCTCGTATGCGATATGTTTCCATTCGTTTTATTGCTTTCGTTGTGATATAGGTAATAAAACATTTCCTTCTTTGGGTCAGTGTGAGTCAATATGTACAATGAAAGCAGAGTGACCTACTCGCAAACTGGTTCAGACCTTATCTGTTGGGTGATTTCATTCGCATTACATCTCTTGCAAAGATTCCGAAATTCTTTGGATGCCATTCTAAACTCAGCCGGCGTTTTATAAATTTTGATCAGTGCGAAGGAGAATGGGAAAAATTCTGGTACAAGGCCAAGGCTGACTGATTGCCTTGCCTTGCGCGACCCTAGCGTGAATCGTTACGTTGCCTGTTCGAGGATTCCCAAAATATCTCAGCAGCTACTACGAAAGTAATCAAGTTACAATCGGCATCATTTTTCCTCATCCACTCTAGATTCCATGGCTCTGATAGCCGCATAATCTTCATACTGTCTCCAATTCTCCAAGGTTAATCGGGCGTTGCGGACGAATCCCTTCTGGAGATAGCCTCGAGGCTACTAGCAAACATGAGGAATTGGTTCCATGGCTCGCTCTGGCTGGCAATGTCAATCTTGTCAACTAGGGCGATGGAGATGCAAATGGTTTGCCACCTAAAAGAAGACCGTACGGAAATAAGATTCTAATAAGTTCACCAGGACCAGTCAAATGATAATCGACAACTTTGCGCCGGAATGTACAGTCGAGCGGCCTGGGGCGGAGCAGCTGAACCACACATACTTGTTGAATTTCTAAAAGAAGACGTCGAAGGAGATGCGAACCCAATAGCGAGCTTGGTGATATTTGAGTGGAAAGATTACGACCTCATAGGAGTGTTACCAACACCAGATTCTCCTTCCGTGAGTACTTACTGTGATTACATCATGGCTAATTACTAAAAACTACTCCAGAAAGAATATATCTGTGACGCTGAGACAATCGACCTTGGTTACTGTAACAGCAACCACACTGGCGAATTCCTCTTGGCACCAAATGCAACCGAGATTTCGAGAAATCCGATATTCACCAAAGTAATAGAGCTTAAAGACCCGAAGCAGCCTATTTACTACCTAATTGAGAAGACGGGATACTACTGCGTTGGGACAACTGTACCTGCCTACGTGACTGGGGATGTGAAATATACTGCGGTTGTGGAATTTCGTAACGCCTACGGAGAGCTCCCAGCAGCTCAAATTGCTAAGCTTCCTTTCTATGGAGGGATCACTATTGTATATGCGGTCATTGGAGCGTAAGAACATAATCGTACTTTCTAGATTTCTTACTAATGTAATTTCAGGTTCTGGGCTTTCCTATATGTCCAGCACAGGCATGATATCTGTTAGTGTGCTAACCTACATATTTACTATTTTGACTGACATCATTCTAGTGGCTGTTCAGAATTACATTACTGCCATCATTATATTCCTGATAGTGGAGATGTTGATGACTTGGGGCTTCTACGGTATGCTAAACTCTGATATTCAACATCACCAGCTAAAGTGCTCTAGATTTCATGAACAGAAATGGTTCTACAATTGGCTCTAAAGTCTTGATGGTTCTCGTTGCCATACTCAACGCTGGAAGAAACTCTTTCTCTTTCTTCCTCCTTCTGATTGTTTGCATGGGCTATGGTGTTGTCAAGCCAACGTTGGGCAAGACTATGATCTATGTCCGTTGGCTTGCTGCAGGCCATTTCATATTTGGTTTGATTTATTCTATTGCAAGCTTAACAGTAACACCGGAGACTGCAGGTGAGTGGAAGTAGAAACCCTCTTATATATTTACTCACGCAAACCAGGTCCTTTGGTACTCTTCGTCATCTTACCTTTGGCTGGAACACTAACAGCTTTCTACGTTTGGACACTTAACTCCCTGAATGCTACCATGAAAGATCTCAATGAACGCAAGCAAACAGTTAAGGCGATGATGTATCGAAAACTATGGTGGTCTATTCTTGGTTCTATCATGGTCATCTTCGGCTTTTTCTTCTTCAATTCTTTTACGTTTGCTTCCGCTTCGGATCCTGATTTTGTACCATTCCATTGGCAAAGTCGATGGTTTGTTCTGGACGGCTGGCTTAATATTGTCTACCTTGCAGATGTGATGTTTATTGCATATCTTTGGAGGCCAACAGCAAATAACAGACGATTTGCCATGAGTGACGAACTAGCTCAGGATGATGAAGGCTTTGAAATTGCAGACTTCGGGGCTGAAGATGATGACGACGACGATGATCCGGAAAATGCAGCAGCGCATAAAGGCGATAGAACACAACCAGGCCAAGAAGGGCCAAGATACGATCCGGCACCCAAGTCATCTGCACCCAGAGCACCTAGAGATATACCGCGAGATAGTCTAGATGGAGAGACTATATTTGCAGTTGGTGAAGATGGTGATCGCTGGTCTGAAGACGGGAGTGAGGAAGAACGAGGAAATCTTGTGGGGAAGGCAGATAAAGATACTTGAAACTTCGATGAGCAGATGTACTATTAGATGGTTAGGATCAACGGCGTTGAGACTAAAGGGTCCGGTTGTATGGTTTATCACATAGTATTCCCTAAATAAGCAGCGATTTAAGTCTACTTCACGGTCCGGTCAAAATCCTATCCCCTTCCTTCCGTTAAGTTATAGGAATGGGTAAAGTCGCCACGGAATGCAAACAAAACCTTTTGTTGTCTAGAAGTGTCGAGGACAATGAATTTCGCCTTGGCGGTAAGCTTGTTCGATTTCCATAGATATTAAAATTGTATTACAATTCTCCTCTTCGGAGCCTAACTACTGAAAGCTGATAAGGATCAATATTCCAACTCATGGGACAATCATTTCGAATATGAAAGTAAAATTAAACTGAAGATTCTTCATCTTTGGCAACGGTGATCGCACCAAAGAGTACAATCGGCAACAAAGCGTGCCCTAATAATTGTAATGCCAACGGCATAATGACCGTCCAGTTGGTGATTTCCCAACCGCCTCGAGCAAAGACGCCTAAGTAAACGATAACCGTCACCAGCCTAGCAACGGTCAAGTACATCTACTTGAAATTGTCCTATATACGTTTCAGGCTCGTCAAGATGCCTATTTTCTCATTCTCTTTCGTCGTGGAAGTCTATTGGCGATTGATGGAGAAGAAATGACAGATGAAAACTTTGGATAGATGGAACGAGATCCCCGAGAAGAAGAAGGTGAGGAGTGGTGTCCAGCAGATGGTCTTGAGAGCCGCCGCTCCGAAGCTCTCTCGACTCAGGCGTCAGCGAATCACCAAATATGCAATAGGTGACTTGATATTCAGTTTAGTTGTTGCCTTAGAATGTCAAAGTGGGTGACTTACAATGATATAGAAGATCAAGAATACAATAGCTATCGACTTCCAGGATGATATAAAGAATTCATCGACAGTATCTGGCCATGGGCCGGGGAGAAAGTGGTTTGCTAGAGCCAGGGGAAGTGCAGTAGCAAGGGCATAGTATGTGAATGTGGAGGAAAGTAGTGAGATTTTGCTGGAAATCTTGACGTCGCTCAAAAAGTACTGCACCCAGAGGCCATTCAATGGACCTTTGCACCAATCCTTAAGAGGATTGAAAATAGGCTCAGCGGTTCCATAAGAATACTTCTGCCATCGCGATATTTCGTCCAAGACAGTGACGGAGACACCTTCTTTGAAGGAGATGTCTTGTAAAGCTCTGAACCTCAAAAATGCATTGTGACCTACAAACTGTGTTTGGTTAGTGAATAGAGATATTGGCTCTTGAGTCTCAACTTACAGAGCCACAGTCACCGCTGCTGACATTGAACGACATTGTAGTATAGCAGACTTCTGTAAGATATGCAACTGGTTTCGAAAATTAGTAGCTGACATGATTTATTTGCAGTATGACACGTACTTCCTTCCCCAAATAAAATGTATGCGCCTTTCAAATCGCCACTGCCATGCTGAACGACAGCAATTTCGGGGCATTCTAGCATCTCAAGAGCTCCCATATATAGACAATCCTCCGGCACGCGAGTATCACTGTCCACAATGAGCAAGATCTCCCCAAGATTGATGTCCCCTTCAGCGCGTGTCTTTCCCCCACCCAGAAGAAAAACATTTTTGAGAACTTGTTCGTAGAAATCTTTTTCCAAAAATGGGTTTTCGACGTTTTTCAATTCTTCTTCCGATTTGAACGGGATTTTTGATTCGAAAGTTTCCTCGAGCCGGGCCAGCCTGAGCATCTCATCCTCGACACGAAGAGAAAAGTCAAGACAGTAATTCATATTACTGGCTTTCTTAAACCGACCTTTTCGTTCGTAACTGTTTGCGCCGTGACGGGGTCGTGCAACCCAACCAACCCCGTTTTGAGCATACCACTGTCTCCTCTCCCTAAAAATTGTCAATAAATGCAGTCATAAATATATAATCTAAAACCCACTCAGCCATTTCGGCATTTAGGTTCGCCATGCCATCGTCATTTACATAAATTGATGCAGTACCACCAACTTTCTGATAATGCTCGACTGCCAGTTTGATACTGAGGATTGTAGGTGCAATAACACTGTCAAGTTCAGTTCTTATAATCTTCTATGCTTAAAACTACTCACGTGTACAAGCCTTCCATATACACAGGCATTTGAATGGTGATATGCGGGAGTATGACCTCCCCAAATCTTGAAGGATCAGGGCGTCGCGCACTAAAATATCTGGAATTTCCTGCCTTGTTGTCACCAACGGGCCCCAAAAGTTGAAAAGCGCATATCACCAGCAGGAGACAAGAGCAAAATGCAAAGCCAGTGCAAAATGGAATACATATGATGCATGCGATTCTACTGTACTTATCATCGTATTTTATTTCTGCGACTATCTGTTTAACCCATATTAGTGTCTCAGGTCGGGCGTCACTTATAAAAATTTGTTGCTTACTTTTGAGAAAACCACCCCCTCAAGTCCGATAAGAATCATCAAGGCCACTCCGGTCATCATAGCATGAGTAAGAATTATAGGTCGTTTATGAATGTCTTCTTTGCTGCCTCGGGATCGACCCATTCTTCTCCAATGGTTTGATTATCATCCTTTTCAAAAGCGTAACCGTTCTTCCCGAAGTCACTGATAGTCGGTGAGGATTGTCCCAGTAGAGTTTTAGAACCAGATGATGAGGAGTACAACGTTCCAAAGTCGCTGACGGTAGGGGATAATAAACCACCAAAAGGAGTTGTGGTTCCTATTGAGCTATGCGTCCCAAAGTCGCTGACACTCAGTAGTGCTAGGTTTGTGGAGGGACCTTTTGTCTCAGTTGAAGTAAACGTTATCCCAAAGTCACTGAATGTTGGTGATTCTGGCGTTTCCGAGCAAGGACTAGATTCAGCTGCTAAGGAATACATAGAAGCTTTCTTTATCATCCGCGGAGTAGTGAAACTAGATCCCCATATCTAATTGTATTAGCCGCTGTTGGTGAGATACTCTCAAGGCTAACGAAAACTTACATATTCCATGAGAATATGCTCGATTTCCGAAGCATGTGCATATGCTGCATCTAAAGACTCTGCCCAAAACAAAATGATTTTTTCGTATCTCAAAAGACAAGCACAGCAACTTTTGATCCAAGGATTGCGTATAGAGCCATGAATATCCTCCACAGGGTGCGCTGGTGTGTGCTCCTACTGACCGAACAGGACTCAGGGGCATCGGAGGGCCACTAAGTAAGACAACGGGAATATTCAGCTGAACTAAGAACCCTAGGTCAAGATGCAGCCCAGAACTTGACGTAGCCGCTTTAGCTTTTGATTGAGACCCACCTCGTCCTGGAAAAGCTTTCCCGGGCTGAGATGGTAAGTTATGGCTCTTTCCCTAAGGAACAAGCCTGAGAAATAGTTTATTTCATTTTAGAGTGTATATTTAGTTGAAATCGATTTTGACATCGAGATCGACATACCATTCTTGAAAACTATCGATCAACTACTTTAGGAATATGTCTCAGCAGGCTCGTAAAGGTAAGCGAGAAATTCGACCTTAGTTTGATCAAGTTTAATATTGGTTGTTAAGGGGAGACTGTGCAACTAAGTCCTCGTAGTCCTCATGTACCTCAAGGATGAGATCAGGTCATTTATAGGGGTAGTGTCCTTATTTGTTCTAGACTTTGAAATATGAAAGCCGTTGGCTTTTGGTATCCAAAAATTTGCTGGACAAGGAACAAATATGACGCTGTGGTTCGTGTTTTCCAGATTCAAGCATAAGTTGTGTAATGTCAACAGTGAATCTTAATTGAGAATTTATCCTCACAAATCCAAGTATAAGTCGTGTAGTATCAACAGTAAATACTGAGAAGAAATAAATGTTGCAAAACCAACTGTCAAGCAGTATCTGGAGATGAGCAGCTACCAAATTGCCACAACTTTGCCGACTTGATCACAAAGCCTTCCTTGTCCTAAGTTTCAGTATATGAGCTATTCGCCATCCAGAAGTCCATCATTGCTGAGGCAGAGCCTCGATCTACCCAAGGTTTACCACCAGCCGAGTCGCTGGTATCGTTGTTAGCATTTGATATACGAAATATTATGAGAGATAATACGCAAAGAATCCACCACTTTTGCCGACGGCAAGATTGATGATGAGATAAAAAGGTTGGTCAAAAGGAGTATTTTTTCTCCCCGTCCAGCTCCATGGATCTATCGTCCTACAGTTACAAGTCAGCATCATGATACTCAACGCATAATTAAGAAACATACTTGTTTGATATTTTCATGCCGCTTCGATCCCACATGATTGAATTATCATAAAATTTAACGGTTAGCACTTGAAGAAGTCTGTTGTCCAGCCAGATATAAAGCAGATCTTCAGTCCAGTCTAAGCCATAAGTGTGGAAGCCTTGACTATAGTCTGTTCTTCCGACATACCAACTTGCAGTCTTCTTACACTGATCTGTGAAATAATTCAGGCCCCAGTGAAAAGTGGAGTAAATCGTATTACTGCCAAGTTCGTATGCATCAGGGTTGTTGCCTCTTGCTTCCATGAGGTCGATTTCGCCGCTGGCTGGCCACTCGCCATAGGAAGAAATTTCGGGCATCATCCTATAGAATTGAAGGGTCAGCGATGACAAACATGATTCTCGTAGGAAACGGTAGAAAGTAGCTGAGGTTGATTTCATAGCCGCGGTCTGACTGGAAATACTTTGATTGCTGGTACGACAATGACTGTCGAAATGTGTGCGAATCAATGCCAGAATCTAGGTTATGATCTGGCGGGAGTCG
Organism: Arachnopeziza araneosa; assembly: GCA_003988855.1. NCBI lineage: Eukaryota > Fungi > Ascomycota > Leotiomycetes > Helotiales > Arachnopezizaceae > Arachnopeziza > Arachnopeziza araneosa. The sequence continues at coordinate 137,940 of QYAI01000024.1, forward strand.
AATATAGAGATGAGTGCTATTATAGAAATACACTGACAAGTACCTCTGTTTCTGCAATTCTGACAGACTGTGAAGCTATATTTTGCCCTAGAAATTCAACGGAATTCTATAGCGGAGGGAACAGGTTGCAACTATATTCGGCTAGACCATGATTTTTCTTCTCAATTTTTGATACGTGTAAGTATTCTGTACTTATTTTTCGTTACCAATGTTATCAATTAGGGTCAAATATATGTATGATAAATGTAAGATGATAAATGGAATCTTAGAGATTGTTTATGTAACAATCTGAGCACCTCAAAATCGCACTCCATTAATCGTATCTTTGAAATGAAGACTTATTAAATCAGCACGATTACACATTCTAGAATGAGCGCTCAGAGTACTCGGAATATTTTCTGAAAGCACGAATATTAAGCAACACTGCTACTTTACCTACGGAAGGTGAATGTCGAGTGTGATGCCAAGGATTTCCCCTTCCGAAATTGAATTAGAGCATCACATAATTTGTCTAAATGAATAGCGATACAAAGTTGCCAACCCCCTTTTTTTTATAAAAAAAAACCATTAGGTGCATTTTAGAACGTACCGCAGCTGGTAGATGTGGATGGATCATTTATTTTATTTAGCGCACATTAGCGCGCTAGTTCAGGACCTCAGAAATTCTACCTGATGGTAAGAAGCTGTCTCAACAACCCAACCGCACACCATAAACATGGGAAAAGGTAACTAAATCCTACGTGAAACTCTTGAAAGCTAATTTGCTAACACTCCTATCTCCTTAGGCACAGACAAACTCTACGTTAGTTCCAACTATCCTCATTGAGAAACCTTTGTTCGAACCTGAATGAGTATTCTTTGGCTTTGGCGCTCACAAATTTTAGATCACGCACTCGGAGTGGTCGTCCGCCGATGCATACTCTGCCAGTGCTGGCTCCAATGTATCCCAAAAAGCGCCGAACGGGTCCAGTTTCAAGCGCTTGCCTTTCAACTTTTGCGCCGCGAGCCTGCAACCATTCAAACACCCAGTATGCACAGCTGAAGGCACAATCTTTGATGTAGAAGTCATCAGTCAATGGCTTGAAAAGCATGGCACAAATCCAGTTACAGGGAAACCTTTGAAAGATAAGGATTTGATCAAGCTTAATTTTGCCCGGAATGGCGACACCGACGCAGGTGATGGCGGAGGTGGAGCAGGAGATGGGCAGGGTGAGATGGTTGACCCTGTTACTTTCAAGGTCTTCACGGATAACACACACATCGTCGCGATCCGGCACGGCAGCGAGGCTAACGTCTTTGCGTGGGAAACGGTAGAGAGGCTGAATATCAAGGCTAAGATGTGGCTTGATCTGGTAGATGATAGGGAGTTTGGAAGATCAGATATTATCACTCTTCAAGACCCTCAAAACCTTGAGAGTCGAGATTTGAGCCAGTTTAAATTTATGAAGGACGGCGAGACTGTCTTGACTAAGGAACAAGAAGAAGAGCGAAAGTCAGGCAGCGTGAATATCGACGCTTTAGGAAGGGTGGGCGATAAAGTTTTGAGGGCGAAAGAGGCTTTAGAGAAGGCAAGAAGAGAGCGGGAGGCCGGTGGTGATATCAACAGATCCAAAGCGCTCGTACAGAACGGGCTGAAGAATGCTGGAATCAAGCCATCTATGATACAACAGAAGAAAACGGCCTACAATGCTGCGCAGTATACCACAGGGAAAGCAGCTGCTAGTTTTACGAGTACAGGACTCACGCCAGAGACGAGTGGCGAGAGAGCATTACTTACAGATGAAGAATATATGCTTCGACCGAAGAGAGTTAAGAATAAAGGATATGCTAGGATTGAAACTAATCTTGGCTCCATCAATATCGAGTTACAAACCGAGACAGCTCCAAGGGCTGTATGGAATTTTGTCCAGTTGGCCAAAAAGGGTTACTACAATGGTGTAAAATTTCATCGGGTATGAATATCGATAGTACATGAAGGGCATAGCTTACAAATTATACAGAATATACGAAACTTTATGATCCAGGGTGGTGATCCAACAGGAACGGGCAAAGGAGGCACGAGTATCTGGGGTAAGAATTTTAATGATGAATTCGACGGCCCTTTGACGCACGATTCACGTGGTGTTATGAGCATGGCCAATAAGGGGAAGAACACAAATTCAAGTCAATTCTTCATCACCTATAAGCCAGCAAAGCATCTTGATCGGAAGCATACCATATTTGGTCGTGTTGTTGGTGGCTTGGATGTCCTGACTAGACTTGAGAATGTTCCTGTGGACGACGGAAATCGGCCTCTCGATGATTTGATTATGGAGAATGTTGTAGTTTTCGTGGATCCTTTCGAAGAATTTCAAAAGCAAAAGGCCGAAAAAGACGACCTGGAGAAGCAGAAGGAAGAGATTAAAAGGCAAGGGGGCACCGAGGACGATAAGACCACCTGGACTGGCAAACGCATTAGAAACGATGGAACGGTCGTCCAAAATGAACAATCTGGCGGAGTAGGAAAGTATCTCAAGGCAACAGCGGCCTCCAAAAATGCGTATACGGCGGATGATGAATTTTTGGAAGCTGAACCAGTCAAGAAGAAAATGAAATCAGGAGGATTTGGCAATTTTGATAGCTGGTAAGTCGATGAATCTTAGCTGGCACTACTTTACAGAACCTTCCTATCGCCCAACGATGCGTTGATAATGGATGAGGCACAAAGCCTGTATAGATCCTCAAAATTATGCGGTGGCCGTCCTCCACTCGCCCGGGTCATTACCGTTGAAATAGGTAGTCATTCTGGCCTTGGGCTAGGACCAGAGAGGAAGGCTGGCGAGTTGAGAGCTCCCGCTATGGCCAAAGTCCCTTGAATTTCCAATCCTCCAAGGTTAGATGGGAGATATAGAATAAGATAACCGCTGTTCCCCCTAGCTACCAAAATATAAGATAATATGACATTATGAAACTCTCGTTGGTACCAAGTGATGCTGCTCAGACTTGAAGTCAAGAATTTGGTTTGGCGTGTGACACCATAGGCGGCAATGCAGGCTCACCGTTCGGGCAGGTTCAAGAAGACGGACCTCCTCTCAACCCCGAATCCTCTTGAACGCAACATCGATAATATTGTTCCGAAGCGGCGATGAGATCTTGCTGTGCGGCGCTACCTGGCAGTGTTTGGTGACATCTTATCGCGGCAAGTCAATCCTGGTGTCTTGCTCACTCCGCGACAAGACGTCGAAAGCCTAACCCGCTGTTTCCCGAGAGCATGATCAGTGAAACGACTTAGCTAGTCACCATGTCGGCATCAACTTTACAATTTCCATTGCAGCCAGAGAGCTCGAATGGTTCCAATGTCTCCAGTGGATCGCCTTCAGCCCAGCAATCGCAACAGCCACAGCACAAACGAGTCTATCAAGCATGCATACCATGCCGTCGTCGCAAAGTGAAGTGCGATTTGGGAAGCGTCGACAACCCCAACGATCCTCCATGTGTACGATGTCGAAGAGAGAGCAAGGAGTGCTTCTTCTCTGCTACGAGACGAAAGCGCAAGCATGACGACGGCAGAGATGATAGCCTAGATGGCTACGAGTACGCCGATGACTACATTGTGAGAAATGGAAGGAAGATGGCACAAGGCTCCCCACCACCTTCAGTCCGGCAGACTTCCATGGGAGCTCCTCCATCTACAAGAATTCAGGGTCCTTATGGAGATGCGCCGCCTATGCCTGGTCCTCCGCTGACGCCTGGTGGATCAATTGGTAGAACGCAGCCTTTACGCCGCCCAAACTCACATAGAGATGATCCTAGAGAAGAGGATAGGCATGCCGCAGATTCGAATACTCAGTTGGAAAACTTGGAGGCCCAAGAGGTAATGCGACGTGAAGTTTATGGTACGTATCCCACTATGCTATCCTGCTCGTACTGAAAGTAGACAGGACCCCATGACGCTCTAGATCTTCTCTATAAAGCTGCAACGGACAGCCCAGGCCATAAACGAGATAGAAGCAGTAGCAGTCAGCTTCCTCCTTTAGTTGGGCATCACACATCAGTGCCACATCAAGCTTCACCAATACAGAATCACGGTGATTTTCAGTCAAACTACATGCGTCCTCCAGAGCCTCGGCGAGAGGCCGCCATTGATCCCGCCTTGTCAACCGAAGGTCCGAACGGACCCGGAAGAATGCACGAAACGGGATATAAAGATGCTATCAAAGCCTGGTCGCGGTTCAGGTTTGTTCGAGCAGGATGGTTTACGCCCCCAGAGGCCATTGATTATATTGACTAGTAGCTACCCCACCCTAGCTTACTGGATTCTGTGCTAATTATATTAGTTATTATGAATATCTATCACCTCTTACTCCAATCTCTCCTCCAACGTTTCGAGACCCGGGAACGCACCCTACACTCCTCACTGAGGAACCTATCCTAACGGTCACCCTCTTAACGATTGCAACCCGCTACAAGCAGATTGGAGGTCCAGGAGGACATTGCAGGTCACATGCCATCCATGAACAACTTTGGACCTATCTCCGAGGAATGATTGAGAGATGTCTATGGGGCCAGGAAGCTTTTGGTGGTGGATTCTGTGGGTCTGGAGCTGATTCAGAAGCTCAAACGTCAAGTACTGCTCCTTGGCGAGGTTTACGGAAAGGCAGTCTCCGAACCCTCGGCACAATTGAGAGTTTGATGATACTTACTGAATGGCATCCTCGAGCGTTGCATTTTCCGCCTGCAGAAGCCACTGATGAACTTATGCTTCCGAGTTATGAGACGCCGGACACTTACAGTACCGATGACGAAGGGGGTCATCGACTTCCTCGGGGTGTAGGTGGTAAAAGAATTGAGAGCTGGCTTGAGCCGGCGTGGAGAAGCGATCGGATGTGTTGGATGCTTTTAAGCACAGCCATGGGATTGTCGTACGAGCTTGGCGTCTTCGACAATATCGAAGAACTTTTAGCAGCTGGAGGCGAGATGACTCGACCCGAGTATGAGGATGAAGCGTATCGGCTCAGAGCTGCAAGGATTAAGCGGCTGCTCTTAATCTATGTTACGCAGTTGGCAGGTCGTCTCGGTTGGACAAACATGGTACCTGAAAACCTACGTGTTACAGATCCTGCGTTTGCTCCCCGCAAACGACGACCCTCTGTGGAGGGTAAGACACCAGAGACTAATACCACCGTCTCGAACACTTTTAATTATATTCCTGATCTCGAACTTGATGACCAGATTATCCATTGTTGGGCCGGTATCAGCAATGCAATGCGAATCGGCAATGAAAGGTTGTTCAAATCAAGGCAGTACACCACCAAAATCATTCAGGATGGAAGTTATGTCGAGCAGTTGAAAGATTTTCAGCCCATGTTGAGTGCATGGAGAAAAGAGTTCGAACGTTTTCGACTACCTCAATACATTCGCTATATTCTGTCGATCGAATATGAATACGTGCGGATATATGTGAATTCTTTATCGCTTCAAGCAGTTGTTGAAAGGTGTACCAACAACGCCGGGAATCACTCCAATGGAGTTGGACCAACTGGCAACGGAAATGCGGTAGGAACAGCTCTGTCACCTGAAACTCAGAACTATTACGGAAAGTTGCCACTGGCTAAACTTGGTGGCTTCAGCCAAGCTGACCAAGACTACGTAAAGGAGGTCGTCGATGGAAGTCGCAACCTTCTCAAAACAGTGGTCGACGGTCTCTTACCGGGTGGCTTCCTCAAGCATGCCCCTGTTCGTACATATTTCCGTATCATTAGTGGAGCGATGTTCCTGTTAAAGACATTCGCTCTAGGAGCTTCCAAAAATGATGTGGAGATATCCATCGGCCTGATGGACCGTGCCGTAGACGCTCTTCGTAATTGCGTGGTAGATGATGTGCATCTAGGTATTCGCTTCGCCGACCTTCTCGAGACACTTACCTCGCGTCTGCGTAGCCGATTTATCAGTGCTCAAACTGGACCACCTCAACCAGAACCGAACCTGAGTAGAAACCGTAGTCCAGTACAGCATCAGGATACAAGCCCAGGATCAAAGAGAGCCAAGATTGAACCTGGACCACGAGACAGAGGTGACCAGATCCGTGAATGGAATGCTGCTACACCAAACTTCAGTGTTAGTGGCAATAATGGTGAGTTGCAGATTTTTATGCTATCTCATAATTTGTTTTTTAGCTTTACATTTAGCTGACCCCTTTCAACAGACTTATCTGTTTCGGCTACTCCTTTTGATGTAAACATCAACCCGGGCTCATCCAACAACTTTTTCACAAACCCAGGAACCCCATACAATAGCAACACAGCTCCAGGCTCCACATATGGGGGCAATTTTGAAGATGTGTTTGGCCAAACCAATACATGGGGAGACAGCGAGGTCTGGTATCTTCCGCCTGGTCAGGCATTCTTTCAAAATATCAATGATCAAGGAGTCACGCAAACAGCAGAGGGTGTCAATATTGGGGGAATGGACTTGTTGGATTTTATGGCTTTAGATGCTCCTGGATATGGGGATGGGCCAGGTTTCTGAGATGGTCAGGAATGAGTACACAAAATGCGGCTTATGACGGTGTTCTGGGTATTATAGTCATGCAAAGCGGGTAGAATGGGCAGGTTTCAGGTTCTGGTGGTATGATTTCTAGCGCATTTCCGTATCCTCTACAATTACGAGCCATACGGAGGCACAGCGGTGAAGTCTTGTATGTGGGTCAAAAGTGGATCCAATAAGCTAAGCCTAGTTAGGCAGTGCTCTGAATGTCAACGAAAAGTATCAAAACATGCGTTGCTATACAAATTTCTATAGAATACAATGATTTAGTACTTAGTAAAAAGACCGTCAGCATCAATTACTGCTTTGCACCTTTCTAGCATACTCTTAATTAAAGCTCTAAATTCAAACTCCCCTAGTTTATCTTATGCTTCTTTAACAGCTCCTCGCAGCTGATTATAGTTCATTATCTCTGGAAAATTGTCTTGACTGTAGTTCTTCATAATATGCTATATTCTTTCAATAGAATTCGGATCTGGAGAGAAAGGAGGCTAGAATATCAATATAATACTTCTCTCTCGCAAATCTGCTTTAGTATCAGCAGCTGCACGGCCTGGCGCTCCGTCTTGCATAAGAACAAGTGTATTCCTTCTCTCCTTAAAAGCTTAATATAACCGTGTATAATTGGAACTGCATAGGCTTGATGTAAATCCTTATTGATACTCCCTTAGTCCTTCTCTCAGAATATACCAGGTCCTTTTGTATAGCCATAAAAACAGCCCCAAAACATCTATCCTTTCTTCCGTTAGTGTCTCTCTACAACGCATGTAAAGTCCTATTCTTCTCCTGCTCTTCGTGTAACCTACGTACGAGTATGCCTTCCGCCTGTTATCCAAGTTTCATCAGTCCATAAGACCCGATACCATTGCTCTATAGTCCAGCTCTCGTGTTCGTGTGCTCAGGCTAATCGAAGCTTCCGGTTCGTTTCGGAAATAGGAGGCTTTCGCATAGCAAGGCGGCGGTAAAATCCTTCTCTTTCAAGTGCTGTACGAATAGCGTCCTTTTTAACTCCAAACTCTATAATAGAAGCTAATTAAGAGTATGACATCCGCCTGTTCTTAGCAGACGCGCAAACGAATTCAACAAGCTCCTTAATTTGAGCCTGAGAGAGTATAGAAGGGCGGCCAGGTCTCTTTCTAGGAGTAGCTCTTGAATTTAACGCGTGTTGAACTTGACGAATTAAAGCTTTTGTAAAGATAGATATATCTTTATGCTTCTATCCAATGTCTCGAAGAAGCTGTATATCGCGTCGCTGATCTCTAGTTAGATCAGCAGCTTTAGGATTGCAGATTCGAGGGTGCGGTATAGGGCTTTGATGTTGCGATTGAGGGTTCGAGTTAAGAATAAGTGATAAATCTGTTTTAAGAGTGTTTGAAGCATTTCGTTGACACTCAGAGCACTGCCTAATTAGGTTTAGCATATTGAATCTACTTTTGACCCACATACAATACTTCACCGTTGTACCTCCGTAGATGAGACTGGTTCGTTCTTCAGCTTTAGAATACTTGAGGAAAATATCAAAACGTATACTCGATCCTCACTGAACCACTTGCCAGGTTCTCTGCGTGTGCCATAGTAATAATTATCTGGATGTTAGATATTTAAAGGAGATAAGCCTAGCGGCTCTCCCATAACCTCGACTTTCTCAAGTTTACAGACCCAGTCGAAAATGAGAGGTATCTTAATTTCATTTGGTAATGTTTCCCTAGTAATATTTGCTCTTGAACAAGCAGGTACTCTGAGTGTAAGAGTTTAAACACAAAAAAGGGATGATAGCTATTAGATCCCGAGATCGACGACAATGCCACCCATTCAATTCCATCATATCAACTCCAAACCAGTCGTAACAAGCCATATAGGAGAATGATTGATAAATCATATTCCTCCTCCCCGCAACGCCACCGCTGAACGTCAAGTCAATGCTGCCCATGTGAAAGAAAGAGACAGATCAATGCCATGCCAGTGCATTGATCTTGCCAAGTCTATTAAAAGTACACCGTAAGTAACCCAACGCAAGGTTAAATGCCTCCTGTCTAAACTCCTACACAAAGAAGAATGCAGTTATAATCATAAGACTTTGTGCTTCTTGAGGATGTTTTCTAGTGCTCGCGTGTCAAATATGGTATCATCAGGTATTTGATCGATGATATAAGTAAGGTTTGCAAAGAGGTCGCCTTGGTTTTTGTATGCGAGGATAGCAGGGACACCAGCGTTGTCGAATTCGATGTCTTCATAGTGGATGCGGACAAAATGGACAGCGGGGTGGGTAGGGACAAGTGGCCCGAGGGCGTCTGATATGATTTGAGAAACCGGACACTAGTTGTCATTAGCCAAAGTCAAGCTGGATAGGAGGAAAGGAAATACCTCGGAGTCATAGACGAACACTACAACAATGGTCTCACGGGTGACCTTCTCAATAGCATCCAAGTATCCCATGGCATCGACTTCGTCGAAGCGTCCGTACCTTCGTACGCTGGGCGATGTTCTTCGGTTTCTGATATCATTGCCAACGGACTGTAGCTCCTCCCGTCTCTGCTGTCTCCATCTCTCTAGGAACTCCTCGTCTTCCGTCTCACTCCCTTCCCCATCATCTTTTAAGAAGGTAGCTGTGCTGGCCCTCTTGTCCGCTGTTCGCGTATTGCTACTCGCCCTTGTTGACTTCCAAGCCCCGCTTCTTCTAGCTTCTTCATACGATCTTGCATCTGCAATAACACCCTTCACGCCTGTTGTTCGTCCAGAATCGAAATCTCTATGTGGTAAGCGAAGACTAGCAGTCTCGCGGGATTGGAAAGAAGGCATCCGCATGTTCTCGTCAATCTTGGACTGGAGGTATTGAGTCTCTTCGTCTGCGTCCGAGGTCTCGTGGTCAGAGGAGTCTTCGGGATGGTGGTTAACGGGACCTGAGGAAGAGGCTTTGGCGAGGATGGAGTCGAACTCTTCTTGAGCAGCAGTTTTGGCCGACATGATGAGGGAGGGTCGGTGTCTTTATACGAGTGGGTAGCGGGTCGAATGGGAGAGGAGCGGACGTGTGGGATGCTTTGATGTGGCGTGGATCAGATCGATCTGGCACTTAAGGGCGTGGTGCTTCTGGAAGGGTAATGGAGAAACCGGAGTCGGAGACGAATTGGCGATAGAAGAGGGATAGCCTGAATGCGTGTTAGAGAATTGCAGCACATGGAGAACAGGGGAACCACGCGGACGGTAGGAGCGCGTTTCAGAGGATTCGCTGTCAATGAATATGCGAGGATGTTATGCCTTGCAAATAATATGTGCGATGAAGAGTGGGTGTGGTAGAGTAGGATCGGGTTGCTTCTTGAGCGCTTACAATGGGGAAAGGAGAAGGATCAAGGGTAGGATTCCTGGTAAGATTGTGACTCTCACCATATGTCACGACATGGGCGGTGATGAGCGGAAGGGGATACGCGAACTGGCGATGATGGCGTGGATTCGGGTTGATGTTGTGGTTCCACTTTGTGCGCGGACAGTCGTCGTTGTTGATCGCGGGCTGTGTACAGACAATACCGCGTAGCATCGCAGGCCGCGGTGGGTAAATCCCTTGATCTCGGCTGTCTCAAGAAGCAGTGGAAGCCATGGAAAAGAGTCTCTGACGCTCGAGGAGTTGTCGAGGTGCAGGGTCAATGCAAGCAGCAAGCAATGGATGCGTGTTGTTCAGCAGGAGGACAATGGAGGCTGACAGACCGAGGAATCTCATGTCAATGCACACTAGTGGACCCTCGTGCTTGAGTGGACCTGCATTCCATTCTTTCGAGTTCGCTGTCCACAACAAGACACCGCAGCTTGAATGATATATGACGAATGTTTCCGTTTCAACCAGAGAGCCCAACCGTCCATGTCTCGGTACTCGAAGTCAGTGAGAGAGAGAAGTCAATCGCTCAGGCATGTTTCAAAGAGCGCAACATACGGACGGCGACTGGTCGTCGTCAGCCGCAACCGAGGACGGGCTTTTCTTCTGCAGCCCAGGACCTATTTTAGTCTGAAGGGGCTGATATGCCAGATCCATCATCTCCTTTGCTTTTTCGAGAAGGTCGAAACGGCCCTGTTCTTCCTTTGGTGGACACGCCAACTTCACCAGTCTGCTCTGGAGGTTGTGGTTCCGGCGTGATATCGTATAAACATGGGTTTGCTCGGTCTGGTCGTGCTATACCGTGGGAAGATATAGCAATCTCTCCCTCTCTCTCTCTCGATGATTGAATAATGCTTATGAATGTCCAGCACGCTGAGTCGCGAGCATGCAGTCCACCTGCATCTGCGCCTTGAGATGGACCCACCACAACATCTGCCTCACGATCGTGTAGGGCTGGTGCAGTCCCCGGCCGCATACCGGGCCAATTCGGTATCGAAGTCCTTGCTTGTGAGCTTGGATACTTTGCGAGTTGCTGCTGTTATATATAGACGTAGTCCAGGTCTCAAAATAAATACCTTCCTCTCCTTCGTCACGCTTCTGCTCAATAGGTCCCAGAACACGGGCATAATTTTATGAGACCCGAAGGCATTATTTCTATGGTAGACCTATGTTACAGGCATTGAGGACCGACGCCAATATCAGAATGGAATTTGACGAAGCAGCAACAACAAAGCTTGGCAAAGGAGTCCCCTCTGCTGCTTTATCCCCGCCAAAATTTGACCTATCTACACATACCCAAGGTACCGTGCAGCTTTCTTTCGCATTTATCGACGACACTCCAACACAAACGTTTTCCCGAGAAGCTTTCCGTCATCGAACCAACTCGCTCCCCACCCAGCAGAATAGGACAACCTCGAGCTTTTGGATTGATTGAGAGAAAAACAATGAAAAAGACATGTAAAGAAGGAAAATAAAGGGCCCCGGTGAGGAGGAAGGGCTGGAACCAGGTGTCTCGGTAGGATATCATCGCACGCAGCAGCTTACGCTAAAACCACACAGGAAAACCAAGCAATGCAGTAAGGGCCACCCATACGGACAAGGATATTTCGAAGAAGAATTATTCAGCACAGAATGAGGTCTGCAACTGGCTGTCGATTCATCTCCGCGGATCAGATCGATGGCCTAGGAACAAACACCTGCTTCGCTAAGGCATGGAGTGGTTTTCGTAACTTCGTCCAAAGTCTGCGGCCATGCGCGCAGATTAAGAAGGCGTATCATGCAAACGGAATAGGGAATTTGGTTGTATCTTCGGACTCGGTGGGTTCTGGATCTGGAGTTGCTCCGCCCAACTCGATTAAGGTATACGGTCCGCGATTATTGAATTGTAGGCTTTCACATAGCCCAGATTTTGAGCTGGAACCGAGATCAGTAAGTGACCAAATAAAATCAAGCCAAGTCAACGTACCAAAGAATCCCAAGATCCTGTGCACAAGCTCATACCATCATTGCTCACACCCAAGCAACTGACACGGTTATCGTGGCCAACCAGGGATCCGACCTTCTCGCCTCGGGTTATGTCCCAAACCTATTCCGGGAGTTAGCTTATTTTTGTCCTTTGAGGAACCAGGATATTAATTTGCAGGAAGCATACCTTGCACTCAAAGTCGTCGTAGCCGGCAAACAAGAGTCTACCAGAAACCGAAGTAGCAACGGAGGTGATGCCGCAGAGGATAGCCTCGCTCTGTTCAGTGTCAGTGTGTGAAGAGGTGTAACGTGATTCGGAAGCTTACTCCGTATTGGTTGAGCTCTCGATCAGCACGAATATCAAATAATCGGCAGGTTGCATCATCAGATCCAGTGACAAATGAGTGGCCGTCTGGGAAGAATTGAATGGCATTGATATCCGACTCGTGTCCAGCAAAAGTCTGAACAGCCTTGCCTGCACGAATATCCCACAGCTTGGCGAAAGCATCGCAGGCTCCCGATACAAAGGTATTTTGGTTTGTAGGGTTGATGCTGATGCTCATCACGTCTCCAAGATGGTCTGCAAATTCGGTGACCTTGGAACCAGTTTCCACGTCCCACTTCATGCAGGTCATATCTCCGGAAGAGGTTAGAATGCTCCGGTCATTAATAAAACGGCAGCAAGAAAGGTATCCCGAATGTCCAGACAATTCTCGAGCTACGCGTGTTGGTCCATCGCGATTTGAATTCAGATTGTAGATGGAGCAGATGTTGTCCAGACCGCCGCAGGCGACGTAGTTCCCACTCGGAGCATAGGCACAAGTCATGACCCAAGATGATCGTAAAGGTATAGCGTGAACTTTGTTGGTTGTGTATGCATCCCAAATAATCAGCTTTCCGTCCTGCGATGCCGAGACCAGATGTCTTCGATCTGTGGACCAGTGCATGGCATATATCTTGGCCAGATGTCCCTTGAGTGTTTTTCTGGTCTTCATCATCTGGTTCTTGGGGAGGGCTTCTTGTTGGCTCCTGGCGATGCCAGATACTGAGATCAGGTATTAGCAATTAAACGACGCCAGACGGGCAGACAGCTACTGTAGCCAGGAATTGAATTGACGTGTGCTGGAAGATCTTGTACTCACATGTGCCATCAGCCAGCTCATCCTTCTTGCGCTTTATCCTGTCTTTCAGGTTTTCGGCCTCGCGACGAGCTTGTTGAATGCGCGCCTGCATTTGATCGGGTGAGACTTCGTTGGCCATGATGGGCGGTGATGCAGGACGCAATTGATGACGGGGATGCGATGGAAGATGGATGAAGTTGTCGTCGAGGTAAGGCCAGGAAGGGGGTGCGCCAAACGGAAGAAAACTCCCCGAGGCTGTTGACCGAGAGGGAGATCAAAGCTATCGACGAACGGCCGTGAGCGGTGGAGTCGCTCACGATCAGTCGACGTGTTGTCGCAAGCAGCGGTGCAAGGGAGTTTGGTGGTGGTGGTGGTGGTGGGTGAATTGTGAGAGCAAAGACGATGTTGACGGGATGGGATGGGTAGAAGATTGGAGGTTGGAGGTTTGGAGTGGAAGGGTTGATTATTGTGTGGAGTTCAGCGCAGTCCAGGTGCAGAGGCAGGGGGGTGGGGGGGAGAAGACAGAGGGGGGAGGGAATTGCTGGGTGCCGTACGGCGGTGCGGTGCGGTGCAGATGCAGTTTGTTGCAGTGGGACTACAGTAGTGGTCGGAGGTAGTGGGACTTTTAGGGTGCTGGTTCTTGGTGTTGCTGGGCCTGTTGCTGGTGCTGGTGCTGGTGCTGCTGGTGCTGCTGCTGGTGCTGCTTTTGCTTTCGCTTTCTTTTCTGGGCTGGGCTGGCTGGCTGGCTGGCTTAATTACACCCCTCGCCGAACCAACTAGCCCGTCTCGCTGACCAATGATGGTGCCGGCCTGGTCTCGGGCTGATCGGAAAATGGAGGAGGGAAGTGCATTTATTTACTCTGGTGCCTGAGGGAGCAGAGGGAAGGATCCCAGATTGAGATGCGATGCTGAACGGCAGGCACAGAGAGAGAAGTTGGAGATACTGGACTACCACCACCACTACCACCACCACCATCATCACCACCACCATCACAACCCCAACCACCAACAGAACCAAGGAAAGGGGCAGCAACACTCTCAATCCCTCTCCCTCTCCCTCTCCACGAACTATCCTCCCGTAGGGCTCCCGGATTCCTTCCTCCGACGCCGAACCCCAATGCGCCCTCTGGTCAAAGCGGTCGGGCTGCAGTACGTTGCTTGGAAATACACACACGAAAGAAGAATGGCTGTCTCTACCTACTGTCGTCGGAGCTATTTTCTTCACGGCTGCCTGTCCGTCTGGCTGATGGCACAATCGAACATCCATGCATGCCGTTGTACTATCCTTCCTTCACCGGCTCTTGAGCCAGATCTCTCATGTCGAGGCATCGCTCAGCTCATGCACTTCGCTGCAACGATGGCGACGTTTAATTACGCCCGCATACCCACCTTCAACAGGTACTGAACGGTACCTTCTGGCCTCGCCCGAGTCATTCGATGCAATTGAGGCATTCGAGGTTTGAGAGCCTCAGCAGATGACAGTACCCCTGAATCTCTCGACCTCGTAGCGCATCCATCCGTCGGTATTCACAGCTCACCTGGGAGGCTGGCCGTTTCTCGAAGCCGTTGGGAACGTTGGACACCACGGCACTCTCCCCCATCTCTTCTCCCAATTGACATTCTTCCGGCGACGACTGTGCCAGGTCGACGATGGTGCTGCGCGACCGATTGGTTGATTGGGAGCTCGTCCTCGCTCCTAGAGCTGTTCTGCCGTCCTGGGTGCGCCACCGCCGCCTGCTGCGAACCGAGAGCGCGGAAAGCCAGCCCATGCCAGCCCATGCCAGCCCATGCCAGAGCGTCCAACTTCTAAACACTTCCTGAAGCAGCCCCGTCAGTCCTGTCTTGTCCGCTGTGTTATTTGCCTGCTGAATATCATCTCTAGTGCAGATCATCACACCACTTTTCTGGCTGGCTAGCCGTCTCCCACCCCACTCTTCGACTCTACTCAGTTGGGAAGGTCTGTACCTCTCTCTGACCACCGTGTGCCCACAACCTTATCAGCCATGCTCAATAGTCCAGCTGCAAATTAGACATTCGACAACCTACTGCCCAGAATGATGGACTTCGTATCTCTACCAAAGATTGAGGTGGGCCTTTCTATTGTTTTCTGCACATCCCTTCATTGCGGGACCCTCAATAGCCGCATCTCGTTTCGTCCCGGCACGCACTCAACTAGATGCAGACTTGACACGAGGCTGAATCTAATGACTGACAGCTGCATGCACACTTGACCGGATCCATCAGTCGCCAATGCCTGCGAGAGATCTGGTTAGAAAAGAAGGAAAAGGGGCAAACGTCTCTGGAAGATCCGGTGATTGAGATGCCTCCAGGTAAGTTGGACTACGATATCAACACGTGAGTAAAATGCTCTCTCAGTGGCTTTCAATAGGCTCGTCTAGGTCTATGTCTCACAAATATTAGGTTCTTCCCGCTCTTCTCAAAGTACATATATGCTTTGTGTAATACCCGTCGCTCGATCATCTTCACCACCAATTCTGTCCTCGAGGACTTTGAATCAGATGGTGTTGTCTATCTTGAACTCCGGACGACCCCAAGAGCCGTTCCATCTGAGAACATCACCAAAGACGATCACATTCGAACAGTTCTTGAATGTATTTCAGCCCACAACACCTCGTCCCCCATGAAAACAAACTTGATACTAGCTATCGACCGTCGAAACGATCCCAAAACAGCTCTTGAGGTTGTAGAACTTGCTCTGAAGTATCGGAGCCAAGGTGTTGTCGGAGTTGATCTTTGCGGAGATCCACTAGTAGGTGACGTTTCCATCTTCCAACCCGCATTCGAACAGGCGCGAAAGCATGGCTTGAAGATCACAATCCACTTCGCTGAAGCGCCTGCCACGCCAAAAGAACTCTGGACTCTACTTTCCTATCAACCATCTCGAATCGGCCACGTGATCCACGTTCCCAATGATATTAGAGATGAAATCATCAAGCGAAAGCTAGGTCTAGAACTAAATCTGAGCTGTAATGTCCATGCCAAACTCATTACAGGGACATATAGTGATCATCATTTTGGCTGGTGGAGGAGTAAAGGCTGTCCTATCTCTCTTGGCGTATGTTTCTTCTAACTCTTTCTCCCGTAAATCAATCCAACATGAAACTTACTTGATAGACTGATGACGTCGGTGTCTTCTGCAACCCTCTCTCAAACGAGTACGCCCTCATTTCAGAGCACTTTGGCTTGAATAGGACCGAGATTTGTGAGCTTGCGAGAAGTCCTATCGATATTATTTTTGGTGAGGAGGGAGATAAGGAGAGGTTGAGAGAAGTCATGTGGAAGTAAGGGGTTAAAACACATCAGTTTCACGTGAGTGGTACTATTAAGAATTGTTTTGCATCTTTCCTATGCAGTTGGCCTGTGCAAATGAACAATGGACTTCTTGCTTCAATCCTTCTGCTTATTCAAAGACCTTCTCTCATCTGCGACGTTGAACACAAAGGATGCGATGTTGAAATGTGATCATCCTCAGTAGTTGCGGCTTCCTTTATCTCATTGCTGAAAACCCAGTTGACTTGCATTTTCGAGTTTCGGAAGAATCTTTTTGAATCAATCCATTTACCTCTGTGACAAGCAGTCACCTCTCATTATCAGAAATCCATCTAAGCATGAGCTCGTACTCAACAACTGTACCTAAGGTGAAAGCATCCCTTTTATTTACTCGCGACCTCGCTTAATTCTCGCGGCTGCCACACACGGCGCCCCAAAAATCCCTCTGCCCCTAAAAAAGAAGGGGAAAAAACGACTCCAAGATGGAATCAGAACGGGAAAAAAAAAGGAGAAGAAGAAGAAATCTGGTTAAGGGGGGTTGAAGCCCTTTAGGGGTTTGTGGCCCAAATGGCCCCAATAGGATCACCTACGGTTGTAAATGCGCCATGGGGCCGCACCGATCCTCTAGACCACGAGGGCCTGAAATTGGATCGAAGGCCGAGATGCTGCTAAATGAATTTATATCTACGCGTACTGGGCAGAATCACGTCCGGCCCGGGTCCGGGAACGTGTTTCCCTTTATTTACTCTCTCGCGCCCTCGCTTAACTCTCGCGCCTTGCGCGCATCGCCGCGAAAAATCCCTCCTGCCCAAAAAAAGAAGGATAAAAAAAATACGACCCCAGGATGGGATCAGGCGAAGGGGGGGGGGGAAGAAGACGAAGAGGAAGGAAAAAATACCAAAAAAATGGGAGGGGGCTCTAACCCCTCTTGCGGTTGGGGCCCCAGGTTGGGGGCACCTACGTTTGTAAATGCCCCCGAGGCCCCGTAAAGATCCCCTAGACCATGTTGGCCCAGGCGGCTAGTTGGATCGATGGCTGAGATGCTGTTATTTAGATCTATATGTACGCGTGCTGGATGGATCGCGTCTGGGGTCCGGGACGCGGCATCCGCTCGCCGGCGTGTGGTGGCCGCGTCGGTCGTGCTGTTGGGCTCGTGGCCCTGGATTTATTTACTGATTGATGCATATGTTGATTGTGTGGTGCTTGGTGCTTGGCTTGGTGTTTTGGGTCCGTGGGGGATGGATGGGTTACGCTCTCTTCCATGGTGTTACCTGGCACTTGATAACCCATACTGAGTAACTAATTTTATTCAAACACCTGGTATTCAACATCTTGTCATTATCAGTAGTTTTGTAGTGTTGATTGACCAGTAATCATCATACTTCTTGAACTACATCTAACCTCCCCGTCCGCTTAGAGCTGATTTTTAACATGAGACACGAGAAGCTTTTAGTGGTGTTGAATGGTCAACGTCGATTATCTGTTCTCTTGGACCTCGGGATCACCGGGAGCTCAGTCCTGGATGATCTGACCCAAGACATCGCAATTGATGATTACTATCCAGGTGACTACAACTCTGAAGCTTACTAGATCCTCGCACGAGAATATGGGAGTGTAAAGATTACGAAACTCCAAGGTCTTTACAAAATTCTTATTGCTACAGCTACAACTCTAATCCAACAAGTGCTCTGGTTCTTTACACGATGACGACCACTGCCACTCCTTTTGAATCCACCATCTAGACTAATAATTACACTGTTCATCCAGGAAAAACTCTACACACTTTCCATCATATCCTCACTTTACCTCTTTCTTGGGTCTTCCCTTAGGTTTCTTCCTATTCTCTTCCTGGGCAATAATCTCGCCCTCGATTTCTACCTCGGCAGCCTTTCGCCTCCTCGGAGTCGTAGACTTCTTTCTCGGTGTCAAGGACTTTTTCTTGCGGGTTTGAGAAGCTTCATGCTTATCCAACTCATCTCCCTCCTGAAAATTTTGAGAGCTTTCGTCTTGGATTTCTGGATGAGTCGTCTGTGACGTAGTGACTGAAGCGGCTGTATGTTCTTCTTCTCCTTGGACCGACCTCATCTCTGTGGAGACAGTACTTGAATATTCTACGGCCGTATTTTGGCCATCAGAAGCTAACTTCACGGTATCGAGCTGAGATGAGGCTGCTAAAACTGGTGGAACATTTGACGTAGTAGCAGCAAGGTCATTGCCCTTCTCGTTATTGCTGGGTATCCTTTTATCTTTAGCTTCTGCGGTTGTGTTCGGATTTTCGTAAT
Organism: Arachnopeziza araneosa; assembly: GCA_003988855.1. Taxonomy (NCBI): domain Eukaryota; kingdom Fungi; phylum Ascomycota; class Leotiomycetes; order Helotiales; family Arachnopezizaceae; genus Arachnopeziza; species Arachnopeziza araneosa. The sequence goes on from QYAI01000024.1 coordinate 156,488, forward strand.
CCACAGAGACCGAGAGCATATCATCTGAAAAGGGAGATTTTATCAACTTTGTCAATGGGAGATCATTCGTAGGAGTAAACTTTTTGTGAGCCAACTCAGTGATTGGAAGTGTTTGGTTGACCACAGGAGTAGGAATATCGAGAGCTGGGCGAGTAGTCGGAGTAGGTTGGTTGACAAACGAGGTAGGCTCTTTGAGAGTTTTAGTTGTTAGAAGATTTCGATTGACTACTGGCTCGAAGGCGGCCGTCTGAGAAGACTGTGTGGCGGCAGGAGGAGTGTCGTACGTAAGAACTTGTGCGACTTTTGGATCTAGCTCCTTTGCCACTGGAGTACTTCTCGTAGGAGCTACCGGCCCAAAAAGTGGTTGCAAACTCTCCAAGCGCTTGTTATCAAAAGGATAAGAAGGGTAGACATCTTGCATCGTTGGTTGGATGAATAATTGAGCATTGTATCTTGCACCGTGACAGTTTTCCACCACTGTCACAACACGCTCAACGGAATTGTCTATTGCGTTCGTCTGGACGATTCCCACAGTTTCCGGTGGAGGAGGGAGACGATTGAGTTGCCGAGCCTGCTGTAGGATTTGCTCATCCTGAGTCATTCGTGATCTTGACCCATGGTAACTAGGAGCATAGTCTCTGTCATTTTGTGAGCCATAGCCGCCGGGTGCAGATATTCCGAGTCCGCCAAAGGCATGATTGCCATTGTGGTAAGTTTTCAAGGATTCTCTGTAGTGGTTCAATTGGTTCGAAAAAGCGGCGTAGTCTTCTGACGGCAGAGATTTGTTTTTGTAGGGACTCGTGTACGGAGAGGGCATCTGAGGACTCGAGTTCCTTGAGAGTGAGGGAGGCACGAGCAATTGGCTGCGGAGATAGTCAGAGTGACTCGGGGAGTTGCTCAGAGGAGTTTCATTTCGTTGGTACGAGATTGCACCTGGATCCGAAATCGAAGTGCGAGTCCATGAAGTAGAGTCCCTTGGCTGTGATGTTAAGTGGGGTTGTGCAATTCTTTGGGAGTAAGGATTCTCAGTCGAGGCTATTTGAGATGATGAACTTGCTGATTCCTGTGGATGGGACGGCGAAACCATCAAACGACGATCCTGGGGATTGGCAGGTGAATCACGATAACCAGTTGTTGTCGACTCATTCAGAGCTGAGATATCTCCTTGGCTAACTTCCATAGTAGAGTTTCGCTGCTCCATTCTTTTTGTCTTGAAAACCTTGCGCTTCAGAGCCTTGCCAAAAGGATCATTGGTCACCGCTGAAACCTCGTAAGCTTGGTCTTTGACGATATACCGCTTCTCAAGTTGTCTAGTGGCTGAAATGGTTTCTTGTGCACTGAAAAGATCGACAGGACTCCAGGTTACTTGGTCCCAGAGGAGGCGACCAGCTTCTTCAAGGTAAGAGACTTCCGTTCCGTTCTTAGAGTCGAGCAAGATCTGATATATCCTACGGCCGGTGGGAGTTGTGTCGTAAAGATCTCTGGTAAGTGGAAGCTCTTGCAGGGCTCGAAGCTCGTACGCTATTCAGTGCGAATTAATATTGTTGAAAGTGGACGCGTGGAAAAGTTGACTTACGCGTAGGTTGACGACGGTAGCGCTCGCAAATTTGTTCGACACGAGTGTAGAAAGTGGTGCTCCTCTTCTTTTCCTCCTCCCCATCTTCTGGAGAAAGAGGCATGATTAGATGACAGGACGTACTGAACGTGTTCAGTGCGAGAGAAGGTCGAAGGCTCTTTACCTATTCAAAATTGGTTGCTATTGAAAATTCATAACGCGCGCAATCCGATGTGGGAAAACGCGAGACGCGTTGAAGTTTAGCTGAAGTGAAAATAACCTTAAGATTATTTCCATTTTTCAATGCCCAAACATCAACCCGACTCTAGAGAAATTGCCCATCTCAGTATCCAAAAGTGATTTAACTACATTGCCTCGAACAACTGCGTTTGAGATGCCGACTACGTAGTGCACAATCATCGATATCTTTAACTACTTCCATAATCCACATCGAGTTAATAATGAGGTACTTCACCGTAAAAAGAGACATTAAGATGATTTCTAGAGAGCTCAAAGTCGATTGCCTACGTAAATCGCACGAATAAGCATTACCCGAAGTCAGGGGAAGCAGGTCCGTTAAGCGAGCTGCTTGGCTGTATTTACTCTGCTCCCAGGGGAAGGTTTGATGTTTATTGCTGAAATTCAAGCCAAGCAGGTATCGAATTCATCTTCGGATACTCCCGTCAAACCCGGTCAAGTATGGTTGATAGCGCAGTGGTATTGGAAATGAGATCTCAATCAACAGAACCTTGCACTTCTGGGAAAGGGACAACGTCAAGAAGAGTTCCGCAATCCTACCAAAGTTAATTGTCCAGAGAATATCATCTTGGCATGCAGAAGGTAACTTAAAAACCCATACATCCTTCGTTTTACCTCAGGCCACCTAGGACACCATTTTTCTTGTTTCCTATGACCCTTTTCTTACTCCTGAACAACAGTGACTATTCTATTCAGAGCTTTCGACTCCATGATTAAACTAGATTACTTGCGGCTTGCGCTGTGTTACTCAAACCCTGAAGCCTGCCATCAAGAAGAAAACTAGATCACACCTCTTTCGACCGGGGTAATCTTGTGCAGATGAAGGATGCGGCGCTGTGATAAGTTCTGGAATATGGCAAGCGAAGCTGACTTCAATGTTTCAAGCGCCTCTGCTGTGCCCCCACTGCGCTTTTGATTATGGTTTCAAGCACGGGAGTTTGAATAATTTCCAAGCGAGATTACAATCAAAGCAGATAATACATTCTATTAACTATTCGAAAAACAATACACAAATGAAATGGGTATGGGGTCCTCAAACGCCAATGCTAATGGCCGCTAATATCAAAGCCTAATTTGTACACCATTTTCCCGTCCAACCCTATACACTCGTCTAAGCACTATTTCTATTTACTTGCGCGTAGCCACTCTGCTGAGGGCCGTGCTGCATCTCATAGCCCTTGTTCTCGTCCTTCTCTGGAATAAAAGCCATAACAATGCGACCAATGATTGTCTTCTTGGCGATTCTCAGAGCAATATTCTCCTTCTTTGGCTCAGTGCGGGCTGCTGAAACCGTTCCATCCTGATGAAAGACTTGAGCGGCCTCAACGTGTTGGTCCTTCTCCACCTTTTTCAAAGTCAATCCGACACCAAGGAAGATGCAAACGATGATGAACTCAGGGATGAGAGCGACACAAAGGAGAACCGTTGTGTTCCCAGCGAGGAGGTTGAAGACCTTATCGTGCGTGAAGGTAGAGCCGATGGAGTAAACGAGTCTGGTGAGAAGTAGGGGAATGGAGGCGGCAACAGCGAAAAAGAGGCGTTTCTCGCCATGTTCGGCATGAGGGAGTGAGAATGACAGTAGAATGGTAGCTCCGGTAAGGCCAATCCATGAGATGATGAAGAGGGCAGTACCTGCTTTGTTCAAACTAGTGGGTGTGAAATGGCCAGTCGATGAGTAACTGTTGCCAGCGTCGATACCACCGACAATACCAAGAATCAGACCGACCAAGATGATCAACTCGATGAATTTGAGCATCTGGGTATTGAGGATGGTGTTGTGAGTTCTGTGAACATGGTCCAGAAGTCGACTCACAAGACCGATTGCGGCCAATTCGAGAGGCGATAGGCCCACGTTACTCAGAATTGCGGAGCCCGTGTAAAGGGAGACGTTGGTTGGGTCGTTAATGGTAGCGAGTTGCATGGCGGGCCCGATAATTCTTGCCAAAGCGAAGATGATTAAGAAATACCAGCCAGAACTACGGCCAAAGCCATGTCTGAAGGCGAGGAGGGTTGCGATGACGAGAGCAGGGACGTAAACGACGATTTCGGCGATTGAAACACCATTGCGATAGGTGAGGTGTGTCATGGCGAGGCTGTTTTGATTTTGCAACGAGGATGAAGAGACTTCTGGGTATCGACTGGTGAATGAGAGATGGATGGATTGTAGGCCTTGAGGTGGGAGGATGCAGTGAATGAAGAAGTATCGACCGAAGGAAATGAAGAGAGATATATAGCAAACCTCAGACGCCAGCGCCTGCTGCGACTGTCCATCTTCACCATATCCCGTTTGATAACATGCTAGACCCTTTTAGGTGCTCAGGAAGTTCAGTGCTCAGCCTCTGGAGAGTGGGTGGGTGAGTAAAGGGACCATGAGCCACCAAGGATCTGCCCTTTTCCGCATACTGATCCGGAGGTACTGGCGCTGGCACGAATGAGAGGCTGCTGTTTCGGCCGTGGTGAAGGGACCCTGGGGCCTCTTCGCACGCAAAATTTCTTTTAACACTGGACGAAGCTGGTGGCTTGCCGAAGCGGGTACGACATCGCCAGTCACACTCACTCACACTCGGTTGATTCAGCCTTAAGCAGTGTCAGGAAGAAGCTTGTTTTTTTCTTTCTCCAACGGAACCGGTCCGCTCGCCATGTCGACTGACGGAAGACGAGGTTGGGCGGCCTCGAAGGCGTTGGTGGATTCACCGGCATGTCCGATGTTGAAAGGTGCAAATGTGCAAATGTGCGAATGTGCGAATGTGAGAATGATCGTGGCAACCTGGAACATCAGGTTGCATCAAAGCCACGTGATTTAATTTGGTGCCTGATTCTCCCGACCGCTGGCTCAAGGCTCAAGGCTCAAAGCTCAAGGCTCAAACAGCCACACTCGCAACTTCATGCACACCATGTTGGGTTAGTCTGGACGCCGCGCTGACGTGAGACGCAGATCTACCCTTTCCTCATTGAGCATGCTGTGCGAGCTTCTGTTACTGCTCGATTGGGACCGTCGTCATCGTGGCATTTCTGGCCGTCACTGGAAGACGGTCAAGCAGTAAGCGGCGCAGTCAAGCTACTCTCACAGCATGCGATTTCTTCTCTCTTAAAGCCTCCAGAACCGTTTCAATCTCCAAGTTTGGATGAAGCGTGTCATGTAGAAAGTCACTCTGCTTTTGTTTGTGCCTACTCACACGATACCATTTCTCGGTCTTGTATATCTTTCTTTTCAATACCACGAGCCATTGGCCGTGGTTATCTTTTCCTCTTCACAATCCGTCAGTGCTTGGCTCGCAACTCTTCCCAAAATGGTTTACTGTGGGAAGCCTTCGAAAGGTTGCACAACATGCAGAGCGAGGAAGGTTCGGGTAAGTGGGCTTTCATCATTTTGAGCGACATATGGCAAGCAACCTTCATTTTATTCGTGGGAATATCTCGAAACACACCTTCTCTCGCTTGCCATTCTCATAAAAGCATGGCAATAAAGCACTGGATAAATTCCAGTTGCATCTCGAAATGCTTGGCTTAATCTCGTTAGTTGATGGACTGGCTGATAGAAGGCATAGTGTGACCAAAAACAACCTGCTTGCACGCAGTGTGCAAGGCTTGGGAAACAATGTCCTGGCTATCGGAATATGCTTGATCTATCTTTCAGGAATGAGAGCGAGAAAGTCATCAAAAAGGCCAAGGCCAAGGCCAGAACAAGGCTACCTAGGATCGAGAGAGTAGCACCAATTGCCCTGCAGAGCCCAATTGATTGGCCCACTAATGTGGACTCATTATTTGATCCCTGGATCTCGGTAGAGTCTGCAGCCACTTCTGCTGCTGCGCCTGAACTTCCCAACTTCTCTTCACTCCCATTTGGCAGCATACTTTCGTCTAACATACAGGATGGAGTGGAACCAACAATCTCTTTCTCTACCTACACTATGTTCCCTACCGTCAAAGAACGTGGGATGAGTTTCTTCTTCAACAGTTTTACTTCAGCTCCTCATGGGCCGTCCCATGGGTTTTTCAGCTATATTCCAGAACTATGTAGGAATGGAGGTATGGACGACATGCTTGAAGCAAGTATTACCGCGGCTGGTCTTGCCGGGCAAGCCAACATTTCCAAATCCTCGCAGATGATGGCTCAAGCAAGAAGAGAGTATGCTACCGCCCTTCAGAAAATAAACAAAGCACTTAGGTCACCCTCAGAGGCCATTAAAGATAGCACGCTATCGTCAATCATTGTGTTAGCGGTTTTTGAAGCAGCTGCTGGGGGAAAACAATGTGAGCCAATCGTTTCCTTTGAAGTTCCATTTGCTCAGAATTATCACTTCTAAATATATGGTTTGGATGAGTATTTTAACAATTGCTAGTATCACTTAAGGAATGGACAGAACATATAAATGGTGCTGCAACACTGGTTAAACTTCGTGGCCCAGCGCAACTTCAAACAAGTATCGGCTTTAGTCTCTTTGGTGAGTGTTCTTGGATTCTACTACTTCTTTGTTGCTTTTACTTTACAGACAGAGTATCCTCCAGGACGCATTCTCAACACCGCTATATTCAGCTATATTCCTCCTCTCTCCATTTCTGAAACATAATTAGATGGGAAGATGCTGATTCGTCGAGATTTCAGTGCAAGCCACATCACATCTCCTCGTTTCTTGCATACAACGAGAGATTCCTATGCCAAAGCAAATAATAGATCTTCGCATTCAAGCATTGGATACTGCTTTAACAGATCCAGCCTTACAATTCCATAGAATTACGGATCAGATCACAGTTTTCAGAAGCGAAATCGGTACTGGAGCTTTTGCGGGACAGAAAGAGATCATATCCAAAGCACTAGAATTTGACACCAAGTTAGCAACTATATTTTTAGATGTCCCTCCCGACTGGATGTATCAAATTGTTTACACAGACGAGGAGAGTGAGTTTTTGTATGATGGTTGTTACCATATTTACTATGATCACGTAAGAGCTTTCTTGTAAACTCTAGGTTTTCCAAAGAGACGCAGCGTTCGCTCCCAAATCATACATGACAGTAAATCACTAACTGCATGGTGCCAGTGGATAGCACAAATATGGAATGGAATGCGCGCAACAAGAATCATGCTGAATGAAATCATTCGAGGTCAACTCCTAGACGGAATCACAACAACACCATCCATCTTCACCATCACCGAATTCTCAAGCCAATTCCATATTTCAACAAACACCATCCACCAGTTACGAGATGATATCCTCCATAGCGTCCCTCAACATCTTGGCCTAATAATCTCCAAACCCTTCCAACCCGTCGAGACCTCACCGGTACTCTCTACCCTTGCTTATCCTAACCCTAAAAACGACCTCACGGAAACATCCTCCCTCGAGTCCAACATTACTAATTCTACTCTCCCCACCCTCACTAGCACCAACTTCCAACCACTCGCCACTTTAACCCTACACCACAACTCCTGCCCTCCCTCAGCAGGTGGCTACGCTTTATTATGGCCACTCTTCGTCTCCGGCATAACACGCCACTCCACCGCCTCCGTCCGCACCTTCGCCTCGCGGATTCTGCATCACGTCGGCGAAGTGATGGGGATCCGTCAAGGCAGCAATCTGGCCGTTTTTATGAGGAATATGCCAGAGTTGATGGCAGGTAAAAGAGAATTAAACGAGAGATACGATATGAAGGAGGCAGTGAGGGATTTGAGGGATCAGAGACCGATTGGACTTCTGAGAGAAATGCTGAGAAGAGAGGAGGCGGAGAGGAGGCGGATATGGGCTGATAGAGAAGAAGGAGTGGTAGAGGTAGAGGGATTAGCTGCGAGTTAGTTTTTTGGGGGCTTTGGGAGGCTAGCTTTTGGGTTTGATAAGGTGGAGTTTGAATAGTAAAGTGCAACAATAAGGTGGAGTTTGAAGGGTATTGTAGGGTGACTAAAATGGGTATAAACATTAAACTCCACCAGGTTATTCATAGTGGTACGGAAAAACTCATTCATCCAGATATATGTTTCATTGCAACTCTGTTATGCGGCTTTCAAATAAGTTATGATATATTTCGACACTTTTTAATGTTATATGAATATCCCGCTCGGTCTCAAATTTTTATGCCTACAAAATCCAAAAGAGCTTCTTTCTTGATCCGTAACCAGAACCAATTAGTCCGGCTTTCAATTTCCCAACCCGTTTTATCGCATACAAAATTGGAAAGCCTCGCTGCTCAAACACCAAAATGCAATCCGTTCAGTTCTATCTCCCAAACGCCACCGTCTCATCTACAATGCCCGCCCGTCGTTTCATTCATTAGTGTATTTCCATCAATAAGTGCCCGCTCCATTTTTAGATACTAGCCTCTACTCTCCCCTACTCCTCCACTCATCACAGGGTTAAAATTCATAAAGTTACGATCAATATCCATACTCCTTGCGATTCTCCCTCCAGGCGTTCGTGGATTGACAACATTGACCCTTCCCCTGCTCGCTACCCGCGTTAAATCCTCCTCATCATCAGTATGATCATCATCCCATTCTTCAAGTCGTGCAAAATAGTCGGCCAACCCATCATGACTCGGGGTACCGATGACATTGTCGTACAAAGGCGGAGGTGTTGCGATCGGTGGTGGGGGTTGGTCAAAATCGAATGGTGGAGGGTTATAGGACGGATTGCGAAGCATGTGGATCGGTCTTTGGACTCCAGCAGCTGCATTTGTTGACAGATGTGCTTGTGGCGGGCGTGCAAGTTCGGCAATAGCCTCAAATCCTTCCAGATCCATATTGTGCACTGTTGGGGCAGTCCCCAAAGACGAATCAGGAGAACCTTCGCTCGTGGCCGCATTAGGACAACCACAGACCCGCTGCTGGCCGAGGTAATTTGAAATACGACCTGAGTATTCTGGGAGCTCTAGATTAGCTCGGGTTGCTTTACAGCTAAGGATCGATATGGGTGAGTCGATTGATATCTCGAAATGCCGGCGCTTCTTTCCAGTTGGGTCGTCAGTGTCAAGGCGGGATATACGCATGACAATCTGATCCGCGTTAGTCTGCAGTTACCGAGTTGAACATGAATAGGTTACCTTGATCCAATGATGCACGTCCACATTCTTCCATGTGCAATCGTGAGCCATACGCTTAGTCCTGTCTTTCTCCATCAATTCGCAGGTGGGAAGCTGAACAGCCATTTCAATTTCTGTCGGACCCAGCCATTCATCAACACCCAAATCAATATCGCCGAGCAAATTCTCTGTTGGCTCTGGAAGTGGCTCTGCTGGGAAGCCTGATCGCCTAGCAACCATCTCCCTTCGACGCATTGCAATCTTTCTCCTCTCTTCACGCTCGGCAGCGGTAACCTCGCCTCCCAAGACTCTGACTTCGGATGGCTCATACTCCTTAGCTACCGGCTTTCCAGCAGATTTTTCTAACAATAGAATCTTCCTGGTGATATCTCTACGTGTAACCTTTTTGTTCTTCGCATAGTACTCAATGTTCTCGCTAACGAAGACCTTTAGCTTGTGGATTTGAACTTTAGCCAAAGGTGTGAGCTTGAATGCGATTGGGATTTTTGACCCGAGTGGAAAAGATTTCCCTGAAATCATGATTTCATAATGGAGCTGATCTTCCCATCGCCTACTGATCGATATGGGTTCAACTAACTCTAAGGAGTCCTCAGACGGTGATCGTATGACCGGAACTTCCTTTCTACCAATAAGGTTGGCTTTGAAGGTTCCAGACCGCTCCACAACTGCTTCCAACTCCCATTTGACGGTCGCCAGAGGTAAATTTGTTGTTTCGGGCATATTGCTATCAATAGGAAGCTCGAAGGAATACTCGTATATTCCAGGATGGAAAACTTTGAATCCTTTCTGTTGAGGCGTTGGGCCGAAAGGCGAATCGCCTTTTGTAAAACTCCTTGATTGATTGCTCTGCAGCGATAACCGCTTTATTTCTTTTGCAGATAAAACGGTGTTAGATCTACTGGAGCGATTGCTAATACCAGGCAGAGAGAATCCACCTTGATGCTCTCCTGGCGAAGGGGTTTGAACTGTCAAGTCCGTGACTGAGGAAGAAGCGGACTTGTCTCGAAGTGTGTAGCTACATAACGTGCCGTAACTTGATTCCGCTCCTTCGTACAAAGCGTTGAAAAAAGGAATGACCTGTGTCCTGAAAGACTCCTCTTCGAGTGTGTCGGATTTTTCGGGAGGAATACCTACACATGTCAACAAAACGAAGCTCATTAGTTTATTTCAACATACCTTCTGGCCACGAAGTTCTGGCTCTTCCTGTAAACTTGAGACTAACAGACTTTATTTTGGCACTCTTTGTAACATTCAACTGAAGTTTGCCCCGAAGAAGAGCTGTTGTAGAGGATGCTGAGTCTCGCGTGGTTCCATCATGGTCAAGGCCAGTAAGATATATGGAAGGCTCTGCTAAGATTATTGAACACGCTATGCCATTGCCAGCTGCTACCGGTTTTTCGGGTTCCGTACCAACTTTGTTAACATTGTTTTGACTGTTTATAGCGACGGTACTACTTCTAGGAGTATCGCTGAGTGACGGTCTCGACATGGTGGGAGTAGCGGGCTCGGTTATAACTGGACCTGCTATCGACCTTCTTGCAAATATCGTATTTGGATCTGTCGAAGCAGCGTGGAAAGATGTTCGGAAGGATCTTGTCGTTTCAGGAGTTGTTGACCTTTCCGGAGGCGCTGCTGAGGACGATGACCCAGAGGAGAAGGGGGAGAATACCGACCCAAGCACCCTCTTCGCGTTCTCCCGGGAAGCCAGCTTTTTGAGTGTTATGCGGAATCTCGGGTGTTTCTTGAGCTCTGGAGGAGTTGGAGGAGGGGGCCGAAGGTCGAATGGAACGAAGCCTGCTGGCAGACGTGTGATATGTATTGAATGCGGTCGACGTTGTCTTGGTCGACAAGGAGGCGTAGGAAATCTGGCAGGTTGCAAGGACTCAAAGTAAATATCAGAAGGTCTGATAGGGATGTAGTGGATCGTTCCTCGATTTGTATTGTAGGAGAGCGTAAGCGGTTCTACAGACATAATGAAGGTTAACAGTCCGTTTCCCTCAAAACAGCATTCCAGAGCTTTTGGACTCGGAGAAAATGCAGTCCAGGAAGGAGAGAGAATTGTTTTGATCGTCAGAGCTAAGATTGTCTGGGAGACCTCCGTTGCTCTGATGCCCTGACTAGACGATCAAGAAATCGGAGGTATCAAGAGTAAGAAGTGCACAGGGTGATTGCCGGTAGGGCTTAGGAGGGGTATAGCAGTAATTTTTCTGCAACATGCGACGGTGAAGGATGAAGGGAATATCTTGGACTTACAATTCCAGCTAAGAGTGACTGTTGCTGTCACGACGATGTACAGGGAAGATTGCCTGTGATTGTGCCAGCACATGAGGGAGTCAGGTAGTCGGAGTCAGGGCTGGCAATCGGTTGTGGTGTAAATAGGCCAAGGTTCCCGGATTTGGGGGGAGGTTGTGTGTTTCTTGTGATGCTTGCAGCAGACAGAAGGTCGTGATCCTGATCCTGGTCCCTGAGGAGGATGATGACGGCACCAATGAGGGCCCAAAGTGATGAGGGTGGGAGCAGGAAGAAGCCAGCAGGTGGAAGCCAGAATGCGACCGGAAGAAGTGCGGCAGACAGTATGTACAACAAGAGCCGGGCACCTCTGCTATGTACAGGTAAGAGGCCTTGGAGAGTACGAAGACGAAGTGTTGACCGTGGTGGGCTGAGCGATTACATGGGAGGCGGTCTCCAATAGAAATAGAAGCAGGTGCTTGATCTTGCTCCAAGAGAAAAGGTACGATGCGCCGACTTGTCCGGCTCCAATGAAGAGTGGTCCGAGGTCCTCTGCCGCCAACTCAGTCATCATGTCACTCCATCTCGACTTTACATATCCTCGCAAACCTTTTCCACTACGCCAGACGAGCAGGGCGGAGTGATCCCTCTTCTCTCCTCCGAATTCACCCCAGCCGTGTTTGAGATCTCCGAACCTGTTCCACCACACGGCAACCTTAAATTTGGCCAAGCAGCGAGTGCGTGACCAGTGTGCAACCCTGGACGACAGACAACCTAGCCTGGCAACGAGGTGGTGCTTTGATGACTACAGCACTACTGTACGACTGACTGCTGGGAAGTGTATCCAACCAGCAAGGCATCTCTTGCCAGCTCTTTCAACCTTGGAACGCCAGAGCTTGGGAACCGAGAGGTGATGCTCTGCGCCTGCAGGAAAAGCTTGCTTGTGGGATGAAGACTGCTGGATTCCACACAATGAAGGAGACCTGGAAACAACCTGTTGTCCTGTACGTGAAGGACATTCTGGACCCTACGTTTGGTTCGTCTTGCGAGTCTAGGCCTCGTTCAAACTTCTTCAACACGCCCAAAGCAAGCTTTTTCTGCTGACACTGCAACGATAACGGCTTCGATAGGCTGCCGGAAGATCGGGATGGCTTGATCGGATGGCTGAACAACGCCACTGTCATCATCGCTGCTGCATTTCCCTCATCCACAAGATCAGGGTCGATTCTTTTCATGAGGCTACTCACCGCTTGGAGGGAACAATGCTCAAGGATTTTCCCTGTATATCGAATTGATTCCAATTACGAGAGGCCGCGTAAAAATCATGTATATCACTAATGCATTATGTTTGACCGGCATGACTTTCAGTCAAATTTGTCCATTTTCGAGGCTGGATTGATCGAATTAAGTGCAGAGGCTACCCTTTCAGGTCACTTGTATTCCCGGAGAGATCTCTCTGATCTCACGGCGGCAATGTTCCTGATCGTCGCACTGCCGAGAGATCCCTGAATCTGAGTTGGTGAGGCACAAGACCATAGATAGTCTCGAATTTACAACAATTTTTAGAGAGCATCAACCGGCTAAAAATATAGAAGGTCTGAGTACTGGGCATTGAAATCATAGTAATCAAAACAAACAAAGGCACACGTAATAAATTACTTGCGCTTGCTGGATGTGTTGAAGCTGAAGAAACGGCGGCTATTCTTCGGTCGCCGTCCGGGAAGTGTCACACGTGACGGTGATAGTCTCACGCGCGACCGACGCGACTCCAGCAAACAACAGAAAGTTCGCATTTGGTTCTCCACAACGTCAGACATAAGACAGGAAATGGCAGATTCTGACGGCGAAGTGCCACATCAGATCAGTCCATTAAATGGTCCAACTAACCACTCTGCCCCCCTGAGAGGTATCGTCGTTTGTTGCACCTCTGTCCCAGATGAGAAACGCGTAAGTCCTCCGGATCTAGCTATATTACATATCAAGTGAGGATCTTTCTGAACTTCTTTGTTGCAGACGCAAATAGCAGAATGGGCGAAGCAGATGGGCGCTATTCACCGTTACGACTTGACCCTCGATGTTACCCACTTGATCATTGGCGATTATAAAACCGATAAATACAGTTATGTTGCAAGAGAACGTAATGACGTCCAACCAATGACAATAGAATGGATTGAAGCTGTTAGAGAATGTTGGATCAACGATCAAGAGATTGACCTTGAAGCCATTGAGAAGAGATATGCTCAACCAACATTTCACGGGCTAAAATTCAGTATGACGGGATGTGATGATCGTAAGGATTGCAGATCTGGTATCGAGTATGAAGTTAACAATTGATACCAGCTTCGGAAAGATTGGATGTTGCAGAACTTGTGAAAGCCAATGGCGCAGTATACGAGGGTGATTTGACGAGACAGATTACACATTTGATATCATTCCGAACGGAAGGTGCAAAATATAAAGCCGCCAAAGCCTGGAAATTGAAGATCGTATCGATCGAATGGTTACATCACAGTGTAGAGAGAGGTATGATGTTAGATGAGAGACTCTACGATCCAGCCTTGCCTGCGGAAGAACGTGGGAAAGGAGCTTGGGATAGGATGAAGCCGAAGCGAACATCTCTCGGCAAACGATCTAGAGAGGCAAGCACGGCTAGCATTGAGGGAGGGAAACGGAAGATACGGCGGACAGCGAGCACGAAACTCAACAGCCAACATGATAGTTTGTGGGGCGAGATAGTCGCAGGAGGTTCTATCGCGCAAGTCAATCGAAGTGGAGTTTGGAAGGAAGAGACTACAATGGAGCCTCAGCAGAATCCGGTGTCATTGAAGGAGGCTGAAGATGCGGGCGAACCGACTCTTGAAATCCCCGCAAGGAAAAACGGTATCTTCAGTGGCTGTAGGTTCATGCTGCACGGTTTCACATCCGCAAAGACCGAAATACTTCACACGCATCTGGTGTCAAACGATGCAGAGATCTCGATTTCACCAGATTCCTTGATAGTTATAGAGAGACCCTCAACTCAGTTGTTTAGGATTGTTCCTCATGATCTCCCAGCAGACAAGCATCCTCCACTACCTCCAGGCTCAAGCTTAATAGAAACTGTCACAGAGTGGTGGGTAGAACGATGTCTTCACCATAAGCAGTTTATGGATCCTTTAGAGCATGTTATTGGACGACCTTTCCCCGATTTTCCGATCCAGGGTTTTTTGAGCCCAGAACAAATCATAGTATCCTCATCCGCATTTACCGGCATTGATTTACTCCACCTCACACGAGCAGTCAGTTTGATCGGTGCGGCATATAGCGAAGATTTTACTCCTAAATCCTCGGTACTCATCACGAAATCAATGACAGCAGTAAGAAAAGACAAATTCGACCATGCCCAAGAGTGGAATGTTCCCATCGTTACATCTGACTGGCTGTGGGATTCGATCTCAGCAGGCGTCAAACTTTCAATGGCAAAATATCGTTGCCGTTCCCAAAAGCGAACAGAATCATTACCTGCTGCGCAAACAAGAGCTGTACCACAAGCAGAATTGAAGTCAGAGCGCTCACAGAGTGACATAACGCCGGTAGTCTCCGATGCTGCTGAACCATCGACCAGACCAATTCAACCTTCTGGCATGGATAATGCATTTACAAAGTCACCACCACGAATCAAAGATCCAGAACCTAGCTTTCAACCAAACCCAGTCCTCGATACCTCATCATCAGTAGCAACAAGCAATGAACCTTCCTTCAAATCGGAACCACTTTCTGAACGTTCTCAAAATATCAGTTCACCCTCGCGCACAGTATCAACAGCCCCGGCGCCATCAGACCACCCTTTTTCACGACCACAAGAAGAACGGAGCGAAGAAATCTCCAACGCGCTATCCGATATTCTCGCAAGAGCAAAAACAGCTCAACCAGAGCCTACGAAGCGTAGAGGGATCATAGGAAGAGTGGTGAGCAATCTCTCTGCCACTTCAAGAGCCACATCGGTGGACTCAACAGCCACACATGGCCATCCTGTCCAATATCCAGAAACCAAGTCCACAGAACTTGACAAGACTGCAAACGAAAGGATTGAGCAATTGATGAATGGCGACCGGAGAAACAATGAAGATGAGAGCCAGCCATCGAGTACGCAACTAGAGTATGAGGATCTGGAGAGCACAATCGCTCAGCACACAGTGATGGCCCGGATGAGAGGAGAGAAGATTGACGTGGCCCAATTGCGGAAAGGGAAAGAGAACAAGAGGAGTATTACTGTTGGGGGGTTTGCAGCAAAGGAAAAGGCCACTAGGCGGAGCAGAGGAAGGCCAAGTGGTGGAAAATGAGATAAAGGAGAGATACAAGTTATGCTACATACGACTAGTCTACGAATTAATGGTAACTTGTATATGATTACGCTTAAGCAATTGAAGATGCAGGGTTTGGAAATATCCTTAAAAGCTCGGAATATTACTCAACGAAAGGAAATTTGTGCAAGTCTCAAGGGACTCGATTGTCCATTTGACGTGTAGAATTTTGACGATGCAAGTGCAATCATACCGAGTGGAAGTCATCCACCTATCCTAGCTGAGGCTTAGGGGGTTCAATGCGACGCAGCTTCCACCTCGTATCTTAGAAGCACTACTTTGCAATTGAAAAGTCGTTAAGAGTTTGAAGTCCCCAGAGACCATGCCGAAGAGTCAGCCTCGTTGTTAGACAAGATTGCTACTAGCACACGGCACCAACACATCGTCTCAACCATCACACCGCACTCCTTACCAGAACAACAAGCCCTCGCCATGGCCACACCGTCGCCCCTCTCCGCCATCTCCACCCTCTTCTACATGGCCCCCATCATCCTCTCCTCCTGGCCCAACCCCCTGGCCCAGCTTCCCCCTCCGCCTGACACACAGCACGCCCTTCCTGCGCATCTTCCCCTACATCTGCATCAGCGAAGCCGTGTGCACGCTGCTCAACCTGGGCTACTGCCGCTACCGGCTGCTGGCTCCGGCTCTGGGACAGGGCGAGTACGTGAACGGTGATCTGAGGGCCTTCTTCTCCGTCTTTCACATCGCCCAGTTGGCCGTGATGAGTTTTGGCGGCACGCGGTTGCCCTGGGATGGCTCCGGGTGGTGGGTCGCCGGGTGGGTGGTAGGCTGGGTGGTCAGAGAGGGGGTTGGGGGGAAGGGGGAGAGCATGGTGGGTGGGAGGGTGGAGGAGAGGTTGAAGAGTGAGGGAGTGGAGGCGGACGATTTGGAGATGTTGAGGCTGAAAAGTTGGTGTAAGCAAGTCAAGAGGTGGGATTGTCGGTGGTGCTTGGTAAGGGGTGGCTGACTTAAGGTGATTGACTTGTTGGGTTCTAGAGATCATGAAGGATTGGATAAGTGGGAGCCTGATGTTGTAGGATACTTGTATAGATTATTGTATGGTTAAAGTTTCTATTGAATATAGATTTTGACGACGCCCGGTTGGCATGTTATTTGCCAACTCAGAGCTAGAATGCTTCCACCCACGAAAATGCAGACAATAATCCCCTTTTTTGGTTTCTTCTTCTTCAAATAGTACAATAGTGACGCAAATGCGAACGCTGCAGCCTTCATCCATTCTTCATTAGCAACTTCCACCTCGCCTCATTCGACCAGAGTCTCGTCTCACCACCTTCCAAACCTTCCACCACACACTATCTCCCACGTCAAGGAAACGCCGCCTCCGCACTCAGAAGCAAGATGAAATCTCCCTCCCTCTTCGGGAAGAGTTTGTGCATCCTGGCCTGCAGCTCCGTTGAGTTCACGGCCTCCTTGGCCTGCTCACCCCAGACGGTCAAATACTGCTTGGTATTCGCCAGATGCTCGAGGCCATAATCGTCACTCGCCTGCTTGTGGCTGGGCACGAGATTCTTGACATTCCTCAGCGCACCCACGCGATCGATGCTCGCGATCCACTGCTGCCTCAAGGCGTCCGTCGTCGACTCGGCGAGGTACTGGAAGTAGGAGCCGTAGACGACGTCGCCCGTGACGACCAGGTCCAGGCTCGGGACGTGCAGGACGGTGGTGTTGAACGTGTCCGACTGCCCGACCTCGACGGGGACGACGCGGTGGCCTTCGAGATCGAGGACCTCGTGCCGTTCGAGCACCTCCCAGGTCGAGAGGTCCTGGGGCGGGATCTGGCCGGGAAAGAACTGGTTCCAGAACGAGGCAAACGTGGCCGGGTCGATCTGGTCCTTGGCGTGATCGAGGACGTCGGCGCGGGCGATGACTCTGACGCCCGGAAAGCGTTGCTGGAGGGTCGAGGCGCCGAAGAAATGATCGCCGTGGCCGTGGGTGATGTAGACTTGAGTCAGTTAGCTCGGGCTTCCACAGTGAGTGAGGGAAACAAACTGTAGGTCAGTGGAATGCCGGGAATAGTCCGCTCGATCCAGTCTGCTAACTCATTGGATGTTGTAGCAGTAATAGGTGCATCCACCAAAATAGCAGAGGAGGAGCCATGGATCAAAGTGAACGCTGTCTGGGACCAATTGAGCCCAGTTCCATTAACCGCGGGACCATCAGCGAGGTAGACATCCCACTGCAACTGCGGCACTGGATTTGCCAAAACTGCTGATATGACTCCAACGAGGGAGATTAAAATACGTGAAAAGGATCTATACATGATGAGGATGAACGCTCTGCTAACACTGCTGGATGGACTTCCATCGTGGAAATCACTGTGACTTTATATAGCATCTGCACGAAGCCTCCGCGCACGTCAAGATAATCTAAAAAGACGATGGGATTGGTAACGCTGACCCTCTGCCGTTGCACCGCGTCTCTCCCTTGGTGTTCACTCATCATATCAATCATCTTCCCAGTCGGCCGCTGTAAACAAATAATCCGGCACCCGTTTACTGATCAGGAAACATCACCTAACGCCGAAGTATTCGCGTCAGACGGTTCCTAACGCATAGTTGCAGAGGCGGTTCGAATTGAGATGCTGGATCCAGATGAATGACGGGTGCGGCACCTGCAGGATTTGCTCATGGTCGAATTGGCAGTGTGCGAGAGACGGTTGCGGCGGCTGAATAATCACTCATTGATTGACGAGTTGAGAAAACCGAATCGAGGCAATGCACGACACTGCCTAAAGTCGGAAAACAATACCGGAGATGGGGTATTCAGCTTGAGCAGCTAGGTTGACTTCCGCTCGTCATCATGTGTGACCCATCTCAGGATTCGTGGCTCGCTCGCATTCATATCATGCAAGTCAATCTTATTCATAACGTTGATGAGAAACGGGGGGACTCGGCAATATTATTTCGTATTATTTTCGAGTGTGTTGTACATCTCTAGAGCTCATTATAACGTTGAACTTTTGTATCTTTTATTTCTTCCCAGGCCACTCAGCAACCCACTCCACGATTTGCTTGACCTCATTGTCAATTACTAGCTGCACGCCTGCATTTACTTGACCGTTCTTAAGTCTTAAGTCCGAGCAATGGATCCCAGAGGGAATGACCTGTACTGGATGCTGTGCCGTACTTTGGAGTGGTCCTCCTGGCCTGAACTCCGAGCTTACTCCCGCAGTTCTCCAAGGATCGAATTCTGATTATTAAGTTAGCAATCTGATCCACTAAGATCCTCAGGAAAGGTCAGAATAAAACTTACCTCCGTTTGTCCAGATCAACCGAGTTGAATCTTCGAACCTCCATCCTTGGGTGTGTTTATTGACTTGATGAACGTTGTTGTTGGGTGAGGCGTTGGAGGCATATGTATAGTTTCCTTCGGTAGGGAAGAAGAGACCACATTGTCGTTGCCAATATGGCGCATCGATCAATCTGCTCACCAAGGTGGAAACAGAACGTGGAGCACCGTCCTGCCAGTAATCAAATGGCTCATTGCAGAGCATCCAGTTCCACTGCCTATCAATTGCATTACCCACTGTGCGGTTCGTGAACATCAAATTCTCCGGATCGTAGGTATTCATGCATTCGGTAGAGAGGAGATCAGTGTAGCCATATGCTTGACAATAGCCTGGGAGGATGGTTGTATTCACGTAGTTGGCGTAACCTGCGAGAGCTGTCTCAAGGCCCACTCCGTTCTCATCAGGAGTGATGGCTGCTCCTGCGGTGACGTTCTCGATCGCATCGCAAAATTGGTAGAAACCAGAGTAACCGGTGTAGAAGCTATTCTCTTGCCATAACCAAGGGCCGTTCTCGAGGACACTGAAGATTGTTAGTTTCTACTCAGAATATAAGACCAAAAACCAACCCCATGAAATCATCGTCATGTTCCAAAGATTCCAGGCCAAATCTCGCCTTCATTGCCAACTTTTCAGCGGCGGAACCGGTCGCGAGTAGATTATCGAGATACTCCACAACGAGAGAGACGTCCTTGCTGCAGTTCTTCGGCATGCCCTCTTGAACTGGTGCGAAGTATTGCCCTAAGTATTATCAGCACAATTCTTCATCGCTCGTACAGAAGCTGGGAGTTTTACAATAGTCTTCAATCGCCTCAACGGGAGCAGAACTGGCATGATATGCCCAGAAAATACCCGGGTTAACACTCGCCGTCCAAGCACTTAAAGCACCGGAGTACGAGCCGCCAGAAAAGACCCAAGGGGCCTTATCTGCATTGCTGCTGCCATTCTTGTCGAATGGCAACGCCACTGTTTTGGCAAAGTACGAAAAGTCCTGAATAGCTTGGTGCAAGGTCAAATATTGAAGGTTCTCCGTCGTCAAATCGTCATAGGGTGAGGAATCGCCCCAATATCGGTCTGCATAGCAATTAGCCTGTGACACGGAAACGTGAATGGTGGGACACACGTTCAACCATCACCACGGCACCTTTGATCTCTTGAGCAAAAAGACCAGTGATTGTGGCGTTCGTCAAGTATCCAGTGTAGCCAGCGGCAGCAATTTCACCAGGGGTAAAGATCACAATCTGATACTCATCAGCACTTTCTCCTCCTCAACTTGATTGCAACATACGGGTGAGCCAGGTCCCGCCCAATACTGGGCATTCCACCAAAACTTCTGCTGGAACGTTCCCTTGCTCGGATCGTCATGATCGAGCAACTGGGTAAAGAAGGAGCTGCCATTTAGGCCCACGACGCCCGTATCTGGGATCTCCTCGTCTGGAATTGCCGGTGGGACGAGGCGACCAAGATGAACGAAGGGATTCGCATTGGCGACGCCTGCGAGAGCCGCAGCGAGAATGAGAGAGGCCTTCATCGCCACAGAATAGAGAGGACAAGGGAACAAAAGAGGAGTGGGGAAGGAAACAGAGAAGGGAGAGAGAGAGAGAGAGAGAGGGAGAGAGAGAGGGAGAGAGAGAAGAGAGAGTCAGACGTCAGTAGATATAATGGGACAGGTTATTTATTTTGATTAGATTAAGCATCTTTGCTACTGTACTGTACAGTACCTACCCCATCCAGCATGTGAGCAGCCATGGTTGTCCAGGACGATCTCTCGATAAGGGCAACTGCTGGACGGTCGGCATGAGGAAGAATTAAGCCTATGAGTAGGGACGCTAGAACAGTTGGACGGCGGGGTTCCCATTGGACGGTTCCTGGAAGGGCCGTTATTTGAGTCGCATGAAAGCGGAAGGAGCGTCATCAATGTGTCCTTAATTGGCTACTCCGAACCCCCCCCCGAGATCTTCAAGCCGGGATGAGCCCCAACGTCCAGTGAGCCTTTAACTGCAACTTCTTGTTCGAGGTAGAAAGAATTGCCTCCTGTACGTATCCGCTATGTTAGACACTCGTCGACTTCGTATTCAGAATCGTCCGACTTGATGATTTGATGTCCGTCTTAGCATCGCTGGAAAGCCGATGCCCAAGCCCCATCCACCCTGGTCGACTCCAGCCATTAAGCCTGAATTTGAACGCAAACTACGATTCCTATCGCCACTACTAAAAATTCTTCTTTGCAACTAAAATCAGCTCTGGAAAGTCGCCAATCCACTTAACCCTAATTGGAGTGCACTACTTTAGACCTCGTATCGATTGTCGATATTCAATGGGTGCATTGGAGTTGCGCAAATCCCATGGTCCACTGCATGCTTCCCATGATCAGAATCAAGAGGCAGAGGGCAACAACAACACTCATACCGCCGTATCTGTAGGCATGGCTCCGCCGTAAAGTGCTCAACTCCACCACCCAAGTGCTAACAGTTGTCAAACACCCACAAAACCCGTCTTCCACGCCTTGCAGCACTTGACAGCCGACCACATCTCCTAAAGGTACGCGTTGCAAGCTATAGGCCATTCCCAGCACTGCTGTCCCGAACATATTTACCACGAACGTCCCTAGTGGAAAAGACAACGACTTCCCGTTGAGGTAGAGTGAGGCATAAAAACGGCCAAGGCAGCCGATAGGCGCAAAGACTAACGCAAAGACTGCACGACCACGCCATATTTCAGTGCCACCGCTATTCCGATCTGGTGGGAATATAGCTAGCAGAATGGCGCCCAGCCAACATCCCCAGGCAAGGAGAACTGCGACAGGGTCGAGGATTTTGCGGCCAAACTTAAACGCGATGCTTGGTGTGTAGGGTTCAAGTGCTATGGCAAGATGAGCGCCAATGTGAAGAGCTGATACGCACAACGCAACAGTTGTGATAATAACTGCTAATAAAGCCATGAATGAATAGCCACCATTTCTAGATACGGTAGATATAGTAGAGCTGATGGTTGGCGTGTAATCAGCGGGGTGATTAAGAGGTGTTGGGAGATTGTTCGAGAGTGCAAGAAATGCGTCCCGAATAAAGGATGAAAATGAGGTGAAGCATCCACAAAACCCAGTTGCAAGACCAATGTACAGCGGAATCGTCTTCTTAGTGGCCGCATGCGCTTTCTTGGCTGCCTGTAAACCGATGATTTGGTCAGATCTAGACTCATTCCCTTGAGATTTCCGTTGCTGCCGCGCTTTCGCAAGCTGCTGGTGGTAGGTTGGCGTTCCCCATTCCTGTTGGAATAACTTTCGGTCCTCACTCAGGAAACCCATAAAGAGACTACCTCCAAAATTTGCCCATAGTTCGCTAAACACCACCGGAGCGCCAGGATAGAATGTTATGGCCTGTAAACCCAATCGAGCTAGAGTTCCTAAGAATGAGAACAGTATGAGATAGGATATGGTATATAGCTGTGTTGCAAGCCTAGAGACCTCATGGATGCCTTGCCCTTCATCTCTCTTCTCCGGTCGTCCTGTGGAGACGGTATTACTCTGCCCTTGTTCTTGTTGCAGATCTCTTTTATATTGCTGCTCCTTCCGCCGTCCTTCTTCCAAGGATGTATGGCGATAAGTAGGTCTCTCGCCTGGATTTTCTACTGGCGAAGGCGTTGCTAATTCGTCCAAGTTTGCATAGCTATCCGGGATATCATAGCTTCCTTCCGACGCCGCCTCTTCATTCTGTGTTCTCCGCGACGAGAAACGCGAGGTATGTGATTCTGATCGGGGCAATTTCTGTCTTTGTTTGGATCGACTTCTGCCTTCCAAGCTCTGCACGTGGGCGACAGCGTTTTCATTCGGGTTTGGAACCGGAGATGGAGCAGATATCTCGTCGAGGTTAGAATATGACTCTGGAATGTCGTAGCCCGCGTCTTGAAGACTCTTCAGAGCTGCTTCTCGCCCTTTCAGTGGCTCGGAAGATTTGGTCGAACCCATCGGAGATTCTTTTTTGGTGGCCATCATGGATGGAAAGTCACCCGTATACTCCGAGGTATCTTAGTTCTATCATCGGAGATTGAGAGTAGTGTCATCTTTTTAAAGTCGGCGGGAAGTGAGGATCCCAACGTCGAGAATGTAGGTGAAGGTCCACATTTGATATTGAAGATTGAGCCCAACAAATTCAGCCAATCAGTATCCTGTGTTGGATAAGGTTATCGCCGACCGCGGCACTCGGTACCTTACCGCTTTCATGCATGCAGGAGTTGTTCATTCAATTCTTCAAATATTCCCTACCGACTTCTCACTTTGCTTAGGATCCCCTACTACACACTTTACTGCTGCC
This sequence comes from Arachnopeziza araneosa, assembly GCA_003988855.1. Classification (NCBI taxonomy): domain Eukaryota; kingdom Fungi; phylum Ascomycota; class Leotiomycetes; order Helotiales; family Arachnopezizaceae; genus Arachnopeziza; species Arachnopeziza araneosa. The sequence goes on from QYAI01000024.1 coordinate 179,523, forward strand.
CTCTTTATTAAAGTCTTGTGGAAAAAGTCAAAATCAACAAATACTCTGAATACGTCTCAAGATGGCTGGCCAACTCCCCTCAAACGTCCACATATCAACCCACCCTTGCCTGCAAGCCAAGCTCTCTCAACTTCGCAACAGCACTACCAACGCCCGCGAAACCAAAGCTCTCATCCATGAGATCTCTCTGATAATCGGGTGTGAAGCCCTCGCTGCCGGCCTCACCACGGCTCCTAGTTCAACGGTATACCTTGACCCCTCTTGAACCCCACCTCATCCCACCTCTAACCACTGTTCAGGCGAAAACACCCCTAGGCTATGAATACACCACCACTACCATCGTACCGCGAACCATCTCCATTATCCCTATCCTCCGCTCCGGTCTAGGTATGCTGGACGCAATACAGACCCTCTTACCTTCTCCAGTTCCCGTACACCATCTAGGTCTGTTCCGAGAACACACGACTCTCCAACCAGTAGAGTATTATAATAATCTACCCTATCACATCCCTTCCCCGACATCCTCTGCTATCCTCTCTTCTGAATCCAATCCTGCCAATACCTCAGCGTCCGCATTAGCAATTCTGCTAGACCCGGTCATTGCAACGGGAGGGACGAGCGCGGCTGCCATTCAGACATTGAAGGAATGGGGTGTTCAGAAGGTCATTGTTATTAGTGTCCTCGGTGCGAGAGAGGGAGTGGAGAAAGCCGCAGCGGAGTGGACGGAGGGAGTGGAGATTTGGTTAGCTGGATTGGATGAGGCCGCCGTCAGTGAAAAAGGGATGATTGTGCCGGGGCTCGGGGATGTAGGTGATCGGCTGTTCTTGACCATTGGTAAATAAAGTAGGACTTTGAGCTCTACGGCTAATTTTCACGAGCGTTTCTGTGATCGTTGTGGAAGGTGAATTAATTTTGGAAACAGACAAATCCATTACCGTTGTTTCGGAGTTGGGGTTGGGAATACCTTCTTGGGTAGAGAATAGAATGCTTAGATTGTTGTAGTTGAAACTCGAAATAACACACCAATAATTCGCCTCTGGTTTACGTATTCGCAGTATTTCTTGTTCCAAACTTCGATTTTTAATATAAAACACCAACTCATAGAACGAGGCGGGTAAAACTCGTCTTCGCCGAACGAAAAACATCAAAAACCGCAAAATGTTAATACTCATCCTAGACAACCACTTAAAACTTGATATGCGTCTTAGATACTTATCTTTTATTGTCCAGAGTTTTAATCGACTTTGTTAGAGTAAAGATTGCAGTATTTGAGCTTCGACTTTACACTTTGGCGAAGATGAATTTTGACCACCTCGCTTTCAAGCAAAACATACGGCACGAAACATAATCATTTGTGACTCCGCTAGTAATTCGATCGTAGCATCGACATTCAGATCAATTCTGGAGAGACAAACTGCAAACATTCATATTGAATTGTAACCTTCTATTTTCATATTTCGCTAGTTATGTGTTGTGGCAAAGTAATTTGAGGATATTAACATGTCACGAACTGGTAACCTTACACACTTTCGTGGGGTTTAGCATTTGGCTTCTGGAGATAAATTTATCAAGTTTCAAAAAGAAATAATGTCGACTTATCTTTTTGCTTTGATATACAGACCCCGATGTTTTATTCAATCTTTCCGTACCTCACTCACAGTGCCTCCGATGTCACACAGCCCTCGATGAAAATAGCTGATCGCCAACAAGGTCACATCAATACTTCGTAGTGGCGTCAGCCACACCTCGTGAAACCAACACATGCATACGCACTTGGCCGGCACTTGACCACTGCGCTCTTCACCTGGGAGGCGTCACTCCGACCACATATATCGCTGAAAGAATCTCAGGATCATAACCAGAGAGAAAATCAGATTCGCACGGGCTCGTGACACCAACACTCATCCATCCATGTCAACTACCAACACAACCACAACCATGAACTTCTCCATGACGGGGCATGCCTGTCCAAATTGTGGCATCGGTCTACCCTCTATCGATCATTCAGCTATGGCAGCAGAAGCGCAGCGCCAGATAGAAGATCTCCAAGCCCAGGTCCGTCTTCTCACCGCAAAGGCGACTGCAGCAGGTATGTCTATTTCACAAATGCATATAACAGTCACTAATCACTATGCGCAGTGGATAGATGGGCCGACTACGAAGACGAGATTCAAGACCTCCGCACCCAAGTAGCAAGGACCGATAATCAGAAAGATCAGATCGAACTACCACAACCACCAATATCACCTAGCCGTCTCAGTGGCTACCTTCCCGTCCAGAACCGGCTCTCCTCCTTCCTCTCACCGCGCAAGTCAGTCCCAAACCTCCAACAACCTCCGACTCCAAGTGCTAGCGATCTCGCAGCCCAACTTTCGCGCGAGCAAGCATTGCGCCAAGCCGCAGAAGGGAAGCTGGACGAGGCTTCGGGAGAGCTGGAGGAATTAAGTGCGCAATTATTCATGCAAGCTAATGAGATGGTTGCGACGGAACGCAAGGCGCGAGCGAAGCTTGAAGAGAGGGTGGAGCTGCTTGAACGTAGGGATGTCGAGAAGAGGAAGCGCCTGGAAGGGTTGGAGAGGGCTGTCGCAAGAATCGAGAGGGTCAGAGGCTTGCTTGCTCCGCCGAGATGAGAGGAATTCAAGAACAACATTTTCTCGGTTTGAGAAAACATTATACAAGAGGAGAGGCGGACTTGTAGGACACGCTTTGAAAAGGAGCGTTCAATTCCGAACACGGAAACGATCGAAGCATTCCTCGCCCCCTCCAAACCTCGTGTCGCCCACATCCAATCTGGCCGAGTTCCGCTACGTTTACCAAGTTGACTCTTCCTCGCTGCTTGATCTCGAGATCCCAGACTTTGAGCGCTGGATCCTGGAGCTCTGGCACGATTTTCTGATTGAACCAACGCCATACTTAGTCGCATGGGCTATGTCCTATCTGGCCTTCTTCGCCTTTATCATAGAATATTTCGAGTTTACTCTGTGGACCCTGAAAGTATTGCTATGGTTACTGCCTTGGGATGGAGATGAATTGGAATTTAGTTAAGGCTGCGTGTGGACTTGATTCAAGTGGATTATGTTATGAATATGACGAACAAAACCGTTGTTGGACTTTCAGATATATAATCTTACGGCCGTGTTGTTAGAAGAAAGAATAGGATAATCGTGATATTTAATCTAAATGCATCCAATAAACCTTTACACTTTTACATCTATTAGTTCAAGTGAGAAAGTAATCCCATTTTGGTACGAGAAGCGAGCTTCGAGCAAATCGGCGACGAATCAATTTTGCCCTTTCTAACGAGCTATCCAAAGCGATAATTCAAGTATGATAGTCTTCAGATGCCTCGAGGAAGTATCAGCACTTGCGAAGCTGATTGTGCAACTCAAGTATTCAATACGGGTTCCGAAAGGCCATTGCAACTTGTGTTAATATATATTGACATCTTTTACATCTACTGGAAGGGTGAGAAGATAGCAGGAAGAGCCAAACCAGGTGCTTGGCTTATTAGGGATTGCAAGACTGCAGGCAATATACTACGTCAAAATTTAGTAGTGTAAAGCAGTTTTGGAAATCAGTTGTCGGATCCTGATCGAAACCCATTTTTGAAGTCCGAGATAGGTGATAGCGAACCATGATGTATTCTTAGAGGAGCTAATTTCGCTTAATGATCACATCTGCAATAGAAGTCCAAGGGGAAGCCAAGCCCAGTAAGCCATTTCCAGCAGCGAGAATCGACTTGCGTGGTTTATATGGAAAGAAAACATATCCAGCCGATGTTGCCTCGTCCAGACATTCGTTTCAAGTTCTCCAGATCCAGTAATCACAATCACCTCATCATCACTCATCATCCCTTGACGCAAAAATGTGGTATTGGTTTCATTGACCATAGAGCCTTTTTACATTCCGTAATGCTCTCGCTCATGCTCATGATACTGTGAAATCCCCAGTCCATACCCCATGCAAAGTATCAAACGAAATCCCACTTCAACTTAAACCTCAGTTGTAATGCGGGCCTTGGCGTTCGTAATCTTAACACCGAGTTCCTTCGCGCGTGAGATGATTTCAATTCTCTTTCTCGACGAAACGGCGTGTGAAATCCTACATGAGTTAATAAATGAACAGGAGATCTGATATGATCATGGCGTACTCAGCAGCGAAGGTCTTGTTGTGCATTAGGAGAAGGTCGACATCTCGGGTGTTGTTAACGAGGAAAGCCTTGTGGCCGGAGGGCATCATATGGCGGGTCTTCTTGTTTGATCCAAAACCAATCTGTTTTCTTCATCAGAGACTTTCCTTCATACTTGCAAATAAAGGTCCACTGTAGAGGCTCAAGAGTTCCCAATCGATGGTTCATTCCTGGAGCCATCCTAGAGTCCTTTCCATATCACGTACCGATGGCATAACCATTTGTCCCTTGAATCTTCTTCGGACACGATTGTCAATACCCTTAGGCTTTCTCCAGCTGGCGTCCACACATTTGTAGGTGTCTAAATGATCAAAGAATCAGTACTCTGTTCTTGTTGCTGGCTTGGACGGCGGAAACGAACCGCTCTGGTGGCGATGAAACCTCTTGGTGCCTATAATAATTGATTGTCAGTTCCAGTTCATAAGCAGATTCGAAATTTCGCATATATCGAGGTCGGATGGTGGGTGGAATCGACATACGCTTCTTGACGATCGGAACGTGCTTCTTTGCGGAAACCATCTTGAATCTTGTCAGCAATCTGATTAAGATAGACAGAGTATATCAGCTCTGGGGTAAGTATTTCTCACTTTGCCGGCGTCGAATGGTCGTTGTTCAGGAAATGTTTGAAAATGCGCCTGCTAATTTTTGAAGGTTTGGTGTGTGGTAAAAGTCGGCTCCTGACCAATCAAACTCCTGGCCCGAAAGAGCGCTTTTGTTATCTCACGTGATCAATTTTCACTCCCCAACCTTGAAACTTCCAGCTTCATCAGGAAAGAACACAAGTCATAGCTCTGGCAGGCGTATGAATGATTTCTCTTTCTTCTTCGAAACCCTTTAGTATTTAAGTAAGTATACGGGATTAACATCCAGACCATAACGATCCCTTGCCCTAAATCTAAGAGTACCCGTGGAAACCTCAACCCAATGTCATTCGCCGCATAATCAACATAAGTCGTCTCAATCGTAATATTTACTGCTGAGCGCATTGTGCTCCTCCCTCTTCCTCCTCATCATCTTCCCATCCACCGCCTGCTCTAGGATCTCCCGAACCAGCACCGAACTAGATAAATTAGCTTTAGCATCCAGATCTCACTTTTGAAAAACTCACCTCTTCAATATCGGCATCAGAGTCGAATTCCACCTCATCTACCTCTGTTGCTTCAACTGGGGGTTCTTCCGACTTGGGTAAAAGTTTCTTTAGAGTATCAAAGGTAGCTTGATCCTCTGTCCAACCATTCTTAGGGAACTCGATCTTAACAACAAAGTAAAGATCGCCTTTCAGATCACTCTTCTTATGAGGCATACCCTCTCCAGCAACTTTCAGGATTTGTCCAGGTTCTAAAATCTTGCCTTGCGGGTGAGTTAAATGGATACCGCGTCCGTCCAGATGCTTCAAAACTACTCGTGAGAAGCCAGTAAGAGCCTCAGCAAGAGTGATGTTTAACTCAGCCGACAGATCGTCGCCTGCTCTTTGGAATATGTCATGGTCATCCTCAACAAGAGTAAACACGATATCTCCTGGAGTCTGGTCGGGCACTTGATCTGCCTCGCCTTCCAGGACTATCCGCTCTCCTTCTCGGGCACCCCTCGGGATGTAGATCTCCAAGACTTTCTTCTCAGATGTTGTCCGTTTTCCCTTGCACTTCTTGCATCTATCTTTTTCTTTGAATATGGTGCCACTTCCTGAGCAGTTGTCGCACACCACACGCTCTTGGGTGACCAACCCAGGACCAACGGACCTTAGTCCGGTGACAACACCATTTCCCTTACATCTCTCACAGCTTTGGGGCTTGGCCTTTTCCTTCCCACCTGTGCCCTTACAATGACTGCAAATAATGTTCTTCGTACTAGCAAACTTAACAGTTTTCCCTTTGTACAACTCTTCCAGGGTAACATTGTACTTTTGCTCTTCGTCTCGCCCTTTACGCGGCTTGCCGGGACCACCAGTTCCAGGAAAGCCTGATGGCATGCCACCTCCCATACCGCCACCCATGCCGAACATCTGTGCAAGAATATCATCCAAGTCTACACCACCGCCCATACCAGGTCCTCCTCTACTTGGGTCAAAGGCAGCCATGCCATGCGTGTCGTATAAATTTCTCTTCTCCTCATCATAAAGAATCTCGTATGCTTGACTAATTGCCTTGAATTTGTGTTCGGATTCTTCTCTTTGCTCTTCAACAACTTTATCTGGATGATGTTGTAGTGCAGCCTAAAATTCGTCAGCAAGAATATTCGCAGGGCTAGAATAGTAGTACCTTATGATATGCTTTCTTAATCTCAATCTTTGTCGATATTTTGGATACCCCAAGAACTTCTATTCCGTGTTAGCATTGCAGTAATATAAACTAGTTTTGTCAATTACCGTAGAGGTCGATCTCCTCGACTCCGTTGGTTGCCATGGTGGGGGTTTTTGGAGTGTTGATTTAGCTTGGAGTCGTGAAGAAAAGCAAGCTTCTCGCACATCTAGAAGCTACCGTACCTATTCTTTCTCCTTAATTGGAAGAGAAAAGCGCAAGAATATTGTGCCGAATGAAATTGTTGTTGACTTCTGCTTCCAAAATCTAGAGACATTGATGTATTTTATCTTAGCGGCCGCTTGGACCAGGCAGAGCTGCAGAAACTCTGACTGTGGCTGAACAAGCCACAGCACAGGAGGTTCAATGAAGGCGGATATCAGGTGTCTAGACATTCACTAGAACCAGCGAGAACATATTAGAAGCCATGAAGCTTCTGCTGCTGCAAGTACCGAAAAGAACAGTAACTGCTCAATGGATTTGTCATACTTGTCGTGGCGTCAAACACGCCTCTCGGTCCCTGGCCACAAATTTGCTTCATGAGAGAGGTCCAGCTCGGACACGATTCGCCCCTTCTCCTACTGGATATCTTCACCTTGGATCGTTGAGAACGGCGCTCTTCAACTACATAATAGCAAAGGCTACCGGTGGACAATTCCTTCTGAGGATTGAAGATACAGATCAGGTGACTTTCAATCCGTACTTGAGCGCCTTTAGCTAATAAGAGGTAGAAAAGGACAATTCCTGATGCGGAGGAAAGGTTATTCAAAGACTTAGAATGGGCGGGAATAAACTGGGATGAAGGTTGTGTTTTTATAGCTCTGGAGACTATTTACTTACATTGATATAAGGTCCGAAGGTTGGAGGCCCATATGGCCCATATAAGCAGGTGAATAGTTCCGCAAGATCAACATTCTATAGCTAACCCCCGAAGTCTCAACGAACAAAAATCTACAGAGAACATGCCGAGAAATTGCTGGCATCCGATCATGGATATAGATGCTTCTGTACATCCGAACGTTTGCAGACGCTCGCCAAGCACAATGCAGAATTGGGACTGCCACCAGATTATGACAGAACATGCTACCACATTCCCAAAGAAGAATCAGATGACAGAGCTTCAAAAGGAGAGGCTCACGTAATACGTCTCAGAGTTCCAGAAAGATATCCAGTTTACTATGACGAGGTCTATGGTGTTGTGAAACAAAATAGAGGTCTTGCTCCGAAACGCAGGTTGATAAAACCCTACTTTGACGATCCTATCTTGCTCAAGACAGATGGCTTTCCAACTTATCATCTTGCGAACGTTGTAGATGATCATCTGATGAAAATCACGGATGTCATTAGAGGCACGGCACGTATTCCTTATCCTATCAAGATCCTAGACTCTAACGATTATTAAAGGAATGGATGTCATCAACTCCAAAACATCTTGAGCTCTATCGTGCGTTTGGCTGGGAGCCTCCAAGATTTGCTCATGTTGGTCTTCTTCTTGATGAAAAGGGCCAAAAACTCAGCAAGAGAAACGCCTCCATCGATGTCAAATATTATCGAGAGAAAGGGGTTTTCCCGGAAACTCTGAATAATTTTGCGGCATTACTCGGCTGGTCCCATAGCACTGGGAAAGATATTATGAGCATGGAGGATCTTATTAACAACGTAAGTGAATACCAGCTAGAACGGGTCAGTTCATATCTGACGAACTTGAAGGCAAGCATGAGGTATACAAAAGGTGAGAGTAAAGTCACTTTTCAAAAGCTTGACTTTCTCCAGCGCCGTCACACTATGCGTTATGCCTCTATGCCCCACGATTCAAACCCACTCATAGAGCTGGCAATTAAACCGATTGTTGCTTCTCTCGACATTCGTTGTACCGATGAAAATTTTGCTACCTATGCTTCCTACCCTACTGGCAAGCCTCGAGAAGATTATATCATCTCTATTCTTTCGGCGGACGCCCAGAACTATCTAAACCCACCTGATTTCATCCAGCGGAATATCTATTTCCTAGTTGCCCCATCAAAAAACCAGTTACTTTCCAGCCACCCGGGAATGCGACTCCACAACATCCCTACACCGGTTGATTATAACGTTCCCTTTGATACTCTCGCGATGTTTAATTCATTCGCTGAGCTACCACGCGAAGAGTGGACCTCTAACAACATAAAACAGATGATGCAGTGGATGGTAAAGCAAGCTTCATCTACGAGCTGTGTAAGCGCAGATGTTGAGGTTGGCGAGGCACGCATTAAAATGGTGCAGAAGAGCTGGACCACATGGGTCCACCAATATCTAAGATGGGCTTTGAATGGTAGCAAGTCGGGTCCAGAAAGCAGCGTGATGATGATAATCCTTGGAAGAGATGAGTGTGTTGCCAGACTTGCGACGGCAGGTTCAGTAATGGAGAAAGTGGAGATGGAAATTTACCAAAAAATTAGAAAGGAGGAAGCAGCATAATGAGATGAAGTAAGTGATAGATATATACCTATGTACAATTTAAAAATGTAAATCTATGGGACGACTCCCTGATTCCGCATGTTAAAAGTTTGAAAGAAATTGAAAACTTATTAGGCTATCATTTTGATAGAATCTTTGGCACTCTACTGAATAATAATTTGATCTCTTGGGTGGGGACTTAGTAGAACAGCTAAATGGAAAGCGACATTGAACCGAGTTATTATTCCAGAGAAGTTTTTGCCGGCAACATGCAGAAGCTCTTAGAGCCAAGCTAAGCATCCCTCAATGTATCTGACCAAGCTGTTCAATGCTCGCAATCAGGTAGCTGTCTACAATTGTTAAGATTCTGTCATTAAAGGTTGTCATTTTCCCATCTAGGCCATTCAGGCACTCTCATCAATTCCTCATTCCCATCAACGCCGATTTTGTGTAGCTTCACGCCAAGCAATGCCGAATTCTCTATCACTGACCCCTAATGCCTGCCATGACCAAGCCAGCTGTCAATAATCTCAAGTTTCAACTACGGTGCTCTTTTCTCCCAGACCGTTAAACAGCTTCGCCTTCACTTCTGCCGCCAGGAGTCCCGTAGCCTCTTCTCCCGCAATCTTGTTGCTATCCTTGACCACCTTGTCCAGCTGCTGATCCGTAGTTTTGGACGGCCCCGCTGGCCCTGAAAGTCTTCCTGACCGTGCAATACTTGCACCAGCTTGTTTGATTTTTGAGCTGAGATCAAGCATTTGTTTGCTGCTATACTCGCGGTTTGTAAATAGCGGGCTTTGACTTAGCGTTTGTACCCAGTATTTGTTCCACAGAAGCTCAAGCAGATGGGTGTCCAGAGAACTTTTGAAATGGGAGACTTCCAACGAGTAATACCTGCTGCTATGAGCTCCGAAGTCTTCAATCTTTGCCAGAGGGATGGTTTGATAACCATCTCCAGAGCCGGAGTCGGCAGGTTTGTAATTTTCGGGATATGTCCTAAATGCGCCAATTTCAACCTTGCCTGCCGAGATGGTGCGATCCGGGTCAATGACCACCGCAAGAAAAGGGTCCGAAAAGGTTTGTTGAGTATGTTGTGTATTAACATCAATCCCACTGAGCCAGCAGCCATACCCAGGGTGGCTGTGATACCAGCCTACTGCATTCTCCAACTTTCCTTGATCACGACAAGCCTGCAGATAGCCAACCATATATTCGTTTGCTTCGTCTTGAGCATTGACTCGGGTTTCTGTGCCTTCAACCGGTAACCGGAATGCATCCGTAACTATAATGGTGTCTCCTGAGATTTTTCCTTGCATCAATCCCATCACTTCGATAGAACCTCCGGATCGGGCATGCATGACCATCTTCAAAAGTGCGATGGCAGAGATTCGGACATGCTTGAAGTGGTGAGGGTCCGTCTTCCATGGTTTCGCATCGCCTATGGACTTCTGCTCGGCAACATCATAAGCATAGAGAGCATCACGGTGAGGATCGACAAGTTTGATATTGTTATCGAGTTCTGTGTTATTGATAACGTGAGTATGTGGGACAAACTTGGAGGGGTAACGAGAAGAGATAGCTTACCCCAGGTCTTGAATGCCGTCTCCATGACTGCAGATCAATACCAAGATCTTGTTGGTGAAAGAGCCGTTGGAAATAGAGGATTGATGTTGCAGATGCGATGTCGACGAAGACGCGCCTCGTCTGAATTGTTGTAGCCTTGCTGAGCTTTGGCGGGGTCAAGCCAATATCGATGAAACGGCAGGGGTGGACCGTTGCAGTTGCTCTGCCAACCACGCCTGACCAAACGTTCCTTCATTCACCACCATATTCAAGATTGACAAGATCACGCAGAAAGCACCAAAAAAACGCGCCTTTACCTCCAACAAACCTTGATGAGCTTGCAATAAGTATTCCGAGGCCTCGCAACTGCGATCACGTCTGAATCACGGCCAGGTCCTCGCACAGCGTACCATTCTGTTTGGCTGGCCTCCCCTCGGCGGCCTATCAGGACCCGATATCCAATTGCCTGGACGAAAAGATTACGACTCTTCAACCCGTGTTTTGAACTCTTCATATGCAATGGATACTAGTTATCTATCCTCCCAGGTGACGACCATCATCAGTCAACTACACGGCTTGTTCGACGAGATTGGAGTTCCAAGTCACGAGAGGGAGAGTCGAGAATCCGAGGTAAGCATGATGATCCTGCAACGCTCTCAACATAAAATTGACTTCCCAAAGTTATTCTCTGCCCTGTCTGAAACTCTCAATAATCATGTTCGACAAGTGACAACCGAAAAGAATGACTTGGTAGAAGAGGCTCAGCATATCATTACTACTATCAAACAGATGGAGGTCTCTCTCGAGGATAATAAGTCGCGACTTGAATACGAGGACACTGGTCTAAAGATCACATATCCCTTAAATCGTTGTCTACAAGGATTGAGAGAACAGCACCTCCAAATATCTAAGCTTCATAAGGAACGATTTGAACAGATCAAGAGTACGTAAATCCTAGGTCGCAAAGAGAAGCGTATCATCGTATTGACTGCATAGAACTTGTCCAAGCGCTCGAGTCCTACTCATCTCATCTCGAACCATCTTTCATTACAATCACATTACCTCCTACCTCTCCAAATGCTGCGATTCCACCAACATTCGACCTGTCCTCAATATATGTCACAGCTCTTGATGACGAATTCACTCGGGTATATGAAGAATACACCCGACGTCTAGCCACGGTCAAAGCGATTTGCGAAAACATTATTCAACTTTGGGCAGAGCTTGGTACCCCACAAGCTCAAACCGATGGGGCCATCGTCAAATACTACCGCGACTCGCCTGAACAACTAGGTCTACACGAAGACGATGTTGCAAGACTGAGAGCCAAGCGGGATAAACTTGCGGAGGAGAAGAAAAGTCGCGAGAGGCGCTTAAAGGACCTCAAGATCACAGTCGAGGGGCTCTGGGAGCGGCTAGGTGTCGAAGAACACGAGAGAAAGAAGTTCTTAAACGGCAATCGGGGATGTGGAGTTCGACAGATCAACGAATTCGAAGATGAACTTGCGCGACTGAATGAATTGAAGAGACAAAATCTACATCTATTCGTTGAAGATGCACGTTATAAACTTCAAGAGCTCTGGGATGGTCTTTACTTCTCTGAGGAGGAAATGTTGGAATTCACACCAGCCTTCTCTGATGTTTATAGTGACGCTTTACTAGAAGCACACGAGCAGGAGATCGGTCGCTTAGAGGCTCTGAAGGAACAGCGTGCCCCAACCTTAGCTCTTATTGACAAACACCGATCATTGGTGAAGGATCGTGATGATCTACAGGCTTCCAGTCAAGATGCATCTCGACTCCTGGGACGTGGTCAGAAGGGCGAAAAGAGAGATCCGACAAGACTACTGAGGGAAGAGAAAATGAGGAAGCGAATCGCAAAGGATTTGCCAAAAGTGGCTGCTGAGCTGAGAAAGGTTTTAGAGAAATGGGAGGATGAGTATGGCCGACCTTTCTTGGTTCACGGAGAGAGGTATCTCGAAGAATTAGAGGCATCTGAAGCTCGGCCAGCTCCAGGTCCACGGTCTAAGACACCAGCAGGTCCACCACCACCAACAGCAAAGACCCAAAAGGCGACCGTCCCAAGTAGGGCAAACAGTGTGATGAAACCACCTCCATCTCGAGCTGGCGCAAAGACGCCTACAGCTGGTGGAACTTTACGAAAGAACCCAATCGCTACTTCCACAGCCAAGTCTCCATCAAAGATTCCTGCACGTGCTCCGCTCTTAAATTTGAATTATGGCGGCAATTCACCAGAAAGACGGGCTCGACCAGAATCAAGACAAGACACTATCCGAGGAAAGATGGGACCGCCACCGAGAGCTCCACCTCCAAAGATGAGAGATCTTGTTGCACCGCAAGCACCTACCCCGAATACACATTTCCGAGCTGAGAGTGTTGCATCGAATGGCAGTGTACGGCACGTTTCACCCGAAGATAATTTCTACGATGGCAACGCCTACGGCGAGCCACAACGTAGTCGGCCTCAATCTTACCATGAACTCAAAGCCTCGATGCGTCTAAATGAACGTGAATCGCGGACCGAGACCTATCCTTTAGCTCCATCAAGCCGCCAAATCTCGAACACTTCGAATACGACTGTGTCGGGTTCGGAAAATTGGCAAACTATCGAGGATGATTCGGAACCAGAACAAGATGCAACAGAAGCCTATTATGCGAAACTTCGAGCAACTCGCGCTGGTAAACGTTTTACTCCCGAAGACTATCCTCAGGGTGGACAGTCGAAAAAACTTAAAGGAATTCCACCCTACGCGTCTCGTGCTGGTCTCACAGATGTCGAAGGCAGAGTTGTATCCGGCAGCGAGGCGAACTGGACGGATGAAGATGCGTTTTGAGATGTTGATCTCTTGTCTTGCTGCTGCTTGTTTTCTTACGGTTCAACCGTAGATGCGGAGATGACCGTCATGGGCATGAGCAACGCTGTTGATGATTATGACGTAACTCTTTCATCAAATGTTTGATTTTGTGGTTCATTTCTTGTATTTGAATTTGTATAGATCATTTGCGTTCGAGAACGTTACTTTGGGAATGATAATCAGCATCATGGTCTGAATCCCGGAGGTCTGCATCTTAGTGTTGGCGTACAGGATGGTCAAGGGGGGTTGGATATAACAGGGCGTTTATAGTACGAAGTATTATTATGGGTGGCTAAATGTCAAGTAGAATTGAAGGTTGGGAGATTACCCTAAGTTTCGCATCAGACTTGTATGCCCGAAAAAGTTGTGCAATTATTTTCGTGCCAAGTAAACTTGTTAAATGCTTAGACATACGAAGTCTAAAAACCGTAGCAAATATTGAATCCGTATGATGGAATTTGAGTAATGAGGCTGTGTTGAGAAGCTTACATGCAAGAACCTTGGCTGTGACTTAATTCGGCTCAAGTCAAGACCAAGCATCAGCTTCAGTCGACTCATAAAGCGAGTCATCGCACGGCTCCCAAGTTTATAAATAAAAACACATCCATCATGTCTCACCCTCCCAAAGCCAACAATTAGAATCAGGATTTTGTTCATGTAAAGTCAAAATCGACAAAATGACCAACTCAAAAAGTTGTGAGTCCATCTCCAATACTACAGGTTGCTAATCTGAGATCAATTCAGACTCAATAGCTACAGAGCTCATAGAGTTGCCGATCCCGGGAGGAGAGTACACAATGACTCCTTTCCAGGAAAACGATGTTTCCACTCTCCAATCAGTCCTCACTCTAGAGCACGTCAGCAACCCGCTGATTGCGGTACCCAAACCATACACTATTGAGGATGCCGAGTTTTGGATCAATACTCAGTTCTCCACAGCAAAGAAGCTCCTGAGCTTGACAAACGTGGTGGAAAGACGCAAAGCGCTGTTTTCCCAAGATTTTGGTATGCCGATTCAGGTGAGACGCCTTCTTGAAGAATCAACTCCTCTACAATGGCCCTTCAATTCTATTTTCTGAACGATTACTCGGAAAATATATGTTACATTACTCTTCAAGGGATCCTGTCTGATCCTGAGAACGAACTACTGTTTGCTGAATCTAATTTCGTGGGATCAGGTCATTCGACATAATGGCACTTTGGTAGGTTGCTGCACTCTCACGCCAATGAAGCAGGAAGGCAAGGCCGAGCTTGGGTATTATCTCCACCCAAGTCACCAGAAAAAAGGCATTATGAAGGCTGCTACGAGAGAGGTATTGAAACTTGGTGCGAGGGAATGGGGTATAGGGAAGATCTACTCTAGTGCCGATATTGATAATTTTGGCAGCCAGAAGGTGCTTGAGGGTTTGGTTTTGGAGAAGGGAATGAGTAATATTGTGAAGGGAGAGACGATATTTAACTGGCCAGCAGGGAAGTATGGAGATGAGAGTTGTGAAAGAGTGAGTTACTTTTGGGAATGGGAAATTGACGAACAGGCCGGAGCAGACCTGGATTAGTATTTAGAGACAGTAGAACTTGTTTAAGGGTCTGCCTTGCAGGATCTCCATAGACATGACTCTAGCAGTGAAGCGATTTATGACTTAGGTAAGAAACTCCAAGATCTTGTTAGCAAAGTCAATCTTGATAACTCACTTTTGCTACTGTTAGCATTAAGTTAAAATATATTTGATAAAGTAAGCAAAGGAATATACTGCAACATGTCCGTTAAAGTCGACTCAGTTAGCATAGGCTGCTGGAATAACCACACCAAGTTTTTAATTTACCCAAAATGATTATCTCTTCATCAAAATCAATACAGTGAACTTATTTTGTTAGGAGAGTTTCAGTTTCACCCAATCTGGAGTTAACATCGTTCTTGAGAGTATCAATGTAGTCTTCTGCATTCAAATTTGTGAGGAAGGCATTATAGGAGTTTTCATCGCATTTTTATGATCATCATTTAGATTGTAAATAATAGTTCATGCGGTAGGTACTTTCTACACCTACAGAGGAGGCAATCCCTCTCGACATATCGGGCATTGTAATCGAAACCGCATCCAGCCTTCCAAGCATGGACTATGGAAAACATGCCTACAAGGAGTTACCATATACTTCCTCCTCTCCAATAGGCCAGTCACGCCCCCAGCGCTCTCCCCTTCCCCTGCTGCCAGAACAGGTACTTCCAAAACTTGCATACAGATAGCGCAATCTACGCTTCTAACATTGCTGTCTTTTTTCTTCCTTTCACTCTCGGATGTATTAGAGCGCTCTAATGTCGGTGATCCGGGTATTTGTACTAAGCCAATGGGTAAACCGCCTCCTTCAACATTGTCCTCGCGTAGTATGGGGTGGTAATCCCAACCTTCATTATACCAGGTCTTCGGGAGACCCCATCTTGGGCCGAGAATTTCCTGAGCGGCGAGAATCCAGATCTGAAGCCACAACCAACCAGCTAGCACACAAAATGAAATCGGATCTGTCTCTGCAAATATCAGATTATCTTCCTTGAGATAGAAGTATGCAAATGGTAGAAGCCTTAGAATAGATTGTCCGACCACAAATCTCCATAGCAGAGCTTTTCGGCAATTGCGCGTGATGTTTCGGCGAATTTGGGGAATCCAAAAGGAGAGATATGTGACGGAGAGAAGGTTAATCCATGCTGACCGGATGGTGGGTGGCCATGAAATAGAAGAGAGAGATATGATCGCAATTAGAATTGTAGTCCCAAAGAACCTGGCATAGGTAGCGGCGAACGAATTTACATTAGTTGTCTGATTTCCAGTAGCTGGTAGAACATTTGTAGTAGGGAGGAGAGGACCTGCTGCATTGGCTATGTTTTCGGCTATTTCAGCATCAACATCCTGGTCTGATGGTACTATAACAGGAATATCTCTTGCTGGTATAGATGGTATAGGTGGTAATGGCGGTAGAGATCGAGGACCCGGTGTAGCTAGCCGAGTCGGCACCTCGGCGCCGGCAGCTGTAATAATTGGGATAGAAGTAGGTGTCGGACTTGCACCAGAAGCGGTTTCTGCAGCTTCAGCGGCGCGTTGTGCTTGAAGCTGGGCCCTCCTTTCTGGTTCTTGAACGCCCCAGATGGCAGCGACAAACCTCATTCCAAGCGCAATTGACATAAAGGCACTGAATGATGACAAAAGGGCAGCAGGAAATAGATTAGGAGCCACGCCACTTATCAGCGACAGAGCAGAGAAGAGCAGACAATCTATTATAAGCATCATAATGATGGTATAGAAGCTGACTCGACCGATCGTCGATGGCGTTGAGGCTTCTTTGGACTGCATCTTATGAAGAAATGTCTGTCCTAACATCACAAGCGCATAAATATGAAGCCATTTTTGGAAGCCATGCAAAAAAAGTTCTTGCTTCAGTCCAACAAGATGCTCTCCATCTCCTGGTACGAATGTTGGAGGACCCTTCGATTCAAGGATAAAACCACAATCGGGAGAGAAGATGACTGAAGATATTTGTAGCCGCGGGATCTCAGGAATGGGCGCGCCATTTGGATACCGAAGCTCCTGTTCTATCTGGCTGATGACTTTCTCTGTATAGACTTTGTCTAGTCCAGCGCTCTTAGAGTTGATGGGATATACCTGAGCAAAAACCACATATTCACAATGAGGTATTGGCATGATGGCGTCTCCTTGACTATCGGGGCTTGAAGACCATGGATTGCTAGGGTCAGACCAAGCTGCCTTTTCCATCTTTTCAACCGTCTTTTCCAGAGTCCGGTTCAGAAGTTCCTGACTTGTTCTGAATTGGTCTAAACCAGATTGATCCACACCCGCAGTAAGATGAGGCAATCCAAAAATCCCAGCAAACTTGTCGCTTGTAGTGGTCATAAGCAGCAGTCCTACTTTTGGCCAATGGACTCCATGGACTCGCATCTCCCATCCATCACCGCTACTACTCTCATCTTGAATGGTTAATGTAGCTGCCACGTCTCTCACCGTATGGTTTACTACTCCCTCCAAGCTCTTTACACTCAATGTTTCTCCATCTCTTTCATCAACCCGCATCATCATCTTTCCCTCCTTCCCAGTAACATTTCTCGTCCAATACTCCTGCCCCCGGAAAGACCACTCAATCCCAGGACTGATTTCGGTCAGATTCAACTCCTTTTTGACCTCATTTCCCTTCAAATCTTCCGTATAGCGAACCCACTCCCCGCTCACAATGCCAGTGACATTCTGATATACCACATTTGATGTTTCTCTACCTCTCCACGTTCCTATGGCTTCCTGAAGAAATGTCGCAGATCTTTCCTTCCAAGCTCCTAGCCTTTCCCAAGCATAACCGTCATTCTCTCTAAACCCGGTTAGATTTAGGTATCTTGCAGTTTCCCCAACCTCCCTGGAGGTACTCTTGGGACTAAAATCCTGCCATCGACTAGAGTTCAGCACATCGAGTGCAGCGCGTGAGCGATCTATTCTCTCTGCAGCGTAGTCATGAGGTGAGGCGAAACCGGGAGGAGGTCCATTGTCGGGAGATGTGTAGAGAAAGAAGAGGAGGATCAAAATGACAATGATGCGGGCATATTCCTGGGGTGGAGGAGCATTGTTTGGCATTTTGAATCTGCCAATGCAATAAGCAGCCTCATTGTTAGAATGATGTACTAAAAAAAAGTATGAACAACCATGGGGGGAAGCTTGAGTTGATGCGTGGCGTTGCCTCGCGTGAGGCGGAACTTCAGCCGCCAGCCGCATCTTCTTCAACTCATTGAGTTGTACAAGCACAAATACCTAGCCAATTTTCTCAAGTCACTTCAGTACCACCTCACCCCTTGAGATAACAGTACGACCATTATGTCTACCGATAATACAGCGAATCGCAATTCCCTCAGCTCCGTATGTTTATTTAAACCTTAGCTACATACATTCTGATATGCGTCTAGACAACACAAACTCCCGGAGAGGTCTCGGCTGAGCTCATTGCTGAGGTCGACAACTTGGTGAATACGCTTTCAAACAAACTTGCTGGCCTTTCGAGTGAGCTCTTTGCGCGAAGTCAGTTTACAGCTTTACTCGGTCTCCCTTCGGTCAACTGACAACAAAGCTAACCAGCGGCTTTCATAGTGGATGATATGGCGCGTCGGATGGATAACTTGGAAACCTTGATACAACAGAATAAGACTGATCAAGACTCTACAAAGCAATAAGCTGGTGAAGAAGAGCAACAGTTGATAGGGTCCCTGGGATATAATATTGCAGCGGGGGAGTTTACGGAGTTTTGGAACAGATAATCGGGCATTAAAATGGTAACGAGACACAGCGTATTGCTAGTTTTGGTTATCAGGTTACTGGAGGATCTCACAACCGCGCAACAAAGATTTAGTAAACAGAAATATTGCTGTGAAACCTAAATTTGGTGTACTAACGCCAAACCCTGATGTTTTCCACCCAAACCTTCAAGTCGGTCCCGTATTTTACAGCTCAGACTTTCCACCAGTAACCTTGTCCACAAACTTTCTGAGGATGTTGGTCTTGCTAGTGAACTCGTCAAGCTTGGCTGGAGCAAGACCACCCTTCTTCAAGATATTGTCGAGACGAGCTAGCTCTTTGGCAGCGTAATTATCGCTCTTTGACAATTTGCTGAAAACTTTCATATAGTATTCAGCGTACTTGTATTGGGCATCCTCCTTCAGTGATGCAGCAGCCTTGGTGGCTTCGGCAGCAACCTCAGCAATGCTTGAGCCTCCAGTGAATTTGGAGACAAGAGCGTCCAGAGCTTCAATAGTGCCGGCAACAGCATCAAGTCCTCCACCAGGCGCACGGTGAGTACCGGCCTTCTCATTCATGAAGGAGACCAGATCAGCCTCAGCCCGTCCACCATTGTATGCTTCCGGCTCGGTTGATCCCCTGGGAAAGAACTTGATTGTTGGGTATGATGTGACCCCTTGGTCCTTTGCGGTAGCCTTGGAGTTATCACCTTCAGCGTCGACCTTGGCGATAACAACGTTGGGTTCATTGACGAAATCTTGAGCAACCTTCTCCCAGATTGGTGCAAGAGATTTGCAATCTACATAAATCAGCAGGCATTCAACAGGAGATAGGAACTGTAAGACATACGACCACACCAAGGAGCAGTGAAAGCAACAATGACATCCTTGTCACTTCCAATCGTCTCTTTAAATGTCTTGTCGTTCAACATTTCAACCTGGGAAGCAGGAGCCTTGGCCTTCTTAGGCCTGACACCGGTCTTCTTGGTCAAGAACTCTGTCAAGCTCTCCAAGTCTCGTCCTCCATTATAATCTTCTGGCTTATCGCTCTTGCCGTCGAAAAACTTGATCGTCGGGAATCCTTGAATACCAAATCTCTTCCCCAACTCCTTCTCGCTATCAGCATCAACCTTAGCGATAGATAACTTGTCCTTGGCGAAGGCGAAATCCTGGGCGAGTTGTTCATAGACAGGAGCAAGGGATTTGCAGTGACCACACCATGGTGCAAAAAACTCGACAAGGGCAGGCTTTCCAGAGATGGCAAATTTATCGAAGTTTGAAGGAATGAGATCGAGAACTGCGGAATTGTCATATGTTGGAGGTGGGACACTAGGCCCAGCAGCGAAAGTTGTACTGATTAAACCAGCCGTAGCTAGGAGGCTATTAACGAAACGCATTGTGAAGGAATATATTTTCTTGTCAGGTGAGTTTGATTGATTGATTGATTGATTGATTGGTAGAATGTGGATGCAGGTCGGTCTGCCTTTATGTAGAAAGTCAGGAATGGATTTCTAATGCAGAAATGTGAAATCGTGTCCAGATGGAGCTCTTGATTAGTTTGTGGCGGTGCTGCGCCTCAAGTGTGGCGCTAGCCCCTCCTGTTTCTCGCTAAAATAACATAGTGAGAATACTGTATGAGATAGATGATTCAGTGCTACACAATCAATTTGGGCGATATCGAAGCATAAATTCAGACCTTTGAATTATCATGACTATAGTTGTAAATTCTTAGGGCTCTTAACCCTTATAGATAACTTAATTATAGCTCGAGATGTCTATAAAGGATAACACAGCTCATGTCTAAAATTTGTTCTTAGATTTAGCGATGACGCCAGAATCTAATCATGATGAAGTACCGTGAAATATATCCGTCCCAATTCTTCCTTTGGTTTCTTGATGGACGACAGATTTGTGATATCGTTGAATCGCAAAGTCGGTAAAGCAGCACCAATCTAGATGAACACAAATCGATAATATTGTGAAACATGCATCGTGCATTTGGGAATACCTAAGCTTCAATAATTCAGTAAATTCCTTACAGGACGTGATGTTATCCGAGGCTGAATTCAACCTGACTTCTTCATGTCAACTAGGCTTACAGGTGGAAACAATCACTTACTGGTACTGCTTCTGATATCCAAATCTTCTAAGCTATTGAAACTTTTTGAATAATGGCCTTCTGTGTTTTGAAAGACGCAGAACTATATTCTAGTATTGGTTTCCTACTTTGCTCTATCTGTATTCTCTGCATGTTAAGGTGTACATAGAGAATAGTTCGTTCTTTCAGGTGTTCTCGTTATGGGGTGTCGTGTGGAGAAGCCTATCCCAGTGAGCATCCTGAATCCCGTAGTCCGGCTTCTTTTGGTGCTAGTCAATTGCGAGGGTCCTCGAATAGATTATCGATCCTAGTCCATGAGGATGTTCCCCATCTCGAGTTTCGCAAATGATGATGACTCATTACCTATCCGAACTGAACTCTCGTGAGTCCCTTTCATCTGACTCTTTCAATCAATCCCTTACATCCCCCTTCTCAAGCACATCCTGAAATCCCTATGTCACAAACACCCTTCGATTGCTCTTATTTCATCCTGGTTGCCTATTTATTTCTTGCGTGTTTCTTAGGATTCTGGTTTGGATTTAGTCCTCTTTTTGATTTCCCTTCTTTCATGCATGCCTTTAGGGTGTCCTGTGGATGAAGACAGAACTTTGCCATAAAATATGCCCGTCGTCAACGCCATGGACTTTGGCTGACGACGAATTACTACCATCATGCCCTGCCAACCCACCACGAGGAACTGTGTCTTCGAGGGGTGTCTGCTCCGCTAGACGCTTCATTGCAGAACGTGTTGACCGGGTGATTCGCTTGTTAGCATCGAGAGATGCCAACGGAGTAACAGGTCCAGAACGAGTGCTTTTGCGAGGAGGCATTTTGAATTCAAAGTGCAAACAAGTTAGCGCTTTAGTTTTTGCACGCCAAGTGCTATACGTACGTGCTTAAAAGTTTTTGAAAATTTGAAAATTTTGGAACCTAAAGCACGAATAGATGTGGTTAACCAATAATTCGAAGTCGAATTGAATAGGGTTAAGTCTCGCTTGCTGGACTGCTGAGAGAAGGGAGAAGAGAAGAAGAGTTCTGAGCCGCGAAATCTTGGGGCCGATGGGGTCTCCCGTGCTCCTTCCTTCAACAGCATTTTTCCAGCAGAATTTGACGGAAGGCAATTTAGAGGACCAGTCATGAATAGATGTAATTCTTGTTCTGCTATATCGTATTGTGTTAAGAGTTTTTCTCCAGAATCTACGTATTTTCTCCTATTTTCCCTATATATCTAGGTATATTCAAGCTGGAAAGCGTGCAGCAGCTTTCAAACGTGAATCCTGTCCGCACATATCGCAACTTCTGAGTCTATGACATTTCACGTATTAAACAAATATTTTGGTCAATCTTTATTACTGATCCGACAAGAAATACCAGTCCGAACCCGTTGGTATCTAATTTTCGTGAGGTCTTCCTCTTTCCTTTCGTGTAGTCACGTGAGTTGGAATTACTCGCTCATTCCCTCCTACATAGGCTACGTAGTATTTAAACCTCATTTGCATTTTCCCCCTTTCATTCTCTTTCTTTTTTTCTTTACGCCTGTCCAAAATTGTGAGTTCGGCCCAATCATCAAACACAACTATTCCGTCCTCATTTATCATTCCCATCCTCTTGGAAACATCACTCATGATTACCTTGCTTGCACACTCAATCCGAATCTCGAAGAGACATTTCGAACTGCTGCAACGCTTTTCCAACACCTTTTCCATCTACCACGCCTTTAATCCATCCAGATTTCATCCAATTCTAAGTACTAACGCTTTATTTTAGGATTTTCGAACATCCAATCTCTTTGTTCGCCAGTAAGACTTCCCCATCTTTTGATTCTTCAATACCCTTTCCAGGTACAAATAAAGTAGTTGCTTCATCTTTTACCAACCTTCCTTTCATCTCCCTTCCGCTTCATGTCATCTTTCTTTGCAGATGCAAAGCTAATCGATTGCTTATAGATCCTACTTGTACGTATCCCATGCACTCAGAACCACCTGCATCCAACATCACTCTTCCCTACCACATGGCCACAGCAATTCTATGAAGGAGCACATTTATGCTTAGCATTCGCGGCTTACCAACCTTTTCATCTACACTACTCCAGACCTTTCATTTCCTATCACAATACACACTGAGCTAGCACCTCAATACTCACCCATCCCCCTTCTTCGTCATATTTCATAATCAAATGCTAATGATTATCTTAGACAAACAATCTTCAAAGAGTAGGGCTCCTTTTCTTCTTTCCATGATCAATAACAGCATTATGCTTTATGTCGCTTCTCCTTCTTCTCCCCTATGTTCTCAAATCAGCACGGACTCAAACTCTCTTCTACCCTTTTGTATCATATTGTACCCAGCTTCAAGGAATGCTTCTTGCAGTCGGTTCCATGTTTGCCCTATCAAATACGACATCCCCGTCTTTAGATTTTCTTATGCAGTCTATCTGCGTTATGCTCTTTCCATCTGAGTTGTGTTCTTTTTATCTGAGTTGTGTTCTTTTCATCTGAGCCTATGTCTTTTCAATCTGACTTGCGTTCTTCCCATTTGTGTTGCTCCGAGTTATGCTCTTCTGATTTGTATTCTTCCAAGTTACCACCCAACCCACCCCCCAAGTTGCGTTTTCTTATTATGAAATTTGAATCTAAGCATTCGATCTAACATCCAAGTCATTGCGGGTCGCAATCCTGATTCCAGCATTATTTCATGCTTCTCACTGCTATTTCATTACACCAAGGAATCGACTTGACTAGCTGAACTACAAACCTTTACATATTCCATCATATTCTTTATTACCACTTGTCAATTGAGTTCCGATCGCCATTGACTCAAATAAGAGATATGTCTTTCCAAGTCCGGGAAGTATACAATACTTTCTTGAAGGACATGTTAGAACGATATGCCTCCGAGGCGGTCAAAATTGGACTTCGCCAAAGCGTCAGGAAATCGTAAAGTCGAAGCTTGAATACCACAATCTTTACTGTACAAATGTCAATAAATACTCTCGACAATAAAAGATAAGTATCTAGAGCTCCGCATTTTAAGTTTTAAGTGCTTGTTTAAGATAAGTATTAACATTTTGCGGGGGGTTTGTTTTTTTGGTTTCGGCGAAGACGAATGAAAAATTCGGTTTTTTCCCCAGACATGCATCATGTTTATATTATTCGATAAGAAGTTTCCTATCGTCCTTCGGGATATTGTACGATGTCCAAGTAGTAAGACTTCAGTTTGGAAAATTTGAAAATTTTGATTCCAACAATAACTAACATTTGAATTTAGCATGGCAGGAGGAAAGCGCAAGCATCGCGATGGAGGTGGTTATCAAGGGAACAAGCATCAAGTAAGCATTAAAAATCTTTGAACTTAGATATTCGACTGACATGTTTAACAGAAAGCTCAAGAAGAGCCGCAAGAATATCTGTCATACACTGCAGATCAAGTGATCTTGTAAGACAATTCCAGATTAAAAGTTCAATGTTAACAGGAATAGACTTGAAGAACTCAGAAACAAGATCAAAGGCATTCGGACCGAGTTGGTAAAGCACATTGAGCAAAAAGAAACGGAGATTAGAGGATTGAAAGAAGACATGGACACTATTCTCACCGCGGCAAGAGCTGCAACGGTTGCGGTTTTGGCGGAAAAGAAAACCCAAAAATGATTAAGGCACCAGAATAGCAGAAAGAAAATTCAAGTTTTTGCTCCTCGCCATTCTCATCTCCATATTTCCCCGCTAGCCGGTTTAGTATTTCCCCCCTTGATTCTTGCTTAAGATACACAATGAGAATACTGTACATGAGATAAACCGCGATAAACTTTGTGTGTGTCTTAATCAATGAAATTAGACATTACTCAGTCCGTTATCCACCCAGAATAGAATGTCAAGTACCGAAACGTCCCACGATAAGCTTGTAACTTACGCGAAGATAATTGCTTACTAATACTACTAGTACCAATCTTGATCTCCGATCCTTCTATCTTGTTTTAAACTATCAATATTATGGCCTCTTAATTTTTGATTTGAAACTCCCTTTCCGGTGTTATTTTAATGTCTTGCTCTCGCTTGTATTCTTCGCATCAGAAGGCCCAATAAAAAAATAGAATGGTCTTCTAGATTCATTCTTCAAGACTCCTCCATTAATAAGATCGATCTAATTGGGGGAACCAACAACGATCGGAACTCGGATATATTTGATCAGCAGGAGCAAGAGATAGAATTTCTATCAATGACACTAGGCGTAGCTACTTGAATGTGCTTGTCAGTACTACACGAGCAATTTGGGCGATATCGAAGCTTAAATTCAGACCTCTGAATTACCTATGACTATAGTTGCGAATTCTTAGAGCTCCTAACCCTTGCAGATAACTTAATTAGAGCTAGACATGTCTATAGAGGATAGCACAGCTTATGTGTTTAAATTTTGTCCTTAGACTTAGCAATAAGTCCAGAATCTAATCATGTTGAAAGTACCGTGAAATTTGGCTATCCCCAATTCCTTCTTTGGTGCCTTGGTAGCAACAGATATGTGATGTCGTTGAATCGAGAGGTGCCACTGGCGAATAAGCGAGCCTCTAACTACGAGTATAACGCGGGGCACAATTGCAAGGCGGGCAAAAGTAGACGGAAACCAATTCGCGCCCATATACACGTCAAGAGCCAGGAACAAATCACAATGGCACCTGTTTACCCTGCCTTGGCACCAAACAAATCTGGCCATCTACAAGTTTCCTCGGTGCATTCGATTTACTGGGAAGAATGTGGGCTGTCAACTGGGGTGCCTATTCTTGTATGTACCTCCTTTTCCTCAATAAGTAGACCAGGTAAAGTGTGCCTGGCATAATTCAGTCTAGCTAATTCACACAGTACTTACACGGAGGGCCTGGCGCGGGTATTGAGACGACAGACAGGTTAGCATCGGCTCTCAGAATGAGCAAGAGGAGCTAACGGACCAGGCAATATTTTGATCCATTACATTACCGTAGTGTTCTCTTTGACCAGCGTGGTTCTGGAAAATCAACTCCTCACGCTTCACTTGAAGATAACTCAACCTGGACCCTTGTCGCTGATATCGAGGCCCTCCGAGAATACCTCAAAATTGAAAAGTGGATCGTCTTCGGCGGATCTTGGGGCTCAACACTCTCTCTTGCATACTCCGAGAAACACCCTGAGAGATGCTTGGGTTTGATATTGAGAGGCATTTTCACGTTGAGAAGGTCGGAGCTCGAGTGGTTTTATCAAGCCGGTGCTGACTGGCTATTCCCCGATTTTTTTGAACCCTACAAGGCGGCGATACCAATCGAAGAGAGAGGTGATATGATGAAAGCCTATTACAAAAGATTGATAGGAGATGATGAAGAAGAGACATTGAAATGGTAAGAATATCGTTGTTGAACAAGACATCAACTGATAATTTCATAGTGCTGGAGCCTGGTCGACTTGGGAGACAGCTACGAGCAAATTGATTGTCGATCCTGAATATATCAAAAAAGCAAGTGATCCAAAATGGTGAGTTTGATATGCCTCCATCAACAACCATATACTCACCTTCCCTTAGGGCCCTGGCATTCGCAAGAATCGAGGTAGGACTCTCATCCTCCTGTCTTTTTCGTAATGAAATAGAAAATATTAATCCTAAGTCTTAGTGTCACTTCTTTAATAACGCCGGTTGGCTCCGTGAAGGGCAGCTGATCGAAGAGGCTTATAAAATCAAACATCTTCCTATTACAATTATTCAAGGTAGATACGATGTTGTTTGCCCTGCAAAAACAAGTTGGGATCTGTATCAAGCCCTCGGGGGAGCAGAGAATAAGAGTGTGGAGTATTTAATCCTAGATTGTGGGCATAGTGCACATGAGAACAAGATTGAGGAAGCACTGGTAGATGCGGTTGAGAGGTTCAAGTATCTCAAAGCTTAGGAGGCAACAATGGATGAAACAAGTACGATCGTTACATTATCGTTTGCCTTCTCTCTAAAATTATTTTAACTCATATGATAGTTATATTCCTTTGCTTACTTCAGCAAATATATGTGAATGCTGACAATAGCAAAAGTGAGTTATCAAGATTAACATTACCACCAAAATCATAGAGTTTCTTACCTAAGTCATAAATCGCTTTACTGCTAGAGTCATGTATGGAGATCCTGCAAGGCAGATCCTTAAATAAGTAAGTTTCGCTGTTTTCTATAAAGACTTTTGTCTCTCTTTCACTTCCAACATACACTCGAACCACACACTTCAATTGCTTAGAAAAATAACGAATCATTATTTCTCATTGTAAGACATCATGGTTGACATTGAACCATTCACAGTGAGATCTCTAAGAACACACTATTGCTTCATACCTAACATAAAATCATATCAACGCCCCAGACTCAGAGCTAAACTTGTTAAACCAAAAGCTCAGTCTGACTCGTCTACCAACAAATTTAGCAAATGCTGAATGGACTGAATCATCTGAGAACCTAGTCACTATTGACTTCCTAACGTCCACAATTAGATTCTGGAGAGAATCTTATTCCTGGCGGAGGGAGGAAGAATTGATAAACAAACTCCCGCGGTTTAAAACCACGCTGGCAGTTTCTGGGTTTGAAAGTGTCGATATCCACTTCGTACATTCTCCTTCTTCAAAATTAAATAGCATTCCTTTCTTGTTTCTCCATGGTTGGCCAGGATCCATCAACAGAATCTCCAAAGCCTTACCACTGTTAAATGATGCTGCATTCCACGTTGTCGCTCCATCTCTCCCAGGCTGGTTATCATCGACGTCTCCTACACAAAAAGGATTCCATCTCCAGGAAACCGCAGAGTGTTTCCACAAATTGATGCTTAGACTTGGATATGAAAAGTACATTATCCAAGGTGGGGATTGGGGTGGTCATCTCGGCCGGATCCACGCTGCGAAGTACCCTCAAAATATACTCGGGTTGCATGTGAATCATTTCCCCATGCTATCAGCACCCAGATGTATCTCACCGAATCACAAATACACCACCTTTGAAGAACATACCTTAGCTATTTTCCAGCACTGGAGCACGTATGAAAGTGCCTATCAGAAAATTCAAGTCATGAAACCGCTCTCCTTCGGCACCGCTCTGCATGACTCTCCCATAAGCATGCTCTCCTGGATGTCAGACAAACTCTTCAGCTGGTCCGACTGCTGCCCCAAAAATCCTCTTGGGTATAAATGGACACCTACAGAGATAATAACCTTCACTTTGATCCATTATTTTGGGGACTTCGGCCCCACGGCTCCGTTTAGGATGTATGTGGAACATAGAATCGGTGAAGGGATGGAGGAAAAATATGTCACTGTCCTGACAGGTGTAAGCGCGTTTAAGGAAGAGGTCGAGATGGTACCTAGATTCTGGGCCGAGGAGAAGGCCCATATCGTGTTCTGGAATGAACATGAGGTTGGAGGGCATTTGCTATGTATGAGCAACCGGGGGCGCTGGTTGGAGAATTGTTGACTTTGTGAAGACGATTGGTATTCGTGAAGTTGCTTGAGTGTTTTGCCTATCTAGCATTCTCTACAGACAGAGGAAATTGTTGTCCTCACTTCTAGGAAGAATGTGTGAATTTCCTCTGAATTTCTTAACAAGACGTTGGAGGTTAATGCTATAATTAACAGTATAAGCTTAAAATGGGACCCGAGAAACCCGATCCAGCATAATAATCGAGTTTCCGTGGCAATGTAGTCTTACTTGTGTTTTTGTTACGCGATGAAATCAATGGTTATAAAGTATGTAGTGCTTAGCACCAGGTGTTGCATTAATCATTGGCTCACTGTCAATAACACTTTTAATTGTCGCATGTCAAATTCGACTTTCAAACCAATTCCGAAGAGATAGTTTTTAGCAATGAAACATAGACAATGACTTGGTACTTTTAAAATCTTATATATATCCGTAGTAGATATTTGTTTGATAATTTGAAACATAAAAAGCGTGCTACGAATTATTGCATCCCCGGGTGCCAGTTAAGCATTCACCAAAGTTCAAGTTCGTAGGGAAACCACTGGTTGATATAATATAGATCCAAGTCAATCACTCTGATGACCAATCACAATTGATAGGGCAATTATGGTCCGTTGGTTCTTCATCTATTATATTTATTACGATTCGAGAATCAAAGCCTATACGTAATGAGCAATTAGAATGTTGTTGCTCAACAGATGATCAGAGATCTTTATGAGATCAATCTAGTATAAACGCCGCCCATGCGTATTTCTCTTTCCTCGCTCAGATCGCCGCCGATATATTACAAAGGAATTCAACTCTTTAAAAGATCGTACCTCACTTTTCCCTAATCAGTGTCCACTGCCAAACTTCTTCAGCAGACCTCTACTTTTCCTCTTCTCTCCTGTCTCATCGTCGCCTTGGTCATTGTTGTTGATTGCAGGACTACTGTGAGAATGATGACTTTCCGAATGTCTTGTGAGTTTATGAAGCAGGCCATGCTTTACACTTTGTCCACCCGTAGTCTTCTCACTACTTGCGATACTTCCGGCGTCGTCCCTCGCTGGTGTCATCGTTAATCCACCCGGCATCATGTTGTACCGCCCGCCAGGTAGGCTTACAATGCTGCTAGAATTACTTGGTGTCCTTGCAAGCGTATTTGATCTTGAACTAGAGGCAAAAGAACGTCTCGGACTTTCGGACCGGGCACTGGTAATGGGACTCGAAGCTTCGCTGTTCTCGTGGCTGTTATCTTGGCTGGATGGTGCCAAGACAACGCTACTGGTAGCCAACTCTCTCAACCGATTTTGCTGCGCCGTGTTTGGTCTATGCCTGCTGAACTTATTGCCAATGATGGCTGGAGTGTGAGAAACTAATGCTCTGATGACGTCCTTCTTGACTGCATCGGCTAGGTCAAGATTACTCCAGGTCTTGTTTCGATACTCGATCTCTGGAAGTCGAAACACAAAGTCATTGACGTCTCCAATGTTATGATTGTCTTTGCCTTTGTAAGAAACACAGAGTGTAACGGAAGGAATCTTAATATAAGAGAATGTCACATATTCAGAGGCCCTCGACATCATTTTGGTAAGGTCATCAGACGGTTGCTCTTTCTTTTTCTTGCCATTTCGATTCATAATGAAGCGCTTAGGTTTTGACTCGGAAGCTGTAGAAGCATTGTCTATTGACTGCTGGGTTGATGACCGACCAACTGTAGGGCGTGAACCTAAGCTCTCAGCGGACAACTTTTTAGCCAAGCTACCACGAGAGCTACTTGAGTTCTTATTATTCGAAGACTGGAAGAGATGAAAACGGTGACCATCATTCGAGTAAAGACTAGATGTTTTGGTCTTCTGTGTCACTGCAGTGCTTGGGCGCGGGTCTGAAGTCATCGTTGGCCTGAGTCGGAGCTCCAAAGACCCTCTCGAGCTAGAGACAGATTCATGCCTGTCACTAGTTAGTGTGGTACTGTCGTCTCCCTCGTCATCATCCTCATCCTGAACTGGCGGCATATGCTTGACCATAAATGGCGACGTGTTCTTCTTTTCGTTCTGGCTTGGAAATATGTACTCAGTCAAACGCTGTGTGACTTCAGCTTCAAGTTGGACCCTCATAGGAAAGAGATTGACTTCGAAATGATCGAACACGGAGATGCCTGCAATTGCTTCCAGCATATACCAATAAACTCTTAACATCTTTTGGTTGCCACCTTCATTGAAAGTCCCACGCTCTGCATCAGAGTATGGAGCAATTATCTCAGGAAATATGGCATCAGGTAACAGATTTAGACCGACAATCTTCCCAACTTGCATCAAATTAATATGCGAACCATCAGAATTATCCGTTCGATCATACTCCGCTTTTTGAAGCTGGAATTCCACAAGAGGTTGGTTATTATCCCGAATGAGATGCCAGACAATCTGCTGGGAAGATATGTTCCATCTTAGCAAACCACTTGTCTGCGAGGCGTCATATTTTTTCTGAGATGTAGTAATAGCTTTCATCATAAAGAACAATTCATCCTCGCAACTTGTAAGATCCTTATCAAGGAGCAATCTATCTTCCCAGCCCCTCTTGTCCAGGTATTTGGAATTGATTTGAAATTGAGTTTTGATCTCTTCGAGCTGTCTAATTCGTTCTTGCAATCTAATGACCATCTGTGGAGCACCTCTCAAATCACTGAAATCCGAAGCAAGCATAATCTTCTCTAGGCGTTCAGTTCTTGTTTTTTCAAGAGGCTCGCTAAACATGAGAAGGTCAAGTACAATGATGTACATCGCATAATATTCCGATGAACTGCAAATAGCATGAAGTTGCGGGAACTCAACCCATAGATGGTCCAAGCGACTTCCAGTATTATTTGGACTGGAGGAATCTCCGCCCTCGCTATTAATCTCGTCATTATACTTGAGGCGCAAAGTATTGTATTTGTTGTATCGCAGCGACGCTGAAGTTTTCTGTACAACACGCTTGAACCCGAATGGATCAACCTGAAAGTCAAACATAACTTCCATAGGTACCCAAGGCGGCCAGGATGATCCAGCAGGTGCACCATAAAGATTTCCTGAGTACATAGAAAGTAGCTGAGATGAGAACCACTTCTGATGTGTGACAAAAAATTGTGTGCTGTCCATTTCGACCGAGAACCGGCGTTGTACAAGACCACTTACATCATCGAAAATACGATCTTTGTCCATAACTTCTACCACCTTGGCTTCCATGCCCTTAGCTGTCACTAGCACAACAGCTTTCGGATTCTTTTCGCTCTGAAGCTGGATCTGGGGTGCAATCAACCGCAAATGGTAGCTGTTTTGGGGAAGAAATTCGCCTGAGATGTTCGCATCTAAATGATCTGTAGATGCTCTTTGGCCCAAGTCCCGGCCATGTCTATCGTCGGCTTGAACAAATTTTTTCCCATCAGCCAGAATTTCGTTAATGCGATCTTCGACATCTTGACGACCGACATCTTCATCTTGGCCCGAAACTGGCGAAGAAGCTGCAGCAGACTCATCGTACGGGGTGGTGGTAGGCTTAGATTTCTTGGATTTATTTTGTTCCTCCACAATATCTAGAATAAACTTGACGGCTCGTCTAGAAAGGTAGTATACAAATCCACGCCTCTGGCTGACTTGGTGGATGTACCGGAGTATGATGTTTCTCAACAAGTTATTCCACTTCAGTTGCATGTTGTGAATAACGAAGCGATTATTAAAATCACTAATAAAATCGGCAGAAGGATTAGTATCCATACCCTCAATTGTCTCGTCATAGTTTTTTGGTGAAGGTGTTTCCCCATCGCTGTCAACATCGGCATTTCTATCTGGCACAGCACGTTTGATATTTGTATGGATTCGCATCGACATTCGACGCAGCATAGACTCGAGGAAAAGCTTTTTGTCTCTGAGAACATTGCCATGCTTGCTCAGTTGCTCTAGTTCAGCTTTCCAGGTCGGATTGGTATCATCTTGAACGCATCTAAGTTCAGCGTCGCCGACGGCTCGGTGATGTGTCTCTATTTGATTTTCAAGTTGGTCGAGACGACTTTGAATGAGTTGACACTGAACACGTCGAGGATCATCATCTCTCGTCATGATACAGAAATGTGTCGGCTCATTCCCAAACGGACTGGTTCTGTCCGGATCACCCGCGATAGTGTTACTATGATCAGTTTGGCGAAAATATGTGAAGCGGGGAGCGTACGCAAGCGGTAGTATTTTTGTCTCCGGGTTTGCTTCTGATGGCAGGATCCAATCCAGTTCTACGAAGTCATCCATATCAATCCAGCTGAAGTCGTTGTCGGGAATTTCAAAGTGAGACAGATCTGTAACTCCACCGTCCTGTTGAGACACCAAGGTTGGAATTGTAGCTCTTTTCAAATCTTCAGAAGTTGTGCCAGCAATACTAGCTGTCACAGCTCGGATATCAGCAGAGAGTAAATCTAGTTGCGCTTGGTGCATTTTCATGCCGCTAGTCTTTCCCTGCGTCTTGCGGCCTTTATCATGGGTTGGGAACTCTTCTCGCCGTTGATGAACATCCAGCATGAAACTATCCAGTCTGATTTTAACTCCTGTAGCAGAGACCACGTTTTCTGCATAATCCTCAGCGTCTTTGTGCTTGTATATGTGGCTTAGGAAAAGAGGCGCCAATAATAGATTGTACTTGATGGTAGCAAGATGACGCCCAAACTTCTTGCTTGATTTCTCAATACCAGGCCAGAGTTTGCCTTGACGAATGGGAAGTGACATGGTTCCGCCAAACATGGACCACCATGCAAAAAAATGAGAGAAAAATCGTGGTGTGAGGTGAACAGTATTATAACTAAGGGATTTTGCTGTGTTGGAAACAGACCATTCCCGGTCCACGGGTGCTTTTACCGCGATTGACATATGTATATGGTGGCTGCGAAATCCACGGAATGCATCATAGACCATACCAGGAGGTGCCTTCGCGAACTGTGTTTCCTTTAAGATGACCGTGTAGTGGGGTTCAAAGTCGAACGATCTCTCTCCTTTCTTGCCTAGGTTACGCTCAAACATCAAACCAGCCATCCATTGAACTTTGCCGGAGAGCTTCATTACTACTTTCTTGAATGACGCACCGCGCTTGAAACTGTCTGAGCTCGATACACTATCAACGTCATTTCCAAGCTTCGCTGAGCCACGAGCCTGATGACTGTAATCAGGTATAGCAAGGATATACTCTCCACTATCAACGGTCATGAATTTTCTTGGATCGTTGTCGCGGCAGATGTTCCATCTCACATTATTGCGCCAACACATGAGGAAGCCGGCGCCATTGCCTGTGACCACATATGGGTCTCGGGTTCCCTTAAGCATGAGATGAACATCCCCATCTCCATTCCATGCTACGCTGACACGAGAATGGAAGCTGAGTCTAATCTTGTCCCAAAAACCAGTACGGTCCGAGGGGTCAATCTGTGGCTTGGTAAACGTCTCAATAACCATCATCATGTCTTGGATCGCAGGTTGATATGATGCTCCCCACGTTATCCGAGTGGGAAAGCTCGTATTGATGTCAATATTGATATCCGAATATGATTTTACTGGCGATACAGTTCTATGAACATCGATAGCAAAACAGCCTTCGTTTGAAGTTCCTGGTCCTTTTGGCGGGATAATATCTACTCGAACATGCCGTACTGACTCAGGACCTCGAAATTCTTCAGCAATAACAAAGTCTGCTTTCAAAGACCATGCAGGTAAGCGTGGCGATTGGCCTGATTTGATTGCCGGAACATGTACAAGGGGAAGTGGATAATCTCGGAGTGTGACGCGAGCTTCTCCCATATCGATCTGAACATTCATAGGAACTAGAAGAGAGTACTGCATATCATAAGGCATACCCTTGCCAATCCGATGCATGAATTCTGGCAGCTGATTTATTGGGAATGATGGTTTGTCAATTGTGATATGGAGATCAGAAATTAATGTAGCCATCAGTGCAGGTCGTTGAGGAACTTCCAAAATGTCTTCCAATTCTTCCATATCTTCTGGCAATTGGTCCGGTCCCCAGAATATCCCTCGAACGTCTTTCATGTTATTCTTTGCCTGACTCAGGACATAATCAATTCGCATTTTCCAACTTCGTGCATTATGGCGCTGAAGCTTTTCATGAGCTTCGCCAATGGAGATTTTTGCGGATCCGCTCATGCCACAGGTCCCATCCGGATCGTAACGCATTCTGCGGCCGTGACGCGATCTTGAACGATGACCATCTTGAGATGTACCATCCTCGCTTTTGCTTCTCTGGTGGTCGCGATCTGTGTGCTTGCTACGACCTCTTGGGTGAGCCGAACGATTACGATATCTGGTTGAATCTTTTCGAATTTCCTCTTCCTCAATTCTCTTGGCTTTAACATCGAAGGCTGCTTTACGTGCTAGGCGTTGTGATTGTTCAATAAGACCCGTACGATAGATAGTACTAAGCTTCCATTCAAAGGCACCATCTTCAAGCTCAAATAGTAACGCTTTGCTCTTTATAGATATTTTGGGTAGTTTTTTGGGACCTTCAGGACCCTTCTCGAGAATGTATTCATTTGTGCCAGTCACAAACCTGTGGTGTAACTGTTGAACCGCCTTCATTGTGTTGATAAAATTATCAGAGACTTTGTGCATAACAAGTTGATGTGGTACCGCTAATCGGATGGCTTCAGCGTTCACGTCAATCATATTATCATCAACCATATCGCCATTGCTACGTTTTCTTCGACTCTCGCGTAAGTCGACACGAAGTCCTTTGAGACTAACAACCCTCGCCCATACACGACGCATTTTCGGAGCTTCGGCATATAGTCGTGCAAGTTTTGCGTGAAGAAAGGGAGATGACCACCTATGGTGCCCAGCCTGCATGCCATATATTTGGAGCATTGCAGGAGGGTCAGACGGCATTGTTGCTTTGATTTGCACAAATGTTGATTTGAAGTCAAGTGACACTAATTCTTTCAAGGTAAATGGATATTCTGGTGCATCTCGGAGGTAAAAGTCTTCTGGTGATTTGGTGGGCGAGAGATAGTCAACACTTCCAAACCTCCTCTCGGCCGTTTGTGTCCGGAGCTGAGCTTCCTGCTCGTCAGCTCTCGTACGGACAAGAGCTTTCTTAAGAACCGTCATAGCAACACCGCATGAATAGTGGCGATACAGTGAATAGTGAGCAAGCAGTGACCTGACATGGGTATTGATATGGAAGACAGGTCCTTGATTGTCACTCGAAGTAGAAAGAGCAACTTCAAACCGTGGCACGGCTACAAAAGGCTCCGATTCCCATTTCTCAGTAGACTCAACTACAAACGCCTCTAGCCCGCGGACGTGAATTGCTAGGCGTCGGCCATCGGTAGGATGCTGTTGGTTTTTCTTACGTGGAGATTGCGGCATCGTAAGAAATATATCAGGATCTGGTGTCAAGGAACGACTGCCGGTTCTCCTTCTCAAGCTCTTCTTATCTGGAGTCTCGCTTTTCTGAGCTCGATATTCGGCTGACCAAGATTGCAATTGAAGCGCAACACCCCGAGTCTCATCAGAAATATCCTCATCAACGCCGGCAACCTCTGCACTGAAATCCGAGGCCTGCATAGAGAAATGTACTAGCCAAGGCGGTAGAGCTCGAATAAAATTTGGATCTCGAGAAGTCTTTGCATGTGCTTTCTTCTCTGGTTCCACATTGAGCCGCAATTGACGGACGATTTGACGCACTCCATCACTAATCTCTGGGCGAACCAGGTGGATCGAGAAGGTCTGTAGATTACCACTCACAACCACATATACCTCAGGGTTCGCACTCAATTGAGCTTTCATCTCTAAGGACTCAGTGTTTAACAACTGATAGTGATTACCTGAGGATGTCTGATAATAGAGATCATGAGATTGTAGCCTAAGTGTGGATCCAAGACCGTAATGAAGTTCTCCAACCCCAGAGTGTGATGATTCAATATCTAGCGATACTGACGATATTGAAGATATTATCAGGTCAAAATCATCTTCTTCGGCTTCTTTCTCGACCGGAGGTAGAGCAATTCGTATCACAGGCTCATGCATGGAGAATTTCACATTCGCTTTGGGCAAGAGCCTGGATATCAAAACATGCCTTCTGGGCACGGGTCCCTTGCTAACTTTCGGTTGTGGCTGTAGTGAAGCTAATACAAGAGGAAGATGCTTTGGATCTAAATCCATGGAAGGCGAGGTAACAACTATGTTAGCAAAAAGGATATTCGCATTTCGTTCATCGGCACTTTTATCTCCAGTGAACTCAACGGTTTTTGATGGGAGGGTGGTTCTGACTGTAGTTGTGGCCATAGGAATATATATAAGTCGATCAGTCTTTCCATGGCCATCATCAACTCCAACGGCAATTGATAGTGCAGCCACGAGGGCTTGATGTGCAACATCTTTGGACGAAAAATACATCCGATGCGCCGGTGATTTTTGGTCAAGTCTGTGCAAGTCAATTCCGACTTCCTTCATAGATGCATTGAGATACATGGGAGACCCGTGTGGCTGAAATGAGTGGATTTTCTTGGTGAAACCAACGAAGCTGACTGCAAATTGCACTTCTTTAATGCCTCGAAGAATCGAGCTTGCAAACTCTTTCGAGTCTGATACTGTTTGAACCAGTTTCTCTTCCTGGCTTCCAGGTTTGTCAATCTCCTCGATCAAATCTGTAACGGAAACTTCTTCCAAGTCAGGTTTAATCTTTGTATGGCGAGCTCGGAAGGCCTTAAAGTAGTTGTTACACATAGTTATGTCGTCAAAAGGAACGTGTACTCGGCCCAATTTGAGTGAGATGGAGGCATCTCGGAGCCCATCGAGCTCTTTGAACAGGAACCCATGTATATTAAGGGTGGCATGATCTAAAACTTCCAGTGAGTCTCTACCTTCAGGAGTAAAGAGAACACTCCGAATTGTTATCATCCATTCGGCAGGGCGCTGGCCCTTTTTGGGAACCTTGACATGTGAGAACATCCTTCCTCTATCCACCATCTTGCGCCGAGTATCTATAGCCATTGTGAAGCTTCCGACTTGGATCTGACCTACATTGAGCACAGATACAGTCGTATTGGTCGCCACCACGTCTACAAGTCTAATCCAATTGATATTTCGATGCAGTCGTTTTATTCGTTCTTTGATATTTGTGAGTCGTTCCCAGGTTTGGCTTCGATGAGGGTGTGAAGGTCCTTTCTCCGATCGAGATTTCTGCTCTGGTTTGGCACCTTTTTCCGCCAATCCTTTAACATTGCCATTGCTTTCATCGTTTTCTCCCAGATCCTCTCCTTCAGTAGCCGTCAAGTCAACCGTAAGAGCCAATTCCGTCAACACGATACTGAGCCATGTTGGCTGCGCAAATGTTGGCCTGTGTACATTGAGGCCTAAACCTCGTATCTCTATCTTTATGCCATCTTTGGGTGTATAAGCCAACCTCCTTAGAGAGAAATAGCCAATGCGCTGTATAGATATGCCAGTGATAGTGCGAAGAACGGCAAATAGGACAAACGAAGACAGGTATAGCAAGACGATTGCTCCGAATATGAAGGTGGGATTGAGAAGCGCCATTCCAATTGACGTCAAATATGAGGGGGGTTAACAGGGCCGTGTTAAGGGCTCTGTCCCCTCAGACTCGAAGCCTGCTGAACGCGGTATTGAAATGTAGCAGTGAGGCCATTCGCGATTTAACAAGATTAAGGTCGGTTGGATCCCGATAATTCCGCCCACTGATGCTTCCGGAGAAAACGGCTCAGCATTCTTCGCAGATCTGCCAATTATTCGAAAATAGTAGCTGGTTCGGGGAAGTTTGGGATAAGGAGCGGAGGCTAGACCATCCTCTCAACTGACATCGATACGCTGGGGAATGACGTTGAGGGTTGAAAGCGTTGGGGAACTGGTGAACTGGTGAACTCTAGAAGAGGTTCAGGATGTAGAAATTAGAATCACAGCAAATTGAAACTCGAAGATGGCTTGTGAGAAAGAAATATTCGTTTAGAATTCTGGAAAGCGTTATCTATCGCCGTCGAACACATACATTATTCAATAAGTGAGGCTACAGATCTCGCCAAAGTCGGATCGGAACTCGGATTGATTTGATCAGCAGCTGGCGTCAATAGCTCCACATTTTTGACCACAACGCCCTTGGAGCTCTCCTCGATCATATCGTAGCTTGGCAATCAATTAACTTGAAGAGTGACATACAACTTATTGATGTTCTCCTATATTCCTATAACCTTTGATGAGCATCTTCATGTTTAGCAGCGATTTTATTGACAATGAAAGCGGAAAGGAATGCATCTTCCATTCTTGAACTACTTCAACATTTATGCAGATGACCTCACGCAAACTTTACACCAGTCCTTCCATATGAGACAAACCGCCATCGTAAGTGGACTCTGAAAGATTGTTCATATTGCGGCAATTACTATTTAGCATGCAAAGTCCAGGAGCTGCGAGTAGCGGTTTAGGGATATTTTCTGCGCTAACGAAGCTTGCATCGCAAAGTTTTTGACACTCTTATCATGAATTTAGATCTTGTCGTTATACTTTAATTTTGAGGGGAAATAGCTGAAACGGCGTCGTTTGAGTTTACCTCAAACCCTTTGATGGAAATCTGAGCTTGATTGTTCGTCACTGTTCAAGCTTTAGAAGTAGAAGCTAGTGCACGTAGTTTATTCACTAGCGTAAAACCTACAAAGGTCGCTGGAAATGATATATTTCAATGCTACCTCGATACTACACTACGAAACGTTTTATCTCTTTCCACACAAGCGATCCTAGCTGTAGATCTAAAGAATTTGTTTAGGAGGTGACATTATTCCAGCTCTCTCTTGCTTGAATTCCATTGAACCATCTGTCCACGTGTGGGAACTTCTCAAAAATATCAGCATGGCCAAGATTCTTGACCATGGTACCATACGGCAAATGGTATAGATCAGCGAGAGTTATCTTATTGCCAGCAAGGTAAGGCTGCTTTGCCAGAATTTTCTCCTGAAATACATAATCAGTCAGCCTGTCTTTACTACACGGTCTTTCAGTCGAGAGAAAGTGATATGTACCAGGATGGGATGTGGGATTTCTCTGCTTCGGAATGGGAAAAGAATAGTCTGGGGATGCTTACATATACTGCCAACGTCTCTTTGAGGTTTTGGAGGTGATTAGCAACCTTAGTCTCATCCTAGAGGAGATTTAGCATATTTCTTGTCAGTTTCGTTCGTGATTCTGATATGATAAGCTCTTCAAGACGCGATAAATACAGAGAAGTGCCACTGAGATGCTCTGTTACCGAAAACGAGAACACTGGAGAAGAAAAGAAATGGGGATTCTTACTGGAGCGCCCAACCCTTTGGCACTAATCAGGTCAGCATTATTTTGGCTCACCAGTGTGGTACTCACGGCTTGAAAACCTTCTCAAATGCAAGTCCCTCTGCAGCTGGATTGAAGTAACTTGTTTCTAAAGAACAAGCCTATACCTTGTAAGCATTTTCTCTTTGTCAGCTTTCTTATACGCACTTGCTCGAACAAACCATACGCCTTAAGCTCCCTGGTTGAAGGTAGCAATTCCGCCCCCTTGCTCTCATATTTAGCGGCTAAGTACTTCGAAATTGCCCTCGATTCATAAATCAAATATCCATCGTCCTCTAGAACTGGAATCTTGCCGAACGGCTGCATCTTCTCCTTGTATTCGGCAGTTTTGTGCTCGCCCTGGAAAATTGCGATTGTATGAAGCTGGTACTCGACACCAAGTTCCTAGGTGCCTCGAACATTAGTGATGAGAGAATTGGCCTTAATTTAGGTGTAAGATACCTCAAGAGTTGTAAGAACTCTTTGTGTGCATGTGCTCTTCTTTACACCATGAACGATTGGAACCATTCTGAATCAATTTGTGGATTTTTATGAAGTTAGAGTGTAATGAAGAACGTGGATTTTGATTTTTCAATTAAGGTAGAGTGTGTGACTTTTATATTCTAAAGAAGTATGATCTATGAATTAGAAACGAGTCTAACTGAAGAAATCCGAACGATTTATGTAAGAAATCCGAGTTTATGCAAAATTATATTTAGCCGGTACGGGGACGCTTAATCACTTCTTACAACTCGATTCCACTGTTAGAAATCGCGACGCAGAATTGGCTTTAAAGTCCTGTGGAACCCATGGATTACTTGAAATCCGACGGACAGCCTGGAAGAATCCGATGTCACATGACTAGATCCCTTTTGGACTGGAATTTGAAAAAAGGACATTGAGCGGGTGCACTGGACGATTGGCAAGATTTGCCTGCAATTCCTTCTCTTGCATCATCATAGATTTAGCATGACTATTGGCTTTCAAGTCAAAGTCGAGAGACTCTTTCGATAAAAAATTACTTGAAATGGAATGGCTCTGCCAAGCCGGGAAGATGCAGAACAGCGAGGGATGACGAAACTATCCTTGATATGAGTAGGAGCGCGTCCATCAAAAAGGCTAGATATCTGATGCATCTTTCTTAGCCTCCTCTGCTTGTTTATTGTTCATGAGCCTTCAACACACCGCGATGTCCCAATAAAGAACATGTGACCTCATGTTCTGCTGCAGAGGAAAAAGAATATCTGAAACGGGCCGCTTCCTCTCCTCCCTCAAACATTCGACTTCCACCTCGACACTTGCATGCTCTTTCAGATATTTCAGGGCCATGACGGACGCCAGAGATTTCTCACCCAGATCTGCCACGCCAGACCAGACATCCCATGTGAGCTTCGATATCGAAGCAGGCCGACCCCTTAGCACTAGCAGCCAACACCGGCCGTTATCTATTCGCTCCGAAGGCGACCTTAAAACACCCGGTATCTCACCAATACTTTTGCGAAGGCAGACTCGAAATAACACCAATTTATTCTCAACAGTCTAGAACCAAGCTGTTAGACCTAATTGGCGTCCGGGTCAGGAACCTGGTCTTGATCCATCGAAGCCTAATGGCGGAAGAGCTCAGACACTCCCTAATGTACCCTCTCAAATCACGGTTGTGGACTATAGTGAAGATGATATGGTGATGCAGGATTTCAACAATGAACAATTCCTTGACTTCTTGAAGAGACCTCAAGAGCCTTGGATTAAGTGTCGCTGGATCAACGTCAATGGTCTTTCGTGGGACGTGATAAAGGCGCTTGGCAAAGAAAAAGGCCTCCACAAATTAGCTCTTGAAGACTTGGTTAATACCAATAATCGGACGAAAGCCGATTGGTATACCAATCATACCTACATTGTCCTTACCTTACAAAAAAAAGTGGGGCCCTTTGAAGCTTGATTTATGTGTTCTAATTCGAATCTTTAGGCTCGTGCATCTACACCCTGATGCGGTAGACATTGATTCTGATGACGACTCAGTTGATTCCATTGGAGGAACGAAGAGGCGCAGAGGCTTTTCAAAACGAATACACAAATTACTCTTTGGCTCCAGAATAAAGAAGAAATATGATGAGAAGAGGCAAGATATAGATATCATTGGGGGCGTACATGGTAAGTCTGTTCTTATAGAGGATCGTCTCCTCAGCGCCAATATCTCTTCTCTGAATTGAAAATTCCACGTTCTAATTTGTTTCTAGATCCAAATAAAAACGTCATAACTGGCCATACGGACGGTCTAGTTGGAGGTCCTACCCAGAAGCTTCGATCACTTCAGGTACATTATTTGGCTTGAGAGCCACATTCTAAGATAGGAATTTTCATCAAAACTATACTGACATACTGGCAGCGCTATCATGGAGGCCCGAATCAAGAACGTATGGCATACATGGAGGCTCACTCTCCGCTATCAAAACGAAGGCTAGCCGTCTGTGCAGAACAAGTGTCGATATTTATCACAAGTGATAACTGCGTCATTAGTTTCTTTGAATCAAGTGCCGACGACATTGAAGAGCCTATTCTCCATCGGTTGGACTCTCCCGAAACCATTCTACGCAAAAGCTGTGATCCGAGTATGCTCTGCCAGGCGGTAATGGATGCGATTATCGACTTGGGCATTCCTGTCATTTCCGCTTACGAGGATGTCTTGGGAGAGCTCGAACTGGACGTCCTCACAGAACCTGATATAAAACACACGAGCACACTTTACATACTTACAAGTGAAATTTCAATGATGCGTACCTTCTTAAGCCCAATTAACACGCTTATCAATTTGTTGAGAGATCACAAGAGCGCCGCCATGAACCCCGGTGCTAGCGGTCGGAACGATGCAAAAACAGGTATTAAGATAAGTCCGTTGGCACAAACCTATCTAGGAGATGTCGAAGATCATATTATTCTCATGACAGAAAGTCTCGACCAAATGAGAAGATCATGTGATAACATGATAGATCTGATATTCAACACTATCTCAGCCTATCAAAACGAATCAATGAAAAAGTTGACGGTTGTAACGATTATATTCTTGCCATTATCTTTCCTAACTGGATTGTAGACTTCCCTTCAATTCATCACAGCGAGAGCTATTTCTGGGAAATTGCAGCACCTGTTGCAGTTATTGTATCTCTCTTCTTGATGAGAGATGTCCTGAAATGGTGGTTCCAGAAATTTCTGCAAAGAAGGGGAATCTCGAGAAATAGGAAAGGGAGGTTGGATAGGGAGGCTAAAGCGAAGAGGAACAATTGAAAGTAAAGCACTTAGTTCTCCCCCTTGGAAAGGGTTAACGCTAAAGTGTCACTGCATTTGATAGTTGGGATATTTCTTCTCAGGAGGAAGCATTTGAATAGTGTATAAGTGTGTTGAGCGACCCCATCTTCGTCAAGTACCAGCCCCGAAGCAAAGCAGGCGCCTTGTATTTTACAATCTTAGAGTAGATACGCCGCGAAAGTGTGCGATGATTTGGTTATTACACTGATCTCTGCCCCCGTAGCAGAGACGAAAGTTTCGTTTATAAGGCAAGTCAGCATACCGCTTAAGAATATGGGGGTTTGATTTGATATATATCTTCTCATCATTTAATATACTTCTATGTTAGAACAATCACCACACCGAGGAAGGCTCAGTCCTTTCTACCCAGGAAATGGAAACACGGCCGGACTTCGATAGCCATTCTGATCCACGCTTTGGACCCCAAACTCGACATTATCCTTACTCAATCCCACCGTGGCGACGGCCACGTCCCCAACCGCGATTACATGAGTCCAGAACGGCTGGTCGCTTGGCCGCCACACTATCTCATATCCCGTCGCGCCGACGACCTTCTCCCACCTCATGGTGCTATTATTCGTCAACACGCTCGCATCCATGGATACGTTCTTGGGGCTATCCGGGCCATTGGCGAGACTCCACGCCGCGGCTCCCGTCACCTTTCCCACGCGACTGATGTAGAAGTAGTCGCAGAACTCGGCTAGGTCACCATACTGAATTCCGTCGGCGACGCGCACGTCTTGGTGTTGATGGTTGAAGGATTCTCGCGGCTCCGTGAACCGTGCTGCTGGGTAGCCAGCGGCGAGGAAGGAGAGGTGATCGCCCCCTCTCAAGTATCTATCGGCCCTGTACACGGTCTCGACAGACATGCCCGTCACGTTATTGCTGGCTACGTCGCGAGTAAAGCGGCCCAGTTGGCGTGAAGGGGAATCATTCTCTCCGCCTATGGAGAGACGGGCAGCCGCCAGTGTTGCGGTCTCGTTGGAAGGAATGCCTTGGGTGAAGAGGCGAATGATGGAGGAGGAGTTTGTCCCGTCTTCTCCCATAGGTGAGCCTACTATGTCGTTCGTCCACATGCCTTGAACATTGGCCGAAGCGTTGGCAAGAACGCTGGCCATGTAGGCGCTGCCGTAAAGACCTTGTTCTTCGCCAGCAACCGCCGCGAATACCATCGTTGCTGCTGGTCGATGAGATGCCATGATTCTCGCCAGCTCCATCGAAATGGCCACACCTGAAGCGTCATCGTCCCCTCCTGGCGCATCGTCGAGATAATTCATTACATCGGTATTCCTCGAG
Organism: Arachnopeziza araneosa; assembly: GCA_003988855.1. Classification (NCBI taxonomy): domain Eukaryota; kingdom Fungi; phylum Ascomycota; class Leotiomycetes; order Helotiales; family Arachnopezizaceae; genus Arachnopeziza; species Arachnopeziza araneosa. Next base: position 223,638 of record QYAI01000024.1, read on the forward strand.
TCATAGTGTCCGCTCACAACAACAATCCTATCCGGATCAATAGACCCTCTTAAAGTGGCTATGATGTTGCTTATGTTGGTTGGAGTAGAGATCCTACTCGCAACCGGCTGTATATAACTCTGAAGCTGCACCGTCATCCATCCCTCACTCTTCTCTGCATATCCCTGGTACTCTTGCAACAGCCAATCTCTCGCCGCGCCAATGCCCCTCTCCGGATCCGTCTGCGAGCTCTGTGTATGTCTCGTCCCGAACGAGACCAGCTTCTCAACGATGGCTTGGATGCGGACGGGGTCAATCCGCCCCAGCATCTCGCCCAGCTCGGCATCAGGGAGCTGTGCTTCGTACGGCGCCCCCGGCTGGTTGGTCGGCCAGGCAGCCGCGGCACACGAGTCTGTAGGGAAGGCCATCGCCCCGACGCTCGCGTTCGAGATCCGGACCTGGTTGCTGCCATGGCACGCTGCTGCCAGGCCCACCAGCAGAGCAATCGAGTACGGGAGTGAAGAGAGCATAACCAAAAAGCACTTCTGCACGACCGCTGCTCTGAGACTGGATCCGGGCCGTTTTTATACCGCAGCAACTCCGTCCGTAGCTCCACGACGCGTCTCTCGATCCGCGTCTCTTGTAGATGACGGACGTCCCTACAGGTAGACGGCACTTGATATTGCAGAGGGGTAGAGAGGCTGAAAAGGGAAGCTCGATGAGCTGGTATTTACCCGGATAAGATGTAGAGATCTGATGCCAGAAGACCTTCTCGCTCGTGAAGGAACAAAACGTATAGCTCAACTAAACAATAGACCTTAGAGAGTTGTAGAGGCTATTGTAGTTATCTTAATGTTTGATGACTTTTATGAAAAATCCTCATTTCCAACGTGAGAGTTATTACAACCTAGGAGCTTAACTGTAACCATTAGGCTTCGTCGATATTTAGAAGTAGCATGAGCTCTTCATTGCTCCTTCATTTCAGTATTCATTCTATCAAATTCCTAACACCAACCAGACCGGGTATTAATAAACGCTCAACTAGCAATCAAACCTCCTAATTTCATATCGCGTCTCATCTTCTCACCTTTATTTTCTCACCTTTGGCCCATGGACCTTTATTCCTCCGTAACCACCAACACTTCTCCAGACGCTCTCACCAACTCTTGTTGGCAACTTTCTGCCCCGTAGCCGCTGGTCTACAAGCCACATACCAACCACAAACTCTTCTCTTTCCAGGCTGCCATGCCCTGTCCTGTCAACGAGAGCATAGACTTCCTCAAGGGTATCTGCGTTCAACCTACTCCTTGACCACACATCTTTCACCACAAGACTACACACTCTATCTGACTCCTCGTCTCCAAGCCACAGGCCACGATTGGATGCCCACACCGCTTCATACCTCTTCCTCTCTCGCTCGGTGATTGAATCTCTCCAACGTTTGCGATCCCCCTCATTGTGTTTATGAGGATGCTTCTTGACCAGACTTTTCTTCCCTCTTCTTTTCTCCCCTTCATCTATAGAATCTTTGCTCTTCGCTTTCCGTAGCGTAGCCTTCATCCCAACCTGTTTTGCAGGACTAGGCGTTCTACTTGAATCTTTAGAATGGTGGAAGATGTGATTACGTCCTGTTTTACGAGCAGGCGGTACAGGGGGGTATTTATTGAAGTTTGAGAGTGATTTTGAGGGCGAAACGGCACGAGTTGAAGCAAGAGATGAGGCTACGATCGCATTTGCCATGGAATCGATTGTTGCATTAGTGGAAGGAAGGGAACTGGTAGATCTGGAGGTGAGACGCCGTTGCTCGGCAAGAGTAGCGCGAAATGAGGGACGATGTTCCGCAGGCTCTGTGTATTGGGAGGAAGCGGAGACGAAAGAATCTTCTGAGGATGCATCATCTTCAGGCGACTGCAGTGCTTTGGCCTGGTAGGGTGGTTTAGGGCCTGAAGGAATTGGGATGGGTTTGGAAGTTGGAACAAAAGGTTTGCGGTTGTTTGGTGGTGGATTAGGAGTACTTGGTTTTGGAGGGAAGTATTCTGTCATAGGACGAGCTAAAGCAGGATTTGGTGACCTGATTTCGGGTTTGGAGACTTTTCGTGGCATATTCCTTACGGGCGAGGGAGATTGCGTTCGCACTGAGATCGTCGATGGATCTCGACGCGGTGCGCTCTTCACGGTTACTGAGGTGTTAGATCTCTCGAGCGGCAACTTCTTCCCTTCCTCAGAGTTCCCTTCGAACATCCCAATCAAGCCTTTCATAGGAGGGGCAGGAGTTGCATCCACCAGATCTGAGCTAGAACCACTTCTGATACTCGGAGACCGCGTAAATGTCTTCCTAGCCTCGACTTGCTGGCCCGTGGGATTTGGACTAACACTTGGAGACCTGCTCGCTGCAAGTGTTGCAGCTATAAAACTAGCCGATCTTGGTCCGTCCCCCGGCGTTCCTGGAGGCTGTAGAAGCCCGTTTGCACTAAGACGATTCAGCTTGTGCTGTCCGACGCCTCCTGTGTATGACCCTCCACCAACACTAGATCCAGTATTCTGGTATCTTAACCGCAAGTCCTCGCCCGACGCTGCCGAGAGAGCTGACATCCCCGAGGGCTGCCGTCCTCCACCAGCCTTTGTAGCGGCAGCCAGAGCCCCATCGTGAACGTCGTTATTTCCCACGCCAACCTCGATATTCGGCTTCGGTTTGGGTTTGGGCCCTATGGGCGGTTTCTTGCTGGCAAAGGCTAGAGCTGCTCCGCGCAGGGCCGCGGACTGCGCAGCGGAGCGTTCATTGTTGACGCTACCGTTCTGCATCGAGCCGGGTGGCCTGGAAGAGATGGCCAGGCATGGAGTGTGTTATCGCATTTCGTACAAATACCTAGGTGCTTCAGGTTGTGGAGAAGTGAGGGTAGAAGTTAGACGTTTGATGTTAAACCGACAAGGCTGACATGGATGAGTCAGGTGACGTGGATGATCAGATTACTCAACTACTTCAATCTCTTCTTCAATCTTGAATGATCTAGCCAGACATGATCAGAGTTCTTGAAATTCCATTGAGCCAAGTAGACGAAGAATGGAAGCTGCTGGGTTGCTAGCTTTCTGCGTCGCTACGAGGCTGATGAATCTTACCTAAATTTAGCTTCATGGCTGGTTTCAATACTCAGGCAGCGCTACCAGCAAAGATGTTGTACTTGACCTCTTACTAGGAAAGGTTAAAATACCTTCTCGTACCATTGACAAAGGTATCAGGTGGTCTAGGGATCGCAAATTGGACTAGATAAAGATCCTCAAATCTTGCTTTCGCTGAAGTCTACACTTATACAATATATACATATTCTTCCAAGCCAGCGCCGTTCCTATAATCCATCGTCCATGCAATGCCAACGCCTAACCGGATCAGAATGAGAAGATGCATGCCACTCGATTCCTTCATCACAAGTTTCATCTAAAATCAAAGAAATCCTCTCGCTATGCATAAAAACGTTGCGCCGCAATGCCCTCTTATCCAAACCAAACGCCCAGGTAGATTCTAACGTAACATCAGTGCCTTCTCGCACTTTTCAAACACGTAATTGATAGTCCTTGCAAACCCAAGGCTGTGATGTGATGCATCGCTCCGAGAAGAAACCCCATCTCACACCGACTAAATGTACTCTTAAGAAATTGAGTTGACTGATTCCCTGCTAGCTCCCAGACCGGAAAACCATGCCGGGTCATCCGGAGTGGATACGATCATCCTCGGACTTCATACTCGGCTGAGGGAATATTCTTCTCCTGCTGGGGACGGTGAAACTCCGCTCACGTGAAGGTTCCTTCCGGGTCAACATGCCGTGGCCAACACAGAAGGAAATAGATGATCACGCCACAAGAAACTCGACGGTGAAGGCTCTAAATGGCTCTTGTGTGGCACGTTTTAGGCGAAAATAGGTCCCTGGTCCCCTGACTTGGCATGCAGCAAAACGAAAGAGACCCCTGAAGATCCCGCAAGGCGCGGTACCTGGCATCACGGACTTCGGAGCGCATGTTTTTGAAAGAAAATTGCTATTGGTCCATTAAAGTAGTAGAATGTCTGCAGTTGAATGCGCAGTCAAAGCCAGCGGTGGGAAGTGGTCCACCAAGCCCCGAGCGGTTGAAGCGAAAGACCCTGAACGGCGGAGTGCGTCGGAGAGGTCTGTCTGATGATTTTGGAAGGGTTCAAGTGGGACCAACTTTCTTCTAGAAGGTCGGGAATGCACACATCAGTTGATGTCATCCAGCGACCGCATGCCGAGTTGGTGCTACGTAATTGCGACATCTCTGATAGGTGAAGAGACTGGGCCCAGGAACACGCCACATTCAGTTTGTCATAGGAACCCATCTGACTGGAACGCCGTTGGGGGCTATTTCGTAGGGCTTGGTCGGTGGTTTCCTTGGTGGTAACGCCCATCTGGCTCGTCCAGGTTTCTGGTCATCCAGCTTGCCTCGCTTCCGCATGAGCATCTCCATCACTGCCACCCTGATGAAGTCACTATTCTCGCGCATGTCCCTCTGTCGCGCGAGCGGTCCAGCGGCCACCTCCGCAAGACTCTCGTCGGGTCCGGGCTGTGTCCGGCGACTAATGACACTTGGGGTCTTGGTTTTGCTTGATCGGGAGACCCTGTAGGTTTGCATCTGGATGGATGCCGTACACTCTGGCGACCTCATGGTTTGAGCCTGAGAAGAGGGCACATGAGCTTCGATGGGGGCGTTGGTGGTGGGATTCAAGTATCGACGCAGGGCTGGCGTTGGCGTATCCTCTAACAACGGTGGCATGCGTTCGTCCGTGAAGGGTACTCTAGGATCGATAGATATAATGGATCGTGTAAGGAAATCGTCCGGGGTTAAAATTGGCGTTGTCAGATTTGAGAATGACCTTGCTGCCGACCTCAGAGCCCGTAGTGAAGCTGTTAAATTTGACTTGAATGCAGATTTATGCCGGGATGGTTCCTTCTTGGTCTCTAGTTTCTCGCTATCTTTGGTCAACGTCTTCTGAAAAACTCGGAAATCTAAATCCTCGAGGTCGATTTCTGGTGCATATAACGGATGGTCATTGGATGAGCACTCTTGTGGTGATGTATATGAATGCTGCCTTCGTGATCTCTTGCTTCGAGGAGATGCGGATCCAGGCGTAAGCAGGGAGGTTGCAGAAGGTGATTCGTGAAGGGAGTCATCATCTAAAGACGGCATGGATTCGCTGGACAGAGTTCGGGTAGACATGACTGATTCCTGACCGGTTTCGCTCCCAGCAATATCTTCATCTTCCTCTGGTGGGCTGAGAAGAAAGTCAAGTGGACTCTTGCCCAACGACATTCCAAATTCCTTTTCAGAAACACCAGTGTGTTGCATGATAGCATCGACAGTCAAGCGTTGACCAGCGCCACTTCGAGCTCGTATACTGCCGTTCTTAGGCGGAGGGATCGCAGTAATTGCGAGAAGCGCAGCGACGGAGGGAGGCAGCGCATCTGGAGAATGGATATCTCGAGAGCGTCGTTCCTTCCTACCACTGCTTCGCTCTTTCCGAACCTGCGGTCTCTTTCGCTCGTCATGGCGCATTGGAAGTGGGATTATCAAAGGCGAGGAGGGAGTGGTCGGTCGTGACTCGGTAACGGTTGTCGACACTCTGTCTTTCTCTCGCATGTCTGACTTCGCCGACGACTTGTTCTTGCGCTCGTCCAAAGGTCGATCATAACTTGAGTCTCTTGGTTTGGTGAAAAGAAAGCTCCTAGGTTGCAGCATCATGATTGCGGATAGCCCAAGGCTAGAGCCGTTTACCCACCCAAACCCGATTACTTGATGGAAACCGTGCTCGGACTTTTCGAAATTTGGGTCTTGAGACTGGAATAGTGTTGACTTTAACGTGACGTCTCTGAAACGGGCCGTTGTTGCCCTTATCGGAAGGAGGCTTTGTTGGCAATGATACGTCTTGACGGAGTTGGGGCTCTGTGAGGCATCTCAGAACTAAAATGTTCTGGTCCTTGGATCCGAACCACAAATGCGAGGAGATGAGAGGACGAGGAGATGAGAGGACGAGGAGATGTTCGTGTCGAGAAGGAGCAGAGACGGTTGGTATGATGTGGTTCAAGGCAGAAGGTAAGCTGATTAGAGATGTGTACAGTACAGTACTGTAGGGGATGGGCCGGTCCTTATCTCTCCCAGAGTCGCGTGTCCGTTGATGGGGCCCCAAGCCGCAAGTCCCTAGAGAACGGGTGATGACCACGGGAAGTTACAGGACGAAAAGTCGCCTTGCAAGCCCTGGAGAAGTTTAGCTGTGCGTGTGCGAAGTTGCGCGACTATTGCGATGGGGTCTTGATTCTTTTCTGCCCTTGAAAGTGAAAAATTCAACGAAAAAGGAAGTCGTGGCAGCTTCTCAGCGCTGAATCGCTGTTGTCTCCCACGCTTCCTTCAGCATCATACGGGGGCACCGTGTGCACCAGCACCAGCACCAGCACCAGCACCAGCACCAGCACCCGCCAATTCCAGCTGGCTGCTTCACCCTGCCCGGCGTGTCGGTCGTGGGGGAGGGGGGGGGGGGGGGGGGGGGCGGGGGTCCCCGGATCCTCGACTGCTGATTCCACGGGTCTCACAGTGTCGTCGCTCTGGGCTTCCCAGAAGGGCAAGAAATGGCAGCGCCCTTTTGAGATGACGGTAATCGACCCAAGGCCCGGTGGGTCGATGGGCGTCGGCCACGCACCATCATTGGATTGCCAGATCTCGGTTCCCGGAATGGATAACGCAGGACAACTCTATTTCACGATTCTATCACGTTGGTGGGCTGAAGCAGAATGGCCGGTCCCCTTGGCAGACTGAACAGAGAACTGGCAGCTTGCCCAAGTTGCTATCGTAGTTGCATCTCCTGCCCCGGCACTTCCTTGCTCTGGCCATGTTTTTTTTCTTGTGGGGTCGTGAGCCTAAGACACGTCACTGCTCGGAGCAGAAGAGGGTTGGACACAGCCTGCCCGGAACGGAGCCAGGACGTAGGCTTCCGTGCGACTCGGCATCTCCTCCATGGCAGGCCAAGACCAGCCCAACACATCCATCCGCTCAGCCTTCCGCGCGCAGATTCACCTGACATATTTGGCTATTCAAGACACGCCCGGCAATATTGATTCTCGTCGACAGCTCCTTGCCGTTGGTCTCTGCCCCTACACCGCTGAAGTGTCAAGGAAGTACATGCGCAGCAGCATTCCCCCCCGTCAAGGCTCGCCATATCGAGGCCTGTGCGAGTCTTCTTCCTCTGACCCTTCCATCCCGAAGATCTCAAGAAGCCGTCCCGAGTTGGTGTACCACTGCAGTGAATGGAGCCCCCCATCCATTATGACCTATCACTTCGCTTCTCATCCCACCCTCACAGCCTAATTTGTAGCGGTCCTGCAGCTGTCCATTTTCGATGAAGCCTTATCAATGACAGGTCAGATCATGCTTCGGCCCCGTCGGGAAATGCTTAATAGTCTGCACAAGCGCTGTTTGTTTGTCTTGCCATGAGCTCACGCGCACAGGAAGACTTCTTCCTTTGATATATGTTGACCCAATCCTCTCTTCGTAAGGAAAAATTGCCAGGCTTCTGCTTGAAAGTTGGATTATTGGTCGGTGCGCCAATTTCATTCTCTGGAGCGAGTGGGATTGTTGTGAGGAGAGTCGAAATTGCCTCGAGATGGCTAAAGAAGTTGTACTCTCTGACAGCATCGTTTGCTTCAAAGGCAAGAATACTTCCCAATCATCTCTGGTTCTTAAAGTCATCTGGTTACCATCCCACATCCTTTCGGCTATACCGCAATCGAATCACTCCTCTCCGGCTTGAATCCACTTCCCTCTGTCTACATCAGACTACGTCAGGTTTGAAATTTCGACACACTAACACACTACTTCCTTCCGGTTTCTAATAAACCCACAGTCTCCTCGGAGCTATCAGAAGCAACTTTGACTCTTGAATTAAAGAGATAGGTTGTTCGTACCAATCATGTACATGCATGGTTTTTTCTTGTAGATCTTGAAATGAAGAACGCTTGACCGCCAAAGGCGATCTCCGGATTCCGCTAAAGATCCTTTCTCGCTCTGGCAAAAACGCAGTTCAAGAAGTTGGTCTCTCGGTGTTCTGAAAATATACTAGGATCTTCATTTAGGGCTCGCGGGCGTGGCGTTCTTAAAATGCCTAAAAGAGCCATTTTACCAGCTTTGTGTCACCACTTGGCGCGCACGCGCCGAGGTAATTCACTCACCATCAGTTTCAGTGTCAAACTATACTTTGACAATCACAAGGAGAATGCAGTATTGACAAGAACGTGATGTAGTTGTGCCGCAGCTGAGTTTGAGAACTACTACCACCGAGCTTTAGATGCACAAGATGCACACTCAAATCATCTTGGTCCCTCGGCTCTATTAAGATCACTTGCCAATACCAATTGATGAGAGATGACGACGGGTGGGCTTGGAGCTTCCATGATGATTGAGGTCTGAATGGTCCGATCTGTCGCTCTCAATAAGAGTACTGTGCTGGCAATTATACTGCGTGTACAATATGTAGAGAAACGATCAAGAAGGGTCCCCGAAGATGGAACTAGCAGTGCACAGAATCAGAGCCTGGTCTCACGTGATACCGTGACACTGTTGCCTTGGACCAGCGCGATGCAACTTCATCTCTTCGTGAAACGCGACTGACATTTCAACTTTTCCCTTGGCTTCTGTTTCTTCAAATGAGCTAATTGATCAATGTGTGATAATTGAAACAATTCACCGAATCTTTAAACTCAATAATCCGACCAGCGCAATCGGAAGATTTCCACGATGAGTCAAGGTCAAAAAGAGCCAGACGCCGAGGCCCAATATGACGATAGAATCCAATATTCTAATGGCCCATTAACCATAGACGAGCTAGATGAGAAGTGAGTACGGCCACAAAATGGTGATGACCACTGCTAAAAACTTCCAAAGATATCATCAACGACCCCGTAATCACTCAAAGACGTTACCATTTCATGAGCTTTTCATATCCCTATTCAACCCCTTGAATGACAACAAGAAACGTCCAACTGGGCCAACGGTTGGCAGAGCAAAGCAAGGACCACATGGCTCGTCTAACTTGTCACCTCATGAGCAAAGGCGAGTGATTATCGAACGGTTCATTTCGAGATGGAGAAATGAAGTAGGCAATGATTTCTACCCTGCCCTACGTCTCATCCTGCCCGAAAAAGACCGGGATCGTGCTATGTATGGTCTGAAAGAGAAGGCCATCGGGAAGCTCATTGTGAAGGTTCTCAAGCTGAATCCGCATTCGGAGGATGCCCAGAATCTTCTCAACTGGAAATTACCAGGCCAAACTTTAGCAAGCAGAATGGCAGGGGATTTTGCCGGAAGATGCTATGAAGTCTTATCCAAAAGAGCGATGAGGCAAGACGTGGGGAATATGCGGGTAGCTGAAGTCAACGAACTACTCGACAAGCTTTCCAAAGTTTCAAAAGAAGAAGACCAGTTACCTATTTTCGAGCAATTCTACAACAAGATGAATGCTGACGAAATACTGTGGCTGATCCGTATCATATTGCGACAAATGAAAGTTGGTGCTACCGAAAAGACGATCCTTGAAATTTGGCACCCAGATGGTGAGGCCTTGTTTAATGTATCATCCAGCCTACGACGAGTGTGCTGGGAGCTGACCGACCCGAGCCATCGTCTGGAAAGCGAGAAAGCTAGTATTACTCTTATGGAGTGTTTTCAGCCTCAGCTCGCACAATTTCAGATGCATTCTTTTCAGAAGATGATTGATAAGCTTGGCTGTACAGAAGAGGATCCAGAATTTTGGATCGAAGAAAAGTTGGACGGAGAGCGGATGCAACTGCATATGACAGAGGACGACAATATAGACGGTGGCCGTCGATTCATATTTTGGTCCAGGAAAGGAAAAGATTACACGTACCTATACGGCAATGGATTTGAAGATGATAACTCGTCTCTAACACGTTTTATTACCGAGGCGTTTGACCTCCGCGTCAAAAATATCATTCTGGATGGCGAAATGATTACTTGGGATCCAGAGACAAACACCATGGTAGGATTTGGTACACTAAAGACTGCTGCATTGTCAGAACAACGTAATCCATTTGACACCAGCAAGATTCGACCTCTGTTTCGTGTATTTGATTGCTTATATCTCAACGACGAGAACCTGACTCGATATATGCTCAAAGACAGACGGAAGGCTTTGGAAGGAGCCGTCAAGGACGTCCACCAACGAATAGAGATCCATAAATACCAGAAAGCAACACAAGCAAGTGAGATTGAGCCACAGCTGCGCAAAGTTGTTGCCGAAGCATCAGAAGGACTTGTGTTAAAAAATCCGAGATCCATGTATAGACTAAACAGTCGAAATGATGACTGGATGAAAGTCAAGCCTGAATATATGACTGAGTTCGGAGAGTCACTCGACTGTGTAATCATCGGTGGTTATTTTGGATCTGGCCATCGAGGGGGCAGACTGTCCTCGTTTTTGTGCGGGCTTAGAGTCGACAAGAACCATATTGAAAAGGGTATACACCTGTTCCTTTAACGTAATTAAAACTAATTATATTTCTTAGGTGCCAATCCCATGAAATGCTTCTCGTTCTTCAAAGTTGGTGGCGGTTTCAGAGCTGAAGATTATGCCAAGATTAAACACTACACAGATGGAAAGTGGATGAACTACGATCGAGATCGCCCACCAACAGAATTCATTGAATTGGCTGGTGGTGACCGGCAACTTGAACGACCGGATCAGTGGATCAAGCCTTCTGACTCTATCGTTATTGAGGTAAAAGCCGCTTCTGTTGGAGGTTCGGAATCTTTTGCCACTGGGTTCACTCTGCGATTTCCACGATTTAAGAGGGTTAGAGAAGATAAGACTTGGCACGATTCACTCACGATCTATGAATTTGTAGACTTGAAGGCAAAAATGGAGGCCGAATCGAAAGAGAAAGAATTCAAGATTGATACAAAACGAAGAATCACGAAAAGACTCAAAAAAGAGATTACCGTAGCTGGTAACGACAGTAAAATAAAGACCAAGTATGCCGGTCCTGAGACTAAGATTTTCGAGGGCTTAAGCTTTTGCGTGATGAGCGAAATGCTGCATCCCATAAAGAAAACAAAAGCCGAGATCGAGCAAATCATCAAGGTTAACGGTGGAAACATTTTCCAAAGCCCTACAGCCAAAGAGAATATCGTATGCATTGGAGATAAGAAGGTTGTCAAGGTCGCTAGCTTGATAAAAGGCGGCCATACCAGCATCGTAAAGCCATGCTGGATTCTGGACGCAGTGAAACAATCTGAGATCGATGGACCGGAGAGACAACGGTTCTTGGTTCCTTTCGAGCCAAATCACATGTTCCATATACCCCAAGACCTCCGAGACGATATCGAGAATAGCGTGGACATGTACGGCGATAGTTATTCAAGAGATGTTACCCCAGAAGAATTAAAACAGATGATGAATGATATGATACACCCAAAGCACTCCTCATTTTCCGCTGATGACTTCCTAGTCCAGCTGGAAGAGCATGGAAATGGGATTGGAGATATATCCAGCTCAATGTTCAGGAGACATGTGGCTTGCTTTCTACCAGCCAGTGTTAATGATGCCGAGCAAAATTTAGAGTATCAACTTGCAAAGAACCAGTTCATGTTTGGAGGTGGTATCGTGGCTTCCGAAACGCATGATGAGAGGATTACTCACTATGTTGTGCTTCATGAATGTCCTGAAGAGGTCAAACAATTGCGCGCTACAATATCGCAACTGCAAAAAAAGCTCCCTAGAATCGTTAGCATTGATTGGCTGCGAGACAGTTGGGCTGAGAAGACCCCACTAGATGAGGAGCGATTCACCATCTTGGTTTAAGCCATTTCTGGGAATAGAATAGCTGAATGATAGCCTGTCATTAGATGCGAATCGTCAAATCAATGAAGGAAATCATTTATACTGCATCCGCGGAAGAGAAAATGCAATCTCACAGATACCTCCTTCTGACTCGATGGATAATATTCCTCAAATAAGTTAAACTTCACTCATCTGGAAAATCTCCTTTTGAGTGACTGTCAGACTCGGAAGGGCTGAGCCTTACGTTCAGCTGAATATGCTAAGCGAGTACCCCCTTTTCTTAAGCGAGAGTTTATGAATATCACACCAAGCACCTCCTCGATGACCCGCCATCCAAATCATCGAATATTAATCACTGAGACCAGGAAAACCGCTGTATCTAAAGTATTCAGGAAGAAATCCAAAACTAGTAGTCATTTAGGAAAAGTCATCTACTGGGCCTTGGAAATGATGGTGGTCATGTGAACATTGACAATTCACCATACTTCTACACTCTTACCGCATTGATGGTTAGCCAGCTACGATGCTCAATATCACAAAATTGTTCCTTGAACATGGATGGTTCTAGTTGAGAATTCGTCTCTCCTACATCAGAGTTCTATGGTGAGGTGTTCAATCGTGCAGCGAAAGTGTGAGAACTCTGAATCTTCCCCTTTTCTCCCATCATTCGACCCGAACAAAACTCCTCGCCTCATCACCGAGTGTGAATCATTCCATTCGACGTCAACTTCACTCGCCTCGAAGCCCTTCCTGTTGTCGGATCCTCGAGTCCACCACAATAGCTGATCCACAATAGCGAAAAGACCATGATTCACAATAGCAAACGTGTCGTAACCACGCTCTCGAGGCAGCATAGATAAGCTCCTCCGTCACCTTCGGCTTGTAGTATCGTCTGGTTTCTCTCTCGACGCTGCACAACTCACGGATCTTCTGCATGAATTTTACGCCGTGACGTTCGACTCGGAATACTCTTCACTTGTTTCTTTCTCCAGGCGTCACTCAAAGTCTGGGTATTTTATGACGTGACGTTCGACTCAGAATAATCTTCGCCTGTCTCTCTCCGCTCTACCCTCCACACGTCACTCGAAGTCTTGATCTCTTACACCCTGACATTTGACTTGAAGGACTTTCACTACACTTCATTCGTCACTTGAGCTCCGGACACTCGCGCCGTGACATTCAACTCAGAGTAATCTTGACTCGTCTCTCTACGCTTTATTCGTCACTCGAACTCTGGATATCTTACACCGCGACATTTGACTGAAGTTAAACTTCACTTGTTTCTCTCCGCTTCTTTCGTCACTTGAACTCTTAATACTTTACGCCGTGACATTCGACTCAGAGTAATCTTCACTTGATCCTTTACGCTTCATGCATCACTCGAAGTCTGGATATCTTACACCGTGACATTTAGTTATTTCTCTGTGCTTCATTCGTCACTCGAACTGCGAATATTTGCACCGTGACATTTAGTTATTTCTCAGTGCTTCACTCGTCACTCGAAGTCCGAATGTTTACGCCGTGACATTAAGTTGCTTCATGCGTCACTCGAACTGCGAATATTTGCACCGTGACATTTAGTTATTCTCTGTGCTTTATTCGTTACTCGAAGTCCGAATGTTTACGCCGTGACATATAGTTGCTTTATGCGTCACTCGAACTGCGAATATTTGCACCGTGACATTTAGTTATTTCTCTACGCTTCATTCGTCACTCGAACTCTGGATATTTCACGCCGTGACATTCGACTCAGAGGTATCCTTAGTTCTCGTTTGTTTCCCCTTCTACACTACACAACTCGCAAACTTTACGCTTGTCTTCTCGCTTTCTTTGGACATTGAATTTGGCATAAGCAAAAATCTATTTTCTTTCTGGACGGTGAAGCCAATTAGACAAAGCTATAGAAGAGATTACCCCCAAGTCTTCGAGATGGAGTCTCCCGCTTGTTCAGAGCCAAGTACTCAAAGTGACAAATCCTACGTGAGTTATTGACTATCAAATGTCAACTTCCTTGACTGACATTCTCAGACATGCAAGCACTGCAGTTATAGCTCTGCAAAGAAAGATCATCTCCAACGGCACATTGAGATAAAGCACAATAACGGTCATGTCAACAATTTCGTATGGTTTCCAATCATATTACTAACACATTGCTAATCTTGCTAGTTTTGTGAAATTTGCAGAGCTGGTGGAGTTGTGAAATCATTTCCGTGGAAGTACGAGTTGAACAGACATGTCAAGTCACACACTGGTGCCTCTCGACCATTGGTAAGTATTCTCTCTCCCCCGAAATATGAGGTAGACTGACCAGATTGGCAGATGTCAGGAGAGAAAGTTACCTGGAAGCCACGCACTGCCGAAATGCTGAGAGCTCGCGCCAAGTATGAACCAGAACATGGAAAGGAGAAGGAATATCATGATATACGTCTCTTGGCACTCTCATATCCTGGAAGTATGAGACATTCTGGAGGAGATATGATTAAAGGCCCCCTCGCTGGGACAACGGTATCTGGTATGGCTGAGGTATTCAACACACAGGGGAAGCTGCGAGACAAGTACCACTTCCTTCACGAAAGTATCCAGCAATTGAGGAAGAAGAGAGAGGAAACGGAAGGAGCCTCCGAGCCCACACCTTCCAACGCCGCTCTCAACCCCAGAAGCCGCCCGAGCCGCCGCTGCAAGCCCAAGCCCGCTGTCGCCCTCCCATCCGCCCACGCCTCCGAGCTCCGCCGCCGGACCCAAGCAGCAACTCATTGTCCCATCTCCACTGCGACAATGCTCCCAGCCTCCAACCTCCCAGACGACTTCTTCACCAACCGCCGCCAGTTCACAGAGTTGCAGGAGCCGCTCTACTTCCCAGGAGAGTTCTCGGGTCGGCGCCCCAGCTACTGGCCCAAGGGCTGGTCCTGGCCTGAGAACCCAACCCACATCCCACACGACGAAGCACAGTGCGAGCTGTGCAACGAGCGCATCTGCTCCTGCATCGACAATGTACTAGCACATAATGTGCCACATATCGAGTTCGTTGGGGAGGGGAAGGGGGAGGGACTGCGCGCAACCTGGGGGTATGGTGCTCGGGGAGGACGGCTGAGACAGAGCGGGTCGTCGTCAGCCACCCGGGAGGTCGTCTATCACAAAGGAGACTTCCTGGGGCAGCTCACGGGAAAGTTGGTCCCTGTTGACTCGATGAAGAGTCACGGGTACGTCCTGGAGCTGAAGCGAGACGACCTGCCTGGCTCACCCATCCTCGCCTGGGTCGACATGTTGGACTGGGGGAACTTTGTTCGGAAGGCGAACCATACTTGCTCGGATGCGGCGACGGCTTTCGCGAATCATCGCATCTCAGGCAGATACAGGGTAATGTTGGTGGCGCTGAGAGACATTTTGGAGGGGGAGGAAGTCACTGTCAGTTACGGAGCGGGATACTGGGAAGGAGAGGGTAGAAAGTGCATGTGCGGAAGTGAGGACTGTGTGTCCAATGAGTAGGGTGGTTGTGGAAGAGGGTTTGGGAGATATGGAGGTGTTCGTAGCGAGTGTGATTGTTCTCGAAGTTTTTCAACATTGAAAGTCGATTGATTTCTATTTCAGCCTTTCCAAAATCAGCAACTTTCAAGGCCCAATAGTAGTAGTACTTACCACTAATAATATCACTTGGCTTGAAATACGGAGGGCATCCTAGACAAAATGTAAAGATCCTTAACGGTTTGGACATATGCAAGTGGATAATGATCAGCTTACTCACCTAGAGAGTTGCTCTTCTCATTGAAGACTCGAGAACAGATTTCAATCCTTGACCTAAATTTTAAATGATGTCCAAACTAGATCTACTTCTATCAAGTCAGGCTGATGTGTGGTTCAATTCCAAATTTGAAAGGGCGGAGGGGTATCAAGCAGGAATTCATTTCAGCCTCCCAATGTACAGAGGTATCTTCACCATATATGACGCCTTTGCAATGCAATGCTCTACCCCGGACAACCAAATATCGACCAGATATTGACCAGTCACCATCACCATACTACTTTTGTCGCTCCTCTTAAATCGTCCACATTCAACATATCAACGCCTTCCTTTATCAACACATCCCAAACTTGGTTCCTCAGCCCAATCGGCCATGAAGGAGTATCCCAGTACCGAACCTTCAAACCTCTTCTATGCGCACCTTGGATTTGTCCTCGAATAATCTTCAGCTGTCGCTGATTAAGTTTATTCCTCCAAATACGCCCAACCGTTTTCTTCAAGCTTACTGACGCATAGTAGCTATTCAATTTTGTGAACTCTGAAACTGCGGTTGTGCCAGAAAGGCCTTGCCCGCGATTATGAATAGCAGAGCTCTGAGGTTGAGCATCCTCCTCCGCTAATCCTCTCCCTGCCCTGGAGCTTTCAGGTATGGAGTCATCTATATTGGTCCGGGCATTCTTTTCTTCAGGTTTATGATGTTTCTCCCACATGGTGTCTAAAGGTGCATCGAAAAAGGCATCGCGGTATGTGGTGTTTGCAGTGAGAAGGTCGAAGGGGGTGTTTCCTGTTCCTACTACTGTGATAGGCCGAATGTGAAGCTTCT
Organism: Arachnopeziza araneosa; assembly: GCA_003988855.1. Classification (NCBI taxonomy): domain Eukaryota; kingdom Fungi; phylum Ascomycota; class Leotiomycetes; order Helotiales; family Arachnopezizaceae; genus Arachnopeziza; species Arachnopeziza araneosa. Next base: position 240,027 of record QYAI01000024.1, read on the forward strand.
CGTTTTCAACAAACGAAAGCCAGCCTCGCTCGCGCAGCGGTTGCAGTTGCTTTAAAACCCAGGGCCAAGCCTCCTTGCCACTCGTTTTAATATCTACCAGCAGTGTAAGAGTCTGTTTGTCATGGGCATCGAAAATTCCATGTTTGGTTCCATTGTAAAAATCGGTCTTTCGGTTCTGATTCTCCAAGATCCTAACTAAAGGATCAACATAGAGAGATGTGAAAGTCCGATATCGTGTCAGAGACGCGGTATTGTGTCCAACATATAGCTCGTTATCAAAGAGCCATACGTCGGCTTCAACACCGGTGCATCCTGCGCGTAGTGCTGAGAAAAGAGGCACACGACGCCAGTAATCGTTATGCGAGTGACAACGAATGGGAACAATATCACGAGTGAAGTCAGTAGGATACCAGGCGAGGCCCTCGGTACCACTCCCAGATTTCCCCCAGTTTTGTAGGGTCGAGTCGAGGTCGGAAGTCCAGTAGAGATTTAAGAAGCTGAGGAGGATGTTGAGGACGAGAAGGAAAGCCCTACCAGATTAGCAGATACTTGGGGGGGGTTGAGTAGAGAGACAAACATGATGGTTAAACCACTAATACCACCAAATACACAGTAGTTGTACCAGGGACTTTTCCGTTTCGCGACAGGTACGGAAACTGGATATTCATCGGCCAACAATCCTTTCCTCGAAGCAGAGAGATCATCTTCGTGCGTTGATTCCAGGCTTGGTCTCCTTCTCGATCTCGCCGTCATAATACCTCTGAGTCCCCACCAACTGCTCCGTTTCGGTCGCCTCGTCCGGTGGAAAGCATCTTCGAGATCGTCTTCGTCGAGAGAATTGGTCGGTTTGCGTGTGAGTTGTGCGTAAGTCTCGGAGGTCTCGTCATTGTCCGCCTTAGTCAGGGATTGCGTCTCGACGGATAGGTCGGAGTGAGCAGCCATCTTGGCGGGGACGGTGCTCGGCAGGGCCCAATAGGTAGATGCGATTCAGGAACGTCTGGTTTCCATGCAGCAAACCAAGTCGTTCTTCGTGAACCATACGCTGGAGAGGGAGATTTATACCGAGTGGAAGCCTAACACAGCCCTCTAGACGAAACGAAACTGGACCTAAATGCGGTTGTGCTTTCTCGTCGGGGGAATGTCACTGCTGCGTTTAGCCGCAGTCACCGACGAATCGAATACCACCAGTGACCTGCGGATAGGAGTAGGAGACGATGGGAGTGGGAAGGAAAGAAAAGCTCTTGTTGGGGAGGTTGTGAGGATATATCGATGGCAGATGCAGGCGGCGTGCTTCAAGCCACAAATGTGACCTTTTGTTTCGTAGAGAGCGATGGTCTGGAACAACACGTGCGGCGTTCCAGGCTTGTCAAGCATCCAGAGAAAAGATGGCTGGCAACCATCAATGATGGGGAGTGCGAATGACTTTGTCATGCCGACAATCATCGAAATATACAGCTTCGGTTGAGTCAAGCTTTTGGGCGTTCTACAGTCCCGGCAGAGATAAGTCACTTCTCATGATGGCAATCAGGAATGCTTGCTTCGTGGAGGGGTTCTGTTGCCAAGCCTTGGAAGGCGGGAGGCTTGACGGTCTCTTCCAGGTCAAAATTTCATGCTTGCTGAAACCGCTGCCCCAACACCACACTACCACCACTACCACCTCCTCCTCCTGCCACAAATATGCCGCACAAACACACCCGCCACGGCGAAATCGATAGATCTACCATTGACCTTCCTCCAACTATATTCGCACACCCTCTCCCCGTCTCTAGATCCGCCAATCAGAATGGCCTCTTCACATCCTCTTTGGACAACACAAAGCGCACAAACAAGAAGCGGAAGCGCAACAAGGACAATGACGACGATACTCCCAAAGCCTTTCAACGACTGATGGCCATGGCACAGGGGAAGAAGTTACCCAAGGCCTTGGATGATGGAGTGCGCCTGAAAAAGAAGCAAAAGAAGGCTGCTGCGGCGGAAGAGGACAATGGCAGTCGAGACCAGAACAAGGGCCAAGAGGTTGTGAAAGACGTTCCTACTATCAGGCCTGGAGAGAAGATGTCCGAGTTTTCTGCCAGAGTAGATGCAGCATTGCCTGTCGGTGGCCTGATTAATAAGAGTGCCCGAGGAGGAAAGGATCCGTTGGGACTGAAAGTCGGACGCACCAAGACAGAGAAACGCATGCATCGGATGTACGCAGAATGGCGAGCTGAAGAAGCCCGACGGCAAGAAAAGCGGCAGGAAGCACTCGAGCTGCAAGAAGACGAGGAGCTGGATGATGATGGGCAAGTGAAATGGAAAGTCGACATGGAGTCTGCACAAGCCCCTACCGGCAAGAAGGGCAAGAAGGGGAAGGGGAAGAAGAAGAAAATCCTAGGGGAAGTTGACGATGGAGATGAAGACCCATGGGCTAAGATACAGAGAGATCGAGGTGAACCAAAGGTTGGGCTGAATGATGTGGTACAAGCACCTCCCACATTCTCAACAATACCGAAGCAGAAACTCAAAGTTCGAGGAGCGGCAGTGGCTATTAATGACGTTCCGAAGGCTAGTGGTAGTCTCAGACGGAGGGAGGAGTTGGGAGAAGTAAGGAAGAGTGTGGTTGAGGGCTATCGCGCAATGATGAAAAATAAAGATAAAGCACGGGAGGAGTGATACCCTGAGACGCAATAAATTGCATTTTTGAAGCGCTTTGAGCTTTTCATAACCGAGACACGATCTGATTGCGGATGAATTTCCCCGGCGTGTGGTTCTATAATCCTATGAACTATACATCCAGATGCCAACCTGTCAGGAAAATTCTTGGAATTGATGTTAGTAGCAACCATTATTGGACGCAGTTGACCGTGCATTTTCTTCTTCTTAATCACAGTCCGAGGGCCTTCTACTCGACCTATGAGTACGCATTGTTCTCTGCAGGAGGTGAGACGAAACATGTCTAATGAAATGTGATAGGGACTTTGGATCTCGCGCATGATCACGTGCCTAAATTCGGGACCCACTTTACGTTGCTATTGACTACCGCCCTCGCGTAAACATCGAGCTTGAGCCTTCGACCTTAACAGAAACTCCTTTTCTTACTTGAGCATCCTTTGTACAGTCATCTCCAGATTGACTGGAGAGCTACTCAGACATGGCTTCTCAACATCCTTTGCCGGATACTTTTCAACACCGGCGCTTCAAATCATCCGTATTGCCCAATTTCCCTTTCATTCACAAGCGGACGCCTTCCGAAGGGACTGCACTTCCGCACAGTACGCACACAGAATTCATAGCTCATCCCAACTTCGAATCTAACCTTTACCTACCAATGGATCATCCACATTATAGAGCACTTGGGGAACTACACCAGAACGTTCAAAATGCACCTCCATCCCCGCGAAAAGAATCGAAGGAGGGACAGCGGCCAGGGACGTCTGAGGTTGGATCAAAATCATTACACAAGAAGACATTGAGCACGATTTCTCTAAAGTCCCTGTCGAGGAAAGATGGGGATAAGGTGTCGAAAGGCAGAGAGCCAAAGACCAATAAGCCCAAAAAGTCAAAGTCCTCGACCAATCTTGCCAGTCTACTTTCCCGACCGAAGTCTTCGAAGAGTTTGCGAAAGGATGCATCAGACCAAGAGCACAAAGATAAAGAGAACAAAACACCAGATGCCTCGCCATCAGAGACAACACGGCCGCCAATATATGCACAGTTCTCCAGCGAATATTTTACCAAACAACCATTAGGAGGGAAATTCTTAGAAGATGAGATTGATCTCTATACGCCTAAAGACTACTCTCCTGGGAAACAGAGGAACTTTTATGACGGTCCAGGAACTCAACCTACATTGTCCAAACGCGAAGAGCCGCAACCCCGCCCTAAAAGTACATATCTACCTAGCAGCTTTAGCGTACAGGATATCAGTCGGCGTGTCAGTGGTGAAGCAAGACGTAGTGCAGAACTGATCCGAAGAGTATCACTAAAGATGCCAGGCGTCGATGGAAAGGCATCAGGAACTTCGACTAAGCCCGAAAAAGTAAACAGCACCAAGCCTGAGAAGGCTATCGGTAATAGAGGACAGCGAGTTTTGGCTGCTGTTTCGAGCTCGTTCATAAAAGCACCTAGGCCCGTAGATGGGGATGGGCCAAAGGTGCTTGATGATAAGGATGTCGACAGGGAATTCGAAGCCATGTTGGATAGACGTAACATCCCAGAGCACCAACGAGGGAAGATGCGGAGCTTGGCCATGTCTATGAAGAAGGACTTCATCAAACAAGACTGGGCGGAGATCGAGGCTTCCAAAAACAGCAGACCCGGAACCGATAGTAGCAATTCAAGTGCTGATGCTACCAGCGGTACGAATGAGTTGCCTGAGCCGAAGACGAAGAGAGCACGAAGTCGAACATTTACACTGTCCAGAGCTAGCAATAAGGAGCCTACTACACCTACGAAGAAGTCGAAGCCAGAAGGTACATTTGGAAAGCATTCCCGAACGAAATCGAGTGAAAGTATAAATGCAGGAACAAAATCTTTGACTGCTTCTAGTGCGGCAGTCGCACAGACATTAATTGCTAAAGCAAAAGGCCAATGCCCCGACGACTTTGTTTCGTACTTGAGAAAGGTGCAGAAGCCCGAGTTAGTCGAGGTAGGAAGATTGCACAAACTAAGGCTCCTGCTTCGAAACGAGACGGTGGCATGGACAGACGATTTCATTGGGCAGGGAGGTATGGAAGAGATTGTTGGCTTACTACACCGTATTATGCAGGTCGAGTGGAGGTTTGTATGAGCTTGACCACTGCCGGAAGATGCTAACACATATCAGAGAGGAACACGAAGATGCCCTGCTACATGAAGTTCTTCTTTGTCTGAAAGCTCTCGCAACGACAGCTCTTGCTCTTGAACATCTCGACAATATGCAGAAGACATTGTTTCCCGCCTTGCTGTACATGATATTTGACGAAGAGAAGAAAGGCCCTAGCGAATTCACTACTCGTAATATCGTCACGTCTCTCCTGTTTACATATCTAAAATCGGCACCACTGTCCGAACGTACTTACCGAGCTAAGATCCTTTTGTCTTATCTTCGAGACCCAGAACCAACAGAGTCTGAGCGGCCTGTGGAGTTTGTTCTTCATATGAGACGTTCTCGTCCATTTCAAGTCTGGAACAAAGAGGTTGTCAATGTAACCAAAGAAGTGTTCTGGATTTTCCTTCACAACTTGAATGTCATTGCTCTCCCAGGAACAAGAGCTGCAGAGGAATATGAGGCGCAAGAGAGTAGCAATTCTGTGGCGTCATCCTCCGTGTCTGGAGCGAGCTTCGATAACATGAATCCATTCCATCTTTATATGATGAAGCACTTCCCTAAGGAACGACCACCAGTTGCAGCAGCACCATATGTTGGAGGAGTTGAATGGGATGCAACCAATTACCTTGCATCTCATCTCGACATTGTTAACGGTATCATTGCTTGTTTACCTACTCAAGAAGAGCGAAATACGCTTCGAGAGCAAATGCTGGTTTCAGGTTGGGAGAAGTGCATGGGTAGCACCCTTCGTTTGTGCAAGGAGAAGTTCTACGGCAGTGTACATGCAGGATTGAGATGCTGGGTTGCAGCTGCTGTTGAAGATGGCTGGGATAGCCGCGACGTACGTTGTGGTCCATCGGTAGAGAAACGAAGCCCCCTGAAAAAATCCCCGAAGAAGACCGGACCTATTGAAGAAGCGCCAAAAATCGAGATGAAATTGGATTTTTTGGGTAACGGCAATGTGGATAAAAAAGTGGTTCATGATGCATGGTTGTAAATTCTAATATTCTTCTTTTGTTTAGGGTAAGCGTCAGATTGCATGTCAGACAGTACGCGGAGTTTTTCTTTTCGTCCCAAGGCATTGCGAAGCGTTGCGTAGTTGAGGAGTTGTCTTTGTTTTGTTGTCTAATGGATGATGATGGATGATTGATGATCATGTGATGATGCAGACAGAGCATGCATAATAAAATATCATGAATAGGTGCATGTTACTCCTCCTTCATAGGCCTTTGGAGATGAATCTCCGTATCTGTATGTGACCTTATCTACATGCATTTCTATTCAATTGTCATGTTTACTACAAACGACTGAGCGAAGCACTATCAACCTTCATATATATTCAAGATAGGTATTTAAATTACAGTATACCTTCAAGATCGTAAATTACAAAATATCAAGTAGGAACAGTGGTTCCAGCACTACTCTCAATATCTCTCTGCTCTTGAGCTTGCTTATCCGCCTCCACTCTCCTCATCTTCACATTATGATGTCGACCAAACCACCCTAGCGCCAAGGGCAGCGGGATAACGACCAGCGCAATCAACGTCTGGAAAACCAATGCTTTGTACATATTTCCAGGCGGTCTTGTAGTATGATCATCTGCCGAGCCATCATTCGGTCCGCTTGCTCGGAGTGCATCAGAAATCAGAATAAAGATTCCTCCAAGGAGTTGACCTCCTGTCCAACAAATTGTACTGGTAACTTCTGGAGATACAGGATGCGTGATCTCAATCAGATATTCAAGGACTACAGGGACCAAACTGAAAGATGCGGCGCCCAAGATCGAAAGAATAGCGAAAGGAGCCGCTAGAGTCCGGGTTTGAGGTGCCCATGTGAATGCTAGATAGCTCAAACCAACGATAGGGACCAGAAGCTTGATGGCAAGTAGAAATGTCTTTGTGCGGTCGATGATTGGAGACGTAATTGCAGCAGTCACGAGCCCAACCGCGATCAGAAGAGCTCCAGCAATTCCAGCATTGTCCTCAGTGAAGGAGTATGGCTGGAGAATCTGATTGATGAGAGATGATATGCTGTTAAATAATCCGACGTAAAACGTGAATGGAAACAAGATCATGTAAAATTCTGGGGAGGTGAATAGGAACTTAAGCGAAGGTAGAAGGGGTTGCTTAGCCATCGTTCCAGATGCTGAGGCAGGAGTCGGAGGCGCGGCAGGAATGAAGAAAGAGGGTATCGTTGCAATAGAGGACTTTGATCATTAGAAATCTATTCGAGACGAGATTGGGGAAGAACTTACAATAATAGCAATATAAAGTACCATGTTTGGAATATCTGACGCTTTCCCGGCCCAGAAAGGATCAATTAATTGTGCCAAAGCACCTCCGAATGGATTTGCCAAACTCATCACGGCCGTAGCTGCTACTCTTCCGGTATTTGTAAACCATAAATCCGAGTATCTCGTGGGGGCAGATAATACGAATGGCTGTGCCAATCCCGTCAGGATTTGGCCAAACATAACACCACCAAAGTTACCGTGTTTGCCTGATCGCGTGGCACCGTATCGGATCCAATTGCCCGCCAGAAGAAGAACCGATGCGGTTATAATCGACGGCTTTGGCCCACCATGATGGAGCGTGTGGATGGTTACGGGAGAGGCAACCACGAAGGCAAAGAGGAAAGCGGTGCTCAACCAATTGATAGCTGAAGGACTGACATTATAATATTGCGAAGAGGTTGTAGAATTGGCCGACCAAGAGAGCCACTTGAACCTGTTAGCTCTAAACTCGTCAGACGTCAGGGGTTTCAACCTACATCCCAGCTGACAATGATGTTCAGCAGGACCAGTTGGAAAAGTCCAAACCACCGCCTCTTGTAAACCCTAAACTCTTGCACATTCGAGTTCCCACTTCCGCGCTCGACAGTGCTGGCCAGAGGGTCAGCTCCTTCTGGACCTAGCAAGATATCATCGCTGCGCACTTCGGGTAAGTTGTCAACATCTCCTCCACCATCTTGGCTATCGCCACTGCCATTTGTTTCTGTGACTTGAAGCCCCCTTTTGTCGGTGCTGTCGGTGCTTCCCAATCGTTGGCTGTGTCCGCTGCCAGAACTCGCGCCGGCACGCGACTTCAACCCGCGCATCTGCAATGGCTTCATACCTGTCCAACCGGGCAAGACCTCGACGTCCTTCTCATCGATACGCTTCACGGCCGCGTCCTTGTCGCTACGGGTTGTATGCGGACGGAGTGTTGTCGCTGGCGCATGCTGGTTATTTGATGTTTGGGCGGTGCTTGATTCTCCCTTCCTCGGCTTTCCCCACATCGCTGCAAATTGCGCTTGTAAGCGCTAGATTTTCCTTCCAACCAGCGTCTGCGTCTGGGGACCAGCTTGTTCCGACCCGTGAAAAGGCAATCTTGGCTTGGCTTCTTTCTCACGCTTTGCAGCTGCAACGAAATGGGAATCGCTCCAACTTGATTTATATATGGCTATGTTGGGGAAATGGTAGCGAGGAGGAAACTTCCACCTCCCGATAAGGTCGTGCATCTAGGGCCTGCACAGTGGACAGAGACAGTGGACAGCGTTTTAGCTACTTACTACCCTAATCGGGACACCGCAACAAAGATTTCGGTTCCACACTGACTTGGTTCAGCGACGATTTGCGCTTCTGGGGGACCGGGTTCAATCATCGTTGCAATTCCCTTGTGATCTTCCGAGGAACCGAGAGATCGCTTAAAGTGCTGTTATCAGGCATCGGAACCGCGCATCAGGGAACACAATATCTGTGGGTAGTGTCTATGGTTTTTCTTATACTACATGCAGTATCACTCATAAGGAGATGCAATGCAACGCGGTAGTACCAAAAAAGTTCTCAACTTTGTACAAGCGACCCTCTCTTCTCTCTCTCTCCCTTCACATCATCTATCGTCTATCGTCGTCGTCGTCGCCACCCTTTGACTTGACGACCTACTTGAGTGCAGCCCAGAGCTTTGGTGCAGCGCAGGCACTTGCACAATGAGCAAGGTGGAAGACTACTTTGTGTGAGCATCAGGGAAGATGAAAGGTTCCGAGAAAACATACATTCTTCAACACAGTCCTCGCCTGGGTGAGCCTTATCGTGCTTTCCCTCGGCCGCGCCATGAACACGCTCGACGCACTCATCGAAATGATGCTTTGCTGGAGAGCAAGCCTTAGATTCCTTGCATTCTGGGATATGTTAGAAGATGGTTCAGAACCGCTGCTAATAGAAAACCCCGGAGAATGCCGATGTGTTTCTCGTTCTTTGCTACCAATGAAGCATTGATGATAATGCTCATTTACTGTATTTTCCCCAATCGTATCAGATCGCCTAGAGAGAGAAAAGTCCTTCGATCGATCCAAAGCGTATCGGAGCTTCTATCCCAAGAGCGTAATATCTGTAGATTTGTCGAAACCATTTGTGAGGGCTTGACATCTACTTGGAGGTAGAATTGCCATGAAGCTTCCTTTCATATCCAATTGCCCAAAAAAAGTTCGACTCACCCTCCTCAAATGTGTCCTTGGGATCAACCAGCTCTTCCTCTTCCTCTTCTTCGGGCTCGTCTTCCTTCTCCTCTTTCCCCTCGCTTTCTTCTTCAGGCTTATCATCTCCGGATTCCTATAACACCATTGTTAGAGTCAGATGTCCTAAACTCTCTCTCCGTGATCCACCGACACAAATGGAAACGTCGAAGTGGCCGATGCCTATGGCAAAGCATTCGCTATATCCTCCTTAAGGGTCGTAAAAGCAGCTTGCACAACAGATACGAGCCGAGGCCATCCAATGCTCTATAATTGATAGGGTTTTCGCGAGATCCTCCCAATTCCCAACTTCCAGGCATCGTCAAGCTAGATAAGAAATCAAAAATGCGTACCTGCTCTTCCTCTTCCTCCTTGGCAGGAGCTTCAGCCTGTGCCTCACTCCATGGCAAAGCAGCCTCAAGGATATCGCTCCAGCTATCAAAGATGCCCATATTGTTTGTCAATGTCAATTGACTCGTGAATCAATAGGAGCGGTGATGGATGGATTGTGAGAGTCTCGCGAGGTTCGGGAGAAAATCGAGCTTCTAATGCCAACCGCCTGACAAACCAGGCACAAGTCTGGAGTCCATCACGTGAATGAACTATTAGCATGAAAGAAAGGACTTTTGAAGTGCATTTGTCGTAATATCTAGACAAATTCTCAAACAGTCTTAATATGTCATAAAGTTCTAATGAGCTCTATCTAAAAGGCTCGTCTGGTTTGGTCTAGTAACCATGACCTGTCATCTCGTAAACTATGAATTCATCAGCAACCCAAAGGCTACCTCAATCCTAGAAAATCAGCGAAATTTGAAGATCGCTAGAAGGCCTCTGCAGAAAGCTTTTTCCTTCATCTCAAGTTGTTTATGCATTTGAGTCACTATCCCCTGCGGGTCAGTCCGTTTCTTCTCTGATCCTTTCCTCAAATCTTGCTTCTACAGCCTGAGCTTGTGCTTCTTCGTAGCCAGGAGGCAATTCGTCCGGTTCTATCGGTTTCGGAAGCTGAGCTGCAATTGGACTTCCTAACCCACTATCTGTTCGTCCTGGTCTCACAGGCCGTGGGCTCAGTATTCTTGGTTCCTCTTCCTCAGGTTCCACTCTCCCTCCACCTTCTCTCGCTGGCTCATAGGCTGGCAGCTGTTCTAAATGGACGTCGTTCAGATCCACTGTGCCTGACCCTGTCTGCGAGGTTTCCCTCGCAACGGTATATGCTTGGTACAACCTCTCTTTGATTTGTTCGAACATAGAGTGGAAGTCGAAAGCACCACCTTCACGAAAGGTAAGGCGCAGCTCGACTCCCGAATGGGTAGGGGGGATACCACCGCCGGATACAGGTTTGCATAGAGCCACCCAGTAATTTGCACCAAAGAAAGGGGCCCGGACATATGTATCTTGCAGATTGAGTATGGGTGATGAAAAGGACTGGAGGGCTGGTGTTGGCGTGGAGGGGAGGTAGACTAGCTTCAGAGCTGTCAGCAGAGCTCGCAGTACAGAGCTGTAGATATACTCTCTGGTTTGTGATGTAGACGATTCCTGCATCACTTTTTACCGAGAAAGGCTCTTCAGCAGGGAATTTGTTTGGTGTCGAAACTTCCAGAGAGGTCCGAGGAGGGGATGTGTAGAGTATTCGTTCATTTGGTAACTTGACGAAGCCAGCCTCATGCGGCGATGTCATTACCCAGCTAGAAGGAGATGGTTTTAGCGCTCGATCATGCTCTAGCTGCAGTGCATAAAAATGCTGCTCTTGATGGAACTGATACATCTTGTGTGGTGGAGAAGGATGTGGTAAAGAAATGACCGTTGCAGGACGGTGCTCTGGTAAGATAACTTACTTGATTGACATCTTTTCACTTCTCCTGCTGCGGCGGCGGCGGCAGGTTCGAAGACACCAAGTATGCGGTAAGGTGGGGTCCAAGTCGAGTCGAGCCGGTGAGGCTTCTGCGGAGGCTGGGATGCGGCCTTTGTCTAGGATAAGAGTTAAAGTCCTCTTGTCGTGCTCTAAAACATGCAGATGCAGATGCAGCACGACAGGGAGAGCGAGTTGGACGTCTGCGAATGACGAGAAAGCGCTCTCGGGATGCAGCACCGGCGTTTGGTGCTTGATGTCGAAAAGCTCTGCCGCGGGAGGTGCTGGAGACACCGGACGGCAATGCGGTGGAGGGGCAAGAGCCGAGAAGGGGGTGGATTGGTTCTCGGGTCTTGTCTGCTGCGGGACGGTGGCGGCTGCTTGGGAACGGGAAGAAGCTCAAGGTTTTGGTTGAAGACGAAAGGGATCCATCAGAGGGGAGCTCGCTCTGGTGACCTTTGCTTCTTTTGTTTTGCTTGTTGGAAATGCGGGATGCCCGCAAGAGGCGCAAGTTCCGTATGGCCAGCCATCACTCCACTGTCACGTCGACTGACCTGGAGCAGACGCCCTTCATCAGCAGAGTTGCAGGCCGGGGCACCAAGTTTTCCTCGCCATCTGGAGCATGGATTGGATAGACAGATTGGCTTCCCAACTCGCTTCTCCATCTCCACGATGTCTCTCGCTTCACACATGCAGCTCCAGCACAATGGATTCCACGGATTCAACAAGAGCCATCCTTGTGCATGCGTATCGTGGAGGGATTCTGGGCTGAATCTCGTCGGAGATCACTCTTCCCACATGGAAGCAGCCGTTGACCGGATCACTGCCGCGCTGCGAGTCTCGTCCAGGCTACTGTGCGGTCCATTCCACGTGGTACGACAGAAGTTGGTCAGCGACGCGGCTTCGAGACGAAACCATCATTGGCCTCATGCTGACCGCTGAGAAAGAAGAAAAATCCAACTCTGAAGAAGAAATGGATAGCTTCGCTGGGCGAGAGACGGAAAATAGCTTTCCTTCCTATGATTATTGCCATTTTAGGTGCTCAGGCGCCAACAGGCGAGTAGCAGGCTCACATGGCACCCGGTAGTCGTCAAGTAGCCGATCCTTCCCGATACGTGCCATCTTCCTCCTCCTCCTCCTCCTCCTCCTCCTCCTCCACACACTGCCCTTTCCAACCTATAGATATCCAGTGACATCTCTGAGTAGAAGACCCATATCCAAACTCTTCTCTTACCACGCCAGCACCATCTTACCACGTTCCACAAACAGACGGATCTGGATGCCTCTGAGAACCATGTCAACCTCAAAGCTCTCTCTCAAGACGATTACAACCCTGCAACAATACACAGCATGTGACATAGCAGACGCCCTCCTCAAGCTCAAGGTTCCCAACGCGGGATATCTCTCAGACCTCGAACTGTTTGCCTCACCTATCATCGGTCCAAACCATGATCTGGTCATTGCCCCGGCGTCGACCGTAGTCATGGCATCCAAGACCGACGGGAGCTGTTCCGGGTACCAGGGCGAATCAAACGTGCCGGCTGGAAAGCATTGGGTCGATCTGACTGAGCCCGATACCGTGGTGGTGATGACTCAGCCCGAAGGCCAGAAGTGTGCTGTCCTAGGAGGGATCATGGCTCTGAGAATGAAAGTCTTAAATGCAAAAGGCGTGGTTGTGAGTGGACGAGTGAGAGACGTAGAAGAGCTAAGTGCTACTGGTCTCCCAGTAAGTAGTCTTTTCTATTTCATGCTTGTCTTTTTTTTCCCTTTTTTAACATTGTGGAGAGAGACATAACCCCATGTCTGTGCCGTTGTGATTCACAGATCCCTATCAGTTACTGGTTGAGTTCCCCAAAAAAACTTGGCGCTTCATTTCATCCTTTTCACCTGCATCAACTGATTCCCACAATCAGATATGGGCCAAAGCAACTTCCATAGTTGGCTCTGGAGCTGAATCCAAGCCTTATGCACACCAAGTCCCTCTAGATATCAATGGCACCATTGTCAAACCTGGCGACATTGTCTTCAGCGATACGACCAATGGAGTTGTGGTGATTCCCCAAGACAAGCTCGAGGAAGTCGTCTCGATGCTACCAAATCTTGTTGAAGCTGATGACCGTGTGAAAGAAGACGTCAGTAAAGGCATGACTGTCCAGGAAGCTTTCAGTAGGCATAGAAGCTAATGACTGAAAACAAAATATCCTGCTTCTGATACTTCCGCTTCTTGATAATAACACAATACACTTAGATGCCCTTTTCAAACACTAGTAGAAGCCATTCGATAGTCCTTCATAAAGAGCTTAGAATATATAGACGCGCACATCAAGTGTAAGCAAAAAATCCAGACACAACGATAACTCGTTGCAGAGAATAAAATCCATGCCAAAAAAATTTATCCGGAACTTGAGAAAGGAAATTCCGGTCCTATCGGTTACAAGCCAGTAAATAATTTAATTGGCTGATGTTCTTAAAACCAAGCAAGCGTGACATAATATTTCCTACGAATCGAGTGTCATAATGCATTTTGATTGATATGTTCATACTTCAGTTTAACTATATACAAAATTTAGAGCAAAAAAGAGAGAGTGACAACTAGCTAAGAAGTCCTCAGCTCCCCCTTGCATCAAGAATAGAAGTTTTTTCTCCTAACCAAGCAATCCGTGCTCCTGGCCTACGCACCAGCTCTTCAGCCACGACTCTATGTCACTGGAGCAGTTGTCCTCTTAAACATAACTGCAGGTAACAGTGGAAGAACCAGCAGAGCAGCTAGTGAGGACCTTGCTATTTTGCTTAATGTCCAAGATTTGAGCACCGCTAACACCAACGGTGCTTCCGGACTGGACGGCTGAAGCAGAGGTGAATTTAACGGTGCCGAAGTCAGCAAAGCTGACCAGCGAGGAGCCAGACTCGAAGTCCTCGACGATCCACTCGGCATTGGTCTCGCAGAGATCGCCTTCAGAACCTTCACCTGAGAATTTGTGGGTGACGGTCTTTCCAGTGGTGAGGTTCTCGATAGTGGCAGTACCACCAGTCTTGCTGCTAGCCTTGACGGTGGTCTTGACGCTGTCACCGGCATGAATGGTGATGCCAGAGAAATCGTAGCTATAGTCGGGGTACCATTCATACCAGGCATCGTAGCCACCACCATAAGTCCAATCGACACCGGTCTAGAGAGAGAGTCAGTTATAAGAGCGCAAGAGCGTAAAGACTCTTTTTGTCTTACCTGGAGAATAGCGGTGCTGCAGGTATCACCGTCAATACCCACCCAGGCTGATCCAGAACCCTTAGATGAGGGAGATGGGACAACGAAGGTGCCAGTCACCTCGGTAAAGCCGGTGCTAACCAGAACTGCACCAGCCCAGTTGGTGCTGTAGGAGACATGGGTCTCATTAGACTGAGCACCCTCAGTAACAGGCTGGTTTGGCTTGCTCTGACGATTAGCGGCTCGTTGGCGGTGGCGTTCTCGGCGAGCTGCAGTATGGGGTGCCGCAACGGCGCCACTGACAAGGAGGGCAGTACCAGCAAGAACGAGGAACTTCATTTTGATATTGTGTCTGGGACCTTGAGACCAGAAGGGTGGAGAAGAGGCGGTTGCTGTAATTGGAGTTCTTGAACTGTGGTCGAGTCGAGCTGGTGAAGGAAGACTGAGGAGAAGGTTGGACATACTTATATGTTTACATGAATCTTTGAGAGAGGCTGACAGCCAGGTCCAACCCCAGGCTACCTTCCTGAAACGTCACAAGAGAAGCGTTATCTCAACACCAATCCGTCCCCTCTGTTGACTTCCAGCAGGAAGTAGGAATATGCAGATAAGCACACGCGGCTTCGGGTGTCTAGTGCGGGTGCCAGCCATCGCTGACCGCCTGAGCTGCGAGCAAAAGGAAGAGGTGCCTTCAAATGGGAAGGCGAGAAACAGCACTCGGAGATAGCCAGCTTCGCTCCTCACTAGAGAGCGCTTTGGCCTCAAAGCCGTGCAGAGTACAAGTTTGTGCTGAGCTAGAATACTTCCGCCTTGTCTGTCCTACGCAGACGCTGGATCACCTTCCTGATCCTGAAGAGGTGGCCGAGATTGTCAGGATATAGTTTTGAGCTTGTAGCCTCTACCAGCATTCCATGCGATGCCCATCAGAACGCGATTCGCCTACCACTTTCGCTAAACTTGCCCAAGGGGTAGCGAGTGTGACAGCTGAGGTCAGATCCACCTATCAAGTGAACAAAGTCAAGATGTTTATATTGAAAGATGAAAGTGGGTGTCAAGGCATTGAGCAAGTGCAGAAAGACATCGACAGAACCAAAAGGCGGGAAATTGGAAGCATGGATCCCAGACTGGTTTCCTTGCCTCACAGCCCTTGGTGGGTTCGGACGGCCGTGAACATGAAACGAAGTGTTGTTGTTGCTTTGCCACCTTCCCAGCCACGAGGTGGCCAGATAAACGAGCCCATGCTAATATCAGCCGTTTTCGCGGGGTGCGCGGGCCCTGAGAAGTGCCGACTTGGCTGTGGCTGATGCTCAACAACACGGACGTGGAATCACGCTGGGGACTCGATCCCAAAAGCATCCATGCCATGCCATGCCATGCCACGCCACGGCCAGCAAAAGCCCAAAGAAGACCAGAGCAGGCTCGGGCCGTCAACTTTGCACCAACGCTCGACTCTCTATACCCGCCACTGTTGTTGTTGTTGTTGTTGTTGTTCCGGTATCGAGTTAATATCCTTATCTCATCCTTCTGACCCCTCACTATTGCGAATCGGAGCCCTTGGCGATGATGCCGGAACGATCATCCTCAGCACATATTTACCTTCCGCATATGTACGATCGGCACTTCCGTTACCGTCAACTGCTGAGTAACCAGATGGGCTCAATCAAGAAACAACGAGATCTCAATTAGATGACTTGCCTCTTCAGATCCATCAGCTGCTGTTTTGGGAGTGCCATTCCAGCTTGCTTCAGGACTCGCCCAAGACACTGCAACCGTGGAGAAACAGTGATTCCTTTGCACAGTCACAGAATCACGAGAAATCCTCCACGCGTACGCCTAGGCCGTAAAGCGAAGTTGAACACTCCTACATCAATATTCCATCTTAATAGTTTGGTCATTTGATGATGGTAACATCTCCGTGAGAATCATCGGTTCCAGATTGGGTTCGAGCATGCGATGCAGGAAGTCAGGAAACCTCCAGGGATCTGTGATCAACATGGTAATATATGCTTATTGGGTATCAGGAGGGAGAACCTCCTTTACAGCCTCAAGCGCTCGATCTCGTCCATTGCCACTTGGCCGTCGATGGGAAGCAACACCGACTCCAACAAATTTCGAAACCCACGTCCTCACTTTCTTAGTCTTCTCAACCTGGGCATTACCTCTCTCGTCACTCCCCAAGTCCTTAGCAGTATAACAACCTCCAACATCAGTCTTGTCGACTTTATTTCTGTAGAGCAGATGAACCTTCGTCATCTCCCTCCTTAAACTCTGACCATATACTTTTCCCTTGAAGGAACTTAATGCCACATGTCGCATCAAAACCAAATCCTGAGGCCGAAGCCCAGTCAATGTAGTTTTCATATCCGATTGAGAAAATAACGGAAGCCAGAAATTAATCCCAAACCCAGATCTGGTCTCGTCGCCCACGAGAACCTCAACGAGTTCTACCTCTGCACCACGCTTGGTCGTAATGCGACGAGGCTGCGGTATCGATATTATGCCTACGATAAGATCGACGGTCATGGTTTGTGGCTGGATGGAGTTAAGGTAAGTAGCGTTTGGGATGTCTTTGATATTGGCTAAATGGCCTGCTACTGGAACGTCGGGAGCTTGGCCGAAGCTAGAGACAAACGAGGAAGTGTCGTGAGAGGACTCGTCGCTTGTGAAGGAATTGCTCGTGACAGAAGCAGGAGCGATCTGTGATGAAATAACATCTTCATGCCGAACCCAAGACTCCTCGTAGAATTGAGAAAGAACCTCTGCTGCAGATACCATGCTTAAGTGTTGTGATTCCGGGCTTTGGGACAGCTCCTCGACAAGGGATTCGATTTGAGAGGCTGTGAAGAATGAAGGTCCTTGCGTGTCCTGTTGAGGGTAGCCATTGAAGAGCACATGGTGGTCGAGGCTCTGTGAAAGACCAGTTGGAAGATGTTGTCTCTGGAGTGGCAGAGATCTCCAGGGCGGGTGCGTAGCAGGAATCGAGTCCTCCTCGTCGCCTTGAGTACCTTTAGAGCCGCAGAGACCGGCAAATCTGGCAATCTGAGGCTCAAAGTCTGTGAGCAAGCCTGGTTCGGCCCAGCTGAGAGAGTCGGCTGCTGGGGCTCCAGCAAAGATGATGAGCTTAGGAGCCATGGCCTGTCTGGTTCCTTGCTCGCGGGAATTGTGCTTCGGACCGGACTATTCGGTCGCCGGACATAAGAGGACAGTATTAAAATGTCCCACAGCTGCCTGGACTCATTCTCCCGTTCTTGCGCCTGCTTCTGCTGACGCGGTCTTGATATCTGAAACCTTTAAGTCTGGGACAGTCACAGCATTTCCGTTGTGACTCCGTAGTCAAGATCAGCTGCGTCCAAGTCGTTGTTGTTGTTGTTGTTTCTTGTCTGGTTGTTCCGGTGGATATTGTTTACCAGGTACGCTAAAAAGGCGGATTTTGACCCCACCGCGTCAGTGAGACCCCACTATGTCGTCTTCACATAGAAACAATGGCAAATCCAACAATTCTCATCCCTCGGTCAAACCCTCGCACAGAATGGCGTCGACCTTTAAATCCTTCCTGAACACTGCCAAACAGACCATTTCTGGTGCATCAACTCCGATTCCCGGAACACCAGCTGAAAGCACCCCCATTGACCAGCTATTCCCCAAGGTCAACAAGGAAGTTGACGGCGAGGATTGTGATCACGACTGTGAAAGTTGTGTAGTGAAATGGCCAAAGGGGTTCAAGATTGACGAGGATGATAAGTTGTATGGCCATGTTAAGGGATGGAGTACGCATCTCTTGGTTGCAACAGGAAAGACAGATTGGGTTAGAGATGTTGCAGATGAAAAGGGCAGTGTGATGGAAGCTATTGAGAAGAAGGCAGACATAAAACCAAGCACCGGAGTTTGTCTCCCTCGCAGACTCTTGGGAAACTTACTAATGGGATCTTCAGAGACTTATGCTCTCAGCCTCGAACATACCTACTCCGTCTCACTCCTCAGATTACTCTGATCCGACCACCGTTTTGCTGCTCCCTGCTTGGGTAATAATCGAAAACGTCACACCCAAGTCTGTCAATATCTTAATATCAGAATTCATCAACAAGGCTCCGACAAACACAGCACCACTCGGACCAGTCTCTATACCAGCCTCCCTACCTGACCCTCTACTTACGGCCAGCCAATTAACATCACGGCCATGCCCACATCGAGCCTTAATACTACTATGCTCACAGAAGACACGTGATGCACGCTGTGGACAAAGTGCGCCTCTGTTAAGAAAAGAATTCGAGAGACATCTTCGAGTCTGTGGGCTGTACCGAGATCTAGATGATGAGAGACCAGGTGGAGTAGGCATTTATTTCATTTCTCACGTTGGAGGACACAAGTATTCTGCTAATGTAATGATATACCGCAAAAATGATGCATTTGGCTTAGATGGAATAGAAAGAGGAAAGTTGGATGGAGAAGTATGCCCACCACCTTCGAAAGTGGGTGCGGATGATGTGTTAGAGGGCGCAGCGCAGTGTATTTGGATTGCTAGGGTGCGACCAGAGGATTGTGAAGGAATCGTAAAATACACGGTGCTTCAAGGTAAGGTTGTCAAACCGGAACGACAGCTAAGAGGCGGGTTTGATAGGTCTAGAGGGGTCTTTAGCTGGTAAAGCCTTTTTCCGAAATAGAACAATCTTATCAATTTAGAGGAAGGTATGATACTCGCCTTGAGCTTAATATATTAGCACTATTAGATTTTTATACATGGCGATGATATTGGCGAAACAGTTTGGCTTTCCTTATTAATTTGAATTCTATATTTTCTCTAGACTCCTCAACGACAGGTATAATGTTCAAAGTCAAGAAACAGAATCAAAGATAGAGGACTTCGTGTCAAGTGAGCATAATACCAGCAGTCAACTAAGCATCGATACCTCCCAAATATCTCTCCGAACGAGCTCAGCTTCTAATAACCTCATGAACCATACATTATCAAGCCTCAAATTCTTTAAATTTATTACAATCTAAACTCGGTGTATAGTTTTCTTACCATACTTCAGTGGATTTTGCGTCACAAAATGGTAGGATAACACACTCAAACCCAACTAACAATAGCATGTAGCTCTAGATTACACTCCAAGCTTTGTCGATCGGCACTGAAGCGCCATTGATGACTTTGGCAGCATCACTCGCAAGGAAGAGAATCAAATTCGCAACATCCTGGCCCAAGATAGCCGGCTTATGGCCACTCGGATTATGCAAAGCAACAACTTGTCTACAAAGTTAAAAGTCGTTCAAGATTATCAAAAGATTACTCACTCGGTTAGGGTGTACGACTCTCTATCGAAATTCTCCATCTTCAAGCTTTCTGCGATATTTGTATCAACAGCTGCGGTACATTAGCATGATAGCCACATATTCTTGAGCCAAATACAAACCTCCAGGGAGCACCGCGTTACACCGGATGCCGACATCGCGAAAACGGAAGGCTGTGTGTTTCGTAACACCAAGCTGCTCCATTAATCTCAAATCATATGGATCGAGAATGTCAGACATACCAATCCGTGTTTTGAAGTCGTATAAGCTAAGCCAGCAACAGCTCCGCTTGTTGCTGCTTTGCTAGCTACATTAACTATTGAGCCATTTTTCTTGGCTTTCATAAACGGTAAAACTGCTCTAATCATTCTCGTAGGAACTGTGAGGTTGATCATCAGTACTCGTTCCCATTCAGGATCCGTGAAAACATCAGCAGCCTCAAATGCATCCATGACTCCAGCCACATTCGCGAGAACGTCGATTCTTTCTCTATTCCGTTGTCAGTTTGATACAGGGGATGTGAAGGGACGAATACCCGAACTCGGCAATGCAGATTCTAACAACGTTATCGCATTCCCCTTCCTCTGTAAGATCTCCCTTATGAAAATGGAATCTTCCTTGATGCGACTCATCAATCTTTGCGTAGTCAATCGCCTTGACGTCGACGCCAAACACTTGATACTGATGGCTGAGGAAGGTCTGAGTTGTTGCAAGGCCTATGCCTGAAGCACATCCAGTAACAATAGCAACTTTGCCAAATCCTGCTCCGTCAATATGGCTTAAGTTATCGTTGTGATATGAGAAAGACATTCTATTGAAAGAGAGAGAGTGCAATGCAGTTGTGATTTCAAGAAGACAATTTAGCTAGAATGTTGACGACCTTGAGTACATCTCGCAAAACGGAAGAGATAAATTATAAGGAAGCTTCTTCTCATATAGCACCATGAAATTATCCCGACTCGGTCCCACCCGAAGAGTCGTACGATCATCTCCATTGTTGATTTTTTGCATGCAGCTTCGGAAGATCACCCCCATGAACTTGCCCATTAGATCTGCGCCAGATGACCAACCCATTCATCGTATGACTTCGGGCTGGATTTCGCCTTCTGTCGTGGTAGGTGACGATTATGAAAGCGTGCATGAGTTGTTATTGGAAGTGGCTGATGGAATTCTCATAAAATGTCCGTCTTGCGCACAATTGAGAACGGTCGCTGCCGGTTCTCTATCAACTTAGCAAATGTAGTCTGTGTTATTCAAACTGCTTGGTCAATTCTTTCCTTTCTTATATTTCGAGAACTATTATGGGACTACTAAAAGAGTCTTTTGATTTTCTATTCTTTGGATGCAATTGCATCTTACTTTGTCAAGTTCACATTGCGCTTTCACACTGAGCTTTCATACTGAGCTTTAATCCTGAGCTTTCATCCTGGTTCTGCTATAGAGTAGACCGAGTCATCATCGATGTAAAAGTCCTCAGCAAGATGGGATATAATACTGAACCAACTCTATGCTGTCGTTTGCAAATCACGTTGTTTCAAGTTCTGTGGGGAAGCACTCTATACTCAGCCGCTACCTCAACCTCAAACAAGATTCCCCATTCCACCACCCAACTTGAGATCGGACTTCCTCGGCATGAGGCCTCGTTGTTCCAGGCAAACTTCCTTGAGTAGATCCTTTTGAAATCTTTCCTGGTATTTACTCGGAGCTGCCACTCCGTTCTTTGGAACCGGAATTTTGGGAAACTCTCTCCAAATTTGCGTGTTTGAAGCAGCCCAAGCCATCAATCGATTTAGTGCTTGAGCCGCCGGAGATGAAATCAGCATCATTCTCACTTAGCTGTATGAACTATACAGATTTCAAGAGGCTAAGCCGAGTCCAAAATTTCTATAAAGTTCTCACAATGGCCATTCATCAGATCTCCTTAGTTACCACTCCTCTCACTCCCTGACGCACATTTATATTCCTTGAAGAGATGCGTTTTAGATACTCTTTTTTCGTCGCTGGTCTTTCAACCTCTGTTCTTGCCATTCCAATAGCTGGCATTGATGATGAGTGTGACAATGAAACCCCGACAAGTGCTTTTGCTTTTGCTGGTAAGTGTGTACAGCATTATGCGAGAACTGTTGCTCATTCGATATCTAGCTGCAACATCCACAATAGATTCTTCAAGTATGGCAATTGCGTCCAGTATGATATCAACCTCTGCTATGTCTAGCACTACGCCGTCCGGTACAGTCTCAATAGCAGTCCCAGCTTCAACCACAGTCCAGCCTTCTAGTACATCAACTAGTTCCTTGCAATGGGTTGGGGTCAATGAGTCTGGTGCAGAGTTTGGGAATACCGCAATTCCGGGTGAACTCAACAAGGATTACACCTGGCCAAATACTTCGGCAATCGAAATCCTTATCAAAAAAGGAATGAACATCTTCCGGGTTCCAATTCTCATGGAGCGTGTTGCTCCCGGTACTATGACTGGTCCTCTAAATACCACATATGTATCTGGACTTGCATCTACTGTATCTTTTATTACTGCTGCTGGAGCCCACGTAGCTATTGATAGCCAGAACTTCGGCCGCTATAACGGTAGCATTTTCACATCTATCTCCGATTTTCAGACTTATTGGACCAACGTGGCTACGGAATTCAGGGATAATAGCAATGTCATTTTTGATTGCAACAATGAGTTCCATGATGAACCATCCAATGAGCTTGTTGCATCACTCAATCAGGCTTGCATCGACGGCGTTCGTGCTGCAGGAGCAACTACTCAGTACATTTTCGTTGAAGGTAAGCATTTCCTTAGTTCAGAACGATCGCAATATCATAAACTAACAAGCCTCTAGGAACCAGTTACACCGGTGCCTGGACTTGGACATCATCAGGAAATGCGGCTTCGATGGGTAATCTTACCGACCCATCTGACAAGATCATATATGAGATGCACCAATACCTCGACTCAGACGGTTCGGGAACGTCAGCAACATGTGTTTCTTCCACCATCGGAGCTGAGCGCATCGCGGACGCTACTGCCTGGCTCAAAGCAAACAAGAAGAAGGGCATTCTGGGTGAGTTTGCAGGAGGTGCGAATTCTGTATGCCAAAGTGCAGTTACTGGTATGTTGGATGCCTTGGTTGCTTCCGGTGATGTTTGGATGGGTGCTATGTGGTGGGGAGGAGGGCCATGGTGGGGTGATTACATTTCCAGTATGGAGCCAGATAGTGGCACGGGATATGTGGCTTACATTGATACTCTTACGAAGTACATCTAAGTTGCATGGGAGTGATGGAAAGATATGGTTTTCTTGTAAATACACATTGGCGAGGATGACTTGGATATATCGATAAACAGAGACAATCCATATTCGAATAAGACTATGACAATGGAGTTGTTGACTTTTCTAGCTCATTATATAGCCTGAGGAAGGTGTTCAGGAGCCTCAGAGTACGCACTGTAAAACTGTAAATGAAATCCGGTTCTTTCTAAACCACATTCAATAAGAGAATATATTAAAAGGATAATCCTTTTGCTCATCTTGAATTGGTGAATTTTTAGGTTTGAAGTCTAGTCTATTTTGATCAACATCACAAAATCCTCTACTTGAATAAACACTTCAAGACACCTGCCTCAAAGAAGTCTCTATCTTTCTCCCACCCCTTAACCACAAAGTCCCTTCCCACTTCCACTACACCCTCAACCTGTTCTACGCTTCCCCAACCCTGGACTCTACTCCCCCAGCAGACTAGATGCGCACCTACATGGATAGCGGTCTTGAATGCCAAATCATCCTCTAAGGCCCCGTAACCATCCATAAAGGACTTAATAAACCACAATCCTGCGTCGAGATTCTTAAAGTATTTTAGTTCATACAGCTCTGCAATCATCTGACCCAGATCGAAGGCGTATGATGAGAGGTGAGACATTTCCCAATCGATAACGAAGAGCGTTGTAGCTTCTGAACCGGTTAAAGGTCGGTCTGGAAGAATGACACTATTTCTTATCAGTTTTCAAGTCGACAGTAACGAGATCAAGTAAACCAACTTTCCACTCCAAAAATCACCATGGATTAATTTCCCCTCTTCGTTGTCTAATTCCGCCTTTGTGCTCCTTTCAACAGCCTTAAAAGTCGCCTTACTCCCACCCAAAATATTTGGGAAGTTGTCAACCGTAGCCACGAGATTAGTGTAATTTAATCTGAATTTCAACTCTCTCAAGGTATTATTTCCTTTCATATGCTTTCGCAGATCCACTCTCTCCGAGTCGTTAGCCCAGGCATGAAAGTCCTTCAGCCAAGTACCGAAAGCATGGCCAACTTTTCCACACTGAGTTTCTGTTAGTGTCTCGTGGTGAGTAAGAACATAATCTTTGAGGTCAAGAGATGCTGGAAGATCAGTGTAGATCTGATTGTGTTCTGCTTCGTCAAAGAACAGTACTCTGGGCGTTGTGACCTCGACATCCCCTTCTTTGACAGAAGGCAAAGTGTGTAGTTCTTTTAGGATATCGGCTTCATAATCCTACATGATATTAACATTGCATCAAGTATCAGATAGGTCGACATACACAACGCGTAGTAGTCAACTTAAATGACGGGTTGAGAGCCACATAACCTTCCGTATGTTTAATCACCACAGACTTGCTGCCATCAGGAAGTGGCGAGGTGAGAATTCCGCGGTAGACAAAGTTCGCTGTTCCACCAGCAAGATTCCAGAGGTCATTGCAAGCGAACTTTGTAGGCGCTAGTTGGGTCTGTACCTTCAGGGCGATTTCGTCCACTGCCATTGGGAGTGACGTCGTCATTCTGATGGTCTGATCAATGAGGTGGTGTGAATACGAGCGAGGAGTTAGGTAGGAGATGTTGCCCTGAAACTCGAAATGGTGAACAGGCAAAGGATCATAAGAAAATGAGATGCGAAGCCCTTAAGAGGTGAGCCGATGAATACTCTGCAATGTGTCGCGCCGACTGAGAGACTGAAGATGTATGAGAGAGGGAAAAATGAATTTGATGAGGAACAAATGCAGGGGAGCTACTTAAGGATGTTTTAAACACTCGAGGAGCAGACATCCTGTTTTTCAGGCTTTTGAAAAAGAGTCGTTGGGCCGTTTGACAATTGCGGTGTAGAGACCAGCCATCCAATCGAAAGCAGAATCGCACAATCAAGGCGAGCCAAGGTTGGCCTATTTAGGACTAGCGGTGACTTTTTTAATCTGGTCATTGTTTATCTTCTGATCAAGAAATCCAGAGATATTCCAGAGACTTCTTTTCATAAAAGCTACCTATGTAGAAAAATGCTTTGAAACCTATAGTAGTAAATGAATCCTCGCTCCTTAGCGCCATGAATGTTGGCAACACCCGCAAGACGCCGCGCTAAGCCCAGTCATAAACATGCTCGTTATAATATCATGTTGTCGTTTGCTATTTCTTGTTTCTGCTTACTCCGAAACTCCTTGGAATCTCATTCCCAAAACCCAGCTCCCTTCAAACTCAATTCCTCTTCTAATTTTCGTGCCGGCTTTTTTCCACTAAGTCCTCCAAGTTAGCATTTTCAAATACTGTTGAGTGGAGGAAATATGAAACAAAGCCTCGCTACACTGATTGCACTGGGAAGTTTGACATATCTCATCTTGAGAAAAATGGAGAAACGAAAGACGGAGGCCAGGATCCTTACCACTGCAGCACCAAGACCGATATCCGCAACGAAAAGTTGCCATTCTTTGCCTTTCGCAGCACCCTCTTCATTGACAGTGCCTTTACCCAAAGTCATTGCCTCCAGGAGACCTTTCTTTGGAGCTCCCATTGCCACCACATATTTCGCATAGAGGTACACTTGGTCTCCTTCGATAATACTGACTTTTCCAGATGTAGGATCAATGCCAGTGGGGATATCAATCGCCAGCACCGAAGCCTTAGTTCTGTTGGCCCATGAAATGAGTTCGTAAGCTGTAGCTTGGTCCCCTAATCTCAACTCTTCAAAGGATATAGTGAGGCCTAAAAGACCATCAATTATAAGATCAATAGGTGCATCAAGTTGTTTGGTGAATGCAAAAAGCTCGCTCTTATTCAAAATTTTCCCTCCGAAGCCACGAAAGACTTTGATTTGACGCCTCAAGCCCTCAAGAAGCTCGGATTCACGCTCAAGGCCAAGAACACAAACAGTAACATTGATGCCATGATTTCTGATATGGCGTGCAGCAGCAATAGATCGAAGGCCACTCTTGTTATTGCCAGCGAATGCTACAACCGTTGGAACCGTAACCTTTGTGGACGTGGTCAATCCACGACCACCGGTATTTAAGGCGGACAATGCAACCTCGGCGAGGCCACGACCTGCGTTCTCAGTCATCATGTCTTCCGACAAGCCCAATTCATTATCTGCAATGTTCTCGAGGTTAAGCATCTGCAAGGCTGAAATAGTCTCACAACGACGATCAGCTGGAACCACAAAAAAGGCAGGTTTTCCGGGAGCATTTGGAATCTGATGAATATGAGTATCAAGACTTTCCAAGGGTTGAGGTACTACTTACCGACATTGTACGGGCCGGTGGAATCGAGGTATTTGCACTACCTTTTCGTGAGATGGGACGTATTTCCGTCGGTCTTCTGTTAGCAGCTAACTTGCTCTCTGCGCGACGACTTTGTCGGCCACTTGCTGAGCCTCTCGGGCTAGTTCGTTGATCGATATCACTCTCTTCAGCCTCACTCTTCCACTCCTCGGTTTTCATCTTTGGGGTGCCATTGGTTGATTTAGGTTTCTCAAGGACATTTTCAGAATAGTGAAGATTCTTGCCACCAGCAGTTCCCGGCTTCGATTTTGCGAGACGGTTGTGAGAAACAAGCCGCTCCTCGTCTGCCACACTATCTTCAGCTTGTAACTGACTGAAAATGGTTTGCTTATCGAATTTTGCTAAACTGCCCTCAAAATCAAAGTCGCCCATATCTTGAACATCTGTAGCATCTTCAGTTGCCCAACCGTTTTCCTCAATCTTTCCATGTTTCCGCCCCTTCTTTTTGTTTATAGTATCGTAAGGTTGGAAAGACGGGTTTGGTTCAAGAAGCGGTGTTTCTCTCCATCCCTTAGATTTCGTAGTCTCCTTTGCCGGTGTAGTAGCCGGGTCTTGCATGAAATCCTCTGCACCCTTCTTACCCTTCCGTCTTCGAGTTCTCTTGGGCTTGTCGGCCCTGGCATCCTGCTGCTCCAGTTCCCTCTCTGCCGTTAACTCGTCTAGAATGTGTCTTTCTTCATCTTCCTCCGGTGGGTCTTCATCAACGCTATCTTTTGCTATTGGCTCTATCAAGGTAGTAGCAGGGGTGATGTCCCTTAGAACCCTCTCTTCCCTCCCAGTCGTGGTTCTGGCCGAATCTTCTCGCGCCATCGCACTACCACTCCAGCTTGTCGGTATGGAAGCACGACTAACGGGGGTAGGCCGTTTCCCAACGCTTAGAATCGCCGGGTCCTCGAATGTTTTCGGCTGCTGAGGTATTGCTGTTGCTCGAGGGGGGGCGGGGCGGATTGTTGGAGCTGCATTTTCACTCACAGCTTCAACGAGTTCAGCTATTTCCGAGGCGTTGATCGTCATTTCTGGAACATATTTATTGTATGGAAGTGAAGTCACTGCGAGGCAAAGCTTTTAGCAACGACAAACACATAAAAGGGAGGAATCTCACCATTCCGCAAAGTCAAGCTCAGTCCTGGCTCGACACCGCTCACAATCCCTCGGACTTGGGCACCGGGAGGCGAGGTGAGCGTCACCAACATAGTGAGCCCAATAAAGCTGTTCGACATGGTGAAGACGTGAGCTTGGGGCCACCACTTTAGAACCGATTTTCGAAGATCATATATCTGACTACGAGAGCTGTGATAGCGGGGTCGCCGTTGCGTTGAAGGTTTTGAGGGCGAAGGAGTTCTATTGAGAAAACGAGCTGTGCGTAGCAGTCATGAAACGTTCTTTTGTTGCTGTCAGCTTGTGTGGACTTTTGGGAAGCCGTAGTAGGAGATAAAAAGTATAGTTTCGGGGATTTTGAAAGTCATCCGGGACGGCAGGAGCAGCCGACCGATATGAGCCTCAGCAATCGAATTCTGTTGCACCATGTATTTTCACTCTTGACAGCGCTGAGAGTTCCAAGCAAATAACTCTCTCGAAATTAGCCGTTGTTCTATCTAGAATCTAACTACACAACATGTTTGACCACACACCGGATCGTTATTTTATAGTTGTTTGATATATCATGCCCTCGCGAACATTTGCTTTCTGAAAACTGGAGGAGGTCTGTTTACGTTCCGAGAAGGAAGGTTTGTAATGAAGCTCCAACTAACTGTAAGATATTTTGTGAATGGTATGATCCAATTTCATGGTGACGCTACCTGCTGCGTTGGCGCTGCTGGTGACACAATTCTTGACTTCGAGGGATTGGCCTATGCAACACTAGGGTGGGGAGATGGAGAAATCAGTGGATCGTAAGTGTTACAATTTAATGGAATCACCATAACAGAGCAAGCCACAATATCCCAAGGTTTAATTGTAAACCGATACTCTTGGGGTGCGTTGTCGCATGACCCGTCCATGGGTAAACCCACATCTATACCCTCTGTTCTATGCTAGAGTGATGTTCCGCTTCTGTTCCCGTAAACCGCAAGCACTCCAATTCATACCAATAGCTAAATACAACCTAAAGGTATGATTCTACCCAAAAACACGCTCTCAGCAACGCCACACATATGCCGGGATAATTTAGATACTAACCAATCCACAAACATTAACCATATGCAGCCATCTTTACAGGTCTCTTTT
Organism: Arachnopeziza araneosa; assembly: GCA_003988855.1. Lineage (NCBI taxonomy): Eukaryota > Fungi > Ascomycota > Leotiomycetes > Helotiales > Arachnopezizaceae > Arachnopeziza > Arachnopeziza araneosa. Next base: position 268,428 of record QYAI01000024.1, read on the forward strand.
CGGATTCAGGTCTCTGTGACTGTTTGAATTGCGACTTGATGGATTCGTCCTTTCCCACTTCTGCTGCAATTTTCGGATGCTCTAGCGCCTTATTTATACTGTATAAGCTATTGTAAAACTCAGCGACCCTTGGATGGGCCATGACCTTGCTCTTTTCGAAGTTGTGTACCTCTAGTCCAGCTTGGGTTGTAGCACGACTAAGAGCAACATACGCCTGACCCTTTTCAAAAATCCTCCTGAGATCAATCTTGACGCATTCGAGGGTTTGTCCTTGAGCTTTATGAATCGACAACGCCCAAGCAAGAATAAGAGGAATCTGCGACCTCTGTGCTTGTACTTCTCCATTCGGTAATTCAACCTTCCATTCTTCATGTTGCATAAGCATCCGTCGAGTTGTCCCATCTGAGTTGGCAAATTCCACCACAGGTAGCAGTCTGCCAGTATCTGACGAGGCTGTTGAACCCTTACTGGACAAATTTGCTATGATCCTTGAATGCTCCGCTCTTTCATCCTCGTCGAGGTTCGTAGAATTATCAAAAGCTTCGGGGTGATCTTTATAATACTCAAAAGTTTTTTCGTTCATGAAACCGGCAACTTTACCAAGAGATCCATTGACTAATGAATCATCGATGTTTTTAATCAGCATTACTTGAGCGCCTTTCTTGAGCTCAATCTGCTTAGGCGCCAGCATATTAGCGAGTAGCTTGTCTCGCTGAACGAGATCTTGAATCGTGCCAGTGTCTCGAGCTTCGTACCTGAAGCTCTCTCCAACCAAGGCACGCATCCGTGCAGCATTAGAGTTGTCAACTTCATTTCTTGTCGGGAAGCTAGAATCTATCAGCGGATAATATTCAGTGATTCGGAAATAACGCACAGCTCTGTAGCCTCCACCAATGCAGCTTGAGGTGAGATTTTACGACTCAACTTTTTGAACGCGGCAACAGTTTCATCCGTGATCTTTCCCAGTCTCATTTCATTCAACATATTCGCAAAGATGGGATCTTTCTGACGGAACACCTCAGTGAGACCGATAGTATGGTGGATTGCTGTCGGCCATGTCCCAGCATCAAATGCAAACTTGACTCCTCTCGATTTGTTGTCATATTCTGGTACTGGAGGCAACTGAAAGAAATCGCCAGTGATTACAAGTTGAATCCCACCAAAGGGACGCCCATTGTTGCGTAGTGCTCGTGCGATTCCTTCCAACTTGTCAAAAAGATCACCGTCGACCATGGAAATTTCATCAATGATCAAAACTTTCGTCCGGAGCCAGCGAGTTTTAGCCTTGGCATTCCGCCTGATTTTCTTGACCAACGTTGGCACATCTTCTTTTCCAAGCCCAATTCCTCCAAAGCTGTGTAGCGTTACTCCACCAATATTACAAGCAGCTAAACCAGTTGAAGCAGTAACCGCAACACGATCAGGTTCTCGAGTATACTTCTTGCGTAGCTCTCCAATGATGGAACGCATCAGAACCGACTTTCCCGTACCAGCCGAGCCAGTAAAGAAAACACTTTTGGACTGACCGACGACTAACTCTTGGACTCGTTTTTGTTCCGAACTTAAAGATATGGGTGCCAACGCGACTTTTTTAACCCGGCCGCGTGTGCCCATTGTTTCCTCATCAGATTTTCTGGCAGCCTTTTGTCTGTCTTTGAATTTCTTCTTTTCTTCTTTTATCGCACTGCCTGTGTTGTTCCAAGGCATATTTTTATCTTTCGGTAGGGGTGTGAAGTCATGCAAAGTGCCTTTGCCTTTCGTTAGAGAAGGACACTCTCGAGTATAATGACCGTCCTCCTTGCAACGAAAGCATTTCTTCGCCGGAGAAGTAATAGATGATGCTACAATCCCCTCTTCATCCTCCTCTAACGCTGCTAATTGTTCATTCTCAGCTTGCCTCTGTATCCATGGCAAAGTGCGCCGCTTTGCTGCCCTTGGTGGCTGTGAGGAGTCTTGATTGTCTGCAACTTCTCTTTTCCTCCTTTCTAGTGCACCTGGGGGGGTCGCCAGATGAGAAGGGGAGGACGAAGACCATGTAGCTACACTGCTAGCGTGTTTCTGCACAGAGTTGGGAAACTTTGCTGGAGTGTCTATTGATGGACTTGAGAAGGTAGGTAATGGTTTCGGAGGTGCGGCCATAGCTGGAGGTAAATTGTAGTCGTTATCAAGATCAAGATCAAGATCCGCATCATCATCGAAATCATTTTCATCATACTCGACAGGTATATCGTAGGTTCGGAAGGTAGTGGAGACTTCTTCACATAAATCAATCGTTTCTGGTGCTTCAAACGAGCTCTGCTTGCTCAAAACTGTACTCAAACCTGTTGATCTTGGTATTGTCGTAGTCGAGGAATTGAAGCTTGGAACTTTTGAGTTTTGTGTTATATTTGGTGATTTATAATAGAGGGCGCTGGAAGGATTTTTATAACCTGTGAATCCTCCAATAGACTTGGAGGTCAAGCTCTTCTTGAATTGTTGTTCGATGTTTCCATTCTGAGAGGGGCTGCTGGATGGGAAAAGCTGCTTCGAAAGAGCATCTTTGGGAGTCGTAGAAATAAAATCTCTGTTGGCGCGTCCCAACATGGCTTCTGAAATTGAAGAATACAGTCTCCTACTTATTGCATCTGCTGTACTTGGTCGAATTAGGGGTTTTCTTGCTTTCCAGCTACTCACGAGCCGTCTTCTGAAAGCAAGAGAGAAGACTGGAAAGCGAGTCGATCCAGGCTGCATACAAGAAGACAATGCTTGAGAATCAGGTCTCAATCCATCAGCCTCACGCAGAACTTTGGTGATTTGTTATATTTTTTTGAATCTCGCTCGCGCCACGGATAGGAAAGCGCGACAGACGCGGTACTTTTTGTTGTGATGGCCGAGGCTAGGTTGACTAATAATGGCACGTGACAAATCAAGTGTGCTATAAGGACTGATTCTCTAACTCTACAGTGAACAGGTACCCTCCAGTTCAGCCCTCCAGGCTTCCATTGCCACCAGTGGCAACTGGGGGCCTCAGGCCACAACACTTTTCCCAGTTTATTTATCACACGTGATTCTCGAGGTGCAAACACCACTAAAAATAACCACAAGCACTTTCAATGTAATGCCTTAATATATGCAATTCGTAAGACCTGGGTGCTTGAAAGTTGTCACAGAGATTTCAAAAGCGTGGTTTACTGTAGAATTATTGGTATCGAGACCTGGTGTCATTACATTCTTTCCGTACACCACATAGGTCTTATGTAACTACTGTACCACACCTGCCTACTTGATAAAGACGAATCAATCGAGAAGCTCAAAGGACGTAATGGGTAGTCGCTGATAGTAGATTCGTAGTCTCGTAAGGATGAGATGTGAACGTAAAGGCAAAATTAGAAGCCCGCAGATATCCAAAGTCAACAATAACCTAGGAGAACAACTTTTTGTCGACTTGAAATCACCATCCCAACATAATCAACACAGAAAGTCATAATAAAAATCAGGAGTATCTTAAAATGAAAATTCCTATGCAAGTTCATGCCATCTGGCTCAGTCCAAAGAGACCGCTAGCAAAAAGTAGACAGATGCAATATCCGAAGAGAAGCCCTGCATTGATATCCCATTTACGCCGTGAAACCGCAAAAAGATCACGAAAGCAGATAAATTGGGTTTGCGGCAACAATCTCATCCTTGGTAGCCACCAAAGCCATTGCCAAAGCTCTGGCCTGCTGGTGCACTCCACTGCTGAGGATTTGGGGTTGGTTGACCACGACCATAGCCACCAGCGCTTGCAGAGCCTCCGTAACCCATTGGCTGGTTGCTGTATTGAGCTGGAGATTGAGCTGGTGGACCTCCATATCCGCCTTGACCGGGAAACTGGCCTGGAGACTGTTGATTAGCGATTGGTCCGGCTGATTGTGGTCCTGCCTGTTGCATACCGCCATACTGTGGGAAATAGGCGGCAGGTGTTCCCGGGTATCCTGAATTAGGGCCACCTTGGGGACTGTAGCCTTGCTGAGAACCATCGAAGCCAGCTTGGGCAGGTGCCTTGTCTTTACCCCACTAGCAAGATTTTAGTATTTAAATAGTGAATAGTGGATGAATCACTTACACTGCACTTCAAAGGCCGGCCATTGACATTGTAGCCGCTCAATTGACAAATAGCCATGGCTGCGTTTTCATGAGTATCCATCTTGACGAAAGCAAAACCGCGATCGGCTTGAAAGCGCGTCTCGACGACATAACCAAAGTTCTGGAACAGCGGAACGAGGTCGTTCTGCGTTGTGTACGGCGTCAGGTTGCCAACGTAACAAGTAGTCTGCCATTGAGGAGTTTGCTGGACGATCATATCATAGCTCTGCACACCGTGAGTCGGGAAATGATGATGTCCAAATGGGGTGGTAGGTGTCATGCCCATGGCAGACATGGCTTGTTGCTGAGAGATCGATGGCTGGCCCTTCTGGTTGGCCCAGTTGCAACGAATAGCACGAGATCCAAGCCATTCGCCATCCATGGAGCTCAAAGCCTTCTCAGCATCCTGGCGCTCTCGGAATGCGACAAAACCATAGCCCCTAGATCTCCCAGTCTTCATATCCCACATGACGCGAGCCTCAGACACTGAGCCAAAAGCCGAGAATGCTTGAAGAAGGACCTCATCGTTGACTTCATTGGACAGATCGCCAACGAAAATATGGAAGTGGTTCGAGGTGTCTTCTTTGTTAGAGGTATTTGACTGGTACGCCCAATTGACTCGGATTTCCTTGGAACCAATTAGAGCTTCGCGACTAGTGTTACACAATATTGACTTACCGCCTGGTGAACACGTCTTCCATTGAGTGTCTGCATGGCTCGTTCAGCTGCTCCTGGATCGTCGTACTCAACAAAACCGTAATTGAATCCCTTAGACTGCAGCTGGACGGCGATTAGTAGGTTGTGCTTAAAAAGCAGATTAGCGGGGGAGGGGAGAAATAAAACAAGCGAAGCGAGAGGCGCGATACTCCTTATCAAAGAGAATTTGGCGCAGCCTTACGCGGGAATTCTCAAATATTATAACATAGTAAAGTTGATACTGACAGCACCTACATTCTTGTCAGGAATGATTTTGACGTTCTGAACATGACCCGTAGTTTCGAATATCTGTCGCAAAACATCTTCCGTCACTCTAGGATCAAGACCGCCCACGTATAATGCACGCTTGTTGGGCTCTGGGGCTGCGCGACGAACAAATCCACCTGCACTATCAGGAGACATTACAACTCCATTCTCGCCCATGGGTGATGTGATAGCCGTGGGAATCGGATTCGTGTTCTGGGGAATGATGACAGGCGGAAGCGGGGGAGGTGGCATATGAGATGGATTTGTTCCATTATGACCATTCTCGTAGCCCGGCGCACCAGCAGTCGTCTGCGGTGGGGGAGGAAGCTGCGCGCTCGAGAGGGGAGGGGCGTTTTCGGACATCTCGACTCGTTACTGAAGAAAATTTAATCCTGGTCGCAAGAAAATGGGCTCCGGAAATTGGAGAGTAAAAGCGGAAAAGGAACTCTGGTTACTTCGCAGAACGTGGTGAAGGTCCAAAATTTCGAGATAATACAGACGAACGAAAACGCTGAGCTTGGAGGCGTTGCGCCGATGATTTGGACTGTGCGACTCGAATGATAGGAAGCACACTCAGACTCGAGAATTTCGATAGACTGCGAAAAGGGTCGATGACTACGGCCAAATTATCGACGATAAACAAAATGATCGCTTGTGTATAACACAAGTGACGACTAAAAGAGTACGCGATAGAGGAACTCCGAAGAAGATGAGCTGGAGACAACGAAGTGCGAGAAGAGCTCCTTGACAGATCGAGAATACTGTTGAGAAAGTAAGAAGGCGAGAATGATGCGACGAGAGGATTGCTGACTGACTGAATGGAATAAAGGAATCACAAAAAGGACGAGGGGAAGAGAGAGGAGGAAAACCGCTCGAGATCCAGACGCCCGTTGGATGGTGTTTTGTCTGGAGGTGGGAGCAAAGGTCGATGAAGACGAGCTTGTCTCGTCCCTCAAAAAATAGGCATTCACGCCTTACCTGGTTGGGGCTAGCGCATCGCTTAGGAGCCAATAGGGTCCTGTTAGATGGACCTAGTCCGCAGGGCGGTGGCAGAGAACTTGACAAAAATCACCTTGTGGGAAGTATCAGGAGACTTGTCAGAGAAGAGGCAGTAGCCAAAGTTGAGACGCAGGACAGACTTTCACAAAAGAGAGATGAGGAACGTTGGACTAACTGCCGTCTGGACAACAGCAAGAAAACACCACATCCCCAAACTCTAACTGATGTGACAGGAGGACATGATGCAGAAGGAGAGCTATAAGGAATTGCGCTCCGCTCCAGTCCAGACGCACACGAAAGAGGCATGCTTGCAGGAGGTATTGGAAATTATTGGAAAGGATCTGTTCTGTGGTAAAGGACAGGAAGCTATGCAAACGCCACATGCGTGGGATTTCATGCAAGCATCTATAAAGAGATGAACACATTGGGATGCCGGGAGGCTTCCAGGGGTGACGCATTGAAAGAGAAGATCCGGGGAAACAGTTACAGCCCCTGAAGCGCTGTGGAAGGAGAGTTGCGTTAGTCAGACGGTCAAGACGCTGGTCAAAAGATGTGCAATCCTTGAGGGTCTAGAAAGACAACGCGCCTGCAAGCACCTCACGGCGGCAGAACTTCTGATGCTAGCTTAGTACCGATGCAGGAGCGGATTCGGACGGAGTCTCTAGAGCTTACTTGTGACCTAGTACTTCATAATGGCTTTGCATCTCAGCGTAAGACTCGGGGGAAAGGTGGCGTGTAAAGCACAGAGAGAGCTTCTCTTTCGCATCTTCCTATGATGTAGACTGGTCGGTCTTCACTGGAGACGTTTGATCGAAAAGCTCTGGCGAAAGAGCTGTCACGCCTGTTTGCGTAGTACGCACTAGATGTTCCCGCTCTTAGCGCATTGCACGGGCTCAAGCTTGACTTCTGCAGCAACAATTGTGCCGCACCTCACCTCAGTCTATCCGCCATCATCACCAATCCCACAAATCGTCTATATACTTTACAGATCATCTCAGAGGATATCCTGATAGTTCAGCATCGGCACATCCTGCGGATTTGTTTCACTTCTCACCGCAAATGGCGCAATCACAGCGCACAAAGTCGCCTCTGGATCTTCTCCAGGGCATGATTAATGGTGTTGTGAGTTCTATCCATCTCTGCAAGGCCAATCCGTTATATATCTGACTTCTGGAAGCTCATCGAAACCGGTAAGGCTCTTCGTGCCTCGAACAAAGAGGGTGGGAAAGGTCTGTCAAGTACAAACAATCGACTCCGAGGAATAATTCCAAGTGCGAGTGAAAACTTTCACCAAGCACTAGATGAACTTGAATGTGATATTGTAAGATGAATGCCAAACGGACCCGTTTATAAGTTCTAATTTCAAGATAGATACGTGCGAAGTCCGTGTTGTTACGAGACCTAGAAGAATTAAGGGCGCGGCGCATTGCTCTGGAGAATCCGGAACCCGTCGTTGAGGATCCAATAATCGTAGAAGATGCCATGGAAACAAACATTTTTGGCGACCCCATTGTGCCGGAGCAACTCTCGCCTATCCCTGATGTCAAGGAGGAGAAGTTTCTCGACGATTTGGAGAGTTCTGCGGCGATCGAATCCAACAAGCCAACACCAACACCAATACCAATAGACCCAGTCCAAGTTGATTCAAAAGATCAGATTCAAGAGACCATAAACGGACAACAAGGTCCAACGCCTCCAAGTTCCACAAACGAGGCATCAAACACCAAACCTATTGGCCTGGGCATAGATACAAATGGCATTACCACTTCTGATTCGGCAACTGCGGAGCTTCAGAATTCGGCAATCGATTCTCTCTTCGACATACCTGATAACGAAGACAATATGGGTGACTCTGATCTCAATTTTGTTGACATTGATTTTGACCTGGATACTTCGAATTCCAATACTCAAGGCCAGGCTGGGAGTAATGATTTTGATCTCTCCACATTTGGTAATGTCTCCCAGGACTTCAATATGGACAGTCTCCAGACAGGTACAGACAACAACTTAACAAACAACTCAACTATCAATAATACAAACAAAACAGATGATTTACTTGATCTAAATAATACGGGCGACAGCATGGACCTAGATCTAGATTTTGAAATGGGTGGCGGCGATAATAGTGCTTTTAACGACCTTTATTTTACTGGCGAGGAAATGGAACATGAGTTCGACAACGCTTTCTTTGGCTTGAAAGAAAATTAACAAGCTCATCAAATAACTGGAATTCGATACACTTCTCCCAAGAATTAGGCTTCTGCTAGATCACCTGGAGGCTTTAACTCTTGTTTAAATCATAGCTGAAAGCCTAGTCTGGACGTTAAATAGAGTATTTCATTCAGAAGTTTACTTGTAGCGGCGTTAATCAAGCTAGGCTGGATAACATGAGAATAGGTACCCTTGGTGGTTCACGTGACTAATACACTCTCCTCGGTATCCTCTCGGCCTACAAATAGCGCTCCGCATGGTTCATTATCGCAGCTCAGTCACTGCTATTGACTCCAAGGTGGGTATGATCTCGTTAAATTCATGGCAGATTGTACTACAAAAACCTGGATTATTTTCCTTACTACGCGGGCCCCTTTCTTAAGCGAGACAAAAGATTCATGTTACTACAATCTACCAGTCATTTCCAAGACATCTAGTACAAATCACTCTCTCTGCTTGAGATCAAATTTCTTTGAGAAGTCAAGTCAACTCAAGCCAGCACAAAATGCACAAAACACATAGCACGAAGCCCGAGCCTGCTGCAGCGAAGATGGCTCTTTCTCCATTTTGCTGTAATAGTGCGATACCAGCATCATTCCGACATCTCATCGATATTCTCCCCCATTCTACAACACACTTCGCCCTCGCTCATCCTGTTTCCTCCGCTCCTATCCTAGCCTCGTTTCTCTCATATGTTGTGGCTCCAGCGCCTCCTCGAACAAGAGACAAAGTCGTGGGAAACACGTATTTCGCTATCGTTCAGGTCACTCGAGTATCCTTAGAGCCCGAGAAGGATCACGAAGTAATTATCGATAAGAGCCATAAAGATTTCTTTGACCTAGACCTATCACTCCATCAGAAGGACACATTAGTTGCACCAAGTTACGTACTAGATCAACAGGATATCGTTGAGATTATGCGTGGGGAAAGTGCACACGCGCGTGATCCCGCCAAGAGATACTACGTTGCTATTGAAAGAAGTGGAGAGAACACCGTTCTGGATCAGGAGTGCAGAGTTATGGGTAAGACATGGAGGGAGGTTGACAAGACTGAAGCAGAGAGGAAGTTGAATGCTGCAGGTTTGAGCTGGGTTCCAGATCTTGCGGGCACCAAACAAAGGCAGCATTGGGTGGATCTTGATGGAATAGAGAAACTCTGGTGCGAAACTCATCATGTCAAATATGAGATGAAGGTCTGGATTAGAGAATAGTAGTATGGGATATTTATTAGGGTCAGAGACTTCTGAGTAAACGATTAAGTTGATACTAGAACATATCATCTTGATCCACATGGTCTCGGAATCCTTTTCAATTTTAGAAGTGCTAAGAGTTTCTATCACCACTAACTGATTTCTCAAAAGCCGTATTTTCTGTTCTCCCTCGAATCTCATCATCTTCCACCATGTCAGACTCAGCACGAAAGTTCACTCAACCCACAACATCTTCCACGCCGCACCTTACAACTCTAGCCCTTTCTCCCTTGCTGAAATACATCCTTCTTTGCCTACCAATACCGATCCTCCTCCCATTTACCTCCTACACTCTCTCTAACAGAACCTCCCTAATCTACTCGTAGGAAAACATTTCAACTTTTGGTACATAATTTAACCCGTAGAAGAGCGAAGTAGTTCTTAGTGAGGCAGCGTTTCCATTTCCGTAGTGAGTGGTTGAGAACTTAATTACTGCTAAAAGGAGAATTATTTTGGGCGCCTGCGCTAAACTAATGAGAATATAAGACAATGAGAGAAATGTGGCACGTGTGTTCATAGCGGGAAAACAAAGTGGTTATATTTCTAGAATTCGATGAGTGTTAAAAGATAGTGTGTTAACCAGCAAAGGAGACTAAAGTGTTAAGTCGCCATGATGAATATTATAACCTTTCAAAGGCCCTCGTCCGAAAAGATGATCTCACGTGTTTACGAGCTTCATACGAAAATGCATGAACCGAACGAATAAAGATCCGTCGCCCGAGATATTATACATGGCTAACTGCAATTATTAGAAGATTGAACTCAGATTACAAAGTACAATTATCTTTACAGGAAATGTCTCAAGTGAATGTGCCACCCGGCAGGCAGGATAATAACCTCGAATATTTATTGCGAATACCAAATATTTCTCTTCCGCACCAAACTCTACCTTAAACTCAAATATGATGCACTAATATCATTCTTTTCAACTCATCTGAGCATCACTACCACCTTTCAAAGAAAATATCCATCTTGCAAACCTAATCAACACCTCACAGTGACAAGCTTCTACAGCATCACTTGGAACCTATTTAATCAAGATTAGCATGGCCCAAAAACGAGATTTTCACCTTCATCTCCCAAGCTCTCTGAAGGCCTTCCAAGCTTCCCACAAGTTCACAACCTCCGCAAAACATACTCTTCAGGAATTCAGCTTCACCAAAACTCTCGAGACTTGCGTTCAAAAAGTGAAGCATCTTCATGATTCACTCAGTCACGGAATACTAAGCCTTTTGACCAAACACAAACGCGTCCCTGATGGAGAATGGTATTGCTGTTCTCATCTACTCAAAACCATCCAAGCCACTCGCTACTACGTTCACGACAACCGTACCTTACTCAGCATGGCCCATTCACTGGCAACGCGCAGTCTAGCCAAATCTCTTGGTAATAGCTATGGAGAACCACAGCCGGGGCAACGCTATATCATGTTGAGAATCACTCGCAACCTCGGGGCAGGGAAAACAGTTCGCAAATACTTCCTTGTCGATGATGATCAGATACCACAGCCAGAAGGACAGGTTATGTTGATGGGTCGCACAACCTGGTGCAGGATTACGGAGGACTTGGGAGACTTGGTGGGAAGCCTAGGTGGTTTTGGGAACGGTGTGTTCAAAATCGAGTGCAGCCACTGCAGCAGCCTCTACCACCTTCGATACCATGTTAGCGCGCTTGCAAGCACAAACACAAACACAGGGAATGGCATGAGAGATTCAAAGAGAGCATCTTGGATCTAAAGAAGGCATTAATGGAGACGGAGAGGTTGATGGCTCCATAGTGGTAAATAATGGACTTGCTAATCAATAGAAAACAGCGTTCGGAAAGCATCTTTGACGTTCGGCTATGTGTTCAAGTATTTTGAAACTGATCTGGATTTTAAGATACATAATTACACCTTAGGAGGTGAATCATAAAATAGGACATTCAACCTAGGTGAAAGGGACGGCTTATCGTTATTCATGTTCTAAGCTAAGGACAGGTAAAGTTCATAATGCCATCTAGTATAGCTGAATTTTTCGAGGAGGGACTGTCGTAGAAAGAAATCTCATGGGTTTCTCTCCAATGTACGAGGAATAAATTTCCAGGCGTATTTTTAAAGTTCAAGGAGAGTAAATAAACAAGGCTGTTCTCGCTTAGCCAAAGGCGCACCTAAAATTTAACCCGTTCTCAGGTGTATACATAATTTTAGATAAGCCAGCTTCAACCATGTCCGCCTTTAATGATTGTCATGGTCTAGGGGACAGTCCGAGACGACTGAAAAATATCACCTCAACTTCACTCCTACACAAACCATGACCTTCTAGCTCTAACCCAGCTGAAAAAAGCCTCACCAGGCTTTTTCTATAGGCATTCAGTCAACCCCAGGCTGAGTGTCCTTGAGTTTTGGTTATTTTTTCTACTATTTATTTTACTCTTTTGGGGGTGGTAGGATCGTCACTTTTAAACTCGTTTGCTGCGTAGATTGCTGCCAGGGCATCCAATATTCACATCTTTGATCATATTGGGTGGGTCCCTTGGGAGGAAAAGTAATAATGATAAATTGAGTGGTGTACTGATTTCTACAAATTTAACGGCTATCGGTGATAACAGCTGATGAATTATTCTCATCAAGTTACATATTTAAACCTGGGATTTGAATGAAAGGAAATAGCGTGTAAGTTTTGAATGATGTGATTTAATTCCGCTCGTCGATCCTGAAGACAAATAGATTCTTCACGATAGAGCCTACCAACCCGATGTCAAAACAGTCTGAAAACGAGCTTCAACCCTACCACCAATCATTCCTTCATCAGACCTAAACCCTATGCCTCATGTCTCTACCAATCATCGATAGCCTCCTCACCAGCTTCCTTCTTCACTAGCATCTGCAGCTTCAAATCCTGATCTCAGTTAGCAAGATATCATCATACCGTCACTTTGGTACTAGCCTCTAGCTTTCTAACCTCTCCATCCCACCACTCGGCCTCTTGCCTCAACTCTTGAAGTTTTGCGGCTCTCTTCGTAGCCCTGGTAACTATCTCGCCTCCGCAAGTAATCACGAAAATAAGGTGAAAGAGCACCATTGTTGAGACACCAAGAAACCGATTTCCACCGTCCATTGCGTGAAAGGCGAGTTGACCAGCGGCATAAGCACAGGGGAGGCCGACGAGGATGTCGAGGATGACTACAGAATGATTCAGTTAGTGGGTTGAAGAAGGTGATACTATGGAGAATCTCCGTACCAAGGATCATGGAGGGAGAAAAATGATCATAAAGGTTGATATCGAGACTGATCATAGAAACAATATCCTTCATCTGTTCTAGAGTAGACGTAGTTTCTGAAAGCAAGTGGCTTTCTTGCTCTTTCGTGATATCTGGCCGAGACATATTTGACTCTAATCTTGCTGGCATCATTGATAGAAAGTTGTGGCGATGAAGATCGAGGTCAATGTTTGGATAGGTATTTCGAGTTGGAAAGTAATTAAAATAGAATTCACATTTGCGAGAGCCTTGCTCTCGAATCGATATTCCGAGATAACAGGGAGTAAAAGGCAAAGGCTATTAGAAGATACCGTGAGAATGCGGGATATTAACAAGATACTCGCAAATCAAGTACGCATGCATAAGAGCGAACATATCAAGGCTGGAAAGAAAATATAAACGACAACAAACAAGTCTTTCCATTTAGTACAAATTCCTCATGGATGCTTGAAGGCAAGGCATTTAAGGGTATCATAATTGCTTATTTTTCTGCTGCTGTAAGAGACAGAGCCAACCAACAGTTTTCCCCACCGAAACTCCGATCGCTATGTTACTAGTAGAATGCGCCTCCTTCTAGAAAGGCTTTGCAACCTTTCGACTCTCACTGGAACCTGTTACCGGGTCCTTGTACTCTTTCCAACTAACCGGATACATTGCATTGCCAACTTCGCTTGTCGCCATGATAACTCCAAGATTGTTGCTGGCGGTTGAAAGATAGTAGTTTGATTGATCGCCTAAAGAAATCTGGCACAGCATTAGCTACGCTCCCTCTTCTGAGAAGGATATACTTACCACAACAGCTCGCACAATATCGCCGGGTCTGAAGCTCTCAAATATCTTCACTCTATCTTTCTCCGTAGCCCTGACATCCTGAACTCGTATCAAGCCTTGCCATTCTCCATCAAGGACTGTTTCTCCCACTACCAGAATAGCTACATTGGCTTGTCGAGGTGTAATTCTGGTGACCCTGCAAAGGACCGTACTGTTCACCTCTGGGATTACTTCCACGCCTGCCTGCGGCCCTTCTCCCTTGGAATTAGCAGCCGAAAGGTTTCTCTCGATTGATATCGTCCACGGTTCTGCAGGAGCAGCAGGCGTGATTTTGGTGAGGCGCTTCTGCGGACCAGAGGGCCTGGGAGCGGCAGTTTTTGTGATGGAGCCCAGGATCGACGCGTATAGTTTTCCATTCTGAACATGTGTTCCTGGGCCAGGCAGACAGTCTGTCGTTGAGCCTAGCAGCTGTCCAGGCACAGCGAGGTTGGTGATTTGTTCCATGTGGGATCGATCTTGGAGTCCTGCAGGTGGTGTTGATGAGGTGGTGGTGTGTTGAAAAGGTGTTGAAAAGACTTCGCGGGGAAGGTTTGCCGATGGCCTCAGCCTTTGCTTGTGGGGCTCGACTCGACTCGATTTTCGCCCCATCCCCCCGCACTGTCAGAAGCAAGAGAGAGAGGAGAGAGGAGGGAGGAGGGAGAAGAGAGAGCGGCAGCATTCCGATCACCTCACTAGAAGGAACTAAGAAAACAGAGTACATAATTGAGCATTACCCAAAAGTATCTCCTCCCCGACTGGATTCATTTCGTGAATTATCTTGAAGCCTGTTTGTTCATCATGTCATCCAAACACTTCATCAACGATCCTACACATCTTGTAAACGCTGCGCTCCATGCTCTCACGCTGACCAATCCCTCTATTGCTCTCGACGCCGAGAACAAAATCATTTATCGCCGTCCCGGTCATGCTTCACAAGTTTCCATCATCTCCGGAGGAGGTTCGGGCCATGAGCCAAGCTTTGGTGCATTCGTTGGTGATGGATTGCTCTCAGCAGCCGTCGCAGGCACGATATTCGCCTCACCGAGTGCAGAGCAGATACGGCGAGCTGTGATGTCACGAGTTGAGAGTGAGAACGGAATCCTTGTCACTGTTATGAACTACACTGGCGATGTCCTCAATTTTGGAATGGCCGTTGAAAAAGCCAAAGCTGCTGGCTTGAAAGTTGACATGCTTGTTGTTGGTGATGATGTTGGTGTTGGGCGTGCCAAAGCTGGCAAAGTTGGAAGACGAGGTATTGCTGGTACTGTGCTCGTGCATAAGATATCTGGTGCTTTGGCAGCAAGCGGTGCGAGCTTAGAAGATGTGTACAAAGTTGCCAAACTAGTAGCGGACAATATCGTCAGCGTCGGAGCCAGTCTGGATCATGTGCATGTACCTGGAAGAGCTCCTCCCGATCCCAAGTCAGAGGAAACATTGAGTTCCGAAGAGGTTGAAATTGGGATGGGGATCCATAATGAACCCGGAAGTGGGAGAGCGAAAGTCCAACTCCCTGAGCTTATCAAAACGATGCTTGAGCAACTGCTGAGTTCCAAAGACAAAGACCGTGCCTTTCTAAACGTCAATTCGAATGAAGTTGTTCTATTGATCAACAACCTAGGTGGAGTTAGTGTTCTTGAACTTGGTGGCATCACTGCAGAGGTCGTTTCTCAACTTGAAGTTACCTACAACATCAAACCGGTTAGGATCTTGGCTGGGACTTATATGACTAGTTTGAATGGTCTAGGTTTCAGCCTCTCTATCTTGAATGTTGTCAATACGGATATCGGCGGTCCCAGTATGATACAATTGTTGGATGCTCCATGTGAAGTTGCAGGGTGGGTTGCTCCTGTTAGGAAAGAAACTTGGGAGTCAAAGAATAGTCAAACAAGAGAAGGCTCAGACTCGGGATATGAGGAAGAGAAGCCTAGCGGATTGAAGTGGAATACAACCGAGACGAAATCTGCTCTGACATCTGCTCTTGAGCGAGTGATTGCAGCAGAGCCTGATGTTACCAGATATGATACTGTGGTTGGGGATGGTGACTGCGGTATTGGGCTCAAAAGAGGAGCAGAAGGTAAGAACACTTTTCTTGCTGTTATTTCCATATCCCAGCAGATTATCAAAACACCCAGCTAACTCGAGCAGCTGTACTCAAATTGCTCTCTCAAACCACGTTATCAGGTGATTCGGTCATAGACCTTCGCAAAATAGTGCAAGTAGTAGAGAACACAATGGACGGAACATCAGGAGCGCTTTACGCAATCTTCCTCAATTCTCTACTTCACTCTCTACGCCAACAGAAGACCCAGGAGGCAACAGTGGAGGTTTGGGCAAAAGCACTGAAGCAAGCTTCTGACTCATTGTCAAAATATACCCCTGCTCGACCTGGCGATCGCACATTGGTAGATGCCTTACACCCATTTGTTACGACTCTTGAGGAGACTAAAAGTTTGAAGACAGCGGCAGAGGCATCAAAGAAGGGAGCAGAAGGAACCAAAGGTATGAAGGCTAGTTTGGGAAGGACTGTGTATGTTGGGGGAAGTGGATTTGAGGAGGTACCTGATCCAGGAGCATGGGGTTTGAGCGAGTTCTTCTTAGGTCTTGCAGGTATAAGTCAGAAGGATTCAGAGTATGAGATAGTTTGATCTTAATTTCTTGGTGTAATGAGTGGTATTTGATTCGGCTATTTGGATATAGAAAATCTCATGTCGCTTGATAACGTCAGTGTAAGCAACAAATGAAGGGTGAAACGATGATGAAGAAAGGGTAAAGGTGAATGTCCATACTCAAGCAAGCTTGGCTGTACCACACATCTCTGATCGAGTAGGAAGCTTCAAAATTCCACTGATGCGAGAAAATACAAAACAACGAGGCTAAGAAACAAACAAGTAGACTTCAATTTGGCAACCAAAGGCTCGCCATTTTGAATCCCTTTCTGTGGCTGTTTATCGAATATACTAGTTCAAAAGCTAGCATCACATAGTAGACTAAGTCTGACAAGAATTTGGTATATTCGTCCAATTTTCGACGCCGTTGCATACCATTGCTAGGGAAATACTATGAGCCGGCCTTTATCCATCATAATTCCCCAGAAACCGTAATTGAAAGCTCAACTGAGAAGCACCAGAATGACCGAATCTCCTCTCAAGAACCTGTTCAGCAGATTAGCAAAACATTGTCAGACTACCCCTCCTCCCCTGACTCAGAACCTACATCTTACTGATGAACCGATCCTTGTTGACTGGCCTTCCCTTCTTTCCTCCGCTGATTCTAGGGGTTTCGGTCCACATCTCCTTCACGTTCTCGAGCACCATGTTGCAATGTCTATCGAAAGCCTTTACTCGAGCAAGGAGTTTTCTATTGTTGCGGCATGAGATGAGGACTTGGGTATGCGAACGGACAGCGGTTTGAAGGATTGAGAGAGGGCCGGATGTGAATTCATGTTCTTCGAGTTGCGCGATCTCGAACTCACTATAGACGATGTTAATGATCATTTGGAATGTATCGAGGTGGGTCTGTGATGAACATACGTGAGCTCGTTGCGCGGCTTGGCCAGTAATTCTCTATCAAAATATTAGCTTTGGAAAAATTTAACCTGTACATTTCGACTTACTGAATCTTTGCTTCCGACATTTTGATGTTGTTTAAGATGTCTTCATAACTTTTGTGCCTGCCTCGCGTGGTATTGAAATCTACAATTCTAAATCAGGCTAGTCGCAAAACTCTAAATCTCCAGGATTCCGAAAATTATTCCCGAGGTCAATGCAGCACCTCCTCTCTAGTCAGCATTGCATTTTGTTGGACGCTCCTTGACATCTCTTCTTGATGTTCTCAAGGTCTTTATCTTGCAGAGCTGGAACGGCGGTGCGCTGTAGCTCAACGCGGCGAATACCTTCAGTCCTATCTTTCACAGCTAAGCTGTCCAGTTCAGCGAAGAGAGAGTTTCGCGAGGTGCAAGAGCCAAATCGACAAAATCAGTACCGCGAGAATCACCGAAAAGAAAAAATAAGGAGAAAGGAAGCTGAATCTAAAACTTGGGGCATAACAGAAGCAGAGTGGGATGCATTGGGGAAGATAGGGCGTGAGAAGAAACGAGACGAACTGAAGATACAACAGAAAGAAGAATACAAGGAAGCTGTTAAGGTTGCTAAGGAATTGCGAGCACAAATCAACGCAGAAAAGAAAATGAACGAGCCAGAGGTAATCAAGGAATTGCCTGCGGATGCAAAGGAGGATGTGTTATTCGATACTCTCTTTGGTGTCCGCACAATAGAGCTTAATCGGCCGGAGAAGCTTCACTCGCTCAATGGATCTATGATAAGGAAGATCGTACCTAGATTACAGGAGTGGCAGAAATCCGATATGGCGAATGTAATCATCATCAAAGGTACTGGTCCTAAAGCATTTTGCGCGGGTGGAGATGTAGCAGCTCTTGCTGTTGATAACACCAAAGGGCCAGAAGGGCAGAAACGGTCTGCAGATTACTTTGCTTTGGAGTATAAGCTGGATCATCTTATTGCAACTTACACGAAACCGTATATTGCTTATATGGATGGGATTACGATGGGTGGAGGAGTTGGTTTGAGCATTCACGCACCTTTCCGGATAGCTACCGAGAAGACTGTGTTCGCTATGCCAGAGACAACTATTGGATTTTTCCCTGATGTTGGAGCTTCATTTTTCTTGTCGCGGATGAATGGGGCCGTTGGTACTTACCTTGCTCTTACAAGTCAGAGGTTGAAGGGTGTTAACGCATATTACGCTGGGGTGGCTACACATTATATTCATTCAACTCAGTTGTACGCGATGGAGCGTCGTTTGGCTGAATTACGATTCAAGGACTATGATTCTTTGAAGAAGCGCTTGGATCTCATCAATGCAACGATTGAGGAGTATGTCACTGGACTGCCTCATGATGAACCAATGCTTCTAGCAGGCGAGATAAGAAAGGCTATTGATCGGTGCTTCGGCCATACCAACGTCCCGGACATCCTTTCTGCCCTCGAAGCAGAAGCCAAAAATGCGCAAGGCGAGGAGATCAAGCGATGGGCCGAAAATACCCTAACCACATTATACCAGAGATCACCAACCAGCGTCTATGTGACTCTACGCCAAATGCAACTTGGTCGAGATTGGTCGATTTCGGAGACATTCAAGCGTGAATACCAAATTGCAACAAAGTTCATGGCACACCCCGATTTCACGGAAGGCGTGCATGCTCTGCTGATTCGCAAGGATGGAAAACCAAAATGGAGTCCTCCCACACTTGAAGCAGCTGCCAAGATTCCCCAACTTGCTGATCCCTTTTTTATGGTTGATGAATCAAAGGATTTGAGGTTGCTTACCACAGGATCAGACTGGAAGCATTATCCACGACAGTATGGCCTCCCAACTGAAGCACAAATACAAAAAGTCGTGAACGCGGGTGGCAAAGGTCGCTGGGATATCGTACAGTACTTTGTGAAAGAAAGACGTGGAAAACAAGGTGTAAAGGAAGTGGTAGAGGAAGTGATGGAGCGGATGACCACCAGGAAAGAAAATGGAGAAGCTGTCTGGATCAATAACCCACAGGTTGGAGTAGGGAAGCTGTGAAGCATTATAACCATATGTGCTAATTGTATTATACGAGTGGGATCTTGTACAGAACAGTAGACCAGACGAATTTCGACGGATACGGTCGTAAAATATAATTCGGCCATGTATGGCGTGAAAGCAAAGGCGTTGTCATGTGACTTGAGTTTATTGAAGGTTCGCTTGTCTTGTGCTGTTGAAAAGAGTATGAGTCATAATTAAGCGCAATTCAGTGGAATCTCCGCCCAGAAATCTTATAAAAGGTTCCCGCCCCGCTCCCTAATCAAATTCGAGTTTTTCCTAGGTTGGTGTGCTGCCTCTTCGTCTCACACCCTTCACATCCTCTTAACGCCGAAAATAAAAGTTTATGCCTTAGGCATTAAGACCTAACCGCTTCTTAGCTTCGTTTGTTTGATTGGCCGTTGGAACCTTCAATTCATTCTGTACAAACAACGAGAATCAGCTTTCAGAATCACAGCTACTTTGTATAATAAATTCCGAAAGTTTTTTCTGTGTTGAAATTCCCCTATCTTGACCAACCGCGTCAAAAACTTCGGAAAATATCCAGCCGTTGGATCAATTGCTAGCATTCTTTAACGCGTCGCGGTCAACGCGAAAGTACCAGCCCCATAACTCAACCATCATACCTAGTTCCTGGAGTTCCAATTTAACAACTCAATGATTCTTCGATCTTTTCAATAGCACCTCACCAGCTATTTGACTCTTTAAAGCCATCGTACCTGGCATTGCGGCCAACTTCCGGTCGCAATGTCGTCAAGTACGAGCCATCCTCCTAGGTTAAACAACGTTCCGAATACAGCACCTCAAGCTTCTTCAATTGCTTCAAATACTGGCGCCAATGAAGATGGAATTACTGTGAAGTCAATGAGACGTACGTATTATGTGAGCATATAGGGCCATGGTTCACAAGAGCTAATTGGATCGATTTTCAGTTAAAGTCCTTTATACCTTCGATGATCAAAACAAAACCAACCATTTGGCTCGATGGCCTGACGTCCTTCCGATACAAACTGTTCAGATGGAAGACGGAAGCACGATTGGCGTAGTCGAATTACAAACGTGTATTCAAGCGATTGTTCAAAATAGCCCTGAATTAGTAGCTAGGATCGGTCAGGATTATACAGTCTACGCGTTCGACTACTCAGAATATGATAACCCTCTCGTGGGTCAGGGTATGCTTTCAAAGGCTCTAGCTGCGGCTTCTCCAACCCCAGATGCCCCAGCGGGTCAATCTAAACAACTTGTTACTGGCCGAGTTTGCAAAAACATCCTGGGGTTGTTCGCGAATGGTATCAAGGAAACCCTTGAAGTAAAACTGAGACTTGTTCCGGTGCCAACGGTGTTAAACAACGAATACTTGGAAACGATGAGCAAGTACAGGGACATAAACAGAGCGACTCCAACTGGATATGATTCAAACGAATGGAGTGCACTGATGGCCAATCAGACCTTTCAGCAATCGTCCAACCGACCGTCGCCAATACCTGTTCAAAACCCTAATCAGCGCGATGGAACTAGTATGGAGGTTCTCAATCAATTGTTGAGCCCTCAACTGCAACATCAGCCGCACATCAACACCCTCGATCTCAACATAAATGCAGAAGCATCTGGGAATGAGGGTCGAGGGGGTACTGGAAAGGGAAAGAAGACGTCAAGACCTTCCTCGAGAGCATCTATCAAAAGACCAAGGGGCCGAAAGCCAAAGGTCGCTACTGTTGGAGGAAACACTTCAGGGTATGAAGAGGGAACAGATGGAGACGATGGCCAAGCTCCAAGAAAGAGAGCTAAAGTCCAAAAAGCTGATTACACAAACAACTCTGCCTTTACAACAGGTGCAGACTCCCTCCACAAGGCTGCAACAACTTCAGGTCCACTCCGCGTTTTGAGACCTCTTGCAATGAGTCCATACCCTCCAAATAGTGGTCTGAGTAACGCCCAGGATATTCCTCGAGCACCTACACCAGTACCAAATGTGTCAAAACAGAACGCGGGAGCTGAACGAGCCTCATCACGAGGGGCCTCAGCTCCTCGCCGAGAATCATTTTTGGCCCAATCTCAATCTGCGGAAGCACCAAGACAGTCCATCTCACCATTTCCTCAACTCGAAAAGCCTGAAGATCAGCTCAGATACTCGATTGAATCAGCCGGCCCTTCTCCTGAAAAGGTTCCAAGCCCTGCGGATACATTGCCTGAATTTGGTTCATCGCCACCAGCAATGAGAACGCGGCCACCTTCAAGAATGAGATCAAGCCCACCATGTCCTTCCAGCCCAGATTTACCAGTTATGCCTAGGACCGACTCAGGTTTTATGAGTGGATCTTTGGACGATTTATTTGGTGACGAGGAGGAAATACCAAATATTTGTAATGATGAGAATGAAACACTGCCAAGCAACCCAACTAGAGAACAAGCTCAGATAGATCTTACATTGGAAGAAGATAGCACTGAGTTGGTAGAGCTGCCCCCTCATCGAGCATCAGTCCCAAGACATTCAGAGACAAGGACTGGAGTGGCAAAGTCCCGCGCAGGCAGTGTAGTTTCGGAAAAAGGGCAATTATTTCCGGCTTCGAAAGAGGCCAGTCGACCACCTTCCCGACCGGCATCTCGAAGCCAAGATACAGCTAGTCCCAAATTTCCGCCAGTTACCCTTCAGACCTCATCTCTTCCTACAGAAAGATCTGATCAGAGCCATACTGCTCTTCCAGAAAGCCAGCGAGCTGAAGTATCATTTAATCCTCCAGCTGCTTCACAACCAAGATCACGAACGATGGGTCGTACTGCCTCTATGGGCTCACTCACGCTTCCTACTATTCCTGCAAGTGATCCAGCTCTACCACCATTTACTCTCCAGCGTTGTCAAACATGGTCCGAAGCTCCACATCCTGCCACCGACGCGCCACTGCCTCCTCCAATGGTCATGATGCCCTATGCAGGTCCTTATCCAATCAACTTTATTCCACCCAAGCCAGGATACAGTCAATTGGTAGATTCGAAGAAGGTACAAATTAAGCAAAGACTAGAAATGGCTATAGCGAATGGCGAGATGCCTCCATTCTGTGCTAATTGTGGCGCTATTGAAACTCCAACATGGCGAAAAGCCTGGTCTCAAGAAATGCAAGGTGAGCCTGGTTATCATGATTATTCAGACAAACCAGGCTGCGTCACTGCGCTCAATATATTGACTCGTAGCGAAGAGGGAAAGCCTACCTTATATCAACTTATCAAGAAATTCCTAGGACCCGGTGAGAATCAGGAGGACTATAAGGAATTCCTCCTATGCAACCGTGAGTTTTGGCATTCATATGCATTTCACTTTCACTAATGATAGCAGCTTGTGGCATCTGGATGTCAAAGTACAAGACACAACGCCCTCAGGAGCGGTGGGAGAGCAATGGAACTTTTGCTGAGAGAGGACCTCGGGGAGAACCAAAGAAGCGACCACAACAGCGCCCGTCAAAACCGAAAAAGACTGGAAATGGAAACTTTGCGATTCCCACTTCCGAGGCTAATTTTCCCCAATCGGAAGCTAATTTCCCACCTTCTGAGGCGAATATTCCTTACCCTGAACTAAGTTTTTCGCAACTCGAACGATCAGGACCTCTGGAGGGTATTTCTCCTACAGATACCACCAGTTTACAACAATTAGATGGAATTCAAAATCCTCAGCAACGAAAGAATAGTATTCGAAATGGGAAGCGCCTAAATGCAATGACATCTGATGCTGCTTCAGCTGCATTACGACGAGCAATTCAATCCAGTCCAGCCAGATGGGCAGGCACTCAACAGTGCCCAGCGGATGTCGAAGATGACTTAGGCTCGACGCGCCGTCTACTATTTCCATCGCCAAGGAAAGATGAATCTCCGAAAGTGCTGGGAGATGTTACAACAAATTTTGTTACAATTGCGACCGATTTTCGCTCATCGAAAGACACTACTGTAG
The DNA here is from genome assembly GCA_003988855.1 of Arachnopeziza araneosa. Lineage (NCBI taxonomy): Eukaryota > Fungi > Ascomycota > Leotiomycetes > Helotiales > Arachnopezizaceae > Arachnopeziza > Arachnopeziza araneosa. Next base: position 291,536 of record QYAI01000024.1, read on the forward strand.
ATTTAAATAAAGAGAACTGCCCTCCTGCGATCAGTGCCGAGGATCCAGACGCGGATTTTATGAAAATGTTTGAGGAGGAGTTGGCTCGCCCTACTACTCCTGTGGGAAAATTTCCACCTACCAATCCATTCAAAACCCCAACTAGGCCAACACCCAGTCACAGGCCAATCACTCGAAGTGTCACCCGCTCTATCCGGTCGGCAAAATCACCAGGACAGCTGCTTGTCTTCAATCGGACTCCCTCAAGAACGCCCGGAAGTCGCCGCGTGCAGCGTCTTCATAATGCCGTCTTCGAATCGCCTTTTACTGCTACATTGAACCAATTGATGTCTGAAGCAAACAATCAGACGTCACCTATGAGAGGGGGTCATGGGATGGAGCTTGACTTTGGAAATCTTCCAACTCTCCCTAACGCAGGACACAATGACAATTTGGACATGAACTTCAGCTTAGAGGATTTCTTCTCGACGGATGTCCCGATGCCAAGTTCACCACCAAGAACAAATTTCAATCTATACGAAGATCCTATGGGAACGGACAACCTTGGACATATCAATTGGGACAACTTTGGACGGCTGGAGGCAAAAGATCTTAGTGAAGGTAGCGAGGGAGTGAAAATCAAAGAAGAAGCTGATTCGCCTATGAAACAAGGAGTTGATGAGAGAAAGGGAGACGAGCCACAGCTTTGAGCGTTGCATTGCGTTGATTATCATTTTCGTTCCTGTATTACCTGCATAGCGTAGCATTAGGGGGTTTGTTGGATACAGGAGCTTTTGGGCATTTGTCGGAGTTTGAGCATTTGAGGGCCAGGGCTTGCATGTTTATCCAAAGCAAACTGAAGCTAGATGACAAGATGAAGATAGATACGATTAACGAACCAGGAAAGGCAAAATTATTTATTACAATAAACTAGACTGTGAAGTGTACCGTGGTCTTTGTAATCATTTCGTATTATTGATATCGACTTCTCTAGTCTCTAACCATGCTAGTCTTTAGCATAGCTTGTTAATTCGATATCGTCCTCATGAGTCTGGACGCCTCCATCTGTACCAGCTACTCAGACGCAAATGTTCAAATGCTATCATTCGTTCATACTAACTCCAAGCAATGCCCCTCATGCCGAATAAAAAATCTCCTTGTACCTATGCGTCGCATCTACCACTGCATTCACTGCCGCGAAATCCACTAAACAGAGTCAAGTCAGTCATGATCAGGTCCTCACCCCAATCTTCACCAAAGCTCTTCGCATCTCTCCATGTATCAGGCCTGGTCGCAGCCACCCCTCCCTCCCCTCTCCGCTCCAAAAAGGAAAGTAGAAGAACCTACCATCCCTCCCCCAATCACTCGCCCGCAACACCTTGACCGACAGATCCGGATTCACCTTGCCCACAATCTCAAAGGCGTTGCCGACGGTGAGGTGGCAGTCACGGTTCAGGTGCGCCGTCACGATGCCGTTGGAGTCGAGCGTGGCTGTCTCCCCGCGCAGCTGGGTGACGCGCCCAACGAGGCGGACGGTGCGGTTGGTGAAGTGCTCGAGGGTTTGGGAGTCGATGCGCGGGGTGGAGAGGTTGTCTGCCATTGTGATTTGGAGTGTGTATTGTTGGCTTTGGGAGTTGTTCTAAGTGTGGTTGGATTGGAGAGTGGTTGTGGTAGTTGTGGTAGTTGTGGTAGTTGTGGTGGTGAGTTTGGGGTGAGCGCGAAACGGGAAAACGCGCCGTCACGTGATGGACTGCTCTTGGTGTCTGGCTAATGAAACCAGCTTTTTCGTCTCTTTACTTCACTCTTTTCCTCAGATAACTTTTATTGAACGAACATCTACAAGATATTTAATATTAGCGCGTCGTTCCAAAAAGCCTATCGAATAATTGTAGCAGCTCTTTCGTGCCGTAGAAATATACTGAAGCTCTAGTGAAACAAGAATCGGCAAAGGCGTGCCCGTGGATTCTGGACCTGAGGGTTGGAGGGCATGCAAAAGCAGCGGGCTGGGCTCTCTTCCGCACCCCTACTCAAGCCACCAACCAACATCGCTCATGCAAACATTCTTTCGTGGCGGATACTTGCTTTCTGTTTGACATGGAGAAGTCCCAGTGGACGGGTTTCCTCTTATCTTCACATGGGGTGTTGGCAGCGATGACGGCTCAATGGCACTGCAGACGGACCCTCCGACTGATCCCCGGGAGGGGCATTGGCCAGGCTGGTGGTCTGGCTAAACATGGCAATTGAAAATGCCATGTTTGGGCCTCTTTTCTCTGTCTCTTCTCCCTCCCGGCCTCTCTCCCTCCCTCACTCCCCCAGGTTGCGAGTTGATCTTGCAGGGTATAGGAGGCATTGTCCTCGGTGGGACGGTGCCTCACTGGTTTCCGCGATTGGAAGTCTAGACAGGAAGAGAGCGAGCTATTCATGCAAGTGGTGGATTCAGAATGGTTTTGTTTTTGTTGAACATCTCGATCGAGGAGATAGAGGAAGAAAGGGAAAGTTGGCAGCGCTCGCTCTGTTTCAGGGAAGCAGAAATCCGTTGCAATTGCGGGCGCAACACATCCGTTTCCATCCTTTCATCGAACAAAGCCGGAATTGAACCCACTGCCGAGCCATCTCGTGAACGTTGATGTTTCTATCAATGTTAATCAATGCACAAGTTCAGATGGTATAGACAGAGGGCCAACCAACGATGGTAAATGGGATCAAAAAAACCCTAGGTGGGTCAATTCTGCGGGACAGAAGTTGGTTTGTCGAGAAACTTCCTGGCTGCATCCCGCATACTGGTGGATGGCAAGTAGTTACACAAGTCAATTGAAAGGAGATGCAGGGCCGTCTCCGTTTGTCTCTCCCAAGTGCATCATCCACGTCCCACTCTGAGATCTGATGCGGGCACACACAGAGAGTTGGCACATCTCGCCCTTGCCAACAGAAAGAGGTGAAGAGGGCGCAAGTGTGAAGTTGGTGCTTCATCATTGTTTTGATGCTGCACGGCAACTTGTCTGGTCTGGCCTCATCGGGACTCTGCCGCACACAGCGCAGAGGCAAAGGCAGAAAAGCCAAAAGACCACAACCAAAGCGGCTTCGGGGGCCAGAAACGTAGGTCGTCAGTCGGCAAGAAGCAATTGGCAGTAGCAACGAGCCCTAAGACACTTTTGGCTGCCCGCCGAGACCTTAGCTCTGCTGTTAGCTTCAGAGGAGCTTAAGCTCCCCCTCCATCTCGCCCACAGCTTCTTCAGACCACAACCCACATCCATCCTTATTGCTATCCCCAATATCAGATAGCGACAAGCAAGACACACACGCAGCGAGAACAGAGCTTGGATCCACCAAGAATACACTCTTCCAACTCCCATCCCAAAAACCTGACTGTCGCAACCGGAGGCTGCTGCTGCTGCTGCTTTAAGTCGCCTTCCCAACTCCAGGACGCTTCGAGAGCCGGACTGTGAGCCAGCCCGCAGGCCAAAGTTTCTGCCGCATAAAACCCATTTCACCCCCGAGACCTTGACCTTCCCTACTACCAAACAACAAACTTCCTCGAACCCTCCAGAGTGAGCATGTCGACTCCCTTTCCAGGCATGCCAGAGCCACTCGACGACGAGCCCATGGTTGGCGAGGACAGCTTCGCACTGGATGATTATGACCTTGGAGATCCGGACCTCGACGTCCTACTGAGCTTTGATTCTAGTCCGGTCAACTCTTATGACAACCTTGGCGGGCAAGATATCGGCCCTTCCAGTACATACATGACACCTTCGAATCATCATTCGCCTCAGCAAATGGGCTTCCTAAGTAACTCTACTGGTATACCATCTCTGGGACAAGTCAACCAGGCGCTAGAGATCCGCAGTCCAGAAATGGTGCTTTCGAACTACTACATACCTCAGCCAACCGAGATCCTGGATAACTATGCTGGTACCCCAGTGTCAGGTCACGTTGCCCTGGTGGCGAGCCATAGCCCCGAGGCTCTTCCACTACAAAGCACCTCTGTGAATGGATCATCCAATTCACCTGCCAAGAAGGAGGGACGTAAGATCAGGAAAGGTAACCTCCCAATCACCGGCTAAGACCCGCCAAAGAAAAAGACGCGAGGGAAGGCCAAAAATAAGAAGATGCCTACACCTCGCGAAGCCGCAATCAAAAATAAAGAGAGACTTGCTAATAATCGGAAAGCTGCTAGCAAATGCCGGGTGAAAAGAAAGGATTTTCTGGATAATCAAATTGACACGGAGAAAAGGTTGTTTCTCGAGAACCAACGGCTCAGACACGAAGTCCAGATCTACTTAAACGAGATGCAGATGTTGAAACCGGAATTTCAGAATGCCTTGCAGCAATGTCCCAACGAAGTCCATCGAATCCAATCCAGGGCGGCCATTGACACCATAGACGTCAAATTTGAAAGCATAATTCAACGATCCAAGACTTTTGACGAAGAAGCCCGAGTCATTCAATCCAGAGTTGATTATTATAGCGCTCCCGAAAAAGGTCGACGTAAAGCATCATCCTCTTTCGCAGAACCCCAGGTTAGTGAAGCTCCACAAGCCAGCAACTCTTATGAGCAGGATGGTGGCCAAGATCAGTCCTCTTCGATAGGAGTCGGTGGCGCTCCACAATTCAATGACCTTGAGCAAGGTGCATTCCCTTCTGCAACATCCCAAATTGGCGGAATTCCACAATCTCGCAATAATTCTATGCAGTCCAACGGTAGCAGGGCGTCGCAGCTTCATGACTCTGGGGTCAGTGATTTAGGTACTCCAGGTGGACCAAAGAATGATGGTCTCGGGTTTCATGGACCTGTGCAATCTAGCCATCCCGAAATGAATGCTCATTTTGGACCTTATCTAGACCATGCTGCTAATGGCTATTATTCGCATCCACATATGATGCCGAACCAGCAAATTTACGGTCACCCAGAACGTTTCGCCCCTCTACCATATTCAGGCCTCCAGAACCACGGAATGGAACAGGGAATGACCCTCCCATTTCTTGTACCACCAGGAAGTACTATGATATTGCGGGGATCCCAATACGCTGGCCTCGACGGCTCTGAACTGATGGAACCGGCTATATACCTCGCACAACCACCTCCCAAAGAGGGCTCTGACACCCCTTACTACCGTAACGGCTGATATCGAGCTAAATAGCTGCTGGATTGCCTTTCCTTTCGTGTACATAATGTTGGAATAGAGATGTTAAAACTCAGTTTCGGCTGGTTGGAGTTATTTGATGTTTTGCCTCGAAGGCATAGCGCAAAAGGTCTTGCTCATCTAATCTGATGGGATGTTGGTTTTCCTTGGTTTGAGGGGTGCCGGAGCATACACTGAGTCTTCGAATGATGGATGGACGGACCCATATACCCAGGCGCAGAATGGAGCTGAGACACAATCGTTGTGTGGGAGCGAAAGGTAGTTGGCAGTGGGCCAAGAAAGTTTGTATGCAGCATTGTATTGTGTAAGCAATTGTAATTCATAATAGCATTCAAAACATTCCATGGTTTTGAGTCAAATATGAGAAAAGGGAATTCCAATTAAAGATATCCGGGGCAACGAGTAATATATAGTATCAAATCCTGTAGAAATTGACGTTAGTTGCCATAGTTTCTCATAGTTTGAGTGACGAAATGTATGTCAAATTGGCCGAACGAAAAAAGAAAATGCAGTACTAGGCATCTAGTTCAACAAGGTTCAAAGCAGGTATGAAGCATTCGGGGTCTAGTTTGAACCAGGCCTTTTATTGTGATACAAAAAATTCGACTTAAAATGACTCAATGCAATCTGCCCACTCATGTCGGGAACGCAACGTCCAAGCAAGTACGAAAATGGGATAGACACACGCAAGATCCACCGCTGCTAAACTGCATCGGGAGACTCGGGTCTTTGACTGGTGCCGATGAGAGCCGAGCTCTAGGCCTATGCTCTTGATGACATACTGTGGAACGATACTAACAGACCGTTTCGGGATCGGTGGCGGGGTGATTGATAAGTAGCTTGAGCCGTGATGGAGACGAGACCGTCATGGGCAGGATTAAATGCTGAATGGGCGTCCTTAAAAGTCCTCTTGGGATTCAAGGATGCGAAGAAGCCCCGTCGTGTCCGCGGTCCGACCTCGATTCATTGCGTGATCGTTCAGAGATACTTCAATCATCTAGTACTTCGACACCGTTCGTGTAGCAAAGACACTGAGAAAAGGGTGAGTCTGCGTCTTTGATAGGATGGATTTGAAGCTTGTAGAGCTCTGGTGGGTCTTATACTATAGTTGATAATGATTAAAAAAACTAGAGACGCCTCGAGGATTTTCGGTAGGAGGCGGTGTGCGGAGTCGATCTAGAGAAGAATATCATTATGACTACTGTAGTGTCAGCAGGGCTGAAAGACGCTGGGTATGTGAAAAGAATATGCAAATGCCTAACTCTGCTATATTTCGTACTTATCAAATATCTTAGATAGGAACGATTGATTGAGTAGGGAAAGCTGTGCAGAGCCTCTCCTTCTTAAGAAGACTCCACTCAAAATCTCGCTGGGAAACGGTGGTTTTGGGTGGCAAAGCTGTGATAGACGGAGCTATCAGGAGATCGTCTTGAACTCATAGAATACCATTCTCTTCATCATAATGACTAGAGAAGTGTCCACATATAACAGATCGAGATACGTTTGGGTCAAAGTTATATCAACAAGATCTCAGCCGAGGGATTAGATGAAAATGATTCATGTGCTGTGTGAAACAATACTGCAACGAAAGGATAGGAATGACGCTATGGACGTGAGCAGCAATATGGAAAGGAAGAGGTCAAGTTTGATATGACATAGAAGAGGGGAGAAACGAGGGGCGAGAAGTGAGGTCGGAAGAGAGCTCCGGCCTCTATGCACCCAATCAAAAACCTCAAATATTCTGACGGCATTTCCAAAGAGCACAAGCACCAATGAGAGATGACTTGCAAAGCACGTGACCAAGAGCAAAACGTCACGGAAACTGCTAAAGAGATGTGAGTTCTAAAGACAGCCACTGTTAACTCTGATAGTGGACTGCAAGAGCTAGCAATTCTCACGCTACTGAGCTCCAAGTCCCTGAAAGACGCTCCAAGCTGGGAGTAAAGATCCAACATGTTGTAGAGGGGACTGCTCCGCCAAAAAATGGTCCATCTTGCGAAGCATCAGTGTATTACATATGTTGATACATTTTGCGGGATCTATAAACAGCAATCAGATACGATGCCTATGCAACGGCTCTAACCTTGGAAACCAAATCGCTTTCATGTTCGCTCAAGAGACGGTCTAACGCCTTCTTCTCAATCACAATTCTTCCTAGCTCCAGCAGATCCTTCACATCGACATCCGTGACTGTTTTGACTCGACCCTGGTCACCAGCGAATTGAAGTGCCTTGGTAAGATTCGGAGGTAATTCTTCGGCAACAATCAATGATCGCCCATCTTCCCTTCCCCAATGATTGTATTCGAAAATTTGTCTCACGAATTGAGCTTTGGCGTGCTCTATTTCGATTCCATCTTCACAAATAATAAGCTCTCCTCTCCGATACCGCCAGCTTAGAGCGGTTCTCCAGGCTAGGTCGTACATCTTTCTTGGGAGAAGTGAGGAAAAGTCTCGAGGGTGTGGTCCAAAGCTCTTTCCTCCGCCTCTCAGCATGGGAGACTGCCTCGTTCCAAGACGCGCTCTGCCTGTCCCTTTCTGTGGCCGTATCTTGCGATGACCTCCGTGGACTTCAAACCGAGTTTTAGAGCTTGCTGTGCCCTGGCGTGTCGCATCGCCTTCAAACACCACCGCACGATGTAAAATATCCCTCCGTAATGGTAAGTGTAGGTGTTTGCTATTGTAAGGCTCAAATCGTAAGGGTTCCATAGTTGGGAACCTGTAGATAGTTGTAAGAACAGTTGAGTCTATAGAAATTGTAAGCTATACTCTATGCCGGTAAGGAAGATATTGTACCCAGAAAATCAGCGGCTGGATCTGAAGCATTCTGAATGAATGATGTGCTTTCATCTTGGAGGTGGTTTGATAGGAAAGCCGTCTCTGTCGCCATTGACCTCGAGAGTCGAGGTGCAAGGCATTGCTGCTGGTTGTAAGTATTTATCTGAGGAATCAAGGATCGTCATACCGTCAATGGGTCTTTAGAGCATGAGCTAAATTCTTTGAAAGTCCTCAAACTTCTCGCAAAGCTCTGCAGTCCTTTCCCAGCCATTGTCGCGCTTCAGTGGGCGGAAATGTTGACAGGAGTCAAACATCGAAAGCGAACCTAGAAAAATTGCGGCCGCCGGGAGGTTCCGTGCATACCTGCAGCAACAAATTTAGAGAAGCACCTCAATAATAATCATTGACATACAATGCCGACTTGTCAAAAGGCCGCAGGGCCATTGACACGATGTCTCAAGAGTTCACAAGCTGTCTCTTGCTCTGCCAGAGCAATTCGCTCTTTTTCCACCACTCATCGATCAAACAACGAAGCTGCTGCTGAGATGATCTCCTTTAAACCTATGCTTGATCCTCAGATTGTCACGTCAAGCAGAGAAGAGAGAAAGTTGATGAGAAGCGGCGTTCTACCCGTCGGCTCCAGGCGTCGCCGTGCAACATTGAGAAATGGAGCTGACAATATACCTTTCGAACTGTTACCGTTCCATTGCTTTCAAGAGGCTAGAAAAGTGCTGCAGGAGGACCGGAAAGAAAAGCTGGAATTGATTAAGAAAGAACGCTTGAGAATATCCAACCTTGAAGCTTTAGATGCTGCCACTTTCCGTGGCGGTGAGGCATTCAAGCAGAAGAGATTGGATAGCATGAGACGACACCTTGAATACTTGAAAATTCAGGCGGACATTAACGACCCAGTAATCAAGAAGAAATTTGAAGATGGAGAAGGTTTGTGCCATTTTTGATACTACTTGACTTCAATTGCTAACCAAGATCCAGGAGATATGAATAAGCCAATTTATCGATACCTAGCGGAGAGAAAATGGCGTGAATATCATCACAAAGTTATTGCCCAGCGTATCGAACAGCTTAGCATTGTCCCAGACATGTTACCCTCCTTTGAGCCCACTGCCTCAGTCTCATTAGCATTCAAGAGTCGAAATGTGCAGCCCGGAGACTTTGTCGACTCTCGAATCAGCGAGATTCCAGCGAAGTTGAAAGTACAAGTTTTCAATAAGGGCGAAAGATTCGTTAGTGTTGTCGTAATTGATGGAGACGTTCCGGATGCAGATATTAACGGATTCAAAACTCGATGTCATTATCTTGCAGTAAACATACCTCTTTTGCAAAATGAAACATCGATTCCTTTGGCCAGAAAGGACCCAGTTACTCAGCTAGTATTGCCCTGGTTACCACCTTTCGCACAGCAAGGTTCTCCTTATCACCGCTATTCAGTTTTCGTCCTAGAACAAAAGAGCGAGAAGAGTGTCGAGGCTCTAGAGGACATGAAAACAAAATGGAAAAGGGATGAGTTCAACCTAAGAACATTTGTTGATAGTGCCGGAGTCAATCCTATTGGGGTAGCCATTTTCCGTTCTGAATGGGATAATGGAACCGCTGGGGTCATGGCGAGAGCTGGGATTGAGGGTGCGGATATCTTGTTCAAGAGGAAGAGAGTTGTCGCGCTCAAGCCAAAAGAAGCTCCTCGCGGCTGGGATGCAAAGCACGCCAAGGCGAAATACAAACCATTCATGATGGGAAGGCAAATCAGACTGAAGGGTAGAAGACGATGATATTGTATCTAGCTTTTGAATGTATTATAATTGTATGATGAGTGGCATCATGGGGATGTTGATTATGTTTATATGGCTAGGAGAGATAATGGTCAAGTTAGGAGAAATCCGATCAATCTACAAACCCATCGTCTTGTCGTCAGATCTTGTCCCACCCAAAATTAAGCCCCTCTCCTCCATCTCTTACTATACTTACCTATACAAACCTTCTAACCAATTCCAATTCAAACTCACGAGTTGTTCAGAATAAAGTCCTGTCTTTAACAGAAGAGCATTTAAGAGGAGTCAGTAATTGTGCTACTCACATTGGTAGAGACTATTAGACCCCTAGTCTGACTGAGCGAGGGCTTGTGATCGAATGACAGTGTTTCGATGCTCATTTGCTTCTGAAATACACGACTTTATTTTCGGTTTGGAAGTGTAGATGGCTTGTCAGGGTGTTTGTTGACATTTCCCTCGCTTGGGAAAGTCGTCTCTCACTCCACTTGATAGACTGGAGATGTACAAGTTTTAACAAACTTGTCGGATGATCAATCGAAGTAGTCTTTATTAATCACGATCTTTTTCGCCAGATATGACGTTTAGAAAGCCCTTTTAACTATAACGCAGGTAAGGTTATGAGTATCGTTAATCTCGAAAGTAATAAGCCATGTGGTTAGATTCAAGCTAGACTAAGAAGTGATTTCTCATATCCTGAGGTTTGATGATGGAGAGATAGACCTTTATCATCCACGAGAAATTTACAGATTCCCATATACTCTTGAGCGCCCTTAGTCGCTTCCCTTTCCCTTTCCCTCAAATCCACTGCCAAACCACCCACAACGACGACCCAATCACAATCCCACCCAGACTATCCTTCCCTCTGGCCATTGCGACACCTTTGCCCTCTTTGATGGTACCATTCATAACAGGCGCTACATTAATTGGTACTGTACTACCATTGATCTTAGGCTGGTTCGTAGATAGAAGAATGCCGATCAAGATGACAACGGCTAGGACGGTACAGATGGCTAGGCACCTGTAGCGGTTTTGGTTTGGCGGAGGGTTGTACTCGTGTTCGACGTTGAGATACGGGTTTGGACGTCGCTGTCGTCCGGGAATGGTTGTGGATCGGGGGGGATTGAGAGTAGTGCTTCTGTATGAGGGTGGGTAGGAGGCGAGTCGTTCCTCGCGATGTGGTGATTGCGAGGAGAGGTCAATTTCTTCGAAGGAGGGTGGACGGTTATTGGTTTTGAGTTGAGCCATTGCTTGTGATGGTGTAGAGCCTTGATAGCGTAGTCCAGGACTCAGCTCGATAAAGTATGGAAGGTGGTTGAGCTTTTAAAAAATCTATAGTTTTGAAGGGTAGAAGTGGAGTGAATCAGAATATAAACTGTATGATTCACGAGCATGGGTATCAAGACTAATATGAAAACCATTGGTATACGAAGTAAGTCTTCGCGGAAATGCTCCGTTAGCATTAAATGCCTATCTCTTCAACGTTTTTTGCTTCTCCGCATCCTTCACAAGCTTCTGTCCACTAACCATCAATCCCTTCCTCTTTCTTACACTATCCATATACCTCTTCGCCACATTCTCCTTGTCAGCTAGCTCTCCAAGATCTTCAAGATCGTCCTCAGTAAATGGTACCCAGAACGGATCCTCGTCTAGAATCTCATAACCTTGGAAGATCAACTGTGGAGATGCAGCACCCGATGTTCGTTTACGAATTTCGTCGCTGAAACCAAAAGATTCGGCAACTGGGAGGAGAGATTGAATGGTAAAGAAAGGCGTGCCTTCTTTGAGGGCCTCGGAAAGAACGCGACCACGGCGTCGGGTAAGAACATCATAAACTCGCCCGAGGACTTCGGTACTTGCTTGAATCTCGCAGGAGTATATAGCGAGGAGTAACCTGGGGCTCCAATCAAGAAATCCTTGCTTAATCGCTTGTTGAAATGTCTTGATAACTTCACCAGTTAGTCTGCCAAGTGTGTCTCGAGCTGACAATTCATCGTCTGTCAAGGGAGTTACAGTGACTTCTTCGAGGAATACCGCAATGCCCTGAACAGGTTCATTACAGAGAGGACCTTGGGCAGTGGCTAGTTGGAACGCGTAGGTGATTTTGTCTGAGAAGTCTCGAGCCTGAAAGGTGTCGCTGGCAGTCTTCTCATTCTCCTCAGGGTCACTGTCGCGAAGGCTAGCATATGTAAGCGAAATGATGTGTAATAGAAATGAGACGTAACTCACAATCTACCGCATATACAATCCTGAGTAGCATCAATCAAGAGATTCGGACCTACTCTCTTAGGTCCGAATGCGGTGATTTGTTCAACAGCATTGGCCCACACTTCTCGCTGGCCTTTGACACCATCGAAGGTTTTCTGAAGTTGTTTCTTAAAGTCTAATAATGATAGAACCTTTGTATTATCAACTACGCTGTCGTCATCTTCGTCTTCGGAGACTGGATCCGAGGATCCGTCTCTCTGATCTCCCTTGGCAGCTGCCTGTCGATCGGAATATAGTCTTTTGATAGCATCAGAATGTTTTCGTAAGAACTCTGTTACTTCAACAGGTAGAGGTCGAACGCTTAATCTAACAGTGACTTGCTTCGATGAGGTGACTGCAATCACTGTACCTCTACCCAAATCTTTATTTGCTGGAGGTTTCATCTCTTCTGCTCTAACGATAGTCTCCCGGTAGGGTACGATGGGTTCACCGGCCTGGATCTCGCACCGAGCAAACCGCTCTCTTAGATCGGTCAAGCATCGCTCAAGATGTAATTCTCCTGCGGTAAGAAGAACGTGCTCGCCACTTTCAAATTGTTCGTATTCGGCGCAAGGGTCGCTTTGTACCAGCAACTTGAGTCCTTGAATCATCTTGTCAAGGTCAGCAGGGCTGACCGGTTCAAGAGCAACCCGAACGATGGGTTGGGAAGCCATATTCACGCCAGCAAGATTGACACTCCCTTCAAGCTGGCTACATATAGTCCCAGACTTCAGTATATGACCTTCTAAGCCTGCAATTCCAAAGACCACTCCCGCCGGAACAGATGTTAATGGCTCGAGACCACGTCCCATCAGCAAATAAAGCGCTGTAACTGTAACTTTCTGTGGCTCCGGGTTCTTGTGAGGATTCTCGGGAGAAAATTTGGGAGGAATAACGTAAACAGAATCGCCAACAGAGAGCGTTCCTGAGTATATTCGAGCAAATCCAATTAGGTGTTCTGGATCGACCTTTTCTTCTTCCGCTACTGTATCTTCTAAGCTGGCATGTCGAATTGCTTCTGTAAGTCCGTTCACAGGATCCGCAGCTCCAACATTTTCTAATGCCTGAGCTTTCGCAATCTCTGCACGTTTTCGGCGACCCATCTCTCTAGCTTCTTCCGGGCTCAAAGCGCCTCCTTTCCGCTTATTTTCAGGCAACTCGCTTTCCGGTATTGATACCATTTTGCTAACGTATGCTACCATCGGTTCTTCCTTGGAAGTTCTAGAACCAACCATAGCCTCTCGAAGTTGTTGGCTGACAAATTTAGCACCAGGAGATGCATCAATAAGTCCCGGCAATCTCTCTTTCTGAGCCACAGGTGGTGATGGTAGCGATTCGATAGCTGAAACTAGGAGGGCGGTGGAGAGAGGAAGCCATGCACCAAAGACTGCTGTAAGAATAGCGCGAGGGTCTCGAGAACGAGTAATATGCATTGGCAATGTAATATTCAATGATTTGGTGATCTTTTCGGTCAGGACTGGATCACTATATCTGGTATGTCAGACTCGATAAATTCATTTTCTATCAATATTATAAACAATAACTGGAGGAGAGTGAAATCCACGCACCCCTTCCCCGTATCGCCTCCTGTTGTTGCTTGATAAACCGCCCAGACCTGTTCCAAAACCAGTTGAACGAACATAGGTTTCAGATTTCGACCTTTCAAATGCTTGGGAGCTAACACTTTCTTCGTCTTCGGGTCCAAGTAGAAATCTCCCCATAGAACCATTTCCATTGCGCTGCGTTTTATTCCAAGTTTCTTTTCATATAAGCTGGCAAACTGCCTCACAGTAAAAGCCCATCCGTCAATAGCACTGCTGAATATGACGTTATTCTTTTCAGGAGCAAAATAAAGATCTTCATCGTCCTTTTCCTCAAATTCAGGATGTTCAGAGGACATGTTTTCCGTATCAACTGCTGTACTGGTACCATTAGCAGCATCTCCATCTGTTCTTTCTTGTTCTTTTGCAGCAGCCGCCGCAATTCTCTCGTCGACACGTTCTCGCCAGTTAAGATCTTCTTCCATGCGCTCGCCTTGAAAAAAGCTTCCGAGAACAGCATTGACCTGTTCTAGCAACTTGCTGAGGTGGGTATATGCTTCTCCCGGTGTCATTTTCAACTCGGTGATCAACCTATCCATTTTGTTGATAACAAGCAGAGGCTTCATGTGCTCAACCCACGTTTGCCGAAGCACGGTGACCGTTTGACTGCACACACCCTCTACAGCATCCACTAAGACAACTGCGCCATCACAAAGGCGGGATGCAGTTGAGACCTCACTGCTGAAGTCAATGTGTCCCGGCGAATCTATAAGATTTATGAGGTATTCTTTTTGCTGAGGGGCAGCTTCAGGAGTAGATCTTCTTAGCATAGCAAAGTATAGAGAGATGGCAGAGGACTCCATGGTAATACCGCGCGTTTGTTCATCTGGGCGAGAGTCGAGGTATCGTATTTTGCCGGCGAGTTTGGGTGAGATGATGCCGTTTGTTGCAATGAGGGCATCTGTGAGGGAAGTTTTTCCATGATCCTAAGGGAACCTTCAGTAATGAGAAGACACGGCAAGAGAGAAGACGCTTACAACGTGCGCCAATATGCAAATCTAGTGTGTATTAGCATGTTTAAACGGGCCTCTTGCCCGTCCATGGAAGAACTCACATTCCTGATGCCATCTGGATTGCGTTGCAGAGCAACTAGCTTCTCGGGGCTGACCACAGGCATTCTGATGAAGCTGGACGAGGAGGGAAAATGCGATTCAACAAGAAGGTGGAGAAAATGCAACACAAGAAGTGCTATGAAATTTAGGGTTGTGAGCTTTCTGTCAACCCCACCATCCTGATTTGGGCCATGCATTAGCGACCAAAGAGCATGGAGGGAGGTAGGTGGTGCAGTGCATGCACAGGCACCCATGAAGCGAATTCCCAATGTAGTCGAACGACGGTTAGTACTCAACCTCCGACCTCAGAATCATCGTTCAAACGGCGTCTTTTCCCTTCGAAACTCGTCGTCGTCCAACGCAGGCTTCGGGGTTGCTTGGGAGAGGTCTCACCACCATCCCATCCCATCCCCTGCCATGGTTGTTGGCCAGACGGCGTCTCTCCCTCAGCGCATACCAGGTCTACCTGAGTTTCACAACAACCAAAATCCACCCCCAGGTTCTGGCTCTCATTTCATCTTTTGCCGATCAATGCCGCACGTGCTCTAAAATTATCACCATGTCTCAAGGAAAGGAGCTGTTTTGGAGAAACTCATGAATGACTTCTGTCCTCTTGTGAATCCGGTGAGCTGAATGAGCTGAAGGGGGCAATCACAGTCAGAGCTTCTTTTCTGGACAAGCGGGCGCCACAACTCCTCCTTCACTTTGCCCGAAGAGCATCTCGTCTTGCACCGTCCAAATTTCTCGACTCTTCATTCACTGCCATCATGGCCGAAATACAGAACGCACCGAAGCAAGAAACAAGCCAACCACAGCAGATTCCAGTACGGACTGGTCCTCTCCAAATTGCTCCCCCTTCTTCAGTTGCGCTACCTCCAGCCTCGTCGGCGAGTCGCATTCGCAATTCATACATGAACCTCGATACCTTCTCTCCCGTGAACCAAAATGGTAGTTTTGAGTTTGACCGTGTGTTGAAAAGCGGCTTTGTTCACAAACGGACACGTAAAACGAAAGTATGGCTTGAGAGACCAAACCCAGTAACAAGATTTCTCTAACGAGGTATTTTAGGCATGGAAACCAATATTTCTGGTCCTTCGACCAAACTCGCTCTCCATTTACAGAGACCAAAACGAAGACAAACTACGCCACAAGATACATCTCGCAGATCTCACCGCTGTTACCTTTCTTAAAGACCCGAAACAGAAGCGGGAGAACCTCTTTGGCCTCTTCTCACCATCGCGAAATTATCATCTAGAGGCAAGGTCACGCACCGATGTGGAAGAGTGGGTGTCTCTCATAAGAAGGGAGGCACGGATTGAGGAGGAAGAGGAGGAACTACTGCTCCAGAGTCCTGCAGGAGCTTCGGTCGGTGCATATAATACTTTTGATCTAGCTTTGCAGAAACACACTGAGCAGAGGAGGCTACACGAGGAGAGACTTGGGTCCAGCTCCCCCGAACCCAATGAACCTATCACTCGAGCACAGCGGTCCGACGCTCTTGGGTTTTCTGCTCCAAGACGGCCATCGCATACCATCGAATATTCGGGGAATGAGCTGGCTTCACATTCAGACATGTCGGACGTAGAAACTGGGAGAGAGATCATGAGAGAAAGAGGCGCATCTAGTGGCTCAATCCCAGAAGAGCCTTTAGCTGTCCAACCTCATGTCACAGTACCAATGGGTGGCGCACGAAATATCAGTCAAATGAGCGGATTCAATGCTGAACAAGATCCTGAGCGTGTCGTCTGGCAAGGCTATATCTTGTGGCTCAAATCCAAACGAGGCGTCCGCCAATGGAAAGATCTGTGGGTAGTTGTACGGCAGAAGAACATAGTCTTGTACAAAACAGATGCGGAGTACTCACCTACGCTAATAATACCAATATCGTCGATTATCAACGCTGTCGAAGTTGATCCAATATCGAAGACCAAGACACATTGTCTCCAGATTATCACAGAAGAGAAGAGCTACAAGTTCTGCGCCCATAATGAAGATACGTTGGATAAGTCACTGGGTGCAATTAAGAGCTTACTGGCTAAGAGGAGATCCTAAATGAGAGAACTTATTAATGTCTTATGCCTCGAAAGATGCCCATGTATTACAGTAGGAGAAAGTAAAAATCACCTGGTTACTGGTTGGGATTGGAGCATATGTTGGCGCTGGGAACAAATTGCTGCGTAACGTGTAACGAAATCATGATTCTGTAAATGTAATTATGATTATTGTTGAGCAGGAAATACACCTATTGCACACCATTCGTCTTAATTGAGATGTGATAGTCAAGTTCTGGTGAGTTCTCTTAGGTCAATTATACATAAATCTACAATAAAAAGGAAATAGGTAACTTATGCGACCAGAGAGCTATCCTAGTACATTACATCGTTCTTAGTGAGCCATGCAGTGCTGATATCTACCTCGTGGTATACGATTGCAACACCAATGCGCCTGCGCTCAAAACAAATCTCACATTCGTCCAAGTACATGATCCATCTCATGCTCATGCAGTTGATCTCTTCTCCAAGTCCTTGGCCACCAAACCTCAGAACTGAGTAATCACATCTGGAATATGCAACCTGGCACTCTCCTCCGTCATAGCAACCCCGTCCTTAACATCCAATGGCTCTCTCCCAAAAGTGCCTCTCTCATTCTCCTCGGTTTCCGGTCTCCGATCCGGATGGGGCGTGAGCAACAATCCCGCCTCAATGAGCTTCAGTTCCTGTGGTGTCTGATCGGGCAGTGGAGTTTGGCACGCGGTTTCTGCTCCAGAGACTGTGGTGGGGACGGATAAACTATGTCGTCGTTGGGTGGGTACAACCGTGCTTAGGAGGGGGAAGGTCCGGTTATTGGTCTGATATTGAGGGGGAAATATAGTGTCTTGTGTGTTGACAAAAACCGCGTTAGGAGAGATGGGGAGTGGAATTGGGGCGATCATTGGAGAGCCTGAGTCATTTATTGGTGGAGCAGGGAAAATTCCGAGGCCAAGAGCCGCTGCTGTGTGGCGAGGAGTTTGAGGTAGTTGAAGTTGTATTGATCGCTGTGAGATGAAAGGATTTGGAGTGTCTTTTCGGCGAGGCTGTTGCCTTTTGATCAGTATTGCACACAACATCTTTGATTATCCACAGAGGATAGCACTTACTCGAGAAGGATTTGGTCGAAGACCTAAGTTCTTGACGACTTTGGCAGAAGCGACGGGTCTTGACTGCTGTAGGTGAAAGCCAAATGCGGTTATTGCGGTTGCAGGAACATCATCGTCAACGATGCCATCAATAGACAGAAATGACCTGTCTTTGAGAGAAGGACGGCAGAAATGGCAACATTTGAATTGGCATTCGCCGCCACGAAGAGGAAGCCTGAATGAAAATTAGTACGTGCTTGCATGAAGTTTGTAAAAAGAATCCGAGAGCCCCTGAGACAATATTCAAAGAAAGAGCAGAGTGATTTAGGTAGCTTTCAAGTTCTCAGAAGTCGAGGAAATAGCAATTGGTATGAAAAGGAGCTTACCATGGCTTGGTAGAAGTTGGCATTGAGGAATCAACAGTACCTGGGTTTTTAAGTCCATTAAGGGCTCGTTCAAGTCCATTATTCGACAGATCTTGAGATCTGAATGATGAGATATCGGCTTGAAGAGGTGTGAAATCTGGTTGAGTAGCCATCTCAAGAACCTTTCAATAGTCAGTAAGGGTCCTTAAAAGTGAGTGCATATTCAGTCAACGTACATGAGCTCTTTGCTGTAATAAAGTGTTTAGCTGCTGAATTGAATACTGCTTCAATTGCTCTTGTCCAGTCTCGTCCAAAACAGCAAGCTTATTCATCCTAGCCAGAGGCCCTCTTGTTCTCGGTGTTGGTGATCTAGGGAATATATCGCACATTTCATCAAGCTTTTCCTGGTAGCTTCTCAGCATTCTAGGCTTCATTGAGTGTGGAAGGCCTTGCACCTCACAACCTGTTTCCATATCATCTTCAAGCAACAGTTCTCGATCCTGAGTGCACCGGTATAGCCAGCCAAGTGGCCCAGTACGAAGACATATTGAGCAGCGGTATTCTTTCGTGTAAAGGCGTGTCATGGTTAAGTGAGTGCATTGCCCATTAGGGTTCATTCTCAGTCGAGCTTGAGGGGTGAGAGTCCGCTGTGTTGATATAGTAGAACGACGAAGAAAGTGAGGAGCTTGATTTGTCGCAGCTGGGCTAATCACTAACTGTTTTTGAGGATCGCTCGCCATATTGAGATATCTTAGGTCTCCTGGAACTCCTGGAACTCAGATCGGACGGAAAGTATTAGGAGTGTTGTTAGTGAATCACCTACCTTCGCGCTCTTCATGAGAGTTTTCGCTTAGACGCAATTCTAGGAGCGAGAGCAGATGAAAGTTCTTGACGTGCTTCAACATTGGACGAAACTAATTACAATAGTAACCTGTCAAAGTTCGAATGAAAGAGCTATTGTCATGGATCTTGAACCGACCGGAGGGTTCAATGACGGGCAGACAATGGGTGCGTATTATTATGATGACATAGGTAGTCGGACAGCTCAAAGGAAACTTTACACCACTCTATTTACAATCAAAATAAGCAACAGGCAACTGGGGGTTTTAGACGTTCTTCTCATAATTGATCAAAATCATCATTCAATTTTCAAATTCATCTCGGAAAGGTAAAGATGAGGGGAGGAGAGCCGAGAGCATGATCATATTAGGTCTTTGAGAGTGGTAAGAGGTGTTGGGAGAAGACAGATATCTTAGCGCCAGTTCTGCAGCCATCTCTTGATTGATCAGTGGGACGAATCCAATGGATGGCGTAAAGAACTCATGTCCTCGACTCCCTCAGCTGTTGGGAGCAGCAGTGAGAGCGTAGCATAAGAATGGATAGAGGGGTCAATCATCCTCAATCTCGGAATAGATGAAGCTGTATAGATGATCTCGTCATCGTCGGTCCTCGTTTTGTTGGGGCGGCGGCTGGCTGGGTTGTTGTCGCCGTCGCTGATCAGTCGCTGTCGCTGTTGCTGTTGCTGTGGACATTGGACGACAACATCCCTGTACCTTCCTCTGCGCTAACTCGAGGCTCCTCAGTCCAACCTCCCGATTTTGATTCCCGACCCGACGTGCTCTCCAAATCATACCATAAACGCGTTCACAATCCTGGATTCTCCATCGCCAGGACGAGCACACGAAAGGATACGGTAGTGAAGGTCAGTAGAACTGCAATTCTTTTCTACTCCCCTCGTTTTCCCGGGCGGCTCCGTCGCCTGCGCGGCATATCGCGCTGCCTCGGCTTGCGAGCAGTAAACATTGGCCCAGCGCCAGAGAAAACTTGCAAGGTACCATCGAGTTCAAGCTCCAGCTGATTTTCTGTGCCATCTAGAAATCTACGAACCTTTACATCCACCCTTCATCACGATGTCGGTCAAATTCGAGAAGGATACGATCCAGCAGACGGGGGGAGCTGTCGCTGCACAAGGTGTCGAGGTGTTGAAAGGAGGTCCCGTTCATCAATTGGCTGATGAAGTTGGAATCGCGTTGACCGGAGGGAAGAGCAGCATTGGAACGCAAGGTTATCTTGCGGTACGTGACGGATCATGGCGAGTGTTCATCTTGAGGCTTCCGCTGACCTCTGTAGGCATACCTCAAGCAGCTTCAGACCAACCCCCTCCGGACCAAGATGCTTACATCCGGTACCCTAGCTGGACTACAAGAGATCTTAGCATCGTGGATCGCGAAGGATCGCAACAAGAATGGACACTATTTTACGTCGAGAGTACCTAAGATGGCGGCCTATGGCGCTTTCATTGCGGCTCCATTGGGCCATGTTCTAATCAGTATTCTCCAAAAGGTCTTCCAAGGCCGTACAAGCTTGAAGGCGAAGATCCTTCAGATCATCTTCAGCAATTTGATTGTGAGAAATCAATTGATTCTGGGCTCCTAACTTGACTGCTGACAACTCTCCAGATTGCTCCCATCCAGAACAGCGTTTATCTGATATCCATGGCCATTATTGCTGGTGCCAGAACAATTCACCAAGTCCACGCAACCTGGAAAGCCGGCTTCATGCCTGTCATGAAGGTCAGCTGGGTTACTTCGCCACTAGCACTGGCATTCGCCCAAAAATTCCTCCCGGAGAACACCTGGGTACCATTCTTCAACATCATTGGATTTTTCATTGGAACCTATGTCAATTCAGTAACCAAGAAGAAGCGTCTTGCGGCACTACGGAAGAGACATTACGACGAGAGTAGATCAAGCACCGGGAGACCTGACGAGGGTTATGGTGGGCCAAATCCGAAATATTAGAAGTGTGAGTAGGGAGGGTTTCTCAAACACGACGCAGTATCCCGTTGATCGCACAGGTCTAATTTATTGCGAGAGTCAAATCCTCGGTGGTGGACTTGATCAATGCAAAAATGACTGGTTCTTAATGATATGCACAATGTTTCCCCAAATGCTTGATTCCTGGATAGGGGTTCATGGAAACAGGGAAGGCGCTTCGATTTCACTTGTACTTGATTGGTTGGGCTTTAGTCCATGTTTTGTTGATAGGAATGTATCACCGTATGTTTGCTTCCGTTTCTCTCCTCCCGTGACTGTAGGAACTTCATTGTAACATGTAGGTTACCGCCCGATGTTCGTTTTCAAGTTACCACGTTTGATAACTCCTGTTCTACAAAGGATGGAAACCTGTCATTATGCAGTTACTATCCATTCCCTCCCGTTTTCGTGGAGTGATAGGGCCGTCTTTGCTGTCGTGTAGTACTTTGCCATCTCTCACACATCGCTCAAACCCCCTAAGCGTACATATATCCTACGCGACGTTGACGATCTACTTCCCCACAAAAGTCGTTTTCTTGCAAGAACTCTCTCTCTCTCTTCGTTTTCTGCGTACAAATTTCTACGTGTTTGGTTTCGATTCGGGAAAAACTATTCTTTGAAACATTTCAGCTTCATCCTTGACTCGGAGTCGAGGTACTCGCTTCTTCTATTTCAGATGATGACGCTAGGCGGTAATAGGAGGCTTCCAGGTATAGGTAGAGCAGGGCTTGCTCCTGGTGTGGGTATTCCTCTAAGCGGAATACCACCTGTACCGGGAATCAATCCACTGGGTGGTAGAGGGTTTCTCGGTGGAGGGTTTCGAGGATTGGGAGGGCTGGCGGGTGCGAGAATCAATGGAAATGTTCTTGGCGGTGGTATGTCGGGTCTGGGAATCGGTGGGATCCCTGGACTCGGGGCGATCAACGGGCTGGGAACACTTGGTGGGATGGGATCACTGAGTAGCCTTGGTACGCTCAACCCGGCCAATCCACTACTCAATCCCTTAACGACGGGGACACTGTTTGGGAACCAGCTCAACTCTACGCTCCCCCTCAATGGATTACAGAAACAGTTTGTCGCTCCTAACAATCTCCTTGCACTTCAGACCCTGGCGGCTACTGGCGGTGTTGGATACAACAACCTACTTGGCCTTCACCGTCATGAAACAGATGGAAATAATTCCTGCTGCAACAACGACAGTCAGCCTAGGAGGAAATTTGATTGCAAAACGAAGGACGTCACAATAAGAGGGAAAGCATACGCAGTCCGAGCAGCATATCTCACCGATGTCCCCAAGTTCGAGTCAGATCTAATCAAGTTCATGGACAAGAAGAAGGAAGATGACGTTCCTGACAGGGTTGTGGACATGTTGGTTCAATCCATCAACCACGAACGTTACCATACCAGCTCAGTGCTTGATGAGGTCACACTTAGTATCCTCGCCTCGAATGTGGGTGCCAAATCTGTGGTCGAGCACTCTGTCAAAAGTCTCAATGGTCGAAATGGCGCGGAGTCGATCTCCGATGTTGACGAACTTGTGAAGATCATCTACACGATCATGGCCTCCAGCAGAGTTGATGATGAATTGGTTGGCTGGTTGAAGAAACTCTTGGAGAAGGATGACTTTTATCTTGTGACGGTTTTGATACATACCTCTCTGGAGTATCACAAACTGTATGAGCAACTTCCCGAGATTCATGACAAGATTATGAAATTGGTGGGCTTGAAGGCCCAGGAGAACGGCGACTTTGGGAGGACGGTGTAGCAGTTTAACGGAGATTTAACTTCTTGGTTTCTACTTATACGTTTGGCGGACTTCCCATGGCGAATAATGAATCTCTGCATGGTGGCCGGATGATTTACATCTACACATAAAAACTAAAAACAAATTTTAAGAAGGTACTTAGTGAGTAGATAATTCTCAACGGCTGCATCAAATGAAGAGTATTTTCCGACTACAGATATAAATGATTTTAACTTATGAAAGGTTCTTCTATAGATGGATAATAGTTTATCTCAGGCAATGCCCAAAAAAATTCCATTCAACAGATTTCACACAAGAGTTGGCTGAACATGAATCAAATTAGGTTGAAGCTTCAGTTTCTACGACGACCCGGTTTTCCTCCAGAGCTCTCTCACCCCGTTGATCCCAACAATACTCCCTAGTAAACCCACCCAAAGCTCACTCACCAGTCCTTGCTCAAGACTCCAATGTACAGTCAGTGGCGCCCAAGCCAGATTAGCCACCATTTCTCTACTCCACTTAGCTTTCCAAGCAGTATCGTCTTCCACCACCTCATCCTTCCCTTGTGCCTTCAACCTCCTAATCCTCACCTCTCTCCATAGCCTTACAAAATCCAGCCCGACATGCAGGGCCCAAAACCTCGAGCTCCACGCCCAAGCCTTATTTTGTTTCTCCTTACTCCACCCTAATACACCCTTCTCGCTTAGATACGCGTAATTCTCCAAATATTGATAAAAGAGGTTCACAAGGACCTGAGCACTCGCTACACCTCTCAGAACTCTATCCTCAGGCGGGTTTTGAATGACCGACTTTCCCCAACTCCATATGCCCAGTAAGCCCCATAGTCGAACAAATATCCTAAAGTCGGATATTACAGAGGAGAGTGCTTTTAGCCGGGCTGATAGGATCAGCAGCCTCGAAGGGGTGATTGTAGAGTCCGCCGTTGCGATGACCACGGTTGTATTAGGGGGGAGCGCGATGGCTTTCTCGATTATGAGACGCGCTGTGCGGTGTAATCGGGCTAGGGATATGGAGGAGAGGACGGAGGAAGTGAGGAGGGATGTGTAGCATATTGTGAGCAGGAGAGTGTCGGTTCCTGAAGGCGTGGAGAATATTTTCGAGAAGTGCGAGATATTCGCGTCAGTTTTGGAGAGGTAGAGCGATGCCCAGCTTCGTAGGGTCTTTGCTGAGGGGAGGGCTGGTGGGGAAGGAGTCTGGGGAAGCGGGATGGGGATGGGGATGGCTTTCTCAGGAGCTGTCTCTGGCGGCGCGACTCCTTGAATCTCAGACATAGTGAAGTAGATTCGGATACAGATGTGATATGGCCTTCTGATAAAAGCGAAGTTGTACAGAGAAGAGCGGAAGAGCGACGCCTGAAAGGAATGTGGTGTTGATAAAGAACCCGGATCAACGCGACTCTCAGCCGAGGTTCATTTTACCGAACCCCTGGCCTCGCTTGCTTCTGAACGCGACGTCGGGATCTTCTATATTTCCTCATACTTTCTTTCACTCGGGTCATCTCATCATATCAAGTATCGTACTCAAGCAACCTACAAGGCGTCAAGTGTGCCTGTATCACTTGTCCTATCTCGAATGAGTCACTTTGAAAGACACGCGCATTTGAGATCCCTGAGCGGGAACATTGCTTTGTTTACATACGTACTCGCGGTGAATCCAACATGGATATACCTATAGGTCTCCAACGGCCTCGAAGCAACGGTGAAACAGCAACGCAAAATTCAGGCATAATATACAGCCCCCTTCAGTATTTGTGCCAATCTCAAGACTCCGATCCATATCTCTCTTGCTCATCTGGCTTCTTTGGAGTTCTAACAGGATAGCACCCTCTCATAGCCAAATTTGGCCTCAACGTCATCCTAAAGAACATGTTGTCCTCCATACATTTCAAGTCCCATTTCTCCGCTTGTAGATTGAAGGCCTCCCCTGCAACGAACCATTCCAGTAGAGAAATCTCCACCCAGTCTTGCTCTAAACTTGATGGAATTACGAAGTATCGATGGGAGTAGACGGGTCCGAAGTCGTGACGAGCGGTCAAGTGGATAACATATGGTGTTTGTGGCTTGAGTGGGTTGTTTTTGAGAAGTTCAGGTGTGAAATTGGGCTCTGGTGCTGGTGGCAGCGTACGAGGATTTGGCTTTTCTGAAATCAGGCCAGACACCCTAGGTCGACTGCCACCTAGTATAAGTGCCATAAAGTCTGCAGTGCGCTGTTTTCGACTGGAGTAGGCTAGAAAAGAGTGGAATATAGCATCATGAAGATCCCTGTTTGGATCGTTGTGAGGTTTCGTATCTCTTGGGTTAAGAGTATGTTCTGCACAGCCACAGCAGAAGATGGGGTTGATGTTAGCCAGCGAAAGAACAGGTGCTCGAGTCATTATTCTACGCGTGTAGAAGAAGAAAAAATGCTGTGTTGGAGTATTGTTAAATGCTGTTAAATTCTTAGAGAAGTTTGATCTCTAGAATCTTGATTCACTTTATAACTAGACTGCCAAGATAATGTGTCATATGTCTGCACTTTTTGAAATGATTCACAGGCAGTTTGATGTGTTGATTTATAAATGAGAGCATGTATTGCACAACTTATATTCGTAATTTCGGATGTTTCAATCTATTCCGGGGGCCTACTATCCTGCAGGCTCGTTTTTAATACAAAAGGAGAGCCAAAATTTATGTCACATTGTGTTTTTGTAAATGGCTTATAGATGGGATGGTCTGCTTTTATTGAGAAAAACTTTTGGAGTTCAAAACAAGTCAGTAATCTAAAGAGTCTCCATAACACTCGCAACTAGTTTTTGGAGCTACTATCTACATTATAATCAAGAATGGTTATATCTAGCCATATTTTAGCGCTGGGATCAAAACTTTTCCAGACTAGGGCCCTTACTCGATAGTAGCCGTGGTACTATGTTGCAGAAAAACGCCTTCGAACCTATATCAAGTACATTTTTGTTTTGGCAAAAAATGAAAGCTTTACCCATTGAAGGCCACAAGATTCTCAAAAGGAGCAGATTATAATCTCACTGATGGTATATATAAGTTTAAGTCATTTAAACGTATAGAGATTAAGATTTATGCTTCGTATAAGAGTTGAGACTGAAGATGAATATGTATATTCTTGATAATAATACTACCTTCATCGAGGAATTTGGGTCAGGTTGCTGAGATGTTTCGAATATCGTTTTGCTTGGTATGTTTCCAATTTCTCTCCTAGTTCCTCCCCATCCATTTCTACGTTCAAATGAGAGCGCTGTCCAAACTACATTTGAACTTCTTTCTGATGCTTCACAAATTCGGGGAAGGCACTCCAGCTAGTAAATGCTGAGTAAAGTTGCGGGTCCCTGACAGTTTCACCCAACTCATCCTTCCGGCCCGAAATAAGTTTTCGTATCATAATCCTTCGCTTCTCGAATGCGAACTGTAGGGGTGAGAGTTCGGGATATTTGAGTCCATTGCCTGCAATAGTGTACTCTTCTCTTTCCTTGAAGTCAGTAGTTCCGGTAGAAGACCGATCCGACTCGAGATCCGAAGCATCCTCGAAAAGCCAGGATAAATCACTCTCGGTCAAATTCTCAACCTCAGAGGGAGCCGAGAACCGAGAAACAGTGGATTTTCCTGGAGAAGATGGCTGGCTGCAAGATGAGTTTGATGAAGTATCACTGGACTTGAGGGACATGTCGTCGTTGACATCGAATAGGTCCTCGTCGCTGGAAGAATTGTAACCGCCATTCTCTGAGAGGTTTTTAGCTTTTTTTAAACTTGAGAAGACGGTTGACTCGATGGTTCCCTTCGACGTAGACCTGAAATGGGGTTTCGGGATGGTAATGGAAGCTTCGAACGCTGAATTATTGCGTGGGATTAGTGAGTGCTCTGTCTTTCGTAAGTCTAGAGCTGTTTCAGTTGATATTTTCTTCCAGCTCCATCTTGACCAAGGTTTCAAGCTTAGAGCAAAGGCGCCAGCTTGAAGTGGCTCTGCTGAAGTATCTATATTCTTTGTTAGCAAAAGTTCGTGTTTCAGGAAGACTGAGGTTCTTACTTGATGCCATTCTTGTTATTACTCTTATCTTTTCGGCCTATTGTGGCTATGATTGGTTATTATTGTTTGTTTTAGATTATGTGGTGGGTATTGAGAGATAGAGGTTGATGACATTGTGATTAGCGAGGCCAGAGAGTTGAGTTTGAAAGTGAAGGTATTCATTTTGGGCCTTGGTTGGTTGAATCTAGGTGTTAGGGAGTTCCAAAGCAGAACTAAGCTGAGGGTCCCGGACCGTCAATGCGTTCTATATTAGTGAATTGACAGAATAGGATTAGGTATTGCGTAGAATTTTTAGTCTTACTACTATATCTAAGCCTCCCGGCGTTAGAACCATAACCATCTCTAGCATCTCATTCTATCTCGGTAGCCCTTCGCAGAATTGTAATAGCTGCCCTATTTTCTACCCAGTATTTTGGGTGGAGCTTACTCGTCTCACTAAAGAACTGAGGGCCGAACCAGACTTCACATCAATGGTTGATTCTATGCCGATTGCAAAATTTCCCCTACCAAAACACTAGGCGTAGATCGGTCACACTATTCGGCCGGTTCGTTATATTGTATTCAACCTAATCCTATCCATCATCATGACACGTGAAAAAATATGGTTCTGTCCTATTTCAATTAGTCTTGTCCACTCTGATGAAGATATATGGGTCATGATAATTTTCGATGGGAGTAAAATCCGGAATAGCGCTAGAAATAGCGTTGGTAAGTGATTCTAGGTATCGTCGTTCGGCATATGACGAATTTGTCGCTCTCTCGCGCAGTAGCTCTTCAGGAGCATGCTCGCAGGGGGAAAATTTGGTGGCTTTATCCCGTCTTTCCCTGCAGTATAATCTTCACTAAGAGTTGTTAGAGTCATGGGTACCATGCTGCTACTTGGCTGCAAATGGTTTGTCTAAGAGAAATAGTGACGAGTTAAGATGTTTTGCTAGGTCTGACCAATTAACTGTGACTTGTTGCAAACAAAATTAGGCAAATCAATCGCTGAAACCATAATTATAAGACCAATGTTTATTTGCTTGAAGTGAGTAGGTTCGTATGAAAATCTTTGAGGAAATTAGAACTTGATAATTGTGATACAGTGGAATCATAGCAGTTTGAGGTCATGTACGAAGTATAAGACGATAATAATCATTACACACTCTAGAAAATTCCTATCGTAGACTGTATAAGAATGTTCACGAAGAATCTGTGCCCTTTCCAAGAACCAAGGGAGGAATAAAATCTCGCCACTGAGTAGCGCCTCCTAATCATCAGGCGCTCTATACTCACGAGTGTTCATCTGCTCTACCCAAGTACTATACTCGCTACCTGTGATAGCATTTTCCCTGATTTCTCGGATGACAGTGTCACAACTTTCCTCCGAGCTCCAGCCTCTAGTGCTTCGAGCACCGTCTAGACCATGGGATAATTTCTTATTTATAACAGTATCCGTGGGCAAGTTGATACTGGAATCTACACCCAAGTACTTGGGCCTGTTAGCAGAAAGCGTTGATGATCCTCTCAAGCTAGAATGGGTCCGATAATGAGTTCGGTCCAATAACTCTAGACGTTTCTCGGAACTTTCAGCTCTCGTTTTCCAAACATCCATCTCCCTTTTAGCCTCCCTGAGCTGCTCACTCAAGGTTCCGACATCAAGACTTTCTTTAGCATCAAGCTGCTTTCTCAACTGTTGGACCTCTTCGGTCTTCGCGGTAAGTTGTCGCCGAAGGTTACGCACTTGGTTATATAACACAGAATTGCTGCGACATGGACCCGGCGTGCTTACTCGACTGACCGGGTTCGAAGAAGGGAAAGGATCAACCAAAGGTGATCCAGAACGATCAAGCTCAGCACCCTCATGTAAGGTTGACTGTGGTCTCATAAAATGAACGTGTTGGGCAACGGGAGGAGGTTCATGATCTGGCAGGGTCTTTCCAAAATTTGTATGGCTACATGGAGAATCACGGTCTCGGACTGATTTGGGCGTAGTAGAATATGGATTACCTAGAGATCGCATGGCCAGCTTTCGGTGACTGGGTAACATAGTGGGTTTCCCAGGATTTGAGGAATGCTCGTTAATATCTATATCCCTATAAGCTATTGTTGAAGCTTGATTAGATGTGGATCCGTTCATAGTTGAAAATTTGCCATCAAAGAAAGGTCGCCATGACCTTCTCTGAGTCTCCTTGATCGGAGTGATTACAGGCTGTCTAACTGGCTTTTGGACCGGGCGAAGCGATACGGGGAAGAGATTTGAGGGCTTCGGAAGCGAAGATGCATTCTTCTCGATAGATTTGGGAACAGGGCGTAATGGTGTCGAGTCATGGACTGAACCTCGTAGAAGTCTTCTTGGAGTTAAAGGCAACGCGGAAGCTCTTTGTATGTCGCTATTTAGCCGGGCGAGTGAAGGGACTTGGCTCCGAATCGGGTTTGGGGTCTTCTCTTGGTTTAGCAGCTTCTGTAACTTTGTGGGTGATGGTAGGTTCATCATATATTGTGCCAGTAACTTTTCTTTAGGGGTGCTGAAACTTGTTAGGCAATCTTCCTCTATTGACTTTTGAGGCGATCTAAACAACGATGAAGTTCGTCGAGAAACATGTTGGGATTTGGAGTCTTCATGATCGAATTTTGCGACGAGTGTCGAGACTCTGCTGCTAGCACTGTCTGTACGTTGGGGTATAGTCGTAATGATATCGCTAGGCCTTATCAAGTCTTGTGGAGGCGAAGAAAGCGGCGCAACAAGATTTAAATCGACACTTCGAATGCGTGAAGAACTTCTTGAGGATTCACCAAGTTCGTTTTTGACTGCCTCTTCGTCTATAACCTTCTCAGTATCTAAAGCTGCAGCGAGTATTAATAAGGACGTCATGTCCTCCTCTTGTGAGACTCTTGCCAATGGATCGTTCAAAGTTTTTGATGCGTTCAACAATTGTTCTTTGCCCTTTGAAACCTCATGCAACGAATTTGAAACTCGGCGGGAAGGTTGACTTGACTTGGCTGCTTGGAATGTTGGTTCGCTCTCCACAAGTCGACGTTGAACTCTATTGTCTCTATCTTCATTATCGTCTCTAAAATTAGCTTTCAGAAATCTAAGCTCAGGCCACCGCTTTCCAACAACAGTATCGGAACGAGTTTCGCCTTTTTGAAGCTGACCTTGGGTATTCTGCGTGGAATGCACGGAAATCTGCGGAACAGGCACTATCTTTCGACGAATTGGAAGACGAGACACACCAGGGCTCTCATGCTGCTTCAACGGAGAAGTCTTGGACGAGTAGGCTACAGCCTTTATATTTGCCTTTTCTCCAATAGCCCATGTAACCTTAGAAGGAGAGTCTTTAATAGTTTGCGGCTTTACAAGCTTCTTCGGGGTGGGTCGAAGAGACTCTTTGCTCGGGGAGAGTCGGGCCTCAATAACACTAACACGTTGAAGAATTTTGGCAGAAGGTTTGCGTTTTACAACCGGATGTGAAAACGGAACAGGTTGGGGAATATGTTCCATCTCCTTATCGGTATTGGTCGGACCTTGGGATTCTATGATAATAGTTGTTCTGGCTGTTGGAGAATATTTTAAATTCCCGAACGAAGAACTCGCATTGCTCGATAGGTCGGCGGACTTGAATACCTCTTCCAAAGTCGGAGATAAAATACTTAGAGATCGTGCACCTGATAAGTGTTGAATTGACTTTGGCCTCGGTCTGAGACGCTGCTTTTTGACAGATAGATTACTGTCATCCTGTCCTTCTGCTAGGATCCCTGGCCCTACATATAAAAGTCAGTGTAAATCTTAGTGCGAACTAGAAGAACTCACGTCGCAACGGAGTCGGAGATACGTTCCTCTCCATACTCCTATGATCAAGCCGGATAAGGTCCCAGTCTGGAGGTCTCCTGATGGTAAATGATGCCGAAGCTGAAGGTCTAAGGAAAAGCCGACTCTTTGTGCTTCTTACCTCAAAGCTCTGTAAACTTGCCATACGCTTGATTGAATCCATATGTTTCATGTGGCGAACAACATCCCGCCAGTGTGTGATGAGCATCTCAGTAATCCCATTTGCAACCTTGATCTTGTCAACATGGGTATTAAACGCGTTTCCCTCATCACCGCTTTTGGGAATTTGCTTCTTTCTTTCCTTTTTTGACTTTGGTGGGCTAATTGGAAGCAGAACCAAACCGCCATGGGGATCTGCAAGGCGCATCGTGTAGTCTTCTAGCAGATCTCCTACAAGTAAAGGACCAAAGACAGTACCCAATGGTCCGTATCCCATCAGGTCAGATGTAGGCAAAGGGTGTCCACGATCATCTTCTCTCCTTGTGGTCTCTGAAGCTCGTCCAAGCATGCATAGAAGGCCGAATACCGCACAAATAAGATCTCGCCTATAGAGAGATCGTGATGTCGATATAGCTAAAGCAATGAGCCTTGCGCGAACTTTGCTCTGCTTTGTTCTCGTTAACTCAGGATCGCCGTGGAGTTGAGTTTGAATAGAGATGAATGCATCAAAAAGAGCAAGCGATCCGAGTATACCGCCTGGCAAGCCAGAAAGAAATTTCTTGAAAGCAGATGCGACATCATGAACGTCACATCTTATGTGGTCTGGCAGCGTGGGACATCGTACAGTACCAGCAACAACCTCCCCGTATTCATCCATAGTGCAGAAATGATTGTAAAGAGCTGCTACTTTAGTTTGAGAACCAGGTATTCTGAACAGACCCCTAGTTGCTGTGCCTAGACTCGGTCAGCATCATGTCATATGGAATGAAACTCTATGCTTACCATACTGCACAAGGTATTGAGCTGTAGCTCTGAAGCAAGTTGGTACTGACAAAGTTGATGCTGAGTATTCAGCTGGTAAGTACAATCGACTTGATCCGCAAAGAACAACAAGCTCCTGCAGATCTTTGTCTTTCAGTTTGTCCTTTCTCATCTTTAATCGTAATGACAGATCGCTGATGCTACGTTTGTGTCGTAAATTTCGGTCTGGCTTTACTTTAACGCTCTGACTCGATGAGGTCTTTCTCAGAATTTTACGAGAAAACCAGTTATCTCGTTTCGAAGACAAATCACCAAACTCATCCTTAAATCATGTTAGTTAAGCCGCCTAAAGACTTTTGCACAACTTACATTAAAGCCATCTGATCCACCCTTAGCCATTATTCGAACACCATGCTAATAGATATAAGTGAAACGCGACTTGATAATGTTGGTGGAATACCTTTCTCGCTAGAATATTGTATTCTTCCAGAAACATCTTTCGATCGTCCACCTCATCATGCTCCGTAATATTTTCCCCATCAGAAGACGTCCAAGTATTGCTGGTAAGAATGGCTCTCCGTGAGGAGGGTCTGAGCAAAGAAGACACTGGGTCATTCCCAATCTGCTGCGCTGAATCGATCCCATCAAGACTTAGGTGACCGGGGGAGTTGCCGAAGACAGATGACTTCCGTCGAGGAATCAGTTGAGTGGGCAGTTGGTTCTGCAAGGAGAGAAGCCCTCGAGCAATTGCTACATCATCAATGGTGGTTTCCCGATTGGCAGTGGATAAAGCTATTGAGGATCGCCGAGATATATTCCCAACATTGGACTGCATTGCGCCGGACTGAAATTAAACTGAGTTGTCAAACTAAAAGAGGAAAGACGATTGTGAATTGCAAAGTAAGACACCCTTGATCAACGTGCCTGCCAGATTCAGAAAAACGTTAAATAATCGTTAGTGTTCACCGAAACCCACCCGCGATCAATAGTTAACAAGATGATATCTAAATACTCGGACGCCTCATATTTTCAATGAAGACTTTCCAATGAGAAAACTCATCAAGACTCTGTGGAAGGGGCAGTTTTTTGGTCCCTCACGTCGCAAACGACCAAGGAGATAACAACAGTATGCAGAAGAGAGTCAGAAAACCCTTTTTTTGACAGACAACCGAAGAGCGTCAGCTCAGATGTGAAAAGAATGGTATTATTGGCGCGTGAACGAAGAGATCTATGGAATCTCGCAGCACGTATGCCCAGATCCTGCCGTATACGCCTTCGCTATGCAACGCCTCTTTGCCTTGATATAACTGACATCTGACCCATTTTGTACCTACTCATGAGTCTCTCCATGAAGAAGAACATATCTTAGGATATCAGAAAGAGAAATGACACCTTTTAGACGGTTTTCATCGTCAATGACAACAAGCCGGTGGACTCTCGACCTTCGGATAGTATCGAAAATAGAATCCAGCCTGTCCTCCTCGCTACAGGTGTAAATACCGGCAAATTCGTCAGAGCGCTTTGAAAGTGCTTCACCCACACCGGTTGTAAGCTCGTCGTAGGCTCCACCTTTGATGATCGAAATTACATCGACTGCTTCAAAGACATTCAACACCCGTTTGTTCTCGTCAACGATAGGTACGCTCGAGATACTGTATTTGACCATCATGTGAATAACGTCGATAACAGAAGTATCCATGTCTGCGGTCTGCAAGTCGCCGTAGGTCCCAAGACCGATTTCCGAAACACTCTTCTTCAGCTTCTCTGTCTCGATAACATTGACTGCTATAAATTTGAGAAGTCTGTATTGTGTAATGACACTGACTACCATCTCCCTGCCAGTTTCATCGTCGATATCAACGAGGGGTATGCGTCGAGCTCGAGTCTTCAGCATCTGAAGGCACGCCTCATACAAAGGTAGTTCGGGATGGACTGAGACGGTTTCAAGTGGTGAGACTCCAATGGCCTTTTCGATATCTGTGACCAAATTCAGCTTAACCCTGCTTACTGTAGGCATCTCCCACTATACCTCTCAAGCTACTTAGCCGAAATTGATCTATCTGGTTCAGAGCGTCCGGATTCTGCCAATAATACTGGACAACGTTGATATAGTCTGAAGTAGTAAGGAGACCGGCGAATGTAGAAGTATGCGAGTCCCAGAGGGGTGCAGAGACGATTCCTAGAACAGGATTTAGTATGGACCAGATGCGAAGCCCGAGGCGATTTACCATTCTGCAGAAGGATGGTGAGACTCTTCTTCACCAAAAGGTCGGTGTTCAAGATGACAAGTCGAAAGGAGAGGGGCAGGACATCGTAACTGTTTCGAATCTTGAGAAACTCTCGGATTGCATCCTGTTATCAAAGAAGATCAGCCCCGCAAGTCTGGTTTGGTTGGAGTGCCCTCCATTCCACGTCCTTATTTGTGGTACATTGCCTGGATCGGTGAATGGAAAGAACTCACTAGTCCAGCTAGCTGGTCCTTGTCGACAGCGGACAACGTCTTTTCTTCCATTGCGCGGTTCTGGCCTCGAGGAAGAAGGAAAGTCGAGGGTTGGGCAATATTCCGCGGTACGACGTTGGTGGGCGGTACACGCTCCAGCTCCTCGATAGGATTGGGTGGCCGTGGTGGTTCAGCCGTGTTAGACATGGATGATTAGGGGTGACATGAAGAGAGTGAATTGACGTGGAGAAGGGGCAGAACTCGACGAAGAGAATGCTTCTCG
The DNA here is from genome assembly GCA_003988855.1 of Arachnopeziza araneosa. Taxonomy (NCBI): domain Eukaryota; kingdom Fungi; phylum Ascomycota; class Leotiomycetes; order Helotiales; family Arachnopezizaceae; genus Arachnopeziza; species Arachnopeziza araneosa. Next base: position 325,667 of record QYAI01000024.1, read on the forward strand.
TTTCTGACCGAGGGGAGGGAGCACCACGCGTAGTCTAAAATTCCAGTCTAAAATTCCTTGGATCTTGCCTTATCAACCGGGGGATCTTTCATGGAGAACTGGAGCTGGCTGGTTCGACAGGTGCTTAAGCGGGGATCTGCGTGGGAAGTAGGTGCCTGAGGTGGGGGGTCATGGCTCCACGTGCACGAGAGAGGCGCCGCACCAAAGATATTCCGCCCCGATGCCATGTTGAGTGAAGTCCTCATCATACCCAACACTCGTCTGCTTTGCAGTTGAGTAGCGAAGTCAATGGGCGGAAATTTGGATTTCAACCTTCTGGATCCTTTTTGCGCGACTGCTCTCCGCTATCTCCTCAGAGCGCCTCATCATGCCTATTTCCTCTATGTCTCGGACCGTTTGCTCTGGCGAAGAGATTTGCTGAGAATTTTATCCGTGTATCCGGTGTCTCAATATCAGCTCGAACGAAGCCAAAAGCAAAGACGAGTAGGGATTTGCATCATCTGAGAAGGAATCAACACTGCTTTTCTTGAGTCATGCTTGTTACCGCCAGACAGGTTGGTTGTGTAGGTTAGGAGAAGATTTCGTGAAGACACTGAGGCCTATCAAGCGTGAAGAGCGTGGGAAAGTAAACATTCGATAGGATCATGCTGAACCAGCGCTCGCTGGTGGTGGTGGAAGAGGATCCGATGCGGCTGCATCGCCACCTCCATCATCGCTTGGAAAAGCTTCTTGGTGGGTAACTCTCCCTTCTAGAGGAGCTGGTCGTGTGCGTGTCCGCTTGACTCCTCTCCACGTCTTCTGACTGCTCATATCCCTCATGTGATGAGTCCTTGGGGGGAATGTTTATATTGACCAGGGCCTCTGCAAAAGCCGGCAAACAAGCGAACGAGGCTTGCCTGCAAAGCCTGGCTCAGCCTGTTCTCGCTCTGGCGCCTTCCGAACCAACCCTGAGAATCCGAGCTATCTGACACCGTCACTGGCAAGCTCCAACGACAGACACATCTTCTATCGTAGGTAGGAGAGCAGCGACTGCTTGCGACCGGCCAACACATTTTTTCTTTCCTCTCCCCTCGCTCCTTCCACCATCACGCCATCTTCTGCTTTATAATATTCAAACCTGTCCGTCGTGCCTGGCTTGCTTGATCAACACATCATCGATCCTCTTGCAACAACAAATTGATCTCGAAAATCATCACGACCTGTCCTGCGGGACTGGCCTTACGATATGGGTGTCTGCGGATCAACATGCTGTGGAGGTGAGATCAGAGCCCACCAAGGTGCACAACTCAGGACGTTGCTGACGATGCCAGGGAAATCCCGCGATGGCCTATACGAACCTGTGCTGGCTGAGAGTGAGAGGGAAGCTGTTGCAGACCTCCTGCAGTACCTGGAGAATGTGCGATTCACCCGTACGACTCTAGTCCTTCGATCGCTGACGATAGAATAGCGTGGAGAAACCGATTTCTTTTCTGGCGAGCCTCTACGAGCTTTGAGCACCCTCGTCTTTTCAGACAACGTCGATCTACAACGAAGTGCGAGTTTAACCTTCGCTGAAATCACAGAACGAGGTATGTCGACCATTATAGACCTCGATACAGAGATGAGTGAAGTTTGAGCTATGAAAGACCCAAATATGCAAGCTATTGCTGCACACACGCTTTCATTGCTTCTGGCTGTTCCTGCAATAAAACCAAGGCACCAAACCGAAACGTGCTAACAGCGCAAGTAGATGTCCGCGAGGTTGATCGGGATACCCTCGAACCTATACTCTTTTTGTTACAAAGTCCTGATATAGAAGTTCAGCGGGCCGCAAGTGCAGCACTTGGAAATCTCGCAGTCAACAGTAAGTTCTAGGCCAGGCCTTGGTATCCCTGGCGACTAAATATTGTAGCGGAAAACAAAGTTGCCATCGTATTGCTTGGTGGATTGACCCCTCTTATTCGCCAAATGATGTCCCCGAACGTTGAGGTACAGTGCAATGCGGTTGGTTGCATCACGAATTTGGCAACACATGAAGACAATAAAGCAAAGATCGCACGATCCGGAGCCTTGGGGCCGCTTACACGTCTGGCAAAGTCCAAAGACATGCGAGTACAAAGAAATGCTACTGGAGCGCTGCTGAACATGACACACTCTGGTAAGTTAACCTCTCTGAAGTGGATATGTTACGTGCTCACGTCTGGCAGATGAGAACCGGCAACAACTTGTCAATGCTGGCGCTATCCCAGTTCTTGTTCAACTTCTCTCCTCCTCTGATGTTGACGTTCAATATTACTGCACCACCGCGTTGAGCAATATCGCTGTAGATGCCAATAACCGGAAGAAGCTCGCCCAGAACGAGAACAGACTAGTCCAATCTTTGGTCAACCTTATGGACTCGTCATCGCCCAAGGTGCAATGCCAAGCAGCTTTGGCTCTAAGAAATCTTGCCTCGGATGAAAAATACCAACTAGAAATTGTCCGCGCACGGGGCTTGGCACCACTACTGAGACTGCTTCAATCGTCATATCTCCCACTAATACTCTCCGCTGTCGCCTGTATACGCAACATCTCCATCCACCCCCTCAATGAATCTCCCATCATTGATGCTGGGTTTTTAAAACCTTTAGTTGATCTCTTAGGATCTACAGATAATGAAGAGATACAATGTCATGCCATTTCAACGCTGCGGAACCTTGCTGCAAGCTCGGATCGGAACAAGGCCCTTGTACTTGAAGCTGGTGCTGTTCAGAAATGCAAGCAACTAGTTCTTGATGTACCATTGAGTGTACAGTCCGAAATGACCGCTGCTATTGCTGTTCTAGCTCTTAGTGACGAACTTAAAACCCACCTACTTAATCTTGGGGTATTTGATGTTCTCATTCCGCTCACAGATTCTCAGAGTATTGAAGTACAAGGAAACAGCGCCGCGGCTCTTGGAAATCTCTCTTCCAAAGGTACGTCTCGGGGCAGCTGCTGCATTTCCCCTAATATCAAAACTAACCATAGCTCATAGTTGGCGATTACTCGATTTTCATCCAAGACTGGACAGAACCTAACGGAGGTATTCATGGATATCTCAAACGCTTCCTTGCTAGCGGCGATGCGACTTTTCAACATATTGCCATTTGGACGCTCCTCCAGTTGCTCGAATCGGAGGACAAGAAACTTATAAGCCTCATCGGAAAATCTGAAGAGATAGTGCAGATGATCAAGACGATCGCCGATACCCAGATCGAATCTGACGACGAGGGGGAGGAAGAGGGGGAAGGCGAAGTTGTACAACTTGCCCAACGATCTCTTCAGTTGCTTGGTCAAAATAAGCCTTCACATATCGAAGGGTGAACAACGAGTTGAGCTTAGAATTTTGCTTTGTTTTGCATTTTGGGATGTGGAGGCGAGGTGTCCGGCGCACAACTAGGAATCATTTTTTAGTAGCGAGCATTGGTAGAATGGAGGAAAGCACGCGAGGTTCGAGTTGGGATGGCAAAGCCAGAAGGCGCCTGGGCTGCCACTTTCCAACAAACATTTCTCTCCACATTCTACGGGAACTTGTTACAATTCATACCTGGCTTCAAACCTGTTATTCCATGTAATTAGATAGGCCTTATGATATCCAACTTTGCCAATTATAATTCAAAAGCTGTTTTAATTCGAGTAGAATACAGCGTAGTGTACAAAAAAAGTGGATTTTTGTTTTCACATTTTACATATGCTTGGTCCCCATACTTTTCAGATAGGCTGAAGAGCGTCCTCCATCCACTTGCGCTCACTCCAAGGAAATACCTTAGCAAGAATCTTTCCTTTGATCAAAGCCAATGGTACTGGACCAAAATGCCTCGAATCGCTTGAATACGGAAGATTATCGCCAACCACCCAACAATGCCCTTCAGGAACCTATACATAGTTAGTAAAAAAATGAAGGACATGAACATATTCTGGAGAAGACATACTTGTATCATCACATCACTGACCCCTGGCGTATTTCTTAAGACGTAATCCCCTGGCATGCCCAGCACTCTCTTGATAACTCTAGCATTCGGCTCCTTTACTGAGTCAAACGTGATAACATCTCCAACCTTGATTCCCTTCCCACGACGATAGGTCATATCGATGAGAACAAAGTCTCCTATTACTTCCAGTGTAGGTAGCATAGACGCACCACGTGTTGGCTGGATGGAGTATCCATATTGGTTGAATAGATGAGCTAGGAGTGCTGTTTTCACAGTGGTGTTGAAAACTCGAAGCGGATGACCGGCATAGCGACGTTCGACTGATCCAAACAGGCGTGCGACGCTTTGAAAGAATGTCATGGCATTATTTCGTTGTTCTAAGATGATTGTTGAGATAGAGGTCACGAGATTCAGGAGAGCTGGGTAATTTTCTTACTGACACCCTTGTGCAAACCCCGATTCTCCGGACCTTACATGACAACAAAACAGGTTCCTCTTTGTACATATCATTTGCCGGAGAGGCAATGACGAGTTCAAGATGTGCTTTCAATACGGCTTCAGCTCTGTGTCGAGTCTTTATCGCGCCTACTGAGCATACCCAAATCTTACTTGCGCAACGAACCGCTTCAGCACTCTTCATACAGTCTAGACTGGGACAGCCTTTGTCACAGCACAGAAACGTCCACATCGATGTCAAGACCAAAGCCGCAAAATCACGTCTCCCTCGCAATAATGAAATAGCGGCATACTCCATAGTCCTCGTCAATGAGGATGGCAGGCTATCAGAACCGCATCAAACCAGATCAATCCTCGACACTTTGGATCTTGACAAGTTCGTTCTCCAGACTATGGTCGCGGGCAGACCTGGTGTACCACCCATCTGCAAAGTTCAGAATAAAGAAGCTCTGAGAACTGTAGAGAAGCTGCGAAGGAAGAATGAGAGAAAGTCAGCCATGGGGAGCAAGACGCTCGAGTTAAATTGGGCGATTGACAAAGGAGATTTGAACCATAGACTCAATAAGTTGAAGGAGTTCCTAGGAAAAGGCTTGAAAGTTGAGGTTCTCATGGCTTCCAAGAGGAAGGGTAGAAGAGCTCTTGAGCCCGAAGCTACGGAGGTGATCCAGAAGATCGAGGCGGCTATCCAGGAAGTAGGAGCGAAGGAGTACAAACCGAGAGAAGGAAAGTTGTTACAACAGCTTATCTTTTACATACAAGGAAAGGCTATAAAGCCTTCTAAAGCAGAGGCCGATAAAAACGAGGCTCAAGAGGACCCAAACATGGAGGATGCTGAGTTTAAGCAGGCACAGAAGAAGCGGAGAATGAGGTGGGAGCCTTTGCCTGAGGAAAAAAAGAAGGAGGAGGCAGAGGCGGCTCTGGCGACGAAGAAGACTGATCGGGCGAAGAAGCTCCAGCACATTCAGAAGCCGAAGGAAACATCGTTCGAGAACCCAGCGCTGGCAGCTTTAAGGCGAGCAGTAGCATCAAACAAGTAATATGTTCCGCAACTTATTTGGTTCTGGAGCGACAGATGCGGCAGATGGCAGATTCAACGAAAATCGGTCCTTGAATTATAGATATTGTACCATAGAGAAAACTGTACTTTAGAGTAGTGTAACAACTTCATCTGCTACAAGAAAAGAGAATCTGCAAGACTTCTTTACGATTACATCCCTTTCACCTGGTTTATTTTCACGTGCTTGGCCCTGTCCTTTCATCTTCAATTTTTGCAGGGGTTCAAGCCACATCCTCGATCTACTTACTTTGCAGCTTTACACCAAAATCCCATTACACATAATCCCACGAAAATCTAGCAGAACAATTCGGCGCAATTTCTAGAACACGAGAAAACTTTCAGTTACTCTCATCTAGATTTACGACAGAATTAGTCCGGTGTCATTTGGGGCTCATCACTGAGAGACGTGACTCATTTTAGGACCGCCAAAAGGCTTTGAGACCCTTCTCACCTTCGCACAACCTGCATAGCAATCTATGGTCACAACAGAAAACCAGCAAGGATATCAGAGATTGACGGACGTGGGGTTGAATCTTCACATAATCAGACCTTGGAAGGTTGCGAATCTTGCAACCAATTCGGTATTTCAGCAAGCTTCCGAGATGCCTTCCTCAGATCCTCCTTCTACAGCGGCTACTCCTCAGTCAACAGCTCCAACATCTACTCCTGTGCCCACCAAAACCCACGAAAAAGGGCCTTCTGGAAAGGCACCGAAATCACAAGATCCTGCAACAGCGACAGATGCTCCCAAACTATCAGCTGCAGAACTCAAGAAAAGAGCGAAGGATGAAAAGGCTGCACGTAGAGCACAAGCTGTTTTAGACAAGCAGGGAGGACCAGTTGCGCCAACACCAAGTCCAATCCAAGTACCACCGCAGTCGCAGAAGATAGAATCGTTGAAGAGCCCAAGAGCGCAACCTAAGAGAGCTGGTTCTGGGGCCCTAGACACAAAGCCTGTCCCAATTAGAGGAGCACAAAAGGCTGCACCTATTCCGCAAGAGCCGAAAAAGGAAGACAAAACTGTGGAGTTTTTCAGGCATCTTAACAAGCCAAGGACCATTTCAATTGCAGGAGCAGGTAAAGAAGTTCATCCCGCAGTGTTAGCATTAGGATTGCAGATAAGTAGTTATACCATTTGCGGGAGTTGCGCAAGGCTTGTTGCAACGTTGCAAGCGTTCAAGAGAGTATGTTTTCATTATCTATTGCATTTGATATTTGTTCTAATGTCTGAAAGGTTATTGAATCATACACGACACCCCCAATGAACTCACTTACTCGACATCTTACATCACATGTTCTCTCACCACAAATCGATTATTTATCATCATGTCGACCCCTCTCAATATCGATGGGGAACGCCATTCGGTGGCTCAAGCTCGAGGTATCGAAGATAGATCCCAGTGTCCCAGATGCAGAAGCCAAAAAGGGTCTATGTGATGCCATTGATGTTTTCATCCGGGAAAAGGTTACCTTTGCCGATCAAGTGATATCAGATAGCGCAGCCGACAAGATTAAAGACGGTGATGTGATTATGACGTATGCTAAAAGCAGTATTGTTCAGCAAGCTTTGACCAAAGCATTTGAACAAGGAAAAGTATTTCGAGTGATCGTTGTGGACTCAAGGCCACTCCATGAAGGAAAGCACCTGGCGGCTTCACTTGCCGGATTAGGTATTGATGTAAAATACTGCTTGCTCAATGGGTTGAGCCACAATATCCAGGATGTCACGAAGGTGTTTCTGGGCGCTCATGCTATGATGAGTAATGGACGGTTATTTTCAAGAATTGGGACGGCTCTCGTGGCTATGGAGGCGAACGAGGCTGACAAGCCTGTGATTGTTCTCTGTGAAACAGTCAAATTCACCGAAAGAGTTGCCCTCGATTCGATTGTGCATAATGAGATTGCACCAGCAGATGAGTTGGTGATTCCTGGAGGACCTCTGGAAAACTGGGGAGACATGAAGAGGTTGCAACTATGCAATCCGATGTACGATGTCACACCTGCCGAATACATCCAGATGATCGTAACGGAGAATGGGAATGTGCCGCCTACTTCCGTTCCGGTATTGCATAGGTTGTCAAACGAGGCTCAATGAAGGAGCAGCCATAGACGTGGTTTCAAGTATGGCAGAAATCGAATACCTAATGGCTACGTATTGTTGTACGATAAGTCTAATCGATCATTTTGACGAGCTTTAAAATTTCGTGCTCCCCATATATTCCCTAATCTTCCAGTAAAACAGCCAGACGTCTTGGTCAAAACTTGCAAGTTGCCCAATCGATAAATTCGTTCTTAGCTTTGTACAGACTTTCTCCTAAGTCGTCCACTACGGCCGCGTTTCTATTCTCCAACACACAAATTCTATGCCTCAGCAACTTCTGCCTCTCTCTCCGCTCTCCTCGCCCTCTTCTCCAATAACCTTGCCTTTCGGTCTCCTAAAAGTAGCTGCTGTCTCTCATCCACACCCTGTAACCAATACCCAAAGCTCGCACCCACACCACCAAATAGAGGATATGCCCATAATGATCCGGTATTGAAGAAGGGTCGCATCTCAAGGCCGAGCTGCCAGACACGAACCGCTATGCCTGTATTGATTCCACTATTAGCTCTAGTCATAGGTAGATTGAAGGGGAGCGAAATGTACCGAAACCGCTCCAGAAGAGAATCTTGGAGACCATTTTGAGGGCCTGAGTTTGTTGAGTGAGGAGAGAAGAGTGGAGCTGATCTCTCGCAGAGATATGAGTCGCGCGAATATGAGAATATGCTTGTTCTTCCACAATGGCTGGATTTGAGCTTGAAGTGATGTTCAACTAGGCCGATCGAGGCGGCCGCTTGGAATTTAACACGTGACACAGACTTCATAAACTCCCGTCATCCATCCCTTACTTCATCACCTACATTTGCCATTGACACCAACCACGAATTTGAATGGCTTTCTCTTCAAAGCTTCATCAAAAATAGCTAGACATGGCGACAAGCGTGTTATATTCCAAAGATGCTGCTGGCCCAGTGAGGAAGAAGCTGAAGACATCAGAGATTCCTATCAGTCGCGAAACACGCAAAGTGATTGAAGACCTCGCACATAAGTTTAAGAAGAAGGGTGGATATGATTCTTTGCGGAAACAGGTCTGGGGTGATCTGAGGAATGGTGTATGCTTTCTCCCAACTACGTCCTTACTGGTTTAGCTAATAAGCAAAGGATTTCGAAATCAACTTCACCGAAGACCTTACCAAGATTGCTGAAGAGGAACTCGAGAAGAATCCTGTGGGTTTGTTGAAACCCTCTAGGGACAAGGCATCAGTTTTACTGGAGGGGGTGGTTCAGCGAGCAGGTGTTTACCAGACCGCAGAAGCACGAATCGATGAATTGATTGATGCACACATAGAGAAGATTGAGAGCGGCATTAGAGCGCTCAGGAGTGCAGATATCGGCGAGGAGGCTGCAACAGCAGAAGAAGCTAAAGGTGGGAAGACGGATGAGCAGTACGCTGAAGAGGCTCGTCTAAAGAAGGAAATTAGAGAGAGGATTAGACAGGAGGCTAGAGACAATGAACGGGCCATTGCAGATGAAAAGAGAAGGGAGGAGCGGGCTAAGAGGAAAGAAGAAGAGAGGAAGCTGGAGGCTGAGCGTGAGAAGAGGAGCGCGGACCGGGAAGCCAGGAGAAAGGCGGAGAGGGAGAGGGAAGAGGAGAAGCAGCGCGAATTGAGGGAGAGAGAACGAGATCGAGATCGGAACCGCGATAGAGATGATCGACATCGACGATACGACGATGGCCACAGCCGCAGAGACTCGATCAGAGAGCCAAGAGAGTCAAGGGAATCCAAAGAATCGAAGGAATCGGAGCCCACCGCCGAACTTTCGAAGGAAGAGATTGAGAGACTCGAGAAGGAGGCTCTCAATGACCTTCTAAAAGAGGGTGAGCGAATCTCACGACAATCGAGACCACGGCATCAATTAGAGCTAGAAGTTGACGAAACGCTTGCGCCACCACCTCGAAAGTCCGTCCCTTCATCTGCAATTAATCCCATTTCAAGAGATTCTCCAGTTAAACCTGAGCTTAAGAAGCCATTCGCTCCTCCGACTGGACCAAAGGCTACAGAAAATGTTTTTAAAGCGCCTCTCAAACCTGATGAGAAGGCTGCTGAGGACGAGAGAACCCGCGATAGAAGACGTAGTCGAAGCCGTGATCGTGTCTCTAGAAGGTCAAGTAGGAGTAGGAGCCGACATAGGCGAGATAGCAGAGATCGTGAGTCAGTTCGCTCACGGAAAGATAGTCGAGATCGAGACAGACGCCGCCATGACTCCCGAGACCGAGACCGAGACCACGACTACAGAGACGACAGACGCCGAAGATCCCGCGACCGAGATCGTGATGATCGACGAAGGAGCCATCGTTCCCGCTCTCCCAGTCGTGACCGTGACCGTGATCGTGACCGAGAGCAAGGAAAGCGAGACGCGCGTGCTAGAGTACGTGCTGCCAGCCCCCCTCCCCGTGACTCCCCACTGGAGCAGTGGAAAGTTACTGAAGCCGAAAAGCGCGCACAGGAAGCGAAACAATACCTTGCCGCTCAAAAAGAGGCTTTAGCAAAAGGAATTCCATTTACTGGTTACCATCACGATAATGCTACTCCTAAGGGGAAGGAAGAGGGTCAAGTAGATAGTCCTCCGTCGGCGAGGAAACATGAATACTCTCGTGATAGCGAAAGTTATAGAGATAGGGAGAGGCGACCACGAAGCAGGACCCGTAGCATTACGGATAGACGAGGCAGCTATAGCCACAAACCAAGATCCACCAGCCCTATTAACATCGATCGCTATGTTCCCGGCGCATCTAGTCGAAGTCGCCGTGATAGTACTGCCGTACGAAGCCCTTCCCGCAAACATCGAAGCAGAAGTAGAGATCGAGATAGGGAGAAGGACTCGCGACGCTCCCGTGACGATGAGAAGCGGCATAGAAGCCGGTCGAGAAGTCGCAGTCGGCGGAGGGATAGGGACCGGAAGGCTAGGAGCCGGAGTCGTAGTCCCTATTCGAGAAAGGAGAGGGATTCTCGGAGAGAGCGAAGTAGGAGTCGTGAGAAGGATAGAGAGAGACGACGTGACCGAAGTCGCAGCCGGGATAAGGATCGTGAGCGGGAGAGGGATAGAAAGCGGAGCAGAAGCAGGGGCAGTAGAAGAGAATCACGAAGAGATTAAATATCTGTTAAGATTTACTATAATTATATGTACTAGTAGCTTTGGGTCTTGAGCCCAAAAATTTGTGCGAGTTAGTTGGCGGGTTTGGGAATATTTCCTGCTCCGCACCAGTTTAGCAACGGTGAGGCAGAGCTATTGACTTGATATATCTTCAAATGCATTATGGAAGTGCAGAGCGAGAGGGCGGGGGAGTTTCTATATACAAAGCACACGTGAATATAAAATTAGGCCTGACGATGCTTAGCGCCGCTATTGTTAACATAGCACAGCCCCCTGTCAGCCTCGGTCCTTCCCTCTTCCAGCGCAGAAGAAGTTCCAACATCACCGTCTCCTCGCTCTCTCAAGCATCCAGTCAAGTCGTCGTCTGTATAGATTGTTGGACACAACTTCACCTCCTATATGACTTTGGCTATCTGCGAAAGGACCTCTCAGTTGAGGCTTTTCAGCGTCGCTCTCTCCGCCAGAGAACCGTGACCCCTTTTCAGCAGGAGACGACTGCACCCAACACCAGCCACGAAATATGTTACCAACAACTGAGACACCAGCCGTCCCAAAGATTTCAATACATCCTGCATTCTATGTAGTGTAAGTGCCCTTTTTCTCAACTTCTCCATCTGAAGACTCTGCATTGTCACGTGAGTAAAACATGCTGATCGAGGGTATATATAGGAGCTGGATAGCATTAAGCTCAATCACAATCCTTTTTAACAAATATTTATTATCCAACCTTGAATTCCGTACGTCTCTTGCACGAGAGCCTCTTCCAAAATACTAATGTATCTCTAGATTTCCGTATGCCGTTTTCAACCCTCTGGCCGCAAGGCGGTAAACTAACGGTCTTCAGCCGCAATCCTAACATGTTGGCATCTCCTTTTTTCGACAATTATGACCCAGGTCCTGGCTAGGACAACTACCCTTCTCGATGGGCGTAAGACAGTCAAGATGACTGGCCGAGTATATCTCCGAGCCATCATTCCCATCGGCGTACTTTACAGCGCCAGTCTTGTGTGCAGTAACCAGACATACTTATATCTGAGTGTTGCTTTCATCCAGATGCTCAAAGTGGGATTTCTTGCTATCTGCTGTGCAACCGCTAACTCTTGCAATAGGCCAGTGCACCTGTGGCCGTGCTACTCACGTCGTGGGTCTTTCGAGTTGCCAACCCCAAATTGAAAGTCCTCCTCAATGTGATGGTAATTGTCGTTGGAGTAGCCCTTGCTTCATTCGGAGAGATCACTTTCGTTTGGATTGGATTCATCTACCAAGCTGGTGGAATCTTCTCTGAAGCTGTACGGCTCATCATGATTCAAATTCTCCTTAGCGGAGACGCTCAGAATATGGATCCTTTGGTAGCACTGTACTATTATGCTCCAGTTTGCACTATAATGAACTTCCTCGTCGCTGCGGCTACAGAGATGTCATCTTTCCAGTTGACGGATATTTGGCGAGCTGGTGTTGGGATCCTGGTGTTGAATGCCGCTGTTGCCTTTATGCTTAATGTTGCATCTGTATTTCTTGTGAGTCTACCTTCATTCAGAACCATAACCAAGCTCATTATTACAGATCGGAAAGACATCCGGACTGGTCATGACATTATGCGGCGTTTTGAAAAACATCCTTCTGGTCGTTGCATCGGTCCTCATATGGGGAACTATTGTCACCCCACTACAAATGATTGGATACACCATTGCCCTAGGAGGACTAGTCTACTACGGAGTAGGGTATGAAGGCATCCAAACTTATTACAGTCATACCCAGCAATATATGGGCAAGATCTGGGAAGGTTCAAAAGAACCAACAGCCGAAGACTGGTCAACCAGAAGGGTTGTTTTGGGAATTACTTTACTTTTGAGTTTGGTATTATTGTCTATGGGCATTGCGATTGGGAGTGATCAATCGCCGGAGTTTCTACAGGATATCAAAAAAGGGTTACTTGGTTTAGAGTGGTAATGAAAGGCGTTTGGATGGTCCTGCTAATGCAGTGTGGTCTTAAGATTGTATAAATACCTAACGATTAATTTGAGAATCTCACAAAAACAATCACAGATCCTGAACACAAGAACCTCCCTCAATATATTAACTCAACTAAATCTATAAAACCTGCGTGCTATCGTAGAGCAAAAGAGCTTTTAGACACCACCCCCCGACAATGTCCGTCATTTCCTGTACATTCGTTGAGAATACATCTAGTCCCGTTATCATTATCCTTCCAGCCTGGAAGTTTGGACATGTTGAAATTGCAAATGGAACAAAGTCGCTTAGTTTATCGCACAAGAACTTAAACAACGCTAGGGTATCAATCATCACGTCCAAAGCTAACACCATCATGAACCTCCGAGAATCTCCTCCGCTTCGCCGGCGACTCCAACACAGCGCCCTCGACCACATTCTCCACCTCCCCATTCTCAGGCACCTTCAGCGCATAGAGCTCCTCCCATTTCTCCCTTAAGATCTGATAAATGAACGCGTACTGCCCGACCTTGTAAACCAACCCCATCCTCTGGTCTCTCAGCTTCTTGACCGTATCAAAAATCGGATCAGAGTCGGAAGTTTCTTGGGCCAACGAGTCCCACTTCCCGTCTCTGAACTCCTGTAATAGGTGATCTAGTGCGATGAAAGTTCCCGTTCGCCCCACACCCGCGCTGCAGTGAACGATCCGGGGGCTCTCGCCATCTTGAATCTTTTCGCGGGCCATTCGGACGAGTTCCAGAAGGGCTTTTTGATCTTCGACCGTCTTAGGGACATCCATGTCCGGCCAAGCTGTGAAGAGATAGTGCCAGATGGTCATGGTCTCCTCTACTTCGTCTTCTCCTTCCTCCCCTTCCTCCTCCTGCTCCTCCTGGAGCTCTCTTACAAGCCTCAACTCCCTAACCTCGCTTCCACCCTCCAATTTCTTACTCACGCACTCCACCCTTCCCCAACCTCCAATCTCCAACTCTTCTCCCTCCTGTAGCGGGAAATAGAGTCCGCATTTCTCCCTCCCCGCTTCCACACACCGAGTAAGCATAACCACAGCCTGGACTCCCTCCTGCCAAGCCATGCGCCAGAAACCTTCTACCCCAAGCTCATCATTAGCCGGTCCCTGCGTGGCGATGAATCGCTCTTTTCGACCGAGACTAACGGGCGAAGCATTGATGTAGTCATGGGGCTCCTCAAAGGAAGAAAGTTGGATACGGTTATGCGCCCAGGGCCGAATATCACCATAGCGATCGCGAGACACGGTGGTGGGGTGGTGGACGAAGAAGGCGTGAGGTGCAGTGGTGAGAGTGTACTCATGGGCGGCCAAGAGGCGAAACTTGTAGTTTATCTGGGAGCGTGAGAGGTTGAGGAAGTTGGGGAGCGGGAGGCGGAGGGGGACAGCACGTGAGGGTGCTGAGGCCGTGTGAGAGGGAAGAGGCGTGGAGATGGATGTAAGGAGAGGTGGTGAGGAAGGAGATGGTGAGAGCAGGCGTTTGGCCGGCATGACGACGATGGTGCTGTTATGATGAAAGAATCGACGCTGGCGTCGTGCAATTAATGAGGCTTTGAGAAGAGACTGCGATGTGGCCGTGTAGAGGCTGAGTGGAATGGTGCAAGTCAGATGGCTCGTATGACGTTAGAAGCTGAGCATGGTGGTTTCAGCTTGGAATTCACCTGTCCGAAGCGTCTGGGAGTAATCACGAAAGGTCCATCTAAGGATATTATATACAGGTCGCGCAAGGGGTTTTTTTTTGGCTTAAAAATGGCAAAAGAATTGTGGCAGCATGCAAGAGAAAATCAGGAGTAGCCTTGCAGGGCTTCGAATCAGCCTCATTTGCTGCAGGGGCGGCGGGTTCCACTGCAGAGGATTGGCTTTCAGTCATCGACCGTGAGCTTCGATTGCACCCCTTCTACAGGTGGCGCCATGCAATTACATACAGAGAAATTCCCTTCTAGCCGCCGGAACCTGAACGCCACGCTATGCAAAACCCCCTATCACGGATAACCTCAACCAATCCAAACGCCCTTTCATCAAACCATTACCAGCGAAGCAGGAGGAGTAACCTGCTGCTGTCCCGCTCCTTCACTTTCACTGTGGCTACCTGTTGGCACATATGGAGGTATTACAATTGCTTTTGCTGGCTCGTAGTCCTTCTCATCCTCCTCGGCGGCATCTTCGTCGTCAAATTCAGAGATGCTGGTTGAAATGCTCTGTTCACGAGTCGGAGCGCCTAAGCTCTGGTCCTCCAAGTCTGAAAGATCCGTATCATCTATATCAGGTAAAGGAACGTCAACTGCGACAGCCAGAAGGTCTGACTCAACACGCTGCTGAAGATGTTGGAAGGGCTCCTGGAAAGCTGATTGTGCTGGCTCGATCTGATCGTAGAAGAGCATAAATACACCTCCTTGACCAAGTACATTCTCCTCACTAACTTTCATGACATCGTCGTCGCTCAAGCGCCACCACTGCTCCTTTTGCACCTTGTTTTCATTGTCGAGATCTGAATGCTTTTTGTAGCAGATGTAATGGCCATTCTCGTGTCGTCCATAGTGTGTAACGACGGCTCGAAGCTCGTATAAGGGCCCACACAATCTGGAGGGATGTGCTGTACTAGCGATCATCGGTCTCTCCGGGTTGAGTCGCCATTCTTCAACTGCGTTATCGTCATTTGTACCAGCGCTGCCCAGGCACCAAGGGCCAAGGTCAAGCAACTTTGGAAATCTAACTTCTGCGTAATTCTTCTTCAATTCTCCAGTCATCTCGTCGTAAACGCTTCTGTTGATGTGAGCCACCAAAGACTTTGGAGGTCGCGCAATGACTGCCTGTCTGGATTTGGTAGTTGACACACGACTTTTAGGCCCAATCTTACACTTCTGAAGCAGTGTCTTCTCGTCGTAGTCATCGTCATCAAGAGCTTCGCGAATAGCCTGCAGTCTTTCCGTTGATTGCCGTTGCAGGTTAGCATTTGGAGAGACTTTGTTTCGTTCCAATAAAGTTTCCAAAAGCCGCTCTGTTCTGAGCAAAGTGCACTTACCACACTCTACCCCTTCAATCGACTCCAGTTTTGTATACTCATCCAGACAGTCCAGTATATCATATCCCCAGCATCGCCCTAATGGTAGAGTGAGACAATTAAACGGGATCATGGAAAGTCCTTCTGAAAATCCACATTCTGTACATCCAACACGCTGCGCGATCAGCCCTTCTAAAGGATTTCGGTACATCAACGTTGAAGACTTAGAGTTGATCGACGAGCTACTTGAAACCGATTCGCTATCTGATTCAAACCCACGGAATGTCTGGAGTGACTTGGCAGCATTCCCTACTTCTTTATCAATCTCGTCCAAGACTTTTGAGAAGTATTCCTGCGCATCCTGTTGTTGCCAACTGCTCATATTTTTCAAGGTAGCTGGGGTCCATATTCTTCTTCCATTATTTGATGGGTTGTTTAAAGTCGCAATCAGCCCTCGTAATGCTTCGGCCATTTTCATATCTAACCTTGAGTCTCCTTCTGGAAGCTCCTCTGCTATAGGGTTCGTGAGATAATCTGGAAGTGAGTCTAGCGACGCCAGCCCTTGGAGTACGCTGTTCTGATAACAAGAATTATCCCAGTTCCCTAAACCTGCTGGTCTCCCATCTGCTCCTGTAGCTATACTGATTCCTGGGAGTGTTGACAGCCTTCTTCGCCCAGCTTGTGTGACTGACCCTATTATGCCCCCTGGCGTATCCAGACCCAGTATACGCCGCATACTTTCGCTCTTCGTTGCATGAGTCTTAGGAATAGCCCTCAAGGCTGGGTTTGATATTCGTAGGGGGTTTTGGAAGTTCTCTACGGCGTCCAACAGGCGTGATGGTGTAAGATAGACAAAAACATTCCAGAGCAGTTCAGCTAAGGGTAGCAAATCGTAATCGAGGATGAAGAAGATTTGGTAGATGACAGGTATCAGACAAAGCAATAGTGGTATAAGGACGCCCACGCTTGTGAAAGGGGAATGTATCCTCTCTCTATTCTCCTGGTGGTACTCTTCAAAGACGTTGGGATCACCGTCGAAGGGGTCGTGAAAGCGATGATCGTAAGAGTTCATGGTAAGGCATGTGAGCTCGATTCACTAGTGTGGCAACGTCCAAAATCTTATCTAGGGATCGGGAAGCGCAATTTAGGGCGTCGTGATTGTTTTCGGGTGGTTGTACTCGTGAAGGCTGAAGGGGTGAGGACAAAGAGCGAGACATGTGAGCAGACACCCCAAAATGCGCCACGAGGTTTTGCCGCTGCCACCCTTCCAAAGATTTGTGGGCATCTTTTGAGCCCCACCAACAATTTTTTGAAAACAAGCAATCCGTAAGCATAATGGGCAAAACAGCTCCGCTCAAGAAGAAGGGCGGTAGGTGATCCTTAATCTGCCTGCCAGATAATTCTAAACCATCTAGCTGCTTCAGTGCATTCGCGCGCTGCGAAACGGGCATCCTCTCCTGGCATCGACCTTGACAAGTCCTTGAAGGACCTAAAGCCACCAGTCCACATAAAACACTCTCGCCCTTCTGTACTCGCGGTCCACCAAGGCGCTGGTGTAAGCAAGAAATCTAAGAATGGAAGGAAATCCGTCTTAAGCGCGAAGGCGAGAAAACGGCAGGAGAAGGGACTTGATCGTGCTGAAGCGGTGATGGACAAGAAAGAGAAGAAAGTCGAAAGGAGCAAAGGTAGGGCGCGGACCGTCCAAGAGAGGTCCAAGGACTGGGATGCGCTGAACAAGAGGATGCTTGCTCAGAAGGCAAGGGAAGAAGCCTTGGCTTTGGAAAAGGAGAATTGGGTTGACGAAGAGATAAACGACGAGATGGAAGAAGACGTTGAGATTGAGGAGGCACCGAACGCAGATCCTACATCTACTACGGATGCTGCGCAAGACATCGCTCAGTCAATCCCGTTACCACCACCCGTTGAGGACGAGGAAGAGGTTTTATGACAAAATGGTTCATGAAGCATGATTTTATGGGAATTGCATGCAGTGGTGTCTTGTTTCGGGAGATTAGAAAGACCGTTTTGATACCATGATTAACTAGTTGGCTGTTATAAATGGGCCAAAATTTGCAAGGTTAAGGGACCTATGTCTAAGGGTTTTGAGGCCTGGATCAGTACTTAGTTCTTTGATCTAAGCTGTAGCAAGAATGTTGATGTAACTTTCTTGAGTGAAGAAGATGTTGGTTTCGATTGTCACCCACAAGGTTCAGAAATAAGTCCTGCACCACGGGAGGTCTAACCTAAAGTGATCTAGCTTTCAACTTTAACTAAATTTATTCAGCCTTGCGACGTCGCCATTCTTCAAGTCAAGAAGCTCTCCAGAACAACCAAAATGCCTCCTAAGCGCATGACCGCAAATCCTATCAAGGCGCCGCGCTATCGACCGGGCAAAGCTGTAGAAGAGGCGGATTCATCGGATTCAGAAGCCAGTGAAGATGAGACTACATCGCAACCTACCAAGCCCATTTCTGCACCACCTAAAGTCACAACTGCTGGAGGCATTACGAGCAATCTAAGTAAAGTCGATCTCAACGAACGACGAAAAATTGCTGCGGCGAAAGAAGCCGCTAGGGTCGAAGAGGAGCTGGTGTTGAAAGCGAAGGAGGAGGAGGGGTTTGTAACTGAAGAGAGCGAGGATGGAAGTGAGGAAGGAAGTGAAGAGGATGGTAGCAGTGAAGAAGAAAGCAGCGAGGAAGAAGCTCCCAGGAGGGTGATGGTGCGGCCTACATTTATCAAAAAAGATAAACGAAATAATACTGCTAAAGAGATCGATTCAAGAACAGAAGATGAGCAGTTCGCTGCCGAGGAAGCGAGGAAGAAAGCCTTAGCAGATGAGATCGTGGAAGAACAGATTAGAAAAGACCTCGCAGCCAAGGCAGCAGGGAAGAAGAATTGGGATGACGATGAAGATGAAGACGAGGTGGATGATGAGGATGGAGTCGATCCGGAAGCAGAGTACGCGGCGTGGAAGCTGAGAGAACTCAGGCGCATCAAAAGAGAGAGAGAAGCAATTGAGGCGAAAGAGAAAGAATTAGAGGAGGTAGAGAGAAGGAAAAATCTTACAGAAGAGGAGCGGAGAAGAGAAGACGAAGAATACATAGCGAAACAAAAGGAGGAGAAGGATTCCAAAGGCACAATGTCGTACATGCAAAAGTACTACCATAAAGGAGCCTTCTACCAAGAAGATGCCAAAGACCAAGGCCTGGACCAGAGAGATATCATGGGCTCAAGATTCGCGGATGATGTCAATCGCGAGTTATTACCACAGGCACTACAGATACGAGACATGACGAAGCTAGGCAAGAAGGGTGCTACGAAGTACCGAGATCTCAAGACTGAAGACACAGGGAAATGGGGTCAATTCGACGATAAGAGAGGAGGGGGGTTTGGGGGATACAATGCAGATGAGCGGTTTATGCCTGATAGAGATCGAGGTGGTCCCGGCTCTAGTGGTGCAAATAGTACTCCGGTTGCAGAGCGTAAGAAAGTCAGTGGGGCCCCAGAAGGACCAAAAGCTATGCGGAATGGAGGCGAGCAGACGCGAGATAGCGGAGACACGTACCGACCGGGTAGGGATCGAAGCCCTTCACCACGGAGAGATAGAGATCGTGATGATCGGCATCGGCGGAAACGAAGTAACTCAAGGGACCAAGATCATTATGAAAGTGACAAGCGCCGAAGAGTAGATTGAAGATGATATTGACTATCTAGTCCAAACACTGTACATAAAGATCATTACATGATTCATCTATTCCGAGGAACTCCTTGAACACCGTAACCCAGTGAAAGTCTTCTAAAAATAATCATATCCTGACAATATCAACTCGCGCTCGCTCAAATACTCTGTGCGGCAACACTGATACTCCACTCTCTTTAGATTCTATAGACGCCGGGTAGATGGTCATTTTCGTATATGTACCAGCAGCTCGTCTTTTCGACAGAAATCCCGGATTGATAACCAAAACACTTTCCACAACCTGCACATGTAAGCGGTGGACGTGATTTCACATCATTTTAACTCACCTTGGCAAATGGTGGTAAACCACTCGGCACGATCAAAATGTCGGGCTTAATATTAATCATCTCACCTAGCTTGAGATAGCTGGTATCCAGCATGGACCCAGCAGGTGTACCGTTAGCAGTGCCAGTTCTCGGTAAGCTCTCTCGATCCACAGGAGGAAATAAGGGGAAGAAATTGCGTTGTTGGATCAGGTACTTTGGTAGGCGAGCAAGCAGAGAAGGATCTTTGGGTTTACTACCGATAACTTCAGACATTCTCAGTTCCGTGAGAATGTCTTGAGATGATATTCCAATAGCTACCTCGTTAAGAGATAGAGTCATTGGATTTCCAATGATTCTTACTGGCTTTGGTAATCCAAGATCTTTCTTCGGAAAAGGCTCCTGTGGCCAGGAAACATGCTTGCTGATAGCGTCTTTGACAGAGGGTACAAGAATGATGGTGATGTGAGGGTTTGCCGCAACTAGTTGGATGAAAGCTGGTGAGATTAGATACTTGAAAACGGTCGACATGGCTATCGTATCCGGCTCAGCCATGGCCTCTTCCGGGAGATCGAAATCTCCTGTAGCTATTAGCGGATGGTCAATGTCTAGGAATGGGCCGGCCAGAATCAGAGCGTCGGCATATGAGTCTGCTGCTTGGCTACAAATTGCGTGTAAGGGCTCGAAATCCAGGTTGTCGTCTGCGGTGTAGGGACCAGAGCCTACTAAAATGTTCAAGGGGGCAGGTACAGAATCCGAGTCCATTGCATCAGGCCCTCCTCTTAACCTCTGAATATGTGCCTCTAGTCCGGAAGGTGTAGATGCAGCACCAGGGAGAAGGGGAGGCTCCAAGATCTCGCTAACTGTGAAGTAATCACCCGAAGCATTGATACCTTTCAAAGCGACTATCTGACCGGGAAAGAACTGAAATTCCGGAACCGCTTCCACTTTCAGAGGTATTCTGAGACCTGCACCCATTCGACGTGAAGTTTCTAGGACCAGTGATGAAGCATTTAGCCTTCCTTCTAGTGCATCGGAAGCTATACGTCCGACTGCTACTATCTCGTTCGTGCTCTGGCTTGCGGCACTACCAAACGCCGAATCATCAAGTTTATGATGATCCTGAACAAGAAGCATGAACTCATCTATTTTGTCGTCTAGAATTTCCGAGGCTTCTGAAGATTTCATGGCCATGGGCTTGTATGATAATTTTTTCATGTCGGAGTTTGCAGTTAATTTGATTCGTGGTTCAGAAAAGGGTGCCATGGGAGGCTCTGCTGCGGAGAGATGGTCGTTGAGAACTTCCACAGCTTGCCCAGCATTCTGTCTATCGTGGAAAGAAGTCCTGACACGGTCAGCTTACGACGCTTATTCGGCACTTAACATACGGTGCGCCATGTGTGTTTTGTTCTCCTGCTTTGTGTGGTGTCTTGAAATCTGGAGAGCTGCTTGCTGGCTCTGCCTTCACTCTTGACATCGATGGAGTCTCGAATTTCTTTCTATTCGTTCCATTGACTTTACTCGTAGATCCGGCTCGCGGCGTATTAGGTACAAGACCATCCAGCCTGCCCAAGATTAGCAATAGAACATTCTTGACTGCAGACTTCTCACATCCCAAAGACGTCTCCATTACTTGTCACTGTCCTTGGAGTTGCCCCTCCACGTTTGTTCGTATGAAGTTGATGTGCTTTACTCCGGTTCTCACGCTCCAACCCATCCTGCACGTCTTTTTTAAGAGCTCTAGCAGTTTCAATATTCAATTTCATATCATCCGAGCCCATTTTCATGCTATAAGATTCCCATTTGTACCAAAGTTCTTGCGCGTCTATCGAATGTAGCCTCATGATGGATTGTAATTCCGCAAGAACATCGGGTTCTAATCCTTGACCCGTAGGCGCAAAGTGATCTTTCAATTCCATTTCTGTAGAGTCGCTCATGTTGGCGTCGGTTTGAATATTGACGTTTGTTGTCGCTGATGAATTGAGGTGGAGGGGAAGACGCGACCGCGTAAAGTGGATACAGAAGTTCGCGTTCTGCCTCGCTTCAGACCCCTATGTCAGTAAACAGGGCAACGCGAGTACACGAATCCAGTCAAAAAATATAGTAAGATTGCCTCTAAGGATAAATTTTGCCTAGTAAGAACTTCTTTTTATGAATTGCTTCAGTGAAATGGCTTATTCCCTCCAAATGTAACACATCCTGCCTCTTGTCGTACCGTCTTGTACTGTACACAATACATACTTACATATCCTCTTCTTCCACCCCCCCCCCTTCGTCGTCCTCCTCCTCATCGACCTCTTCTTCCCCGTTTGATGAATTCAAGATTGCCACGATAGAAGCTTTGCGAAGTAGGTTTTCAGTCCCACTGATTTCCTCTCAGCTATCATCGGTCGAAACCAGAGCAATAGAAGTCGAGATGCCATCATCTACTTTTTGGTGCTTTGCTGTATGCACCGAGACTTCATCAGCAATTGTGGCATCTGTGGCATCCCTCGAAATCATGAAATTGTGTGCACTTGTCTTGCAACCCGCTTCATCACTCTGCTTGTTGCAGCACGTGAAAAAATACCCCTCAGCATAATCGGGGTCGTCCCTCTTTTCGTAAAGAGGACCTTCCCGCCAATCCTCATAGTCATCCCAAACTTTAGAATCAACATTCCTCTCCTTTTCCCCTACTTCGTGTCAGTTCTGATGCACATTAATTTTCGTAAAGCAAGTGTCTTACCATCCTGATAGACACAACTACCCGCTACGTTTTCTGCAACATCTGCTCCTGATCGCACTGAGTACACAATTGAAATCTCGGTACAAATACAACTCCATTATCTCGCTTTCTCTTCAGGCCAGAAACAGCATTCGCATTAAACAAAAGCAGAGTCTCTGCCACTTTCTTGCATTGTTCGTTCTCATCACACATCTGAATCAAAATCGTTCATAATTTCTCGGGGCTCGTTGCATTGATAGCTTCCTGAAGAGAAGCCATAAGTGGCTGCATCGAGAATCGAATCAGATCACCGCATAGGACAAGACAACGCCAGAATAATCGCTTGACAAAAGCTGTGAACAGAGGAATACTTGTTGCCAAACGCGTCGCGTCAAGGGAATGGGGGGCAAGGGGTATATACTTTAGTCCAAAAAGGGGTAAAATAAGCTAATCCAAAGATAATCGATAATGGGTGCTTACGTTCACGACCAGACATGGTCGAAAGCTCAAGCCTCAATTACGTAGGTAGAATTATCAAATATGTACAGTTGAATTCTATCCATCCACAATCCCCCAACGCCATGATGTGTGGCGCGACGTTTAACTGAAGTACAGTACACAACAAAACAAATTGATCGAAGATCTGGTATCTGGTGGACTACTCGAAAATATGCGAGTGCATCATATCGTAAACAGTGTCATCATCTTTCTACTAAGAGAAAGAGTGGAAGAGAAATATTAACATGAAAATGGTTGATCTTGGATCATTTCGTCTAGAAGATTGAGAAGTGAAAAGGTCACGCAGCTCATTGACCGGTCCAGTTGCGGTGTGCGTCTTGAAGTACTGTGTTTCTATCAGTATGTAATTCAGGATCAAATCTTCTCAAATAGTAACTTACTGCTCAGGATTTCAGCTTGTCCAGCTCTGTCCTCACAAGCAACTTGCAATTCTCCGCCCTCCAAGAAGTCCAACACAACGCTGTTGGGCAGTTCTTGGATCTCAACATCGGGTATAGAAGGAGTTCTAAATTCGCTGAGATGAAATCTTCGGGTAGTACCTGCGCTGGTTCTTTCTTTCGCATTTGCGTGGGCAGTCAGGGCAGGAGCCATGATGAGATATCCCTGAGAATCCAAAAACATAGTCCGGCGTTTCCAAAGTAATGTGTCCGGAAATTGTACATTTACGTCGCTGATACCAATGCTAGTAGGGGTATTGGATGGGAGTGTAGAGTTGCTTGACTCAAGGACGTCGCCGAAGGAAGGCTCGAGTTCTTCTCGGAGAGTAGGGGAAAAGGTTTGGGTGATTGCTTTGCGGCCAGGCGATAAGGCGGAAGACATTCGATGAAGCATTCGGCTTGCTCGACTAGATTTCTTATCGCTCTTGTCATCAGGAAGAGAGGTAGAAGACGGAGACGGTGATAGCAAATTTCCAGTCTCTCCACGACTTGAGGACGACTTCCGACTGGTGATAGACATTTGTCGCTGGTGGCCTTTGTTTACATGAGTTGAAGGTGGCCGAGATGGTGACATGACTTGTGGAGATAGCACCGGCCGCTCGAGAGTAAGAGACTTTCGACGCTCAGTGATCGAGGATCGACGATCGCTGATGAGATCCTTGATGATAGTCATAGAAGACCTACGCTCCTTTTTGGTAGTGTTAGAACTTATGCTCGTGGGCCTTTCTTTTGAGAGTCGGCGTTCCAAAATAGTTTCTTTTGGAACCTCAATCGCTCGTTTGTGATCGATCACGAGAGGCGACTGCTTAAGGTCTAGGGGAGCATAGTCTAGAGGGTCCTTCCCAGTGTCTGATCGGGGAAGAAATGGTTGGGATGGATCTCGAACGATTCGTGCAGTGACAGAGACAGATTCAGGCCTGGGTCGAGAGACTTGATTTGATGTATTCGCGCTTGACTTGAAGGCATCAACACGGCTCTGAATTGACGGAGATCTTTCCCTGCCCTTTCCTTTTTCAGGTGTGGATTCTCGAGACATAGATGGTGAGGGAGTGTTGGTTGTTATTGAATTTGCACGCTCCACAATATATGGAGATTTAGCAGGGCCGCGAACACTAGTTTTCCGAACAGAGAAAAAGGTAGGAGTTCCTGCGGTTGTTCCTAGATTGGTATTCTGATCTGGTGAGAGGCTAGAGAGTTTTTCAAGCGCCTTGATTCTCTGGGAAATTCCAGACCCAAGATTGGTTTTCTTAGCCATTGGCTTGGCCGGTTGAGAGTTGACACGATTGAGATAGGCTGCAGAGGCTGAAGCGGATCTCGCGGATTCCGAGTGTGATGAAGATGGTGGTTCCAGCAACCGAGAATCAGGAGACAAATTTCGCATTGGTGTTGTCACTGCTCGTGATAATCTTTTGATTTCACCCCCCCTCGCCCTCAATGGACTTGGCATCGGAAATACAGGGCTAACCGGAGACTTGGAAACAGAAATCGGCTTCGCATCTTGAAAAACAGCAGATTGGAGTTCGTCCATGAGATCGTCGTCTGACGAGAAATTATCATCGGAATTTGCATCACTTCTATCTGTAGGATCCAAATCTGTTCGAATAGGGCCGACGGGTGCTTTACGCCTGCTCCTCCTGAAGGAAGATGCTCCACTCTCAGTACCATCCTCAAAATTTGACTGTCTTGTGTCTATTGAAAACGTGCTATCAACAGGTGATTTCTGAGGCTGATTATTTTCCGGCTGATCGGCACTGGGAAGAGGCTCCGTGGATACTTCGCGGCTGGAGGAAGCTTCTTTCAGATTCTGCACGCTGAATTTTGAACGAGGTATATTCCATTCTTTGGGCCCAGCTTTAGTAGGAAGTTGTATTTGAGGAATAACATCTGGAATATGTTGTATTCGTGCTTGTTCTTTATCAGTTGACACGTTTGGTGACGATCTGATAAGATCTACGTCCACAATTGATGTAGTTGGAATTGGCATTTGATCAACTGCCAGTGCTGTTGGCTCAGCTGGCAATTTCTGAGTTTCCAATTCTTGCTCTCCAATACCATCAAATTCTTCAACGCATGATTCTGTGGTGTTTTGGCTCTCATCAGTCGTTGAAGTAGTTTTCACGGGACTATAAGTAACTGGCAGAAGCGTCGGAAGTTGGTGGTCCATAGAAGAGTTTTCCGTCTTCTCTGGCTCGGTAGGAGTGTTAGCAGTTGTAGAATCATTGTAGAGTAGAGGCGAAAGATTTTTTGGTTCTTGAATAGTTTCGTCAGTCGATTCTGAGACTGAGGAAGCTGTGGTTGATTCAGCACGTTCCGAGGCCCCGGCAGGAGAGACGGGATAGGAATCCGATCGGGTGGCATCCGATTCATCACTTTTCAAAGTTGACCTAGCGTCAAATGCAATACCAGACTCCTCGACCTTGGCCATATCGGTCAGCATTGCTAATGTAGGTTGCAAGTCTCTGGGTGCTTCCGCGGGTTCGGGAATTGGAGCACTTAGAGGCACTGGTGTTTCCTCTGCTGATTTGGCTGAGTTTTCTTCTGCACCTAACTTGGCCGATTCTTCTTCTGCAGCTTCTGCAGCTTTCGCAGCAGCAATCTTCTTTCTCCGAAGTTCTTGCGCTTTCATCAATCTAGCTCTCTCTGGTGTCATGCCTGGCAGTCTCGGAGCCATCGAAAGAGCTGGTGATAGCATGGGCCGTATTGAAACGCCCGAGCTTGTAGTTGGTCGTCCACCACTTGTGTGTGGCCTTGTAGGAGTGAATTCAGACATATTCGCAGTTGGTTCAGGCGGCGGAGGGATAGGAATGTTTGGTGGTTCAGAGATATACTGAGATTGTGGTCGAGCCTTCTCTTTTTTTGGCCCTTTGGAGAATAGTTTGAGACCCGCAGGTAGTGTAGATACAGGACGATAAAATGAGGACGATGCGGATGTATTTGGTCGTCCACCAACATCGAGTGAAGGTCTTGGCCCTAGTTTGACTTTTGGTCTTCCACTTGACCCGTATGACGAATAATCGAGTCTTGTAGAGCGTTGAGATTCACTAATTGATCTCGTTGGTGATCGTGCCTCGCTTTCTGAGCTCCTCGGTTCCCGAGGAGGGGAAAGAGTTACTGGATCGATAGGTTGAGGCTGAGAGCCTGTTGGAGGTGGTATATTTGTAGGTAAAGCGGGTTGTAGTGTCGAGGATTGCTGACTTCCAGATACCGAGTGTCTCTTTGCAGTAGAAGGTCGCTCCTCTGGTACAGTGGACTGTCGCTTTGCTCGAATTTCCTCCTCTTCCTCTTCCGCAATTTCCATCAACCGACGTCTTCGAAGGGAACTTGTCGATGAAGATGTAGATCCGGACGCGGTATGAAGCGAGCAAGCCGCGGAAAGAGTTGTATCTCGAAGTTCTTTTGAGGAGGTTATTGGGAAAACAGTATCGTGGGGAGAAAAGTACTCCGTCACCGCGTTGAAGTGAACAGTAACGCGTGCTAGCGCTTTGTTAATTCTGGAAATTCGTAGAAGAAGTTCCACCTCTCACCTTGCACTAATCTCGAACACTCTTCAGGCACATATTTGATCACCACGTTTCTCCTTCTGTAGCGCAGAAAGCCGAAGAGAGGTGATGGTTCCTCGTAGTTTGCTATAGCATTCCGAATCTCGACGATTCCTCCATTGCCTCGTCCCAGCAGGTCGACCTCATCGCGCGAGACGTATTTGAGCAGAAACCTGTACAACTCTGTCAGTCCAGGATCCTCCCCCTGCGCATTTCTCGGATCGGAGCTCACCATCCTCCAGGTTCTGCCACCGCAGTAGTATGGGCCTCTTTGATCTTTGGATCATCCAATCCGTTCAACGACATCTCCTTACGGGTTGTTGCAATGGCCGTGTGCGACCGGTTCAGCTTTTTGAAGAACAATCGCTAAGAAGTGTGGACGAATATTCAGGGGTAAGATGCTGCCGGAACATTATACGTCCAGGAGAATCATCTGGGCCTAGCAGATGTCGAATCCGTCGAGACCCAGGTGTCTAGGTAGTATCCAAAAAAAAATGATGCTCAGAGAAGGATGCAAAAACGAGTCGAAAAAATGGGATTGTCGAATCAACGGACCGGCACGGTGAGAATCTTCGGATCTTTTCTTTCCTGGAGTCGAGGAGCGCAGCTGCCAGTTGCCCAATAAGGCCAAAGCTCAGCAGGGGCTCGACTAATAGCGTGTGTGTGCTTGAAAGGGGGTCAGGTTCAGGGCCGCCGGGTCCTGCAGAGACGCCGTCGCAGCGCCAATGTTAGATTGGGCGCGAGCGATGGGATATTTCCCGTGAGAGGAGGGCTCGCGGAGAAGTGAGGCGTGGGTGACGGAGGAAAGATGCGAGACATTTGCTTTTATCATTCTTCGCGCGGCCATCGTTTGGTTTGACCTATTAATGCATGATTGTTTCTTGCACTGCAACGTCGAGGCGATCGCTCGCTCAGACCATTTTCCTTTTCCCCCCTCTCAAACTTGCACACGCTCAGATCCTCTTTGCTGTTGTTAATGAGCTTCAGAACAAGCAGCAAGGCTGGCTGGAGCCAATGACAGTGGCGATGTGTGCATTCGCATAGATTGGACGGTCTGAATTCTTCAAAGAGGCCGCCTTCCGGTGCTTCTTGTGGAGGGAGGGACCCATGCTTCCGACCGTTTCTCGTTCAGGCTTGCTTCTGAACATGGAGAGCAATTCACGTATCACATTGCGGGGTCTTTGGTTCATCCTGTTCGTAAGATCCCATCGCACGGCAAATCTATTCCTAGTAGCATGGCATTAGGATGCCCACCCATATTGACGGCCCTTAACCAAGAACGGACAAACTCTACCTCACCACTCATCTTACTTTGGCCTGTTGTGAACCGTTGCAGACTACCTACTTTCTTCGCCCGGATATCACAAGGAAAAGACCTTTCCTATCACCCAGGCAAACAGAAGCCCTAGCTGTGCCCTACATCGCAAAATCCGGAGATTTATTCTGCTTTCTCGAGTTTCAAGCCCAAATTCGATCCTCTACTAATTGATTTAACACTCTCACTGATACTTGGTAAGGTGGGTCGAATGCCAAAAAAGACGCCACAAATATGATATCATGCTTCTTAGAGTGTAAAAATATGTTTTCATCAAAATATTACTACCCAGTAACAGACAGGAAAACTGGCGTTTTGTGCGGTAGGAGAAGTGTTTGACTGTTGGATCACTGAGAGGCTAATTGTAAATTCAATGTATCTTACAGGAACCGGTCTCTAGAAATTGGGACGATTGTAAAAATATTCCAAAGATAAAGATATGAAAAAGATCCGAAGGACTCTTCTTTATGTTTTAAGGCTATTATTAAACCCTGGAGAAGAACTACAACACAGTTGTGAGATCGGGCGTTCCGTACTAACAGTAATTTTGGGTCCGTGCGCGAAATCCCTAGCTAGGTACGACGGAAAAACTTAAGCTGCTTCTATCAAAGGAGACTTCCGTAAAGAAAGACTTCACAACTACAACCACTTAGTCTCCCACCACCAAAACAACTCGCATTTCCGCAGATCCTCATTTCACACTCATTAAAATGGTTGAGTTAGTTGAGGTCGAGGATGAGTCTTTTGAGACCAAGCAAGCAGGACCCTCTGACAATGAAGACGACTATTACACTGATACCGGTTTGTACACCAACCGCCGCATAATCCACTTCTAATTAGATTCTGTAGACTCCGAGATCTCCACTGATGATGAAGACAATGTTCCCGAAGAAGAGACACTCACAGATCGACTCCTAGCCCTCCGAGACATCATACCCCCAACTACCAGATCCTACATCGCCGGCAAGGTTGACACAACTACCAGTTGGATTAAATCTGGCCTGTTATTCAGTGGCAAGACTTTGTGGGTCGTAAGCACCAGTGCGTTACTATTAGGCGTACCGTGGGCATTGGCTTTTGCGGAGGAGCAGCAGATGGTCGAGATGGAGAAAGAGATGAAGATGAGAGAAATGGGCAGCGAGGTATCTATCTTCCAATACCTTCTGCTAAGAAGAGTCTGTATTTCAACAGACTGGTACTAATTGTTCAACAGATGCTCTCATCAGGTTCCACGGCCGGTGCTCTGAATGCACAACTTGGAGCACAACAAGGAAAGCCTGCTTTGTAATAATGGATTCACTTTGGGTGCCTTTGATGGAAGGAAGTTATGGGTCAATAGATGAAACGATTGCATTGTATATCAGCGAGTGTAGGAAAGGGGTGCATACATGGAAGGCTTGGTTGTAGCCAACTCTTGTAGTTTTAGTCTCTCATCTCATGAACACGGACGTTCAGTGTCTGCACTGCAGCTCGTCTGAATAACTTTTTCTAAACTGGAATTGTATACAATCGGTGAGGCATTTCTTTCTGACTGTGGCCACCTGATTAAAATGGCTGGCCTACGTAATTTGAATCATTGGCCTACCAGACAAGGCTACGTTTCGCAAGCATTGACGGCTACCCCCGAAAGAAGTGACGGAGAAAATCTCTTCGATTCATCAACAGATGATCTGGGATTTTTTGCAAGTGCTTTACCTGTACAAAATGCCCATATCATTTTCTCGGCGTGTATCTCTGCTCCCTCGAAGTTTTGGGACGGATTCTCGTGAAAGGAGGCGCCAAACAACATAGTTCGTGGAACCCCTTGATACCTCAAACCAAGTTCTCTTTACTAACTCTCAATTCAGCCCTCTCGCAAATAGCAGCCGGAAGAAAGACCGAAGGTAGGTTGATTTTTGATCTCGAGCGTTTAAATCAACTTACATTTTTTAGATGGCCACTCGTGCTCAGATTTTGGAAGGGATCGATTCACGGCAGTATGAAAATATATGATCCTTACTAATTTTTGGACCTCTCGCTCATTTCCTGCTTCAAGCAATCCTTCTTCCAGTTTTCATCCATTCCGTGCTAGCAGCGTTTGTTGTTTATATAAATCAGCATATTAATCGCGATTTCAATCTCCCAAGTAGTATTGTAAGTACCTGTCAGGTCATTTTCAATACAGCTCTGATAAAGTCATTAGATACCTTCTCTCAGCATAGTTGTCGGTCTTATGCTTGTTTTCAGAAACCAAACAGCATATTCTCGATTCTGGGGTGGTAGATGTCATCTTAATGAGGTCACAACAGCTATTCGGTGTCTCAGCCGTCAAATTTTGGTGCTCGTACCAGCTCCGGCACTCACAAGTCTTCACTCGGTCGTTTCGAACGACTCTTTACTTCCAAAAAGCTTCAGGAATTCAAAGGATGCACCAAATTATACCGACGGAAGCAGTGGGCACGGAAGTCCCGAGGTCTCAATTTCAAAAACGGATGAGCTGAGGACTATCGAGACAGTCAGAATTCTGATTGCTATGCTATACACAATCAAGAATCATCTTAGAGCAGAATGGGGAGTTGCTTTAAGTCCCGGAACAATGATCACCGAGGCTGGCCAAGAAGCAAATGCGGATGAGTATGGCGATCTACTTCCTCCTGGATTGAAGGGCTATGAGCACAGAGGTCTTGGATTGACTCTAGAGTTGGCAACTTTCATAGAAAAGTTTATTCAATATGGAGTGAAAAAGTATGTTCTGCTGGAAGTGGCTTAGAATTTACTAACTCTAATGCTCAGGGAATGGTTTCACAATGCAGCTTCAGGTTCTATGCTTTCACACCTGGATGCCTTGACGGCCGCCTATGGTAGTATGGAGGTTATTAGACTAGTTCCAATTCCAGTAGCACATTTGTAGGTCCTTCAACCCGGACAAGCTTGCGCAATCTGCTCACGATTCCGAGAATTCATCACAAGCAAACACTTGCCTTATTCTGTGGGATTCTACCATTTGCTATGGCTTCTGAAATGGACTGGTGGGCCGTACCGCTTGTTGGTTTTGTTGCATTTACGCTGTAAGTACAAGAAGACGATAATCTCTTTCCGAGCTACCAAGACTGACATCTTGAAAAGGTACGGGATTGAAGGCATTGCCCAGACATACGAAGATCCATTTGGGGTAGCAAAGATTGATATCAATATGGATGATATTGTCGTGGACGCTCGTCGAGAAGTAGAGTGTCTCTTGACTGCATGGCAAACTCAAGGCCAAGGCAATGCGGGAATTTTTCGTCCTCGTGTTTGGGATATGCCAAAGTCGGATGATTCGAGCGAATACTCGAATAGCGACGTTCTTCCAAACGAAGATAGACAAAGCCGAAGTCAGGTGAAGTTTATGGTGAGCGATTTGAGTGAAAGAACAGAAGGAAATGACTTTCCAAGTGAGCGAACATCTGGTCTTTCGAATCTATTGGGCGGTGGAAGTCCTAGTACACCACCTTTGACTATGGGATCACGTCGTCCCAGACCAACTGAATAGGTAGACCTCAAGCTAGCTACCATTATAATGAGCACTTTTACATTTGAGTTCATCACGTGATTAGGCGTTTTGCCCCGCCGTGTTGTCTGCAACAGCATAAATTCCCATGATGACTGCTCTTCACTGAACCTAGGAACATACACTTCGAGACAGTGATAAACATTATCTACTTGTGTAATTTTGGGCTCCTTCGCACAGTTTGGTATGCCCCAATAAACATCCTGCATTTCGTTCTCGTTGAAGCAGTTGCATACACCCATTGTATCGACGCGCAAATGTCTTCATCCAATATCGACCGCCTCACCCGCCGCACACGACAGACGCGCTTGAAGTTCGATGCTGCTGATCCAAGCTCTTCTGCTTCGAGTAGGTCACCCGCCAAAGTGCGTTACGAACTTCCCGGGAAGCAGAAGCAGAATAAGAAGCAATCACCTGCTGCCAGCTGCGAGTCAGAGGATACTGAAAGCGACGACGTTCTTACATCCACTACTACCAAGCGCCTCACCGCTAGACGCTCGCCGTTTAAGTTACTTCCTACTCCAGCAAGATCTTCTCAAGTCCACAGAAATGGTTCAGCTAGTAAGTAATGGTAGAAATCTTCTGTATTATCACCTTATATACTTATTCTAATGGCTCTTCTTCCAGGTCGATCTTCCAATATTGAGGTAGTAATTTCCTCGAGCCCCATTACAGTGCGAGAAAGCTCGAAATTATGGAATGTTGCATTCACTGGGGGAGATCATACAAACAATACACTAGAAGGATCTGAGCCAGAGCCTACACCAACAAAAACACAGTCGCACAAGAGAGGCGCGCCCATTTTGAGTGATAGCGAGGAGACTGTGTTCTCAAAGACACCCAAACTCCCACGTATACGCAGCCAAATATCGCCCAAGCTCACTACGAAGGGCAAATCTTCACAAGAGCCAATCACACTTTCTGAACTCAGTGAAGATGAGATCGCGCTACCTGCAAGAAAGCCTAGGAATAGCATATTCGGAAATAGCCAAGGTTCAAGCTCAAAGCGTACCAAGCAATCCATCACTCTCGACAGCGACTCCGATAGTGACCTTGTTATATCATCGCCAAAGCGCTCTCAAAGACCTGCGTTCAAGCCTAGGCATTCTATTACTTTGGAGGACTCGGATGAGGATGTTAGACCCTCATCTTCAAAACGCAATCGAAAGCCAACAAAGAACGATACAAATGATGATCTCCTACCGTCCCCTTTGAAACGGCGAAGACCGCAGCTTGAGACAGACGAGGATGATGATCTGTTGCCGTCCCCATTGAAGCGTCGAAGACCACAGCTGGAAACGGACGAGGATGATGAGGACGAATCACCATTGCCTACTAGGCAACATCATCATGGACGAGGAAAGGAAAAGGAATCGAGCGATATTGATAATGAGACGGAAGAAACAACACCTCAACGCTTCACTCGACAACGAAAAGTCAAAAAACATCGTACTGAGAAAGAAAAGCAAATGGAAATTCTCAAACGGAAGCGGGCTGGTGAGGCCATTGATAAGTTGACAACTTCCGAGTCGGAATCTGGAGAAGGAAGTGAAGAGGAGCTTCAAGAACTTTCAGATTTCGAAGATGACGATGAAGAGCTAGAGGAAATTCAAGATCGTTCCAAGAGAAAGAAGCTTGACTCTCCCGCTGGGGACGTGCTTGATGATTCGGATTTTATTGTAGAAGACGACGAAGGCCCTTTAGGTGTTCCCCACTATTCGTTGTCAATGCCGCTTGCATTTACACATGCGGCTCATAAGCCACTAAAAGAACATTTTCAAGATGTGGTTGAGTGGATGGTCAAAAACAAAATCCATCCGGCATTCCCTCGGGATGACGAGGTCTATAATCAAGCTTTTAGAAAGCTGGACGATGAATCTAATGGCCTAGCGAAGAGCAAATTTTCCTCATCACAGTGGACAAAGGACTTCACAGTTGCTCTGTACGCTCGACCCCATGTTTCCTTCGGGCCTCTCGCTGAAGGAGAAGGCTTCGATCCTCTTAGCGGTCGACCCAAGTGTGATGCGTGCAATCACAGATCTCACATTCCATCTTTTGTGATCCAGTTTCAAGGGAAGGCTTATGATAAAAGAACTTTGGAAGAGCTTGATCAGGGTATTGAAGACGGCTTGTCGGACTCAGATTCTGATGGTTCTGATGGTTCTAATGCCAAGAGCTATGACCAGAATGGCCAACTCATTCCGCCTGAGGAAACAAGATGGTGCAGCGGAAGGTATGGTTTGATCACGATTTGATAGTAGGAGATCCTGTTGACACGTCTCTAGATTCTGCAAGGCTAACGCTGAGCTTGCCCATACACTGATACACTGGAAATTCTCACTCAATGAATGGGTGATTGATAGTCTCCGGCTGGACGGCTATCTGACCCCCGAGAAGCTTGCCGAACGTGACAAGATGAACTCCAAACAGCTTAATAAATTGGCCAATAAACTTGTTGATGATTGGGTAGAGAGAGGTACGATAAAGGAGCTTTATCGCGACTACAAAAACCAAGTGAAAGCGGCAGCCGAGTTGAAGTCGCATGGAAAGGGTGGGTGGAAATAGGCGCCCTCTCGAGGGGTGTAAATATCGGCGGGAGCTTATGGGAGAAATATTGGGCATTCTAAAGGAGCTGTGCAACACATCGCTTGGAACTCGACTCTCATATGATGGATGGGTAGATAATACTAAACATGATAAGACTTACGAGAACATGTCTTGTAGATGATAGTGTTAATTGCAATGAAGGCTTGAACATTCAGACCAGTATGGACCGTGTCCATTGTCCACAAAGCAAGTCCTCTCACAACAAAGGTGACCGGAGGTTTGTCCGCGAGCACAGCCACCCACACACAACCAACGGCGATTTAACGCACAGGCTGTCCGCCACATGCACGAAATCAGAGAAGGAGAAGTTTGGGTCGGTGGGTGACCCAAGCGGGTAATTCCCGAAACCCAGAATTCCATGCCAGCGCCGCCTCGTCACTGCAAATCCCATGCTGTCGATCGGTTGGTCTCGACGCAGGGTTAATGAAGTCATGGACTGGCACGTCACTTTTGCCGCGTCAAGAGTCAAGACGCGACGTATTCTCCGTTCCATGAGGAGGAGGCCAAATTGAGTGGCCGAAGCGATGCCTTTCTGACGATTCCGTTTTCCTCTTTGCAGTTCTTGCGGTCCACAGAGGCTGAGCATGTCTCGGGGTGACGTTCTAGAATAAGCCCTTCAACGCCTGGGCGAGACCAAGAGTGCTGTTCAGAGCTGAAGGCTCCAATCTGCACCAGAGGAAACAAAATGAAATGAAGCCGCTTGCTTAGTTCATGCATCGTGGGCCAATCGAGGATGCGCAGAGCGGGATCCCCCTTCAGCTCAGGGAGGAAGGGAGAATGCAGCTCTGCAGCTCCTTACTGTATAGCTCTTTTACCCCATACTCTGGTGACGTAGACCCAAAGTCCCACGGTTATCGTACCAGCACGTCCACAAGCAAGAAAAAATTAATGAACTAATGCCTTGACCGGTACAAGCACCGTCCCACCAGACGCGATCAAACCTGGAACCCTCGATCGTTGTCATGGCTGCCCTGGACTGCCTATATCTTGCCTTCTGCTTGCTATAAGTACACAGGCACCTCGTCCGCATTCCCGCGCCTACCTTTCCTCCTCATACAAACAATCCCAGATATTCACACAATCACCACCTTCTTCCACAATCACTTTTCCCACAGGACTCAAAAACTCTGAATATTCCTCCCACAGAGACCCTTTTGTGCACGAGTCAGTCATCCAGGACTTGACAGACGTACTTTCTTCTTTTTTTCGTTCAAGATACCCATTCATCGTTCTTCAATCATCATGTCTTCAGCAATAGTCAATCGTCCGACCGACATCAAAATCAAGGAGGCGGATGTAAATCGCAAACTTCAACTATATGGCATTCTGGCTGGTATGACATCACTATCTGCCGTATTCTCATTGTTACTGACACGTTTGTTTTAGCTTTCCAAGCCGGCAAAGTTCCATCCGTCAGTTGTTATTATCATCCAATTGACCATGTAATACTAACCGTGTTTTCAGAATGAGCAAATCGATATCGCTCTTAACAGCTTCCTGCGAAGCCGTGCATTAAGCACCCCTTCGAAGAACCTTTCCGCCGAGGGCCAAGCTTTAGTGGCTGATTTCCGTGACGTTGTTGAGCAAGCCAAACATCTTCTTCTCACGAAAAACCAGGGGAACCTTCTCCAAGACTTCATCTGGCAATCACAACAGATCAATGGTGGAAACGCGGCCCTTCCAGGTGTGCCAGTTGACAAGGAGACTGCTCAACAACACGGAAACGATGCCTTGCAAGGTCTTCGTACTCTCGGCACGCTTCTCATCTCCAACGGTCAATTCAGAAAACTTTGTAAGTTTTAATCTCAATCGCTTTGATCAATTCATCTAACAGGTGACCAGTGAATGATGCTGTCCTCCTCCTGCGCGATGTTGCCGGTGATGCAGCTACCAAGGCTGCTTCCAAGGTCAGACCAGATGGAGAGGCATTGTCCAATATAGACAGACCTGCCGATGATAATACCTGGCACGACGTCCCTGACATGTCTTCTGGAAACATCAAGCAGCAAATCAAGTCTACATACAACAAACAAGCACCCATTAAAGCTGACGATCTACAACAAGCTGCTGGAGATGCGACTCAAGCAGCTCATCCCAGTGGTTCTCGTGACCCAACTGAAGTCGCCGATTTAGCTGCTCAAGATCAACAGGAAGGTACCCAATCTGGCATTGACGCTCAATCCGGTCTCCAAAGCGGTATTGAAACACTCCGTCAGCGCGCATCAGAAAATATTTCCGAGGATACCAAGGACTCGGCCAGGCAACGCAGAGAGCAAACAAAGAATTATTTGTCCTCGAAGATGCCGCAAGAGCGTCGTGACCAAGTTGTTTATCGACTGAAGAAGATGGTTGTCGAGTGCCAAGGCCACCCAGACTATCAAGAAGCTATCACAACCCTCCTTACTTTGGCAGAAACCTACGGAGGTCACGCCAACACAATCGGCCAACAGTCTGTTGGCACCGTTAAGGGTGCACATACTGACGATTCGCTGCAACTCGCCGAAGCTGATTTGAAGACACTTATTGAGCGATTTGCTAATGGTACTTCGACAGACCATCTACTCGAGGCCTTCAACAACATCTATCGCGATGCCGATAGAGATCCTGAGCTAAAGAACTGGTTCAAAGCTATCGATGCTTATATTCGCAAGTGTCTTCAGCAACAAGGCTACGTTATGGATGATGCCGCCACCAATGAATGGAACAAGCTTTACGACCAAGGCAATTTCTTGCTCCGTGACCGCTACCGTAATCACACCGACCGTATTGTGGATGAGGTTAAATTCCTCGCCGACCAGTTCGACCAAGATGTTCAGAATAAGCGATTTGGGGCATCCATGCAGAAACTCTTCAACGATCTCGGGAATGACGAGAATGGCAAGCCTACCTTCAAGCCACATTTAATCAAAGATCTTACCGAGGTCATTCTACCTGCTATCTTCGAGAATATCAGATATGTGCCCATTCCTCGACTTGAATTCTCTGATCCCATGATTGACATGGTTGTCGAGAATTTGGTTATTGAGAGTGATAACTTGATGCCCAATATCTTTGAGTTTGCTAATGGTATGAACCCTGTCGCACAGTTATCTTACAAACTAACTTTATTCAGATAATTACTTCAGATGGGGTAGAAAGAAGATTGCCAACAAGAATCGCAACTCTGCCACTCTATCTGTTTCTGGTATCCAGATGGATCTCCGAGATGTTGCTTTCTATGTTAAGAAGAAGCAAGGATTCCCTAGCATCAGTGATCTTGGTGTTGCTGACATCTTTCTTGGTGGTGAAGGCTTCTGTTTTAAGATTAAGATGTCCACAGCTGATGAGAATGATCGTCAAAACTTCTTCAAGGTTGACAAGGTATGCATACTTTGAACATAAATATTACGAAAAGTTCTAATATATGATTAGGTCGATGTGCAAGTCAAGAACTTCAACATTAAGCTCAAGCAGTCCAAACATAAACTATTGTTTGCCCTCGTCAAGCCTATTATGTTGAAGGTTATGCGTCCTGCTCTTCAAAAAATCCTTGAGAAGCAAATCAAGGACAACGTTCACCAACTTGATAGCATGCTTTATCAAGTCAAACTTGAAGCCGATCGTGCTCAACAAGAGATCAAGGAAAACCCAGAAAATGCCCCCAACATCTATCAACGATATGCCAACGCCGCACAGAAGAATTTCATGCAAGGCAAGAATAAGGCTCAAGACGTGGCTGCTGGCAAGAAGGTCAACGTGGCCATGACTAAACAAGACTCGATTTTCCCTGATATTCACTTGCCAGGCGGTATCTCGTCCAAGGCCACTGAATACAAGGAACTTGCAACGAAAGGTGACAAGTGGGAGTCTCCTGTCTTCAAGCTGGGCACTGCACCCACCTCATCCAACATTACATCAGCTCCCGAGATTGCTCGTAAGGAGCATTCAGTTACTAATGGTGGTGTTCGTGATCCTCAGAATGTTGGGAATACGACCTCTGCGACCAGTCAATTGAATGATCCATCAGCTCAAGCCGCTGGTACTACCAATGGACCGACGAACACTGCTACCTTCAGCAACCAAGTTGACCAGGCATTCAGCAACGGCGTCAATGGCAAGGAGAATGGAGGAGCCAATGGTCGTTCTACCGGCTATAGCAATGGTCTGACTGGTGATAAGACAAACGGCGCTACTAACGGTCATGCCAACGGAAAGACAACTCTGGGCTCCAACAACCCCGTTTTTACTGGTTCAGTCTAAACACTTGGATCTAGTTTAATGATATTGGTTCGCCGGTTCGAGTACTTGACTTTCGTTCCAACTGATCTGGCGCTTTGATGATACCACAATTGCGGATACCTTGCTTTCATTCGGATACTGGAAGGAAGAGACATAATTTGTTTCACTAAAGCGTTATGACGATTGTTCTTCGTGAATACCCTTGTCTTATTAAATGATCTGGGCCTTTTCTCAGGCAGCGATTTCGTGGTGGAGAAGGAAAGTGGTAATCATTGTATATAAATGATTTAGCTCTGTATTCCTTAAAAGCAACAAACAAGTTTTGCGATGATACATACGCTCGCAGCATACTTTCTTTGTGAAGTGACTCTTCAAATTGTTAAATTTTCTCTTGAGGGAAAAGGATATTCTTGGTTATATTATAGTCAACAGCGGGGCCAAGCTTACCTTCCGAAAAAATCAATCCCTGCATAATACAGACGAGGCTCATTAGGATAAAGTGACAGCGTCGGAAGGATGCTGCAAGATAGATTGTTTGAAGATCATAATCGCTTGGTAGCGGTATTATTATGGGTACAGTATTGAACGACATCCGATTCCTTCAGGGAGTTTTCGAGAAGCCATCAAAAAACAAATTATCAGCTTATGATTGCTACCGCACGCCTATCTACTTGCAGTCTATTAATAGAGTATTCTGGTTATCATAAATCGGTCTTGGGCACTCGTGTCCTTGCTCGAAAACGGGGAAGATAGGTTCACGCCACACTCTACTTCAGCCACAGCATTGCAACCCTCCGGCAAAAACGCTGGGAACCTTGGTCAACGACATCATAAAATTATCCAGCGTAAAGATATGTCTTTTCTTGTCCCAGAGCCAAGGTGCCATGCTTCTTGAAGAAGAAGGTGGTAGTCGGGCTCCGGTGGAGGCTAGTTGAAGATCTTGAAGCCCATTGACTTTCTCCGCATTCCTCGCGGAGGATTTCTGACCACACGACTCGGCGGAGGCGCATCATGCTGATGGGGACAGCCAATAAGCAAGACCATTCCGTGCGCCATCCCGTACACCGGACTAAGCCTCAGCTTCCGCTGACAGACAGACGATATGCTTGACCGTTGGGAGACCCAAGGCCTTCTGGTGTCTCGAGACCGAAAGTTGGGATGGAGAGATGATCGGATGGGGGATACTGTAGGTCTATTTTGCGATCCTTTTAATCTATTTGGGAGATCCGTCGCTTCGTATTGGGAAAGGCTCATCCCCTCGTGAGTTGGGAGGAGGCGTGAGTTGCATGTCTGACCCAGCGAGGTGGCAGTGATGTGTTCATGATGGACCGAATGGCATCAGAGAGTTTACGCTATGATGCTCAGATTTCGTAAGATGGTGGGATGTTCAGACGAACTGAAGCTGCCTTGGACTGGCACGGTTTCTTGTTTTCGTTCGTCCGTTGTCTGGATGTTGCCTATAAAGCCTCGAAGGAGGTGAGGAGTTCTCACATATCCAAATCTGATGTCCAAGATGGTTTCTTCTGATGGCCAAAGAGCTGACAAATCGTTGGAAAAGGAGGTATCTGATTACCTAGACGATGAATACCATTGCCGAAAGCGCTACAGGACTCTTCGAGAGCCATCATTCATTACAGGTGTCATTACTATTGCTCTTGTGATTGGTTTATGGCTATACGTTGCCGTCCCTCACTCTTCTCACTCAGTTGTCAAAACTGGATCTGTCAATAACCAGACTGACCATGTTGATCAAACCGAACATGTAACGGAAGCCACTAAAGCTCAAGTTGCTTGGGAGAATGTAGGAATCTTTGTAGGAAAATCATAGATATTAGCTGATTATATCGCACAGATTACTCCCAACGAAAAACTTTATTGGTACCCATGTAATACCAATTTCTATTGCGCCCGCCTGACGGTGCCCATGGATTACACTCGCCCGCTAAATGCCTCGAAGAACAACCCAAAGGTCTATATTGGCCTGATGCTACTTCCTGGAACTCACACGGGAAACAAAAACTACTCTTCTCAGCCCATACTCTTCAACTTCGGTGGCCCTGGAACTTCTGGTGTACAGTATTTCTTAGATCTAGCTACGGCTCTTCAGACAGTTGTCGGAACGGGTCAAGACATTCTTACATTTGATCCTCGTGGCATTGGTACCACCCTTCCCAACGCCGACTGTTTCTCATATCCTTCTGCGACATCTACCAATGATTCCTCATCCTACTTTTCGGAAGACAATGCCTTTGGAAGCTACAAGAGAACTCTATGGACAGGCTCTGGTGGTGACGATGGCAATATCGGCTCGAGCGATGACGCGTTGCTTAAAATCAATGTAAGGAAGACGACTTTGGCCACCGTGTGCCAGCAAAAAGACGCATATTATGGCAATAGCAGCATCTTTAGATATATGCACACATCCGTTGTGGCGCAAGATATGCTAAGTATTGTTGATGCTTGGAGTGCGTATACGAGCCGCCAGTCAGGTCAACAAACTCAAGGACAGTTGATGTATTGGGGCTTAAGTGTTGGAGTATGTCTTTCACATCTATTTTAGTTTGGATCTGCTAACTATTGTTTAGACCGTTTTAGGCGCAACGTTTGCGTCCATGTTTCCAAGTCGCGTGGGTCGTATTGTGCTTGGTATGTTTCTCAATTCCTCTTTATCTTAACAGCGGTGGACTGACTTCAATAGACGGTGTTGTTGATGCAGACAAATATTCTAATCCAGTCTGGACGAATACTTTAGGTCACATGGACTATGTGATCAACACTCTGCCACAGTACTGCCTTCAAGCTGGAAGCCAATGTGCGCTTTATAGGTCTGGGGACAGTGTTACAGACATTACAAATCGATTTCAGACTGTAATGAACAATATCGAGGCAAATCCAGTCCCTCTTATCACTTCAACGACGAAGACGCCAGTAATTATCAATTACAGCGAAATGCGAGATCTTTTATTCTCGGTAACTTACACTCCTACAGCATCGTTTCCTCCTCTTGCCGTTATTCTCAATGGTTTATTGGCGGGAAATGCATCTGTTTTGGAATCGGTCATCTCAGTACCAGATAACCCGGCGCCTTTCGCCACAGAGCTACCAGCATACCAGTATCAGCCTAAGGAAGAGCAGTTAAGCATCATGTGTAGCGATAAATTGTACCCCGTAAGAGGAAGCTTAGCATACGATCAACAGTTACTAACGTTCCTTAGCTAAATACGAACTTAGCAGGCATACAAGCCTGGTATAACCAAGTTCTTAACGAGTCTTCTTTCGCTGATACTTGGGTAACTCTCATGGATGGGTGTAACACCTGGAATAACATTCCCATCCCAGGACCTCCCTCAGTTTGGGACGACAAAAATTCTGCCAACTTCAAGGCCATCAAAACCGCTAATCCGCTCTTCCTCCTGAGCAATACCTACGACCCCGTCACACCCCTCTCAGCAGCTGTCATTATGGCTGGGAGATTCGTCAACGCCGGTCTAGTGGAAGTCACTAGTGCCATTGGACATACAAGTCTGAGTGCTGTAAGTCTTTGTGCATTGGGATTAGTGCAAGAGTATTTTCAACAAGGAACGACACCACCAGCGCCGAACAATGGAAAATGGACTGAGTGTTCTGTTGATGAGTATCCATGGCACCCATACCAGCCGTCTTCGAAGATGGCGAGGAGCGAAGGTGAGAGAAATATACTTGCGTTGAAGGAGGCA
Organism: Arachnopeziza araneosa; assembly: GCA_003988855.1. Lineage (NCBI taxonomy): Eukaryota > Fungi > Ascomycota > Leotiomycetes > Helotiales > Arachnopezizaceae > Arachnopeziza > Arachnopeziza araneosa. Next base: position 367,865 of record QYAI01000024.1, read on the forward strand.
CAGGCGGCTTTTGCTAAGCTTCCAATGCTGGGAAAGCAACGGAAATTTTCGTTGGATCGGCTGGCACATGTCTAAGTTATGATACTGTGTGAAGTCGATGTCTTGTCTTTTCTTTGGTATCTGTATGAAGCATATCTTAATGCCTGACGGAGCATATAAGCGACCGAATTTAAGGCGGAGTTCTCGTAAACCAATTTCAAATATTTAAAAGGCTGCTAATTCTAAGAATGCTTAATCTTAAAAAGGGATATCAAATACTTTTTAGCTTGCAGGTAAGTGCTAGCGACTCTCTACCTTTCAAAAAGGGGGCATGGTCACGTGTTCACGACGCGACCGACAGGGGTCCGTCGGCTCTGAGAAAAATATGAGGAGAGCTCCAGTAATTCGACAACACCATCAATTCTCATCTCCTCTCTTTCTTTATTTCTCCAGTTCATTCAAGATGCCTGTCTTTGCGCGAACCTTTACTCCGTTTCTGCGGACGGCTCGGTCTGCTCTTCAGCAAAGCAATTCCATTAACCCCTTACAGCATGCGCTTCGAGGACAAAACGGAGCTGCCGTGTTGAAAAATGCTCGCGGATATGCTGCTGTCTTTGAGCGCACGAAGCCGCACGTCAATATTGGTATGCAAGATATCTAAGATTAATCGGATCCTCGTCTGACTTCTCTAGGTACAATTGGTCATGTTGATCACGGAAAGGTGCTTTGATTTTGAATACTGTCAGGAAGCAACACTAATCTCAATTTGTTTTATAGACTACATTGACTGCTGCTATCACAAAAAGACAGGCCGAGAAGGGATTGGCAAGCTTCCTCGATTATGGGTCTATCGATAAGGCGCCCGAAGAACGAAAGCGTGGTATTACAATCTCAACAGCACACATTGAGTACTCGACCGATGCCAGACATTACTCTCACGTCGACTGCCCTGGCCATGCCGATTATATCAAGAACATGATTACTGGTGCTGCAAACATGGATGGAGCTGTTATTGTCGTTGCTGCTTCGGATGGACAAATGCCTCAGACACGAGAACATTTGCTCCTAGCTCGCCAAGTTGGTGTTCAAAAGATTGTTGTTTTTGTCAACAAGGTCGATGCTCTTGAGGACCCTGAAATGTTGGAATTGGTTGAGATGGAGATGCGTGAACTTTTGACCACCTACGGATTCGAGGGCGATGACACTCCAATTATCTTAGGATCTGCACTGTGTGCTTTGGACGGACGAAGACCTGACATTGGAGAGGAGAAGATCGATGAGCTACTCAAAGCTGTTGATACCTGGATCCCAACCCCACAGCGTGATCTCGACAAACCATTCTTGATGTCGGTTGAGGATGTCTTCTCTATCCCCGGACGGGGAACAGTTGCCTCGGGCCGTGTCGAGCGTGGAACACTGAAGAAGGATGCTGAAGTCGAACTTATTGGGAAATCAGAAACCCCAATTAAGACGAAAGTCACTGATATTGAGACCTTCAAGAAGTCTTGCGACGAGTCAAGAGCTGGTGACAACTCTGGACTTCTGCTAAGAGGTATCAAGCGTGAGGATGTCAAAAGAGGAATGGTTATCGTGCAACCTGGAACTACCAAGGCGCATAATGAGTTCCTGTGCTCTATGTACGTCCTAACCAAAGAGGAAGGAGGTCGCCACACCGGATTCCACGAGAATTATCGCCCACAAATATTCCTGCGAACAGCCGATGAAGCTGCTGCGCTGTACTGGCCTGAGGGAACGGAGCACCGCGACTCCAAGATGGTTATGCCAGGTGACAACGTTGAGATGAGATGCGAGATCCACAACCCTGTTGCCATTGAAGTCGGACAACGATTCAATATCCGTGAAGGTGGACGAACCGTAGCAACCGGTTTGGTGACTAGAATCATTAAGTAAAGAAAGTGTAGGAATTAATAGCTGGGCCTTGGCTTCATTGTATACTCGACTTTATATTACGACTTGTGGGCAGGCATGGAAAAGGAGTTCGTTGCGAGCCTTCATCCGAATCTTCTCGTTTGTGATTTACAGGTGTAGATTATGGATGGCACCCCTTCTCCTCTCTTCAAGATGTGTCTTCTTACAGCTGTATCATAGGCATGGTGTGGATAAAATCTCAGAATCTGTACTAAATTGTTTTGCAAAAATGTGATATTCCAAATGTCTTTCTTGAGTTTTTCATTTTCAAGCTGAACTTCTCTTGCTGCCGTCTAGCTAAAATCTTGCCCGATTCAAATCGGCCACAAGTTTAGAATTGTATGCTGGATTTAAGGATAGATAAAGACGCTTTCAACGTCCTGGATATCCTAGATATCTTGGATGTCATGTTTTGACATCACGGGCGTCTTGAATATCTCAGGCATTTATTCAGATACACGCAAACATTCACGCACTGCTCTCTTTGCCAGCAGATGGCCAGATTTCAAGATGGCCCTTATCCGTGGGACTCTTAATTGAGCTAGCATCTCAGTAGCATAACAAAGAAGAGGAAGGTGTTAGGCCAAGAAAAGATAGGAGATGGGCTGGCATAAAGCGAGTTGAGAATATCAAGCAGAGAAAGCAGAGAGACAGAAAAAAAGATGTTAGAAGAAATAGAAAAAAATTATTATTAGAACCCACAGCTGACCAGAGCGTCACTCAAGGTCAAGCATAACTTCCTCTCTACTAGAAAAGTAAGTGAGCATCATATCATTTTTAGAACCAGAATGGCCGCAGATCTAGGTGTGCCATCTCGATATTGATTCGTCAAATGCCAGCCTTGCCTCCGCTCCAACATTCACTCCCATCTCCCACTTTCTGCCGACCTATGTGATAAGATAAAATAAGGCGGTTCCGGACACAAATCCAGTCGAGAGTCGCAAGTTGCTCGTTCAGAATCAAATCCCATTCTAACAGCTCCAAGCCTGTGTTACTTACGTTGGTAGAGATTACGAGATACCAAATCTGATCGAGTGAGGGCTCGAGAGGACATGACGGTGTCTCGGAACTCTTTTGCTTCTGGGTCCTAGGAATTTTTATCCCTTTAGAGGTGAGTATTTTCCTGTTGTCATTTTTTTCCTTCTCTTTCTTTCTGGACCATATAGGCCCTTTCGAATATTTCTGGCGAGGAGGTTCTCACGTGGAAGTGGGTAGACGCGTTCGCTTTGGAGACAGAACAAAATTTTACCTCGAAGTTAGACCCAAAGAGTTACTTTCCTGTTGATTACTGTCCCTCTAACATTTTCTCGTGGTTTGATAAATAAAATAGCAGATTTAGTATTAGCGTCTTCCTCGATACAGCCCATCGAACTATCCTTTCCTCGCCGGCTCCCTTGTACAATTATTGACTCGCAAACTACCCCGAAGACTCACCAGTCTGCTCTCTTGTCAAATATTTTTCCACGCCTTATAGCAAACGAGGCCAGGAGGCAATCGTACCTGCCACAATAGAAAGACTGTATGTGGAGGTTGATTCGGTGATTGTGTACATAAATTCTAAAGGCCATATCAGATGTCTATTCACAAAGCAGTATCAAACATATTAGATAAATACCGCTACCAATCAATGGCTATCCAAATACCAGCTAAGGTATGCCAGGGAAAATAGTACCATGATGCTGGCATCAAAGCACCATTGACGATATTAAAAGCCGCAAGTAATGATAACAAGCAAGAGTCTAACAGCAGATTCGATACCTGTGTCCCTATGGACGAATTGGAAGTAGATTGGAAGTTAGAAAATTACGAAGAAGCTGGTCGTAGCACAATTTGTCGCAATGAAGCAGAGTAGCAGGTTCCGACGCTTGAGAAATAGAGTAGAGGATAGATATGCGCTCTTTGGGCGTGGTGGAGATGTAGAAATATTGAACAGTTCGACGTTATCATTATTCATCTCCAAATTTTCGGCCGTCTCGTCTCGTTGTATCTTTGTTTGCAGTTCCTATCTTCATAGATCTCACCGCATCGTCCTTTCTAACACTCTTTTGCTGAGTTGAGTATGAGATATTTTTGACCCTTACTTGGCCGACAAAGAATAAGGTAAAAAAATCCGGCTGAACGTGGAGTCCTCGCTCAAGCCTGATAGTGTTTACTTAACAATGAGTTCTCATCCTAAAAGAAGGAAGTGGAGGTCTGTATTGGAGTCGGCAAATTGTAGACTGGATTGGCTGTTCATCAATCTGTAGTGATTACCAGGAGAGGGAATGTCTGTATATGATAGATGTAACTCAATTTAAAATAAATTTGAACAATTGAGGTTGAACAACAGGAGTCTTTCATATTAATATGACCTCCCTAGCGTCTCGCTTGTCTTCCAATGCCCCACACTTCCTCGAACCTCCCCCACCAAGCCTGAGGCATTGTCCACCACCAGCACGCGAGTTGAGCTCGCAAGTTTATAACACAACACAACGACATCTCATTATGCCTTTTCTACCCACCGCCCAGGAATGGCTTACTCAGTCCGCTCTCCTCCTCCAAGCCCGCCCGGACACTGTTCGTTCCCCCCCCCCCTCTTCCTTTTCGAAATGCTCTTGTGCCCTTCATATCCAACTCATCTAACCCAGAACCGTCTCGCAGATACGAATCACAACAAAATACAGCCTACCTAAGATACCCAAGAAGTCCAAAGCCGATTCCTCAAAACCACCAACGACCACTTCAGATTCTCCTGCTACAACGACGGCAAGTGCTAAACCTCCACCGACCGCAACCCTGACCCTAAAAACTTACGACCCCGCCAGCGGCGTAACACTCAAATACCAGACCAACAAGGTAGCTGAGGTAGGGCGATTGATTCAAATTATGGGTCGGTTGGGGAGGGGAATGGCAGGACTGGAAATGGAGGTGAATGAAAGTGTGGTTGAGAAAGCCGAGGTGGAAGAGAGTGCGCCTCTAGCTGTTAGTGCGACTGCGACTGCTTCGGGTGGAAAGACGGCGACGCCTGTTCAAAGTGGCAGTGCAACGGGGCAAGGTGGAGGGAAAGGGAAGAAAAAGAAGGGCAAAAAGTGAAAAGGGAAAGGAACTTAGTGCCTGTTGCCTATAGAAGCGTTACATGTAATATTTCAGCAGCTATGGCTAATTATCTCGCTGTTGAGGCAGGATAAGGAGGTGGTAGCTCAGATGGCAACATCTGCCGAGATGCTCGTCGAAATAGTATCAGAAATGCATTGGAAGGCGTTGGACGTGATATCCAGCTGTTTGAACGGAAATTTATAACGCATCAAGAAACCAAGCTTCATTTCATCATTTTCATTTTCTCTTACACTTAAGTTAGTTATCCAATCCCACCCTCTTATCCCAGCAATGGTGAATCATCTTTCCAACTCCACGAACGCCGTGATCAAAGTATTGTTTATAACCAGACAAACATAGTCAAACCCCAACGTTTGCACCCGGCGGCCTTGCCATCTATGCAAAAAGCGTTGAAAGAAGAAATGAAGATATGCAATGCAATGTACATGTAAGATGCCAACAACGCCGGACCCATAATATTAGTTTGATGCGAGCATTTAAAAATCTTCATCGAAGTTGAAATCACCACCGTTCTCAGCTTTGGCCTCGCTTTGAGCGGTCGTATCTTCGTGCTTCTTTTGTGTGCCTGCCATGACACCGGCCTTTTGATAATCGCCAACACGCTTCTCAAAGAAGTTGGTCTTGCCAGTGAGGGAGATATTCTCCATGAAGTCGAATGGATTTGCCGACTTATAGACCTTCTCGTTTCCAAGAGCTAAAAGAAGACGATCCGCGACGAATTCGATGTATTGCTTCATGAGATTAGAGTTCATGCCCAGAAGAGCGCAAGGGAGAGCCTCGGTTAAAAATTCTTGTTCGATCTCGACAGCTTCAGTGATGACATCTTGAACGGCTTGCTTGCTTGGTCGGTGCTTCAAGTGGGAGAAGAGAAGGCAGGCAAAGTCGGTGTGGAGGCCTTCATCACGAGAGATGAGCTCGTTGGAAAAGGTAAGACCAGCCATCAGCCCACGCTTCTTCAACCAGAAGATAGAGGCAAATGAGCCACTGAAGAAAATACCTTCAACGGCAGCAAATGCAACAAGACGTTGAGCAAAGGTAGATTCCTTGTCTTGAATCCAACGAACAGCCCAATCCGCCTTCTTCTTGATACAGGGAACTATACATATGTTAGAGATGTGTTTTATCACGGTGGTGGTGGTTTTGTCTTACTGGTATCAATGGCATTAAAGAGGTATGTGCGTTGAGACTGCTCCTTAATATATGTGTCGATGAGCAGAGAGTATGTTTCCGAATGGATGTTCTCCATCATGATTTGGAAACCGTAGAAGCAGCGTGCCTCGGGGATCTGAACCTCACCACTGAAGCGTTCAACCAAGTTCTCGTTGACAATACCATCAGATGCAGCGAAGAATGCAAGAACGTGCGAGATGAAATAACGCTCGTCATCATTCAGCCTGTTGTTCCAATCGTGAAGATCTTTTGACAGATCAATTTCTTCTGCGGTCCAGAATGATGCCTCTGCCTTCTTGTACATCTGCCAGATCTATTTGGAAAGTGTTAGATTGTGAAAGCACTTAACGCGTAACGCGTTGACACGACTAACCTCATGGTACTTGATAGGGAAGAGAACGAAGCGTTGAGGATTCTCTTGAAGGAGGGGCTCATCAGCTTCCTCCGGCTTGATTGTAGGCGCAACTATAACAGCCTTGTCTGTCTTGAGTTCCTCAACGATGGGCTTCTGGATTTCGACATCTTCGACGATTGGTACTTCGACATTGAAAGGCGCATTCTCCTTGTCTGCAATTCCAAAGTCAAGCTTCTTCGCAGGTGAGTCGCTCATCTTGAATCCCTCAATGGCAGAGGCAGCCTGTTGTAGTTATGGTTAGCAAGGTACAACACGAGCTGCCTGAACTGGTGTGGCAATGGAGGCATACCGTCTTTGATGGGGTGACTTGAGAAGTCATTCTGATTGATCTGAAGATGATAGGATGTGTGAAGGATGTCAATTGGAAAGAGAGTCTTCAGAATTGTCTTGACCGATGTTGTTGTTGACGGGAGCAAGATACTTGAAAGAAACCGCGAAGCTTTATATCCCGCCGACGCGCTCTGTTAGCGCGTTCCAGGTGGTGTACAAATAAAAACGCCACGACGTGGATTTATCAGACCTCGGGCATTGTTTAGGTTCAGTCAAAACATGAACTAAAATATATTATTCTGGAGTGACTTCTTGCATTCAATGGTAATGATCTTTACTCTCTTACAACCGTACTCGAATAAGTATATTTTTTTCTTCATACTTCACAGTTCTATAATTCGCAGGAAACAGGTGTGTCCCGATAAATGTCTTAAAGAACGCCATACTGGCGCAAAAACTCGTGTTAAATAGCGAGGCTGGGTAGGCATTTCGCCAACCACAAAGCTCTCTCGGCTCCACCTGCAGGCACCCTCTGCATTATCAGATCTTTTAATCCCTGTGCTCAAGTCGACGCGTTGAAAATGTTACTTGGTCGCGTTTTTCAGTGGAGCTTTGGAGATACTATGATTTAGATTCAGTAAGCATGTGGGAATCACGCCAGTATGAACATGGTAGTTAAGTCAGTTCCACATCTTTCGCATACTTACGAGCTTCGCTGCGGTATTGGGATAAAGAGTGCTCACAAGTCTTATTGGTCCCCTCAAGCGTGGGTTGAGTGGGAAGAATAGGTAAGTTATGCAAGAGACATGACCTAATTTCTTTTGAGAAGGAATTAATTCACTGCAATCGAATGGCATGACAGTCAGCGGTTAATGCATGATTTTCAAAGCCTAGATATCTGTACAAATTGCTAAGCATGGCACAGTTCGATCATAATACATTAGCATTTTTTTCAGGGTATCTGACTATTTCTCCACACCACAATAAGTTAAGTTCCTCACATGCGCCTCGCTCACAAAACAACGATTTAAAAGATGCAAAGTCCTGAAATCCGACAAAGGTTTGGTTATAAGCAGTGCTTAAATCCTATTCTTTTGTAACGTAGGGTTGGGTTGTCGGGGCTCGGATGGCCTTGGGGGTTGTGGTGGAGGGACATGTTCATTTCTTCGCAATCCTTCAGCTCGTTCTGGATCAGGCTGTTTCTTCTTGCTGCTAAACCCACTAAGCCAACCCGCCTTTTTTCCTTCGGGGGTGTGGGTTTGCTGGGAAGAGCCACCATAGTGCTGAGCCTGCGTGCCGGATTGAGGGGGTGTGTACTCGGGAGGCGGACCGAGTTCCGCTTGTATCTGTGAATCGAATACTTGAGGATCGGTAGCATCAATTGACGGAACACGTTGGCCATGAGCCTTTAAGGCGTTGGCGCCCTTCTCCCGCAAGTGCTTCTCTAGCACAACGGCGTTACGAGTATTTGCCCGAAATACAGCATCTGCGAGATCGCCAAAGAATGGGACAAGACCGACGGCGAAATCAAGAACGATGTTGAACATCATCTTCGCCCTAACCTCGTTCGGAAGACCACCTTCGACTTGCTCACATGTTCGAAGAACCATCATAGCCATGAAGGCGTCTAAAGCATCTCCAAACCTAGAAAACCAATTAGCGTCGGAGTCGTGTGATAACAATCTTATAACTTACATAGGGACTATTCCAATAACACTCGACCAGCCAAATCTAATACCACAACAATTGAATAGACTCATATCAAGACGATATGCCCGTCTCTTAACCTTTGTGAGCACTCTCGCATCGTGATCCGAGATACCTGGCGGGAGTGCCTTGCGGCGCTTTTTGGTCTTGCTCTTTGATGGAGTGCCGTCAAGTCGTGTTGCAGGAACAGTCTCGAAGTATGCATCCTGATGAATCGTCAGTGGAAGGCTACAAGTAAGCATTTAACGAAGAACTGACCTCCTTCCCAAAGTTGTTGGCAAGACTCTCACCGAGAATCTTCTTGCTCACGTATTTTGCGATGAACGACGTCATGATTGAAGTATTGCTCAAGGTCTGTCAAGCAATTGCTGGCAGGTTGAAGGCTTTAATAGTCCAAAGAGCCCAGACTTCCAGCGTCACGACAGGTTGTGGCGAGAAGGTGCGCTTGAGGTCGTGTGTTGCGGTTGACTTGGTTGGTGGGCGCTCTTTGGACTCTGAAACCCGCGCCTACTATTCTTGGATATCTCCAGCCAAGAAGAGTTGAAAGAGAAGAAAGAATATTGGAGGGGGAGACATGGTGTCTTTATGGAACATAGAATCAAGCCCACAGTCAGGCTTGGCTCGATGATTCAGTGGAAAAGCTCTGGGCGATATCAGCTTGTTTCCGAATCTTCATGGTTGCATGATGACGCAGCCTGGCAAATGAGGAGCTTCATATCTTGCACCGCCACACTTGTCCCGCTTTGTTTTGGATTGTTCTGGACATGCCAAAGCTACACTTCAGCCACATGCACAGCCTCCTCGAAATTGTCGGTGATCTTGGACTGCCAACGTATCAATGTCTAAGGAGACAACAAATCCTCCCTGCCCAACCACCACCATACCTAACCCCGCCGCAAATTCACTTTCACTCAACAAATACTCGCATCATAACACCTTTGTACACTTGCCACAGCGTGGAACCTACAGATCGACAAGCACCGACTTCACCGTCGCGGGTGTGACTGCGCCCAGCCGTGCGACAACTTTTTTTTTTCGAGGTCGAGGATATGCGGATTAAAGAAACTCAACATGGCCGAAAGAAACATGCAATTAGAAGATTGTAAGTATATCGACCGAGATGGAGCTTCCGAAAGACCATGCAGAGTGCAAATGCGCTCAGCTGTAGCTATCATGGTCTTCTAATCTTCGGATGCCGCAACTAACAAGGCATAGGGCTGGACGACCTATGTGTTCGATTTCTTATGAATGGTCCCAAAGAGGACCTAGAGACCCCAGAGCGAATATGCTTCCGTGTTGAAGAAGCGCAATGGTATTACGAAGACTTCATCCGACCTCTAGATCCCGCGCTACCGTCCATGTCACTCCGCCGGTTCTGCGAGCAGATGTTCGCACATTGTCCGCTTCTGTCACCCTTCTCTCAAGGCGCACACATGCAGGCTTTTGAAGCTTTCTTAACTTATAAAGCTCGAATTCCCGTCAGGGGCGCCATAATGCTGAATGATGCTATGGATCATGTCGTCCTTGTGAAAGGCTGGAAAAAGGGAGCCGCATGGAGCTTCCCACGGGGCAAAATCAATAAAGATGAAGATGATCTAGATTGTGCTATGCGAGAGGTCTATGAAGAAACTGGTTATGATATCGAAACATCGGGCTTGGTACCCCATGATCGTAATGTCAAGTTCATTGAGCTCAGCATGCACGAACAGCAGATACGACTTTTTGTTTTTAGAAATGTTCCCATGGATACACATTTCGAACCACGGACTCGGAAAGAAATCAGCAAGATCATGTGGTGGCGCATTTCAGACCTTCCCGCCTTCAAAAGAAAGGGACAACAAAATCAACCAGCTCCTGTGGTTAAAGCTAATAATTTCTATATGGTTGCTCCCTTCCTTGGGCCACTTCGAAAATGGGTCCTTGATCAAAAGAAAATGGACTCCCATAGGACCGTTAGCAATCCATATCTCTCCGCAGGCATGAATCACGATGATGTGTTTACAGAAGAAGATCAAGGAGTAGATTCAAATGCCGAAGGCTTTCCTTATGTTGGCCCTCCAAGCTCTGTACCAGAGATTAGTTCATTGGCAGGTGCAACTGCCACTCTGAATCGCCTTCTCAATATCCCTCAGGAGGAAGATCAAGCGCCTGTGCCATATGCTCCTGTGGCACCTCCTCCAGCTCAAGATTCCGGCTCAGCTTTACTCGCCTTACTGCAAAGCAAACCTGTGGCCTCGGCCCAGCAAACATTCCATAGCTTGCCACCTGAGACCCCGTTTGACCAGAGTATGGAAGAAGCCCCGATGCCACCAACCCCGCATCACGAAGTTCCAAGGCCACCCCAGTTCTCTAACATGCCACCTCCACCGGATTTCCCTCCTCAGCCGCAAGACGACGAATTTTTTTATGATCAGCCGTTCCTCCACAACAATAGTCGTGAGAACATGGAAGAGAAGTATATGCAAGCCCAGCAGCATATTCAGAAGCGACAACTAGCCCGGCAGCAAGCAAGTCCTCATCATTATCAATCTCAGCATCTGATCCACCCGCAGCCTCTACCACCTCATGTGCAAAGAGCTGTCTTCAATGGAGGCCCAGTTCATTCGCCCATGGTCCCACAAACAATTACCCTACAACCCCCGCAACACTATAATACCTCGATCAGTATGCCCCCAACCATTCCACAATTTCCTGGTTTACATGCTCCTATGGTTCCCGCTGTTCAACAGCAAAGCCCACCTAAACTCAACAGCCATTCACTAGCTCTTTTGAATGCGTTTAAGAATCGTGAGGCTGCCGCTGGTGATAATTCTAATGTCAAAACTCTTCCTTTACGGAGATTTGAGCAGGAGACCAGCCCAATTCAGCTTCACGAAGCTCAAGTCCATCGCCATCTTCATCAAGTGCAGCATCTTCAACACCAGTCCGAGAAACAACAGCCTCAAGTCCCACATCACCCACCTTACGTACCAGATCGCCAGCCTCGTATGCAGCCCTATCCAGGACAGGTTGAGAACCACTTGTCTGAAATTCCACAACGTCGACAACCTCAACTACCTGCGGAAGTGTCCGAAGCACCAGAAGCTCTTCACCCCCATAAAATGCCACAGAACATCAACGGAAGTCAGGGCCCCAGTCCTAGTTTATTGGGCCCCAGAAAACCTCCAAGTGAGCAGCAGAAATCTGCTCTTCTAGGACTTTTCAAAGGCCCAATCCCTCACCCTTCTTCTGCAATGCTTCCTTCGGCGACTGCCCTGCCTACAACCCCAACTCCATCGGCAGTTGAGCTATCTGCAGTAGAACCCCTTTCTAGCAATGCTGCAACAACTTCTGCTCTTTTGAATGATAAGAGGACCCCAGAGTATAACGAGCATATTGAGGAACACAGAACTATTACAAAGATTAACCCGGAAGCAAACTTACCCTTCCGAGCTATGACAATCCTTTCCAGACCTGTAGAGTTAAGCAACCAGGAGCCCCAAGCGCGCAAAATCCATCCCCACAGGCCTTTAACGAAACCAAATGGAAAGAGACCGATCAACGGCATTAGTAGTCAGGCTCAGCCAACAAATCTTCCAGCATTCCAACCTCAGATACTCAAACGTCCTTCCAAAAGCCCCTCAGATGCACCGGAGCCCTCGGCCGCGCTTGGAGAATTTCTACCCCCACCCAAGCCATTGCCTGGTCTCCAACCCATCCAATCAGCTGAGCATAAGCAAAATTTACTCTCCTTGTTTGGAAAACCCACCCCCGAGCCACCTCAAAACTTTCGACAATCTCCAAAAGGAAACAGCTACTCCACATCTCCTGCTTTTGACCCAGCATTGCGATCAAGAGTGGGTACCCGCACTTCTACAGACACGACCCCACGTCGGGGAAGTGGAGGTCCCATCTCAACTGCAAACAAAGGTTTCTTGTTGAACTATCTGGATGCAGTGGCAAAAGGTGCACAGCGTTGATTTTGACGTATGGTGGGATCACGATTTGATATCAAGAATGCAGCGAGGAGTTGTGGATTTCTACGATTGATGGCAGTAAATGAGCGTATTGATAAAGAGTTATGAAACTTTGGAGGAGGTAGTCAAAGCAGTTAAGAATGGAAATTGAAGCGATTATAGGCTGCTGCATAACGAATAATGGTCTGACAAGAATCATTTATTCGAGATAATTGAAAAACACCTATCAGGAGTTTCAGTTTGTTGTGCTCCTAGTAAATTAAACTAGCCTCATTTTACATAGCCAAGACCTCCAATATTTCCCCGTCTTAAAACACATGAAGATAACCAGAAAAATTAGGATGTGCTCAGACATCTGCAAACTCTACTCAGGCTGTAAATATAATCATGTAACAATCATTAAATACGTTCAATCAAGAACCTGGTTTGACCCTCGGCAATGGGTTCTGTCCTGCTTATACGAAAGGATGGAATAGAGTGAAAAATAGATACTTTATATGGACTCAAAGAGCCTCTATCTTGTGGTTGTCAATAAATACTCTCCGTCAGCGTGAAGTGAAATGACGAACTCGCAAGGCTGAGAAATCACGTCTCCGAAGATTTCGCCTCGCGAACACAACGATAATATTCCTCGCATAATGAGTTTGTCTTCACCTCCCCATTCAAAATGAAGACACAAATTCTCTTCCACCAAATTTCTTCCCAGTTGCAAGCACCTTACATCTGCAACCGCTGCCGCCTCTCTCCCCTCAGCCGCAACCTCCTCAATGCTCGACCTTTCTCAACCAGCCCTCCCCGCCCCAGCAAGAACAAACCACCCCTCCCGCCGCCCGACTCATACGCTCATCTTCCCTCTCGCGCCCTCCTCTCAATCTCAGGCCCTGACGCAACCGCCTACCTCCAAGGAGCCGTCACCGCAAACATCTCCGCGTCAATCCGAAGCTCTGGTTTCTACGCCGCATTCCTGAACGCGCAGGGGAGATTATTGAATGATGTGTTTATCTACCCTTGGAAAGAGACCAGTGGAAAATTCAAAAGCCAAGAGGCGTGGTTGATTGAGGTTGATAGAGGAGAAGTTGAGAGATTGGCGAAGCAGATATTAAAGTATCGTTTGAGGGCTAAATATGAGGTTCGGATCCTCAATGAAGATGAATTAGGGGTTTGGAGTGTGTGGGATAGCGTGCATACGTTGAAGGCGGTGGAGGGGTGGGCGAGGCATGGTTTAATTACTGGGGATAGAGGTGAGGAGATTGGATGTATTGATACGAGAGCCCCGGCGATGGGCCGGAGGCTTATTCTCCCCGGGGGAAAGAAGCCAGAGATCGATATGGAGGAGAGTGACGAGGCAGCCTACAAAGTGAGGAGGTACCTGAATGGTGTGCCAGAAGGCCAGGATGAACTCATTCGCGAGGTGGCGTTGCCGCAGGAAAGTAATATCGATTTTATGCATGGAATCGATTACAGGAAAGGCTGTTATGTTGGGCAAGAGTTGACGATCAGGACACATCATACGGGAGTAGTGAGGAAGAGGATCTTGCCTGTGATAGTGTATGGGAAGGATGAGCCACAGCCAATGACTTTAGAGTATATACCTGAGAAGGAGTATGGGGTTGAGCGAATTCCTAGGGAAAGTGGGATAGGAAGAGTTATGAAGAAGGGGAGAAGTGCGGGGAAGTGGTTAGCTGGTGTAGGGAATATCGGCTTGGGCCTGTGTAGGCTGGAAACTATGACCAGCGTGTTGGTGCAGGGTGAAGCTGGTGGGTATAAGGAGGGAGATGAGTTTAAAGTTGAGTGGAGAGAGGGAAATGGGCAGGAGATGATAAAAGTCAAGGCTTTTGTGCCGCCCTGGCACACGAACAAACCGAACAAAATGCATGTATAAGTTCAGGAGTGTGGAACCCAAAGGTTCCGTTGTATGTATATTGTGGCCCTAATTCTGTAAATCTACAACTTGGGTATAGCAAAACAACTCTAATCATGAGAAACCTAAACGCCGATGCTAAATGCGGACATGGATCTCGTGACACCTTTGAAGAGCTTAGGAGGCAGCTTCGGATTCTCGCTGTCGTATCTGATCTTCCATCCTTTGCCTTTCTGCAACTTTAAGTCTCTCCATCGTCGAGGCAAAGTCATTTTTCTTAGGTGTAGGTATGCTTGGAGAAAACGACGAGAATTTCGGTGATGCTGAAGACTTTTCGTCAGCTTTTAATCCTTTGAAGATATCGGGACGTTTGATAGGTGTAGTAATATCTCGTTCTGCCAGATTTGGCTCCATACTTGTACCGCTCACTGAGGGAGAGTCAGCAGGCACAAATTTACCACTCTTCCTAGCCTTCTTCTCTGCTTTTCGCTGAGCCTTGGCTGCTTCTTTCTCGCGGATTTGTCGCTCGAGCTTCTCAACTATGTCTTCCTCTGGCTCAGCCGCAGATACTGCTAGCTGTTCTTCTTTGCTTTTGGTAGGCTCTACCGGCGATTCTTTCTTCGGCGCTGGTGCAGGTGACGACGGAACATTTTCCGGCATCATACTTGCCCTTGCCGCTCTTCTCTTTCTTCCCTCTTCCGCTGCTTTCCTTAGTTCTTGATTTATCTCATTCTGCATTTCATCTTCTCTTGCCCTCTTTAACCCGCCTCCACCTCTCTCCCGCGACTCCAGATCCTCCTTCATCTGCCTCCTCCGCCCCTCGAACAGCTCATTCGCTCGCTGCCTCTGAATTTTCGCATTCCGGTGATTATCGTATTTCTGCTTTAATTCCGGATCACTAAGAACGTCGTTGGCCGCTTGGAAGAGCTCGTATTTAGCTGGATCAAAATCTTTGCCTACTTTGTCAGGATGGTACTTCAAGGCAGTCTTGCGATAGGCGCGACGCAGCTCGGATTCCGAGAAGGTCTCGAAGGTTATGCCCAGAAGATCATAAAAATCGACATCGCTTATAGTCCATTTAAGAAGATCTGCATTTGCCATTGTGAAAGGGTTTTGGCGGGTTGAGAATGTAAGGAGGGTGGTGTTTATTTGGCGTTAACTTTGGCGTAAAATGTAATTAACGCCACAAAAGATGACTAAGCAGTGATAGAGAGCCGCATCTCGCATATCACACTTCCCTTAGCTGGACGGCACTTTCTCAGCATGAATCTGGCGCGAGCACTATTCCACGGACAATCCTTTCTTTATCGCTCTCCTGTAGAAATGAATTGCTTTATTATCTAGCACGAGACTTGTTGAGTAGAGCTTGCAAGTAACAACTGTCTTTTCGTAGCTTGCTTCGTTCTTCAGACAATCTTCAAGCACAGACTAATGTCATAGGGCTAAGATGCTGACAGATTTCAACCAAAGCCGATACTAGTAGGCTGACTGATTTTTCTTGGGCCATATAAAGGGACTGAAATCTTGAATTCCTGAAGAAGCCATGATGCTCTCCGTCTCAAAGCTTGTTTATCTCATAATATCTAGTCAGCATTTACTCGCTTTCTTACTTTCCTTAAACGATCCGGATAATAAAGTTTTAGACGGTCGCCCTCGTTGCATGAAGTGTTTCTCAAGACTATATGTCAGAGAGAGAAGCATTGATGGGTTGGTGTATCCGCTCTCCCGACAAGGCAGTCGTGAGTCGGCCAACCCCACCTCAACATCATTTGTTCACAGTCTTCGGCAGATTAACTTCAACAACATACCAAAAGTCTCTCTATTCTGTATAGGAATCATGTCTAGCGAGCAATCGTTAATTATGAAGCTTCCAATCTTTCTTCGCCCATCTGCAACTCAAGAAGGCGTAATGAGGACTGGCATTAGTGAAACTTCTGCATCTTCGACAAGCAGCGCACAAGTCAAGATTACTACGCATTTTTCACAAAGTCAACTACAGTTTGCTTTATCAATACAGAAGTCAAAACCAGAGGGGATGTCCACGGACAGTAAGATGACCTCCTGTCTGGCAAGACATGGGCTTACATGAAGACAGAGTACTGTGAACAACTTTTACAGCATGTCTGCCGCGGCCGGAGTCTCCCACCAGCTCAATCAAGATATATTGAGTCTTGTGAGTTCTGGAAAGATCAATACGAACAGATTTATTTTAAGAACAAGAAGCTCGAGAAGGAAATCCGGGCACTGAAAGATGCTGAAGACTTGCGCCAATTAACACACCCTGGTGACGATACTCAAAATGACAAAACCTTTACTCGTCAACTACTCAACGCTATTATCAACAAAGAGCAGAGTGGAGATCAATCGTCAAGAAAACGTCCAACCTCGCCTCTATCTATAGAAGAGATAAGCAATGATGATCATCAGGAAAACTCTTTAGCAGAGGACCACAGTCCGGAGCTAGCTCGATATGGTAGTGTCTTGACCTTTTATTAGATCAAAGCTAAATTTAGATAGCCCTTCGAGTTGTGAAGCAAAGGGTTATACTTGATAAGAGAATCAAGGAAACAAGTACACTCAACGACATAAACTGTTTAACCGAGCAGACCTTCCACGTTTTAGGAGTCATCGACTTAGTCCCAAATGAGTGCTGCCGCTCTCTGCAATACCTGAAAACGAATTCCGGAGACACACGAAATCTGATACTATTCCAGCAAGTCATGGAGCAGGTTGCTTTTGCATTCCTATCTTGCTTTAACGCCTTGGACGAACTTTGTCGCACGATTCCAGGTCGCTCGCAGAAATCTAGATTAGTTTATCAAATGGTGTTGTTTTTCAGCAGCTCTTTGAGCCTCCTACATACTATCAGTAGCCTTCAAGCTGAGCATGAAAGGGCTCAAAATCTAAACTCACGGACCAAGCGTATCAGGATAGAAGCAGCAGAATATGCTGCGACTAAATATCTTGCTACTACACTTGTATCAATCTGTCGCGGAATTCAATGGAAAATCGGTCAAGCTGGCCACAGTGATCTTCTCGAAGGTTTTTTGGTCTCGATTCTAGAGCATACAGGTCGATTAGTATCGGGGGCAGTATTTAATGAGCATATTGCAATATCTAATAATCCAGGCAATATCACCACGGACATGCCCACAGATTGTTCTGAGGTGGCTAAACTTGAATCTCGATACGTGGTCGAGGTACTCCATGCAGCCTTAGGTGGGACGAATGGGAAGGATCTGGTCACCCAAGTACTCGCAGCGGGAAAGATGAATTCTCGCAGCTCTGAAAGTTTCTCGCGAGCTTCTGGAGAGATGCTTTCCAAAGCGAGGTCGCTGTTACAAAGCACTTTGGTAAAGAGTGCGGTGGGTGGAAACGATCTAGAGACGTTAAGGATGCCAACGCCACCAGCAGAGCTATCTTTATCTCCAGTCATGAAGACTGTCGGTCCAGATAAATATGGCCCGGAGTGGCTAATTGAAAGTGTGTGGGCTCTGATTGGATGGGATTTGGTGGTTTGAGTTGATCTAGGGCTGCTGCGTTATTTTGACAAAAATGAATTCATAGCTCAGATGATTTTGCTATGCCATTTTGTTTACTGTTGTCTTACACTCTATTCTCGTACAATGTTTGTTAACTTTAGGGATTTCGGCTCACTCAAAACGATTGGGTCAAAGGCGCACTCAAATTATTGAATTTTTCCCCCCAAATTCACCCTTCGTCAACTTCGAATCACGCTTTCATTCTCGCTTCCTATTTATATTCTTCCGACTTTGGAAACAATCTTCGCGAGATCCTTCTGCCAACACAACACTTCGATAGCAAGAAAGCAGCACTGTTAGACAACGACGAAATGATTTCTCATAACAAAGACATTGCTCTTTCCGAAAAGCCGAAAGAGGTTAATGGCCACAGCATACAAGGTTCAATATCTCTCAACTACAACAGTGCAACTGTTAACACTTCGGACAACACAGTATCTCGCAAGGAAGATGATGCTGGTGTCATAATCATGAGTAACGATCGCAGTGCTAGCAATACTCAGCCATCTACCTCATTGAACCAAGACGTCGAGACCTCCCATGAATTCCATTCATTCCCAGGTCTTCCAATTGAAGTAAGGATTATTCTCACACAATTCTCCAGTCCATTTTAAGAGAGCAAGAGTTTGAGGTTTGTATCAGAAGTGCTCCTGCATGTCTTTTGTTTCATGCTGCGAGAGTGCGCTCCTTACTTCCAACATCTGTCATTGCGATCAACAAGTCTCAGAAACTAAAGTATTGACAGATCCGCAATATCATTTGGGGCATCCCGATCACTTTCATTGAAGCACGCACACTCGAGACTCAACCAAGCCGCCCAACCACTCCACATATCCTTCAAACTCTCCTCCAAACTTGTCACGAATCACGAGAAGTGTGCCAAAAAGTTTTCTGTCTCCGTGAGTCCCGCCAAGGCAAGGACTTTCCGCATTTTCACTTTTACATCAACAATGAGAAAGATACTCTATATCTTAATCACGTCTTTGATGCTGGCATCAACCATTCCGGAGTCGTCCAGAACACGCTTCATCTTTACCCTGACTGGCTCTCATCTGTCAAGTCCCTCGCATTGAACATTGACGAGATGGGCTCGTTTCCTACAGTTCCCCATCATAATCACTGGTGGCCATACGAAGATAAATTTGGAAGTACACTATTGAAGGCGTGCCCCAAGCTGGAATCATTGTCATTAGTGCTCAACGGACCAATTAGACGCAAAATCGATATATCTCTCCTGCCAGTATCGACGACGATGAGGAAATCTACAAAGCACAAACTCACAAAACACACGAGGAAAATGGTTCGTTATTTTAAACAGATAATGGATGACCAAGTCGAATTCTACGATAATGCCAAGAGTGTCGGTGCAACCAGTAGAGCCTCAAAAGATTCTTTAATCATTAAGTTTGTTATGATTGATACGACAGTCCCGGACTTACCAAGCACGAAAGAGCAGAGGCTGAGACTTTTGAAAGCGGAGGAGGCGACAAGACGGGCGGGGAGTGGAGAGCCATGGACGGAAGACGAGTGGCTACTCTGGGAGGAGAGTGAGGGGTTTGAGACGAACCGATTTGTGGATTCAGACGTTGATGATGCATTTGAGCTGGAAAGACGGTGGGGTATTCAGAAAATCATGGCAGGGTCTGATTAAGAAGTTCGGTCATTGCTGAAGAGGAATCGTACTTGCGTGGAGCTATCTAACGCAACAGGTTAACGCCGTACGACGTGTGATCTTCCTTGCACTGAACGGCCAGGAGAGGGCTGAGCAGTTTTATTTCAAGCAAGAGAAGAGTTGATCCAGAAGAACGCGATGTCTCAACTTAGCAAATGCAAAACCACTTGGTAGAATGATACGACCAAAAATTGACACTTGACTTAAAATTTCCATTTGCATTAATAAGTGGCAGCCAATCTCTGGACTAGATAATCTCCACTCTTGATACCCTTATATTTCTTGTCTCCTTTCCCATCCCCATAAGTCCCCTCGATCGCGTCAATCACGCGATCAAAGTTTGGATTACAAAAATATGCCACGCTATACCTCGCCGGATGAGCTTCTCCCTCAGCCGGCGCGGGCGGTTCCACGACCCTATGTAAGGTACTCTTGATCGTATCATTGCTCCACCTCGCCAACAGATCCCCGGCATTAACCACCACGGTTCCAGGGACAGGCGTCGCATCGACAAAATTCCCATTCGGAGATTTGACCTGCAGGCCGCCTCTATCGTCTTGGAAAAGGAGCGTGATGGATCCATAGTCCGTGTGCTCACCTGCTCGTACCTGCAGTTTATTCGCCTTGAAGACATCCTTCTTGACTTCAGGATAATGCAGTAGGCGTAACGTGTTGTCGCCAACATCGGTAAATGTGTCAAAATAAGAGGAGTCCAACCCCATCCCAACGGCTATGGCGCGCATCACTTGTATGTGCAGCGCTTTGCATTCGTCGTGGAAACTAGTCATCGTCTGTTTGAATTGATCAGCGGCTGCATCACCACTCGGCCAATGATTTGGTTGGCCCTCCACCCCTTCCCGCCCAATCTCAAAACTCTCCTTCAAATCCGCGGCTTGGGCTTTTAGTTTCTCGACGTCGGATTTGGCGAGGAGGGTGGTGACTTTTTCGCGGCCGTGGGAGACGTATCCCCGGTTCGATTCCGGCGTGGTCCAGCCGAGTTTCTCTTTCTCCTCTTGGGGCCGCGTGAAGAAGGCGGCCGAGGTAGAGAAGACGTGAGATAGGGTGGCGAGAGGAATGGAGTGATGAGAGAGGTAAATAAAACCCGCTGTTTGAAAGCCGTGCAGGATGGATTGTGCGGTGCTGGTGCGTTGCTCGTGCGTGCCGTGGAGGAAGAGGGAGAAGTCGATGATCTAGATATGTCAAGCCATGGTCAGGTCAGAGGGGGATCGTGAAAGTACTGGAATAAACAGATTGTCACTGTTGACGGCGCTGGTTTGGGGAGCCATTCTGGTTAAGAAGGTTGATGGTTGTGGTGAATAATCAGTGGGGATTCTCAGGAGACGGACCGTTGTTGACGTTTAGTCGAGCTCAGGGGGGCTGAAGATAAGGATGGCGGGGCACGATAAGCCGCGGGGTACGGACCCGAAGCACTCGATCTTGTGACTGAGTTGCCATCAACACTTGATACTTTTGGAAAATTAGTTATTCCTCACTCACATCTCGATATTTCTCTCTGCAATGCCGGCCTCTAAATCACCCATAGTGGACATCCACACCCACATCTACCCACCGTCCTACATCAACCTCCTCGAGTCCCGCTCCGCCATCCCCTACATCCGCTCTTTTCCGCCGTCCACCTCCCTCCGCCTGGTCATCCTCCCAGCTGAAGACACCGCGAGCACATCTCGAGGGCGGCCCGTCGGAGCAGAGTACTACGACATCGCGGCGAAGATCAAGTTCATGGACACGCACCACATTGACATCTCCGTCATCTCGCTAGCCAACCCCTGGTTGGACTGGGTACCGAAAGATGAGGCTGCAGAAGCGGCGAGAGGGATCAATGATGAGGTCAACGAGACGTGCGGGAAGTATCCGGGAAGGCTGTTTGCCTTCGCAACGCTGCCGCTAAGTGGCGGGACGGACGTGATTGTAGCGGAGATCGGGAGGCTCAAGGCGTTGAAGTTTATGAGGGGCGTAATTCTCGGGACGACGGGGCTAGGGAGAGGATTAGACGACCCGGAACTGGTGCCCATCTTTGGAGCGCTGGCCGCAGCAAAGCTTCCCATCTTTCTGCATCCGCATTATGGGTTACCCGGGTCTGTCTGGGGAGAGCGCGCAAGTGACTACGGCCACGTCCTGCCGCTTGCCCTGGGGTTTCCGCTCGAGACGACGATCGCGGTCACGAGGATGATTCTCGCAGGCACTTTTGAGAGGGTTCCCGAGTTGGAGATGATTCTTGCGCATTCCGGGGGGACGTTGCCCTTTCTGGCGGGGAGGATAGAGAGTTGTATTGAGCATGATGCCCATCTGAAGGCAGAGGGGAAGCTAGGCAAGGGAAGAAAGACGGTGTGGGAGATCCTGAAGAAGAATATCTATTTGGATGCGGTGATCTATAGTGAGGTGGGACTGAAAGCTGCGATCCAGGCAAGTGGAAGGGATAGAGTCATGTTTGGGACAGATCATCCTTTCTTTCCGCCTCTGGAGGAAGAGGGGGCAAAGTGGGCCAGTGTTGAGACGAATTATGAAGCTATTACCGGAGCTCTCGGGACAGGAAGTGAAGCGGACGGCGCACTCGGAGGGAATGCTGTTCAAGTGTTAAACTTGACAGGATGAAGTAGCTGTATTAGACTATTCTATGTACTCTACAAAAAAGTTCGACATAGAGCCTGATGAGAGGAGACGAGAAGAGGCAACCTCTTTAAGTCAAGCGTACTGTAAAATCAAGACTGAGCTCAAGCCATAGGCCATTAATATGTGCAAGAAACCCGAAACATCGGAACCCTACGCCAGAACTCGCTAGCACCCCAATTGCACACTCAGAACCGACAATAGGATCAAAACCCTCTCACTCAAGCGCCAGGAAACTTCTCAAACGTCAGTCTCAGACTCGCCTGCTGTTCTCTCTCGGGACCAATAACGACATGACCTCCCATCGGCAGCAACATCCCCTTCAAACCACCCCAATCACCGTAACTTCGAATGACCACCTCTTCCAAGGCTGGGAAACTGCCTTCCAGCACACACCAGAAATCGACCTTGGTGTCCGGCTTATGATCGAACATTGATCTCTCCAGCAGGAAATCCGAGATGGACAATCTCCGCACCAGCCTTGCAAAGCCGCCAAACCGGGCAATGTTCCGGGCGATGACCACATCCCGACGCAACGCCTGCGGGCTGTCCGTGTCTCTCAGGAAGTTGCCGTCCCGGATGTGCAGCGTGTCACGGGAGAAGTTGACCAGTTTCAAGACGGAATGGCGCGCCCACCAGGATGTGATGGAGTGAGGGGTGGTCGGGAGAGGAGTGCTGGCGTCATTTCGTGCCGTGGCCTTCCGCTTCTCGCGGGCCGTGGAGATGGCATTGGCGTTGGTGGTCGTGGCGTTGGTGCTGCTGCTCTTGTCTCTGAAGACCACGGACGTGTAGAAACCCATCAGTTCGGTCCGGGACTCGTGACAGGTCTGTAGGATGCTGGGCACGCCTTCGTTTTTGGAGATGAGGAGGCTGAAGGTGATCATACGGGGTGCTAGAGAGGTACAGGCTTCCAGCCAGATCTGCTTGCGGAGTTCAAAGGGAAGTTTGCTGAAGCAGGTAAACCGGAGCGGTTGAAGGTCCTCGCCACCAACATCCGTCATGATTGTGTCGACCATTTTGGCCTTTTTTGGTTGAATTGGTAGGGGGAGAACGGCAGACTTGAGGGACGATGAGGGGTGCTGGGCTCAGCCTCACTTGGGTAGGCAGCGACTACCACGCGGCCGGACTGTGATTTGAAGTGCAGCTTTCACACTCAACATCCCAAGAACTCGAAGCTCTATGGTCCAGATTGATGCCGTCGCGAAATCTCTACGCGGTCGGAATTGAATAAATGGCAGAGGCATCCATCGTCGAGGAACAACTTGAAGCGATAAAGTGCTGACTCACGAGATCCGGAACGAGGCGCGTCCCTGAGCAAGAGTTATTGGACGCCACAGTGAGTATAAGGCTGACTGTGGCAACACTTGGCGACTTGATGAAGAGTGGATTCATTCTCATGATCTTCAGGTAGTGTAGTGAGAGAGCTTCCTGGCCGAGAATTCCGAAGACCAAGGCTAAAATCGACGAGGAATTTTTGAGGTGGTGTCTGCCAAACTATTGAACGTCGATTGACATGGAACAACAAAAGTGCTCTAGAGAGTAGGTCACAGATTACTGTACCTCTGATGGCAGGCACTGTACCTCTGATGGCAGGTACTGTACCTCTGATGGCAGGTACTGTACCTCTGATGGCAGGTACTGTACTTTGAGAAGGCCGGATAGAGTCAGGCTGTAGAAATAGCAAGTCGAGGAATATAAGATGTCAAAGTCGGCGTTTGTCCTTGCTCATAACAATATGAGTTGAGGTGATAGTTTTGGGAAAGACAACGGCAAGATCTTCACAGTGGAAATGATGAAAGTTTGCACATGGGAGTCTAAGCAGAGTTTTTCTCCTAATGCAGTGCCCGCAACAGAAGATTTCAGTTGCTGAGCAACTCCAAACAAGTCTTCCTAATACGGCTGCCCACAGGGAAGAGCCCTCAGTTCAAAACACAATAATCATATTGTTTCCTTCTAGAACCCCTCGGAAGTCGCCTACCTTCCATCCCCCTTGTTTCCATCAACCTGCTTATACCTCTTTGGGAAACCCGAAGCTAAGAAAGCTGCTATTCTTACTCAAACAGGTGCAAGGGTAGCTAGCTCCCGCCGGAGCCGCAGAGCGATGAGCGACGAGCGATGACAAGCTGCATGCAGATTTGCCGATGAAGCGTGGAAAGAAGAAGAAAAAAAATAGCGAATTTTCTCCTCCCATCGAGCAATCTGGGGTCAGTGCATACGAGATGACGCCAATCGGAGAGTTTAGCAGGGGAGGTCGATTTTGGCTCGGGAGGCGTTTATGGCGCCAGCGATCCGATGGAGCGTCGTCTGGGTCCCGGCTCCGCATGATTGATGTCATGGCGGAACCGAGTGGATATTCTCGAGTAATGGTCGAGTAGTGGTCGAGTAATGGTCGAGTAGTGGTCGAGTAGTGGTCGAGTAGTGGTCGAGTAGTCGAGTAGTGGTCGAGTAGTCGAGTAGTGGTCGAGTAGTCGAGTAATGGTCGAGTAATGGTCGAGTAATATGTCGGCGAACGTGTTGCGATGGATGGATGACGAGCGAGAGATTTCCATGATGAGTGAGCCAGGAGTCATATTACAGACACGGGAAGGCAAAACAAGATGGAGATGAGCATTATGTAATGGGGACGGCTGGGAGCGGCGAGAGCAGAAACGTGCTTCGTCGAGGTGCTTGCGAAATCGAGGTAAGGAGGCTCAACTCGTCCAAGCAGTCGAATGGGGGCGTTTCCATTACTTCATTTATGGCGCACCGGCTGTTCGCTCGAGGCATTTCGGGCCACGAGACCTGGGCTGGTCCGAGGAGATGTCGAGAGTTGAATCCTCATGGTGTGTTTTGCGCCATTTGGCGGGGTGCTGACGGAACCGAGTGCTCGCTGCTGCTCTTGTCTTGGAGGAGGAGTTGAAGCTCTTGATGCTGTCCATCGTCAGGCGTGCGTTGCGGCCTCTTGATTTGCTGGCAGAGGCATTGTGTTTATTGGGTTGGGTGGTGTTGAGACGACGCTTCGGCATTCTTGACCGTCTTTCAGTCAGGTGCTTGGCCTGGTGGCCGAGTCCGGAGGCCAGCGAGCGCCCCTGGGAGTGTGGGAAAGCTGGGGAGGGAGATGCACCAGCCACCACCAGCGGAGAGGCCGCTTACTGTACCGAGTACCCCGTTGTTGATGGAGTCTTTACATCTCAGGCACGAATCGCCAACTCTGCACGAGCAGCAGAGAATGGAGCAGCAGAGAATGGAGCAGCAGCCATCAGGCCTCGACATGTGAAATATGTGCTGGACGTGCAGACTCGCGGTGAGGCTGAAACCTCGCGGTGGAAAGGGACGAGGGGAAAGAAAGTGGCCGAATTGTTGCTGGCTGAAACTCCCCAGGAGCACCAACGGGGAGGGGAGGTCGCGACCCAACGCCGTCTCCCGGCTGCCACACACGTCGCCGGTACTTGGGATGCTGGGCCCTCTGTCATTCTTACCGACCAGACGGGGCCTCTTGCTGACCAGTCAGTTGGTGCTGGGCTGCAGAGGTTCAGCAGAGCCACCACATCTTTTTATACATTTCAATGTTTAGGAGAGAGCGCAGTCAGACGTCGCCGTGGTCCATCAACCTGCAAACAACATCACCTCAGCAATCTTGCGACGCTGGCGGCGGTGGAGGTGGATGCGTCGTCCTTGTCCTTGACCCCGTGGCTCAGGCTGGCGGTGGAAATTTAGCACATCAGGTGCTGGGCAGGCAGTTTACCAAGGACGTAATAGCATAGCAGAGCCTGCACGACCACGACCAATACCCTGAGTGACAGCCCGCCCAAGCTCCCAGAATTTCTTCGCTCGCGGTGCCGGGTGATCGCGCCCCTTCATCCCTGACCCATGGGCTTGGTCGCTCGTTTGGTGACATGACCCTTTTTCTCTCTTCCACTTCCACTATTATCCACCAAAACTAGAGCTCGATTCGGATGAGTGAGAGACTAGGGCTCATGGCCAATTTACCTGCAGAGGTCCACGCACAGCACAGCACAGCACAGCACAGCACCGCACAGCGCAGCAGCACGCCCTCGCTCGTCCATTCGGCCTTCACTCTCCCCTTGTGGACGATGAAGCGCAGCATCAGCTTTGCGCCGGTCTCTCCAGCTGCCACCAAGACCCCTCCTCGACAGGCACATAGCCGCTTGTGCCAAACCTGGCAACATTTCACATACCCTATTACATACGCGGTGCTGTACTCGTCGCCAATGGTGGCATGGTGACACATAATTTGATGCTCTCAGCAAAAGGCTCTTAAGCTGACCATGTCCCGCTGGGGAGAGAAGGGTCGTGGTTTGAGAAGTCTGCCCAAGTGCCTTCGCAGGAGTCGTGAAGCATCCTCCCATCTCTGCCCTCTTCCAACTTCAACCTCGACTTCAATTCACACCAACCAAGTAACCTTGATCGACCACGACGTCACCTGAAGCGTCTCCTGTGCCAAGCGATTGCCCGGATTTCTAGAAAGCTGCAGGCGGGAATAGCGTGTTCTTTGTGCCGTAGCAACCCCTGTCTTTTCCCACACCCCGCCGAAATACCTTATATCAGTCAACATGCCACACCGAGTCGCTACCTTCTTTCGCTCACACTCGACCAACGTCGACACTCCACCAGACTTGAAAAGGGTTCCTAGGAGATCTCCGACGAGAATCCCCCGTTACGCAAGCCGTTCGTCGTCGTCTCCTTCTTCTTCAGCCTCTTCTATTGCATCGGACGAAAGAAGCGTCAAAATGCCCGAAAGCCACAAACGCCTCTCCTTTGCCGCCATGCATTCCCCAAAGATTGCTGGCCTGCACTCTCCCAAAAACTCTGCCACCAAGATCCAACAGCACCACTTCGCCAATCTCAATTGTCTGATTGAATCTCCGCCGCTCGTCTATTATGGCCCGACCAGCTCGAGTACCGGCGCGTTACTTTCAGGCCAGATGGTCCTTCAAATCGACGAGGAATCCATGCCAATTGAGTCGTTCAAGATGAAGCTTGGGTTGGAGGTCACAAGAAAGAAGCCATTTCACCCACATTGTCAAGAGTGTGCACACCAGACCAATGATCTGTTCACCTGGAATTTCCTCTCGGGTCCAGCCACGCTGAAGCGAGGTCAGTCACCCATTGATTTGCGAATGAAACCATCCTAACCTACTTGCAGGCAAGCACAGCTATCCTTTCAGCTTTCTCCTTCCCGGACACCTCCCTGCAAGCACAAAAGGTTCTCTTTCCTCGATTGAATACGTCCTTCGCGCAACCGTCGTCCCAAAAGGAGCCGAGCCGATCAAGTTTTCCCAAGTTCTTGATGTCAAGCGCAGCATTCTTCCCGCAGAGCATCCTCGGTCATCCGTACGAATATTTCCTCCCACCAACCTCGTCGCGAATATTGACCTGCCTTCTGTCCTACACCCCATTGGCGCCGAGGCGATAACCATGCGAGTTGAAGGAGCTGTGAAGAGAAACGTAGACGCGAAGACCCAGCATCAATGGAGAATAAAGCGGGTAACATGGCGTTTGGATGAGGTTCAGAGGACAATCTCGCCAGCCTGCCCCAAGCATGCCGCCAAGTTGGGCGGATCCGAGGAAAGCAAGAAAGGTTTGGCACACGAAGATATCCGGACAATCGGAGCTGATGAAATGAAGAGGGGATGGAAGGCAGATTATTCCACTCCAGATGGACAAATTGAGATGGAATTCCCAATCTCGATCCGCTCAGATGCGCACCCCATCTGCGATGTCAAGGCAGAAGATGGAACAGAGGTGTCGCACCTCCTTGTCATTGAGATGGTGGTTGCCGAAGAATTTGCACCGACCAGAAAACCTAACAATTTCACACCAACTGGCTCAGCCAGGGTTCTCCGGATGCATTTCAACCTCACGGTCAGTGAACGTTCTGGTATGGGTATCTCTTGGGATGAGGAACAACCACCTCTTTATGAGAATGTCCCAGCCAGCCCTCCAAGATACTTTCACGCGGAGATCTATGATGGACCACCCATCCCAGACTACGAAAACTTGCCTCACCTTGAGGGTGTTGCACAGACTTTCAGTCCCGTGCAGCAAGGAAACGGCGAAGGGCCATCAAACCCCCGATCCACCTCACCTGCCGCTGCACCAGGTCGTCTCAGTCTCGATGACTTTCGACTTGATCGGGATTGAATACTTAAGTTTTGGGCTATTTCTGATTATTTTCTTTAACTTTGGGTGGCGAGCATATTTGAATGACGAAAACGTGGCATTGGTGGATATACCCCTGGCTTTCATCGATGAGACCAGAAGAAGAAATTTCCCTGGCAACAGCAAGAGATAAGCTAGGCAGCATCTCCTCTTGAAGAGTTTATGAGCGTGGCGTTAATTTTGGAAAAAAAAAATGGTCTGGGCATAGCGTGGGTTTTATTGTAGCATGGATAGCGGGATAGCTGCAGTACTCGGACTAGCTCCTAGAATTTGGAAAACCAAATAAGAATACAATACCTGATACTACATCCCTACTTGTCTTTGAAGATGTAACGAGCTCTAGAACTGCAAAGGACGTGAAACAATCCCAATTCAGAGAAAGGTGTGCCTTGAAGAAATGTTATATGAGATGCCAAGCCTTGGATGAAATAAGGGGGCTTCGCTTATTTGCCGAGAAGATTCCTTCACTGTTTGTGTATAAGAAAGACTGCCTACTAGGTGATGGGTAGATCTCACTGAAGTAAGAAGCCCATCCGCATAGAGAATACTATGAGAACGCGGTAGCACAGATTGTGATTTGTTACCTGCCAACCACTTCTCAAAGTCTGTCAAGCCGAGCAAGTAGCGTATTCTTCCTCTTGTAGCTTGATGGTCTGAGTCAACATCAGCAGCGCTCCTGACAAGCTCAAATCTCCAGCAAAGGATCAAGCAGTTCCTGAGTATCTCGACGGTGTAAATCTTTATTGTTTGGTGGCCTTGGCAGTCGTTCCGGACGGGTTGGACTTCCGTCGACTAGAGCGGGTACTTGTGATTTCCAGGCCTCGAGGCTGAGTTAAGAAAGAGTCTTCTTTTCCGGGCGCTTGCTCCAAGCAGTAAGGCATACACGGTGAATGTTTCGAGAGGGGCGAAATAGGAATCATTCTTTTCGGTTCAGGTTCTGTCTAGTGAATTATTTTTGGGAGTTGGAACGTTCCTGCCACTTTTAAACCTTGGAGAGCGCGTTCTCTTTCCTTAATATAATTCAGGCCCTCGAAACATCCAACATCTCACGCAACCGAACACACTGAGGAGCTGTAAAGGTTTTTCGCCATCTTATTGTAAGGCTGATAGTCAAAGCGATCGACAGAAACATTTGGTGAGCGTCTTTCGAAGTCAGTAATCCATATCTCGATGTGACTGACAAGCATCGTAGCAAGATGAAAGGTAACAACCAGGCCGAGAATGAAGCTGAATGGGAAGAAATTTCAAAAGCCATCGCCAACTTCAAGTTGGAAGACGTCGAGAATGGAGTTGAATCGAGAGAAGCTATTGAAGTCATCGCTAGGTAAGGTCAAATCCAAGGAGTCACTAAGTCTCTATCGCTTTCAACCTCATATCTAACATCCGCACCTGTCCTCAGCGCCTTCACGCTCTTCCCAGACCTTCCAGCAGAGTTGAGAAACAAAATCTGGTACCATGCCGCAACCTCGGGGAGAATTGTCAGGTGGGGACGACAGTCTACTCCAGCAATCTTCCGTACTTCTCACGAGTCCCGAAGAGAAGCTATTCATAACACGTCATTGGTGATGTGCCAATTGCGAGCGGAGGAGCAATACGGTTTCTACATCAACTTTGAGAACGACCAGCTGTACCGCAAGACTCGGATTCCGGGCCCGCTTCCGATTCTCTTGCGGTTCTCGGATGTCGCTCACTCGCCACTGTTCCAAGCTCCATGGAATTCTCCTCCACGCGCAATCTTTCATGCTTCAGTAAGGATTCCCGGGCTCTATCAGTCCTTTGTTATTTTTGCTCCTGAATCAGAGTATTTCAAGTGATACACTCTTAAGACAACTGCATCCGGCAGCATGTGATCCTCCTCACTCTAAGACACGCTCTAAAAGGAAAATGCTAACTCCCCGGTGTTCCCAGTGGACTCGTCAAATTCAATGTAAGTTCTTCTTAATCTTTTTATTGTACATAGAGTTCTCCTTCATTCAGTTTCAAGGTACATGTTACTGTGAATTGCCTACTGCTTTGTAATATCTAACGTACTATTCTCTGACATCATCAAGGTCTCATCCTTCCTCTTGATGATGTTGCATCTCTTGTCCGAAAGGATATCACATTCCGTAAATTCAAGGGTCATCACTGGCATGAACCTCTAATATGGAGTAACATTCTCTATATGTTTCCTAATCTAAAACAGTTGCGTGTCATTTTTGACCTGAAGTTGGACGTTTCTACTTCGGTCAAAGATTTGAAGCGCCGCTCCTTGGATTCATCTACGCATGTTCAAGGCGATATGATGTCGCAGATTACAACTTCTTACTTGCGATTCAAGGAGTTTTACAACCTGTTTGAGGATGAGTTCGAGACAAAGCGTCCATATATTTTTGAGCTGGAGTTTATTGGAGTTAGGCAATGACTCGGACGATGAACTGAACACGTGCTAGATATTCATACGTAAGTACCAAGAACGTTAGTTATTTGTGCAATGCAACAGGGATAAGGATTCGGGGTTTAGGTGGTTGTATCATTAGGCGCAATAGAGCAAGCGGTAGTATCAAAAATCGGCTGACATACTTTTAACGTTGAGTAATATCGCATGTCATCCCAAGAAAACAAGCCTATGACATAATATAAGTGATAAACTTGAGGCGAGGTTTATGCCCACACAGCTCCTAGAAATCAACGAACCTTCTTTTCTGAACAAGCCTAGATTCATGTAGTTCATGAAGTCAAGATCTGGGCCCAGTCTTGCATTCCTTCTTCGATCAATGTACGTGAGACATAACATATTTAAATAGAAGCAGCAATAAAAATCCGGTTAGCTCTAAATATCCGGAGGTACTTAAGCATGCGCTTCTTCCAATATTGTAAGTAAATGGCTCTTTGAATAATAGGTCTATCACGAAATATTTCTCGATTTGCCTCTATCACCAACAGACGCCATTTATCAACTAAATTGCGCCAGAACTCTCAAGTGATAGCTCCAAGAGGATTCTGCATGCGACGGCTGGATTTAGAAAGATTGCTGCCAACTTTAAAAGGCGATGGTTGTGAGGTTTCGATTTAACATTTCTGCAGGTGGGGAGTTGGGGTCGGAGATACCGAGCTCCGCTTGCCGCGATTTCTCATACTCTTCCAAAAATTTTTATTGCAGTTTTGGAGGTTTCGCGACCCCTTTTGCGGACATTGCGGACCGAACGCCGCGATTGATGGGCTGCGAAGTGCAACAAAACCACGCGTGAAGAAAGATGACTGGTGAAATGTTCCGATGAATGGGTCGGCGCTATTGGATCGTGCAAGATTTAGGGTATAGGGATTTTTCAAGTCAAAGATATTAATAGTAAGATTCTCATCGTCGAATTACTGTCTCAAACATCGAATAAGAAGGTGAGAGCTCCATTATAAATCTAAAAGGAAAGCAAGCTCCTCAATTAGGAATCGTAAGATCACGTGATCGATACTCTATATTCCTCTATTCCACTCTATAAACTACAGATATGATAGTACCTCAAATGTAACTGTGGAAAGGTGATGAAAAGACAAGTTGACGAGGCACGATACTTACTCCATGCAAAATAGTTGTCGTTGGGCTTCGCTTGAGTAAGCCGAGAGTTGATATCAAGATCTTGACGACTATGCCGGGAGGATGGCATTGTACAGTATTCAAGTAGCTGGCTGAGTTAAGATGGAGAGCCTATTTTCAAACAAGATAATAGCGCCTACGAGAGGTCTACCAAAGGACTCACCGGGATCGACGTCACAAGCTTCCAGATCCCTGCAAGGTCGCTGAGGCTTGTGACTATCACAGCCACGGTAGCTCCTGAGCTCAGCTTAGTACAAACAATATCGTCGCTCCTTCTCAAGCTCCAATGTACTTCTAGTCATTCCTTTGGTCGCGCAGCAAGATATACCTCCAGGATTCACATCTGCCAGGTCGTCAACAGTTGCAATGGCACCCACCCAACCCTTGTTTGCTTCAGATCGGCGGGACTCCTCGATACACTCGGAACAACGTGCTGTGGATGAGGATACAGCGCTCCTAGGGGGTCAGCGGCAGGATCATGGTGCTTCCCGGAGCCGTCGTGGCTTCTGGCGCGAGCTGGGTCTCTTCACCTGGGCCGTCCTGGCTACAGCAACTGCTATCGTCCTCGCTGTCGTTTCTCAACATCAGTCTGCCACTGGACATAGCAAGAAGCCAAATCCTAGCGGGAAGCGAAATCTGATATTTATGGTGTCGGATGGCATGGGACCTGCCAGTTTGTCCTTGACCCGTAGCTTTCGGCAATTCCAAGGTAGCTCAGATTTCCTCGGGATCCTTCTGTCCTGCTGATCGTGGCATAGATACTCTCCCAATAGACGATATCCTTACACTCGATCAGCATCTCATCGGATCATCTCGAACCAGGTCGAATAGCAGCCTCGTCACGGACTCTGCGGCAGGGGCTACGGCGTTTTCATGTGGAATGAAGTCTTATAATGGAGCTATATCAATACTTCCCGATCACAGTCCATGTGGGACTGTTTTGGAGGCTGCCAAGAAGGCTGGTTATATGACAGGATTGGTGGTAACTACTAGAATTACGGATGCTACACCGGCTTGCTTTGCCTCGCATGTTAACAATCGGGCTTATGAGGATATCATTGCACAACAGGAAGTCGGAGAGCATCCTTTGGGACGAGGTGAGTAACTCATTAGACTCAGGGAGGCGCGCTGCTGAAGCATAACAGTTGTCGATTTAATGCTTGGAGGTGGCCGGTGCTATTTCTTACCTAATACCACCGAGGGTAGCTGTCGCGGTGACGATAGAGATATCACCAAGCTGGCTCAAGAGAAATATGGGTGGAATTACATTGATAGTCGAAAAGATTTTGACTCGCTGAAGCTTGGCAGTGCTGCGAAGCTGCCTTTACTGGGGCTTTTCGCGCCCACTGATATTCCATTTGATATCGATCGACAGAAAATGAACGATATCTACCCATCGTTGGATGAGATGGCCCGGACTGCTCTTAAGGCCCTCGAAACTGCAACCAAAGACAGCGACAAAGGCTTCTTCCTCATGATTGAAGGTAGTCGAATTGATCACGCAGGCCATTTCAATGATCCCGCTACCCAAGTAAGAGAAGTTTTAGCGTATGATCAAGCCTTTGCTAGTGTACTAGAGTTTCTGGAGAGATCTAGTACTAAAGGAGTCCTTGTGGCAACATCTGATCACGAGACAGGGGGTTTAGCCATTGCGAGACGTGAGTGCTATCACTGAGCGATTGATCCTATTGGAGCTGATATTCTGCCAGAACTAACCACGACTTATCCAAGATATCAATGGCTACCAGAAGTTCTTGCAAATGCTTCTAGCTCTGCACAGTACCTTGCTCATAAGCTAAGGAGCCGCATTGCGGAAGGTAATGAGGGAGAGAGCCTCAAAAGCTTTGTTAGCGAGGAGCTTGTTCACAAAGGGTTGGGCATTACGGATGCTGCGGATGAAGAAATTCAATCACTTATCGATAACCCCGCTATCAGTCTGTATACATTTGCGGATATGATTAGTCGACGAGCACAGATCGGCTGGTCGACACATGGCCACTCAGTGAGGAACCCCAGCTCGATCACTCTATTTCCTCTTTGATTCCGAGAGCAAGTATCCCAAGTGGCGTATACTCATTTCAATCGCATTTAGCAACACTGAATTGTCTTTAATCCCAACACATGCTGTAAAGGGAATTTGCTGACTTCCCGGGGCTCTAGGCCGTTGATGTCAATATTTATGGTACAGTAGGCTCTGATGCTTTGCGTGGCAACCACGAGAATATTGAAATTGGAGAATTTCTTCGAGAATATTTGGATGTCGATGTTCATGCTATCACGGAAGAACTAATAGAGAAGTCCAAGTCATTTACCTCTTTGAGCACTGATGCTCAGGACTGGACTGGAGCAATTCCTACTCAAGAGGAACTAGATGCCCTAGAATCTCACTATCAGAAGCTGTACGAGGAAGCACTGTGAGAAACGTTTCTGTTATCGATTTGCTATAGATACCACTTATTGCATGTACTTTAGAAATACCCTAGAAACCATTTCTGGCGCCATAATTCAGCATGTTTCACAAAAAGATGGAACAGACCAGGTGATTCTGCAAACGATGGGAAGTTCATACAGTTACACATAAGCCATCTGTTTGTAAGACAAACTATTCTTCAACAGCATTCTTTATTTTTGCTTTTCGTGTGCGGGTGGTTTTGTTTTTGCTAACATCAAGATGTTGTGGATTTCCCCTCGCTCCTCAACTAAGTTTGTTGTAGTTTGCTTCTCTCCAATTGAGAGTCATGACAAGTGTACAAAGATTGATTGTTATTTGACACCTTTATCTCGATCTGCTGGTCTTTGAAACATTTATCCAGCGATCAAATCATTGCATTTGAGGGTCGTATCTCCTCATCTAGAATCATCTGCGAAGCCCAACATGGCCACTTCGCTCATGTAATGGTTTGGAACAAGAACTGAATGGGAGAAGAACCCCCGAATTTCTACCAACACCAGCACACTCATTGAAACCCTCTGGACGCTGAACTCATATGTACTCAAGCCTCCCCCTCCACGCACCGGAGAACCTCACCTACGGCTCCAATCAGCACGCCCGATTCTCAAACCGACCATGTGTCTCTACTGGAGCATCGAGTGTCTCTGCGGCCACCGCACCCTCCTGGCTGGCGGCAACTGCTACCTCATCTACGACCAGCTGCAGCGCATCAACGAGCCAGCCGAGTTCGCGAGGCCGGGCATCCCCTTCGAGATCCCACCCCAGTGCCTCCCCAACCCGCGCAATATCCAGAGGAGGTTCGTCAACCAGTACTGCTCGTACGAGTGTATGAATAATGGCATCTATGCGGCGGGGAGGTGTGGGACGAGGGATGCGAGATATGGACCGGGGTCGGAGAGGATCGGGGTGGGTTGGAGGTATTGATGAGTTGGGATGAAGGGGTGGAGCTGGGTACTTGGCGTCTTGGGGGGGGGGGGGGGGGGTTAAGATGGAAGGAAACGGTGCTATTGATGCATTTTATGGGGTCACGAGAGGTTCGCTATTGTTGATGATTTGACTGCGGGAGAAAGATTGATGGATAAATGTGGATATCCTCATATTGTCCTTCTCGAGTATGCCCAGTATGCTTTCCATGGCAATCGCCACTCTCTAGCTCTTAACTCTGGCCTGAAGATATCAAAGTCGAGCTTTTCAAGCTTCTCAAGCCATACCCTCGTTGCAACTGCAGGCATCAAGACCCCGAGCCCTTTTTCTACTTCGCTCATTTGAGATTGCCCCTTTGATGCGGTTTCCGTGTACTCATGTCCCTCCTCCCCGGCGTGTTCAAATTCATGCCCAGCATCATTGCCTTGTTGCAAGTTCTTGAGCATTTCTCTTGCCGTGATAAGATGATCGTTTGCTCGAGTTGCCACTGCAAAAACGGCATCCCTTAATCCTGGAGCCTCGGTTCCTTGTCTAAAGATATCTTCTTCCCTAACTCCCGTCTCAGCCATAACGTCTAATGGTAACACCACAGCACCTTGACGTCCACTAGTACTCCCACCAAGCGAAGCCCCAAATGCGGCATTGTTACTATGGTGATTTGGAGGCGGAGGGAAGGCTAGCAGCGGCAAACCTCGCAAAACTGCAGCAATACCGGTCGCTTTTCCAATGTGACTTGCAAGATGATCTGCAGCCATAGAATTCAGAGGCAGAGTTGCTAAAGTTAAGTACATCAGTGTAGAATAAGTATTCTCAGCATACGTCTCCAATGCATGTAAACTTGTGTATGGTCTATTATCCATGTATTGTTCTCTGGCATTTATGACTTTCAGAAACCATCCCTTCATAACATTGCTGCTGAAGCCAGGATGCTGTGACTTGAGATTTGTGAGAGCATGATGAAGAAGGATTGCAACTGGCTCTTTAGGAGGAGCATCTGCAAATGTGCGATTCAGATTGTCCCGCCAGAATTGCATGCGCAAAGCCCCGACTGTTGGGTTCGAGACTAGATCTGGTATTCTGGCAAGCTCAATATTGAGAGCTCGAATTGAAAGGTAGGCATCGCGAGATGATGGGGGAACGAAAGTTTGGAGCGTATAAGATGGAGAATCAAATTTTCTAAGAATGATTAATCAAGAGTCTTCAATTGAGCTCAATCATCTTACTGTACAAGACTAGAGCAGTATGTTCTAGCTGCAATGACATCTGTAGTTGTTATTCGAGATGGATGTGGAGCCGAAGTGCTGTACGAAGTGGTGACATATGTACATTTTTGTATACGTTGAATTCTTGAACAGCTTCGAAGCCGTATACTTGCTTGTGTTGAACACATTATGATAAGTGAGAAGATATTACAAGAGTTACAGAAAGTTGCCTCTCGATGTTGATTTCTGAACAAACAGAGCAAACATGCCCTGGATGTCACGATATCAATCAACGCGGGCGCGTCTCCAAATGAATCACCCATATCGAAAAATGCATCTACGTCAACCAACCATTTCGCTATGAGTTTCGCAGGTTCGGAGGGGCCTCCGACTAAGAGGAGGAGATTCTTCACGGAAAAATCTGAGGTTCTAGAGGCCTCTTCAGCTCAGGAGGCTTCCTTACCGGATGAAAACGACGCGTTCAGCGCAGCCTCCAAAAAGCCTGCGACACATCAGCATGGAGATTTCGAGGATAAGGAGAATCGCAACAGGGTCTCCAAACAACATGTCAACATCCAAGATGGCGTTGTACTGGAATTTGATCAAGAAACCTTTGAAAGCTTCGTAGGGGATAAAGTTGCCCCGAGTTTACTGGACAGGTTACGGGAAGCAGCTGGGGATGATATGGAGAGGGCTGTAAACATGTATTTTGACGGATCTTGGAAGACAGCTGCAACTTCCTCATCCGGGAAATCCTCGAGTTCGAAAACCATGACTATCAATTCCTTCACAAGGTCTTCATCAAGCGGCGATGATGGGAATATGAATTCAGTGAAACCAGAAGGGTCTACGCACAACATAGAAGTAAAGGCTGCTATGCCGGAGTATCGCTATGTCGGAGCTTTCGGCTGTGAGGGTTGGGCAACAAGAAGTGGTGTGACATTGCTCAAGCATGGAGAATCGATTCATATCGAGAGACAGAAGATCCAGCTTCCAAAGCCTACAGTAGGGAAAGGTAGGGGCAAACCACCATCTACTCAATTAGTTCCAAAAGCCAATACAGTCGCCTCAAAACGGGTAGATGTGCTTGTACGCTTTACAAATTCAAGAGGAGAAGAAGTTGGCCGTATTCCCCAAAACCACGCGGATTGGATTTCGACATTGATAGACCAAAAGGTGTGCAAATTTGAGGGTTCGTGCGTTTATGCGCCAGAGAGAATCAGATCTGGCGATACTGTTTTTCTTCAGTTGCGATGTTCATTGTTGAAGACTGCATTTGATAATAATGCATTCAAGC
Organism: Arachnopeziza araneosa; assembly: GCA_003988855.1. Classification (NCBI taxonomy): domain Eukaryota; kingdom Fungi; phylum Ascomycota; class Leotiomycetes; order Helotiales; family Arachnopezizaceae; genus Arachnopeziza; species Arachnopeziza araneosa. Next base: position 405,698 of record QYAI01000024.1, read on the forward strand.
TACCAGATAATCGGACAACAGGTTTATTTGAGGAGAAAGAAACCTCGGAAGAGAAGCAATTACGCCAAAGACAGGTTGCTTTGGTAACCTTGTTCAAGGAGGTCAATTTACTACCTTCACGGACTTCTGAAACCACAGAGAAGCACAAGCGGGACGGTTTACTGCAAGCAGCCGAGATAGCAGAGCAGTACGAAAGTAGCAAGACGAAAAAGTCATCACCAAAAGAGGCTGCGTCGTCATCACCCCCTTCTGAAGAGGCCGAGGAAGAGGATGGGAAGGAGTTAGAACAGGATCAACTTGATACTCTATACAAAAAAGCGCAGTCTTTCGACTTTAATGCCCCGGCGGCTGAACCTGCTGAAACATTTGCAATGAATTTACGACAGTATCAGAAGCAAGCTCTTCATTGGATGATTTCAAAAGAGAAAGACGAACAAGACTCAAACCGAGAGGTGTCTATGCATCCTCTATGGGAAGAATACCTCTGGCCTGCAAAGGATATGGACGACAAAGTTTTACCCGAGTTCACAGGTCTGGAGAAATTCTATGTGAATCCATATTCTGGCGAGCTATCACTTAAGTTCCCAGTCCAAGAACAGCATTGCTTGGGAGGTATTCTTGCGGATGAGATGGGCCTCGGGAAAACGATTGAAATGATGAGTTTGGTACATTCACATAGGTCAGAGACAGCTATGAGACTGCAAGGTACGAGGTCTGCTCTTACCTCGGTGAATGGACTTCCAAGGTTACCTGTAAACTCGGCAGAAATAGAATGGGCCCCTTGTACGACACTTGTAGTTGCACCAATGTCTCTCTTGGCGCAGTGGCAAAGCGAGGCTGAAAACGCCTCAAAGGAAGGCACTATGAAGAGTATGGTATACTATGGAAGCGATAAGACAGCGAACCTACAAGCCTTGTGCTGTGAGGCCAATGCAGCATCGGCGCCTAATGTCATCATCACAAGTTATGGCGTAATTCTTTCTGAATTCAATCAGGTCGCTGCCAGGAATGGTGATAGAGGATCCCATGGAGGTATATTCTCGTTGAAATACTTTCGAGTAATTCTTGATGAGGCACATCACATCAAAAACCGTCAAAGCAAAACTGCAAAAGCGTGCTACGAAATTGACGCAGAACATCGCTGGGTTTTGACTGGAACACCCATTGTAAACCGATTAGAAGATCTGTTCAGTCTTGTCCGGTTTTTGCGAGTCGATCCGTGGCAAAATTTCAGCTTTTGGAAAACATTCATCACCGTCCCGTTCGAGTCTAAGGACTTTATGCGGGCTTTAGACGTTGTTCAGACTGTATTGGAACCTCTGGTTCTACGTCGGACAAAAGATATGAAAACACCTTCTGGCGAAGCGCTTGTGCCACTTCCTCCAAAGACTATTGAGATTGTTGATATAGAGCTATCTGAGTCTGAAAGAGAGGTGTATGACCATATTTTTACTCGCGCTAAGCGTACATTTACAGCAAATGTTGAAGCAGGAACTGTTCTAAAAGCCTATACCAGTATCTTCGCTCAGATTTTGCGTCTCCGCCAATCTTGTTGTCACCCGATCTTGACACGTAATCAGAATATGGTCGCCGATGAGGAAGAGGCTGCCGAGCTTGCCGATGCTGCAAGTGGCTTGTCGGATGACATGGACCTTCAGGCCTTGATTGAGCGTTTCACAGCTGCTACGGACGACTCTGCTGATGCAAATGCTTTTGGTGCTCATGTTCTTGAACAGATCCGAGACGAAGCCGATAATGAATGTCCTATATGCTCAGAAGAGCCTATGATTGAGCAGACTGTAACAGGCTGCTGGCATTCAGCATGTAAGAAATGTCTCATGGATTACATATCACACCAAACAGATAAAGGTCAATCGCCTCGCTGTTTCAGCTGCAGAGAACTTCTTAACACTAGGGACATTTTCGAGGTTGTTAAGGACGATAGTCATCCTGAGACTGTTGATGGGAAGCCAAAAATCACACTTCAGAGACTGGGGTCTAATTCCTCAGCTAAGATCGGAGCTCTCTTGAGTAAACTCAAAGCTCTCAGAAAAGAATTACCTGGCACCAAATCCGTCGTTTTCAGCCAATTTACATCATTCTTATCACTCATCGAGCCAGTATTGAATCGAGCTGCCATTCCTTTCCTTCGTCTTGATGGATCTATGTCGCAAATAGCAAGAACTGCCGTCCTCTCAAAATTTGCAGCTAGCAAAAAGGGCGTGGTACTATTGCTCAGCTTACGAGCTGGTGGAGTAGGCTTAAATTTGACAATGGCAAAGCGAGTTTACATGATGGATCCTTGGTGGAGTTTTGCTGTAGAAGCTCAAGCAATTGATCGCGTGCATCGTATGGGTCAAGAAGACGAAGTCAAAGTCTGTAGGTTCATTGTACAGAAAAGTGTTGAGGAGAGAATGTTAAAAATCCAAGACCGGAAGAAATTTATGTGAGTTTTGTTTTTCTCATGTAAGGAAAATGCTAACACTTGTGACAGAGCAAGCTCCCTCGGGATGATGAGTAACGAAGAGAAGAAATTACAGCGCATCGAGGACATTAAAGAATTGCTATCTTAGTGGGCGTGGACAGATGTGTATTTATATTTGCAGCGCCATGCAGTACGCTTGAAGACTTTGCTGCTTTATACATAGCGCTGTAGGAAGCGTAAAAATATAAGATTTAATTCCTAGCATTCTTTCGGCCTGGAACTATCTCACAATATCGCGAAATGTACATCGCTCCCTGTAAATTAGGCGAGTAGGATCTGTGCTATTATCTTCAGAGCGAATCTGATAGGACTATGAAATGCAGGTAAGACTTACGTGAATCTACAAGGGCAACATCGTGAGAAAGACCAGAATTTGAATATTGTATAGCATTTGGAGAGCAAATAAGATGGTCGACCATCCAGTTCTTATTATTGGAGGTAAGACTTCTTCTTTCTGATTTCGTCTTGCAAGAGCCGAGCCAAGAGCCGTCTTTAGAGCTCTTCTTCGGATACTGTTTTGGACGAACCCGACTTGCTTTCTTTCATTTTGCAATTATCAAATCTCATGCTTATTGACGTATAGCTGGTGTCGTCGGCCTAGTCCTTGCTCAGGCGCTCAAGAAGGCATAAATATCATTGTTATCAATGACTCACGCTGATTCGTTTCCAGGAAGAGATTCCGTTCTTACTCTTTGAAAGAGATGAGAACATCGAAGTTAGGGGTCAAGGATGGGGACTTACTATTCATTGGGCTCTGGCAGATTTGAAGACTTGCCTCCCTGGCGAACTTTTTGACCGCCTGAAGACAATCCAAGTAGATCCAGAGCAAGGAGAGAATGATGCAGGACAGTTTTTGTTCTTGAATCTAGATAATGCAGAGCCTGTGTTTCGGATTCCACCAGCACCTCGTTTACGCATCAATCGCGAGAAGTTTAGGAAACTCCTTCTTGAAGGAGTCGATGTTCAATGGAGCAAGACCTTGGACAGCTTTGAGAAGAGTCATGAGAACGTTACTGCCACGTTCCAAGATGGAACCAGATTCACTGGAAGCATTATTGTTGGAGCCGATGGCTCCAATTCGAAACTTCGACGTCTTCTATGCCCCGAAATTAGCGCTCTCAACCAACTACCTATACGGTTTCTCGGCGTCACGGTCAAATTACTCCCTCAAGAGATGGCCCCTCTACGAGCTCTGGATCCCTTACTCTTTCAGGGTTGTCATCCTAAGACTTCTACATATCTATGGTTTTCACTTCTTGATACTCCAGAAGTCAATGGCTCTCGAGGAGCCAGCGAGTATTATTCTGCACAAATTTTTATCTCTTGGCCTGTGGAGTACTCTGGAGATATCCCTGCTACGAATGCCGAGAAGCTTAAGAAGATGAAATCACTGTCTAGCGTATTTGAGGCAAGATTGAGAACTGTAGTGCAGAATATTCCAAGTGATACCGAAGTTGTCGAAGGTAAAGTGGCTGATTGGCCTTGTCACGAATGGCAGAATGGAGACGGAAGAATAACGTTAATTGGAGATGCTGCTCATGCAATGACCATGTGTAAGTTCAAACCAATCAATAAAAGAGACCTTGTTGACCGATGGGATAGATCGAGGGGAAGCCGCAAATCATGGAATAACAGATGCATTGCACTTACAAGATCACTTGTATAAGTGGATGAAACTAGGCTCATTACAATCCAAGGAAATTGGCGAATATGAGGCAGAGATGAGGAGCAGAGCTTCCTGGGCTGTCTTGATGAGTAGGCAAGCTTGTCTTGACGCTCATGACTTCCAAAGCCTTAACAAAGACAGTGCTATACTAGCTAGGAGAACACGCTAAGCGGTTTTTATCGTAACTTGCGAGCCATTAAATCGTACTCATGACAGGAGTGGTTTTCTGTATTTTATGAAATTTGTTAAATGGAATATTTGGAGGCGCCTGAGAGAATCAGTCCCTCAATCATGTTCAGAAAGCACGAGTATCGTGTTGTTATCTTCACTGGACTTGGATGGAGGTTTAAGAATACACATGTCCGACACTCTAAGGAACATTAACGCGAGTATTTATTCAACTTTTTTTTAAAGGTGTTCATCTAAAGGAGTTCTAGACACTAAAGTTTCGGCAGTCAATAGTTCCTTTTCATTAAAATCGTTCATCGGCATAGAATCTCACGAGCATCATCATTCACGGTGTCAGAGTGTTGTATGAAAGACTTTTGCCAAATGGTTTGTTCGTTTGGCCCCGAAGCCTCTTAAATTGGTAAAAGCAAGCCCGATGTAGGTACAGCCATGTCCTGCCGATTCATGCAAATCCGCCCACGAACACCCAAAGAAACCACATCAGATCCCTGACTTAACGCTTCTTTTGTTGCGATTCCTTGAGGACCTTCTTCACAATCTTCTGTTCCTCGATCAAAAATGCTCGCACGATACGGTCCCGAACGCAGTTGGCACATCTCGATCCACCATACGCACGCTGAACGGTCTTCTTTGGTCGAGATATTTGTGAGTACTCGCGGGGTCTAAGAGCCGGAATCTGTAGAAGAAGTAAATCAGCAAGTTCTCTGACAAGTCCCAATAGCCGTGATCAATTTTGCATAGAATAAGTGTCTGACACTTTTCAAAATACAACAGTGTTTAAAATCGCACAATCCGTTATATACTTGAAAGAAATTGGTAATCTGATTGCAAATGCAAGCAAAGGCGCGTATATGTTCCTAGTTCCCAAACCAGATCCTCGGATTTTGTTCCAATTGTAATACCGTTTTGATCAAAGAATTAAGAAGCACTTACACCAGGCAACTTGATTCCGCAGTCTCCACACTTGGGCGCAGTACCGGCCTTCTTGATGTGAAGGTATCGAAGCTCGCCGCCAGGAGTCTTCACAACGCGCACCTTGTTGGATTTGGTGTTGTATCTGTACCTTATTAATATCCAGAGGTATCATAATAAGTCATCATATGCTTACGGGTTGCGGCGTCTGTATGTCAATCTGTTGGACCCCATCTTGGCTGTAATTTGCTTCGTTCGACGTTGAACTTGTCACGTCTCGAAGATTAAATTTCGGTCGTGGGGCTTTTCGATTTGTGTGATGATCCAAGAAGTTTCATTGGTGAATAGACGAGCGAATTGAATCATTTCTCAGCCTCGTGGATAAGGTACGCTAACGCGAAAAAGTTGCCGCGCTCTACCTAGATTCCATCCCCTCCAAAACCATCTTCAACCAAAACATCAACAGGAATCTGGACAACTATCAAATGTCGTCCACTCTTCCTCCTCCTCCACCTGGATGGAGCTCAGGACCCCCTTCAATGGGCGCTCCTCCTGGTGCTCCACCACCACCTGGATATAGGCCACCAGCCGATCCTCATGTCGCCAAGTTCGCCCAGAAGAAGAAGGAATGGTTACGGTCTCAACGAAATCGATTTGGAGAAAAGCGAAAGGGCGGTTTTGTAGAAACTCAGAAGGCTGACATGCCCCCTGAGCATCTGCGTAAGATAGTGAAAGATATTGGAGATGTTTCGCAAAAGAAATTCAGCAGCGACAAGCGCAGCTATCTGGGAGCTTTGAAATTTATGCCTCATGCCGTTATGAAGTTACTGGAAAACATGCCGATGCCGTGGGAGTCAGCGAGGGAAGTCAAGGTGTTATATCATGTCAATGGATGCTTGACATTGGTCAACGAGACTCCGAGAGTCATCGAACCAATATTTCATGCACAGTGGGCTACGATGTGGGTGTGTATGCGAAGAGAGAAAAGCGACCGCCGACATTTCAAGCGGATGCGATTTCCGCCCTTTGATGATGAAGAACCTCCGCTGTCTTGGTCCGAAAATATTGAAGATGTGGAGCCTCTAGAGCCCATACAGATGGAGTTGGATGAGAATGAAGATGCTGCAGTTTACGAATGGTTTTACGAAAACCGCCCATTGATCGATACGCCACATGTAAACGGCCCGAGTTACAAAGAATGGAACCTCACACTACCCCAAATGGCTACCTTATATCGACTAAGTCACCAACTGCTGAGCGACTTGGTGGACAAGAATTATTTTCACATGTTTGAGCTTAACAGCTTCCTTACTGCAAAAGCTCTAAACGTGGCGATTCCGGGTGGGCCAAGATTTGAACCACTGTACAAGGACGTGGACCCCAATGACGAAGACTTTGGCGAGTTCAACGCTATTGATCGAATTATTTTTCGCGCGCCTATTCGAACCGAATACAGAGTTGCATTCCCATTTTTATACAATTCATTACCCCGTAGCGTAAAGCTGTCCTGGTTCTCACATCCTCAAGTTGTTTATGTTCGGGCTGAAGATCCAAGTCTACCTGCGTTCTACTTCGATCCTATCATCAACCCGATCTCATCGAGATCTGTGGCTCCTAAAAACATTACTGTCAGCCATGAAGATGAAATATTTGGATTTGGCAGCAATGAAGAACCTGAAGATTATGCTTTCGAACTTCCCGATGATGTTGAACCATTCTTGGCTGATGAAGAACTTTACACCAGCGAGACTGCTTCCGCAATTGCATTATGGTGGGCGCCATTCCCATTCGATCGACGCTCAGGACGTATGGTACGAGCACAAGATGTGCCACTAGTAAAGCAGTGGTATCTAGAACACTGCCCACAAGGCCAGCCAGTCAAAGTTCGAGTCTCTTACCAGAAATTGCTGAAGACTTTCGTCTTAAACGAACTTCACAAGAGGAAGCCCAAAGCTCAAAACAAGCAAAGCTTGATGAAGTCGCTCAAGCAGACAAAGTTTTTCCAGCAAACGACAATCGACTGGGTTGAAGCTGGTCTTCAAGTCTGTCGCCAGGGATTTAACATGCTGAACTTGTTGATTCATCGCAAGAATTTAACATATCTTCATCTTGACTACAACTTCAACTTAAAGCCAGTCAAGACTCTGACCACAAAAGAGCGAAAGAAGTCTCGATTCGGAAACGCTTTCCATTTGATGCGCGAGATACTCAAATTAACAAAGTTGATTGTTGACGCCCAGGTTCAGTATCGACTGGGAAATATCGACGCTTTCCAGCTTGCTGATGGGATACTCTATGCCTTCAACCACGTCGGCCAGTTGACAGGAATGTATCGATACAAATACAAACTCATGCATCAGATCAGATCATGTAAAGACCTAAAGCATCTCATTTATTATCGATTCAACTCTGGTCCAGTAGGCAAAGGTCCAGGTTGCGGCTTCTGGGCTCCAGCTTGGAGAGTGTGGCTTTTTTTCATGCGTGGAATAATCCCACTGCTAGAACGCTGGCTTGGCAATCTTCTCTCTAGACAGTTTGAGGGTCGACATAGCAAGGGCGTTGCGAAGACCGTGACTAAACAACGTGTTGAGTCGCATTTCGATCTCGAACTTCGTGCGTCAGTTATGGCGGATCTGATGGATATGATGCCAGAAGGTATCAAGCAGAATAAAGTCAATACCGTCTTGCAACATCTTTCAGAGGCGTGGAGATGCTGGAAGAGTAATATTCCCTGGAAAGTTCCCGGTTTGCCTGCACCAATTGAAAATATTATCCTGCGTTACGTTAAGGCTAAGGCAGACTGGTGGATCTCCGTGGCCCATTACAATAGAGAACGTATTCGCCGTGGTGCAACAGTAGACAAAACTGTAGCGAAGAAAAACTTGGGTCGCCTGACTCGACTTTGGCTCAAGGCCGAGCAAGAAAGACAACACAACTATATGAAGGACGGCCCTTATGTCTCATCCGAGGAAGCTGTAGCAATTTACACAACTACCGTTCACTGGCTGGAATCACGCAAGTTCTCTCCCATCCCGTTCCCAAGTGTATCTTACAAGCACGATACGAAGATTCTCATTCTTGCGCTCGAGCGTCTTCGTGAAGCATATTCAGTCAAAGGACGACTCAACCAAAGTCAACGTGAAGAACTGGCTTTGATCGAGCAGGCTTATGATAGTCCTGGAACCACCCTGGAAAGAATCAAACGCTTCCTCCTTACTCAAAGAGCTTTCAAGGAAGTTGGAATCGATATGAATGACAACTATAGCACAATTAATCCTGTGTACGACATTGAGCCCGTGGAAAAGATTAGTGATGCATATCTTGACCAATATCTTTGGTACCAAGCAGATCAACGCCATCTCTTCCCAGCCTGGATTAAACCCTCTGACTCAGAAGTTCCACCACTGCTTACTTACAAGTGGGCGCAAGGTATCAACAATCTGGATAAAGTTTGGGAAACAGCTGATGGAGAGTGTAACGTGATGATTGAGACACAACTTTCCAAAGTCTACGAAAAGATCGATTTGACTTTGCTAAATCGATTATTACGACTTATCATGGATCACAATCTAGCGGATTACATCTCTTCAAAGAACAATGTTCAACTCACATATAAAGATATGAATCATGTGAATAGCTACGGTATGATTCGTGGTCTTCAGTTCTCTGCTTTCGTCTTTCAGTATTATGGGCTTGTGTTGGATCTCCTGTTGTTGGGCCTTCAGCGTGCAAGCGAAATCGCAGGTCCACCTGCCGGCCCGAACGATTTCCTTCAATTTAGAGATCGTGAGACAGAAACCAGACATCCCATCAGACTGTACACGAGATATATCGATAGAATATGGGTTTTCTTTCGATTTACGGCGGACGAATCTCGGGACCTCATCCAGCGATTCCTGACAGAACAGCCTGATCCTAACTTCGAGAATGTTATTGGCTACAGGAATAAGAAATGTTGGCCTAGAGACTCGCGTATGCGTTTGATGAGACATGACGTGAACTTGGGTCGCGCAGTTTTCTGGGATTTAAAGAACAGATTACCAAGATCGGTGACAACTATCGAGTGGGATGACACGTTTGCAAGTGTCTACAGCAGAGACAATCCTAATCTACTATTCGCCATGTGTGGCTTTGAAGTTCGTATCTTACCCAAGATTCGGAATCAAAACGACGAATTTCCCGTTAAGGATAGTGTTTGGTCTTTGGTCGATAATACCAGCAAAGAGCGAACCGCCCATGCTTTCCTTCAGGTTACGGAAGAGGATATTGCCAAGTTCAATAATCGCATTCGCCAAATTCTCATGTCTTCCGGCTCGACGACTTTCACCAAGATTGCCAACAAATGGAATACTAGCTTAATCGCTCTCTTCACGTATTACCGCGAAGCAGCTGTCTCCACAGTTAACCTCCTAGATACCATTGTCAAGTGCGAGACTAAAATTCAAACTCGTGTTAAGATTGGCTTGAATTCGAAGATGCCTTCCCGATTTCCTCCTGCTGTGTTCTATACACCTAAAGAGCTTGGTGGTTTGGGTATGATATCTGGATCCCATATTCTTATTCCCACCAGTGATAAGCGATGGTCCAAGCAGACAGATACTGGGGTCACACATTACCGTGCTGGTATGACGCACGACGAGGAGACTCTAATACCAAATATCTTCAGATACATCATCCCTTGGGAGGCTGAGTTTATCGATTCCCAGCGAGTGTGGACCGAATACTCTCAGAAACGACAAGAAGCCAATCAGCAAAATCGCAGATTAACCCTTGAAGACCTTGAAGACAGCTGGGATCGAGGTTTGCCTCGAATCAATACCCTCTTCCAGAAAGATAGAAGTACTCTTAGCTTCGACAAAGGTTTCCGAGCACGGACTGAGTTTAAGACATACCAATTAATGAAGAGTAATCCTTTCTGGTGGACCAGTCAAAGACACGATGGAAAGTTATGGAACTTGAACGCTTATCGCACCGATGTGATTCAAGCTCTTGGCGGAGTTGAAACAATTCTTGAACATACCCTTTTTAAGGCGACTGCTTTTCCATCATGGGAAGGTCTGTTCTGGGAAAAGGCGAGTGGCTTCGAAGGTATGGAACTATTTCTTTTAAATTTCATTCTTATTGTTGAAGCAGCTTGTCCACAATCATCAATTGACAAATTAAATTTTTTTTTTAAATTTCCATTTCCATTATTCAAGTAGCTTTTGCACAATCATCAACTGCCTAGTGCATAAAAACTACGAGTTCAAATTTTCTCATCCACATACCATAAATAGTAACTAACTTTTGTCTAGAATCGATGAAGTTCAAAAAGTTGACCAATGCTCAAAGATCTGGTCTTAACCAAATTCCAAATCGTCGCTTCACGCTCTGGTGGTCGCCCACAATAAACAGAGCAAATGTTTATGTTGGTTTCCAAGTTCAACTGGATTTGACTGGTATCTTCCTTCACGGAAAGATTCCCACGTTGAAAATTTCTCTTATTCAAATCTTTAGAGCTCATTTATGGCAAAAAATCCATGAATCTGTTGTGATGGATTTATGTCAAGTTTTTGATCAGGAACTCGAACAACTTGGAATTGAGACCGTTCAGAAAGAGACTATCCATCCCAGGAAGTCTTATAAAATGAATAGCTCATGTGCCGACATTCTCCTTTTCGCAAGTCACAAGTGGAATGTTACGAGACCGTCGATCCTGTTCGATACCAAGGATGTTATTGAGCCTACAACCACCAACAAATTCTGGGTCGATGTGCAACTTCGATATGGTGATTATGACTCTCACGATATCGAGAGATATGTGCGTGCGAAATACCTTGATTATACTACCGATAGCATGAGCATTTACCCTTCAGCAACCGGTCTCATGATCGGTATTGACTTGGCTTACAATCTTTATTCTGCCTATGGCCAATACTTCCCAGGTCTAAAAACACTCATACAACAGGCCATGGCAAAAATCATGAAAGCAAACCCTGCTCTATACGTTCTTCGGGAACGCATCCGTAAGGGTCTTCAGCTTTATGCTTCTGAAAGCAATCAAGAATTTTTGAACTCACAGAACTACTCGGAACTTTTCAGCAATCAAATCCAGCTGTTCATTGATGATACCAATGTCTATCGTGTCACGATTCACAAAACATTCGAAGGCAATCTGACAACTAAGCCCATAAATGGCGCGATTTTCATCTTCAACCCGCGCACTGGTCAATTGTTCCTCAAGATCATTCATACCAGTGTCTGGGCTGGTCAAAAGCGTCTTGGCCAGCTGGCCAAATGGAAAACAGCCGAAGAAGTTGCAGCCTTGATTCGGTCTTTGCCAGTAGAAGAACAGCCGAAACAGTTAATCGTGACCCGAAAAGGTCTTCTTGATCCTTTGGAAGTTCATTTACTTGACTTTCCGAACATCTCAATTCGTGCATCAGAACTTCAACTACCTTTCCAAGCTGCAATGAAAGTTGAGAAATTAGGTGACATGATACTCCGGGCAACAGAACCTCAAATGGTGCTCTTCAACCTTTACGATGAATGGCTCAAGTCAATCTCATCTTACACCGCATTCTCAAGATTGGTCCTTATTCTTCGAGCTCTACACGTCAACCAGGACAAAACAAAACTACTCCTGAGACCGGACAAGACAGTAATCACACAAGAACATCACATTTGGCCAACGCTACCTGATGAGGATTGGATTAAGGTCGAAACACAATTGCGTGATCTTATTTTGAACGACTACGGCAAGAAGAACAATGTTAACACCTCAAGTTTGACTACCAGCGAAGTTCGTGATATTATTCTAGGAATGGAAATTAGTGCTCCATCTATGCAACGTCAACAAGCTGCAGAGATTGAGAAGCAACAACAAGAGCAACAGCAACTCACCGCCGTCACAACAAAGACCCAGAATGTTCATGGCGAGGATATTATTGTGACAACGACTTCCCAGTTCGAGCAACAAACTTTTGCATCGAAGACAGAATGGAGAACCCGAGCGATTGCCACTTCTAATCTCCGAACCAGAGCCAATAACATTTATATCTCGTCGGACGACATCAAAGAGGATGATCATTTTACCTACATTATGCCAAAGAATATTCTCAAACGATTCATCACTATTGCTGATCTACGGGTTCAGGTTGCTGGTTACCTCTACGGATCTTCGCCTCCCGATAATGATCAGGTCAAAGAGATCCGCTGCATAGTCATGGTCCCGCAAATTGGAAACACTCGCGATATTCAATTACCTCATCACCTCCCACAACATGAATATCTAGAGCAAATGGAACCTCTGGGAATTATACATACTGTTTCTGGAAACGAACCACCATATATGACTGCAATGGACGTAACCCAGCATGCTCGGCTGATGAACGCTCACAAATCGTGGGACAAGAAGACAATCAGCATGACTGTATCTTTCACACCCGGAAGTGTTTCTCTGGCTTCTTGGGCTCTCACCCCGAATGGATACAAATGGGGTGCGGAGAATAAAGACATGGGTAGTGACCAGCCTCAGGGTTTCAGTACAAACATGGGAGAGAAATGTCAACTCTTATTAAGTGACAAAATCCGGGGCTATTTCTTGGTTCCGGAGAATAACGTGTGGAACTATAGCTTTATGGGGAGCTCGTTTGGTTCCATCGAGAAGAAGCCAGTTCACGTCCATATCGATACGCCAATTTCCTTCTATCATGAGTCTCACCGGCCGCTTCACTTCAGTTCCTTCGGAGAATTGGAAAATCTGTTCGTTGACCGAGATGACAACTTTGCCTAGAGTTGAGCGGCGCCAAGGAAGTCGACCCGAACCAGAGTGTTAGATTTTGGTCCTGAACGATCTTCAATAAAATTTGGTTAGAGGCTGGTTGAGTTGTATCCGGACTTGAATTTGTTACACGATATGATTGGCTGAAATCCATCTGGTCATATTTCGGGATCTGCGCGGTTGTGGATTGACGGTGCATAGAGGCCGTGTGTAGGAAGGCCGCCTCAGGATCGGGATAATTTCAATGAAGGAATGGCTAGGCCTCAGTCAGTCTGTCCGCGAGATGGGTGTTTAATCGGAGGGGCGTCTTGTAATGCTGTTAGACATTGTATGCATAGATGAACTTTTAAGCTTCTACGGAACCGAGTGACATGTAAAATAAAGTTCCAAGTCTGTGCGGATCGGAAGTGAGTGCCTGTTCGGGTATACAGTGAAGCGCGGAGGAATGTTCTGCGAAGGTAGGTCTGGGCAGTCTAGAATCGAGCATGTCAACAAATTTGATGAAGGATAATTAAGTCGTGCAAATCCACTCCGGCCTGGTTACGGTTCGACGGTCAAATAGCCTCTTCTGCCACAGTGATTCGACGTAGGCATGGATGCATAACACCAGAGACTTAGGCTCAGTCGAAACCCAGGAGCCCTTTCAACGTCGTCGTGAGCAGGAAAGTTTCCCTTCTCCGCAAGAGCAAGAAGTGTATCTATTCCCCCAGAGGTGGACGGTTCGGGCCTTTTACGCCTTGGTTAGGGCATCTGGTTGTCTTGGTAATCGATAGGAGTGTTCGACCTTCGCCTTTGGGTCGTTGAGGTCCCATGGTCCGGAGATACCGTTGGTTCATCCCAACTTCCCAGGCGGCATAGACGCGGAGGAGCAGAGGTGCCTTGCTGCTGGTCGGCGGAGAGAAGGCGGTTGACGCTGGAAATGAAAGGATCCGGAAGATCAAGCTGACCGTCTCTTATGCAAAGGGCCGCCGCCGAGGGCTTACTCGCTGAGAGGAACGTGATGGTCCGTTGGGGTCGCACTGTAAGACATTGCCAGACGAGCTTGGGTGTTTTGGGAAGCGAAGAGAGCGCGCTGCTGGAAAGTCGACCCATGCAGGACCTTTCTGTTTCTTCTCCATCTTTCGCCCGCCGGAAACATCACCAAACCCAGAATCTGCGAGTCTGATGATTAAACTCTCACGGATCTTATTTTCTATCGGATGGTGGCGCCTCTTCCGACCTGCTTCCCTGCTCCGTCAGAAGATTGTCTTCCCTGCTATTGGCCTTACCAGTGTTCCCTTCCAGAGGCAAAACCCTTGGGATCTCCGCGCGTTATGCTTTAGCAGAGGTGGGTGTGTGTGCCGCCGAGTGATGGCGCTCACCCCGAATCAGCAGCATTGAATGGCAATATCATGCCAATATTGACAGGCTCCTTGTCATGACAGAAGCAATGGAAAAGCCACCAAGCACCAAAGCCCACGCGACCAGGGTGCGATCAGTGAGCATCAATCGCGCCTCCAGGCCCAACGCTGATCTGATCAGCATTCTAGGAGGCATTGTTAGCCTACTGATATGAGAAGGGCGTTCTTCAAGATCAGCCTGGACATCGGGAGTTGCAATGCGATTTCTGAAGCGCTGGCAGCGACTCTCAATGCTCCGCGACCGAACTGGTTCACCACCACCTCAGCAGCAGCCCTCGAAGTGGGAAATGTCCTGCGGCCCTGCTGAGAAATGTCGCACTTGTCACCAACGAGCTCTGTCCAACGTTCCGGCCAGCGACAGTCCCTACGAGCCTGAAGTGTGTGCCCACAGACGATCAGCTCTCAACCCAAGGCGTTCGGGCGGCGAATTCATTTATTTTTCTTGCGTGTATTGAACGATGATTTCATTTTGTTCTCTATGTGGCTATTTTTGCGCTGGGCCCTGCATTGTTCTAGTCATTGAGGTCATCTCCGTATAATGCTTGAAGGCCTATCGATTACGTTCTTTTTCTCTATATTAATAACCCTGCGCATAAAAGCACTCTGAGCACTGTCCAAGCCTAGCGGCGCTGAAGACGTGGGCTGACTGGGTTCAGATCAGGTCCCTCACCTCAATCCCATCCCCCCATGCAGTAGCCCTGCATACAGACAGGAGCGTACAGAAGGTTTCATTCTTTCGCTTCGCCCTCGTGCTGTTTGAGAAGCTTCCATGCGGCTTCCAGAGCGCCCTGCCTTGTGGAGAGCTGACCCGCATCCATCCCATGGACCCTGGCTCAGAGATGATGGCCGTCGTCCTCCCTGCCTGCCAAGGGAACTGAAAAAAAAACTGCTTTGCCTGCTTTGGATGCCCATGCTCCCATGCTCTCCTCTCGTTGCAGGGTTACCGGCTCGGGATCTCTCTGCTTGGATTCCCAATTTGGCCAGGGCATGAACCGATGGCAAAAAGTCTCTAGCCACATGCATCATTCTTGCTTCCTGCTCAACACAAATACCGTCTCGTCCATGGCGAATCGCTGGAGTGCTTTGTACAATTCTCCAGACGTCTCTGCACCTTTAATTACTGGCCTACGACACCGCGGTCAATGCTTGCATTGTTGAAAGATCAGGCGGCAGATATAATGCAAAGGCATGCCCCTCCCTACAAACTTTGAATCGTGTACTCGTTCTTTACCACATACCACCATTCTACCGCAGTATTGCGGGACAGCGTCCCTCACGGAAGACTCGCCGAAGAAGTTTGGACATTTTTGTTTCGAGTCTCACTTCTCCCGGCCCGTCAAATGCTTTACTCGGTTCTTCGATCAACTTCTTAATACAGCTTTTATAGACAGCACTCGAAACGCGCACAGTCGCAATCGCACTTGAAAACAAACAAGCGACCACAGTCAACGAGCTTTCTGGAAGCACAACGCAGTGATTCATCAGGTAGTAGAAGCTCTGCCCCCAGCTGCTTCTGAGCAGTTGTGGCGGAATCCATGCATGTCTGGCTATCGACCAGGCCACGAGCAGGGCCACGATCCTTATATCGACTATGCTCCGCATTCCGAAAGCCATCCAGACGAACGCGTTTTTGTCCCTCATGTACCAGATATTCAGCACAGTGGCGCTCAAGGCCTCAATCCCCTTCACGAGCAACATCTCGGGGCGCATCAGCATCAGCATCATCAACCGCAGCCGCCGCATCATCAGCCTCATTCAGTCTACTCGGAACACGAAATGGCCCACCACCAACCATCTCAGTTCGGTGGTGGGCAACCGATGATGTATGGACCTCCTCGACAGATGCAGCAGCCCTCAGGAACCAAAAGATCACGGCCAGAGGACCTCGAGCTGGAGATGGAAGGTATGTCAGGCCAGCAAATGCATCCAGGAGGGATGCAAGGAATGCAGCCTCAGATGCCGCCGCAGTCGATGGTTTACGGTGGTCAATCCGTGCAGGCGTATCACACACACCCTCTCCCTAATCAAGGACATCGATCGAAGATTCCTCGGATGAGTGAAGGGGATTCTATGGCTGGACCTAGTGGTGGTGCGCCGAGCGTTGTTGGGATGGAGGGGATGCCGGCGCCAGCTCCTCGACCTCGGGGCCCTAAATTAAAATTTACTCCTGAAGATGATGCATTACTTGTAGATCTGAAGGAGAATAAATCTCTGACTTGGAAACAAATCGCCGAGTTTTTTCCAGGGCGTTCTTCTGGCACTCTACAAGTCCGGTACTGTACGAAGCTAAAAGCCAAGACCACGCAATGGACGGAAGAAACTGTAAGCTATCTTTCTACCAAAGTTCCGAGTTTTGATCTGATATGCTGCTTAGATACAAAAGCTTCGGACGGCATTGCATGATTACGAGCAAGAGAAATGGCGAATTATAGCACAGAAAGTTGGCACAGGCTTCACTTCAGCTGCTTGCAAAGAGAAAGCTGCGGAGCTATCTGAATTATAGCATTCAATGTCTCCAGCAGAAGCGCCCGCTTCTGTTGGGGACACAGAGGATTATTAGCGGAAATCTTTGGAAATCCTCAAATGTGGCAGAATGTCGCCACGTTACACAGACATTTTTGCTCCAGGTCTCCTAAGTTTTCTCGCCATATGACAATCTGGAAGAGGACCACTCATCCACCCCATTCTCCGTGCAGCTTTCACTCGCTCACGAAACAAAACTCTCTTTAACGCGGCTGGAGCACGCGCAGCTTCCGATCAATTGTCGCAACATTGTCGGGGCATAACGAATTTCATTAATTCCGCTGGTTCGAAAGTAGGGCAATCGGGTAGGGCAAGACGGCGGTAAGCGGGGTAAATCAGGAAAGGCACGCATAGGGAGGGCGCAATTATCATACAATCAGGGCCATGTTCATACCGCATCGCGTATACCCTCCAAGGAGCTTTTGGGTCTGAAGGTTTGGCCGGCGCCAGGGCAATCTCATCTCAAGACATACTTCCTCCGTTCTTCTACTAGCCTTGTAATATCTTTCTAGAAGGAGTTTGCAACCAACTGTCTGATGCTTTTATTCCCCAATGAATGTTTATCTTATTCTCATTATAATATCATGTTTGCTTGTAGATTCACTGAGCGAAGCGGGAAGCATTGGATGGCAGATTTCTTTGGCATCTGTTGCTTATTTACGAGACACGACTTGGCTTAAGGTTATTTGTATGAAGCCGTCGGCGTCACAGAAAGAGGGAAGATGGCTTGTAAGATGTATGCCATAGATAGTCTAATAACTAGTTTATAGTGTTTTGAAGGCACATTACTGCTCTCTTCATCGTCCAGTCCACATATGCAGACCGGCAAAATGGGCTTCTAGCGCGAGCATTCTCAACTTGACGATGGCTGCATGACCCTGGCCGCAGCCTCGAGGTTCGGAATGCTACGCTCAAAGCAGTTCTCGAGCTGGACGTTCACGGCGTCCTGACAGCTCATCAGACGGAGCAACAGGATTGCAAAGCGGCAATTGTCAGCGAATGACGTGTTCAGCGGTGAGAGGTGGAACAGAGCCTCGATACGTATGCCACCCGTCCTATAGGGCTAAGGTAACGCCTCGGTCCTAGCGGTCAGGTCAGGTCAGCAAAAGGGAGCTGCAGTCCGCCCCTAGCGAGTGTGGGATCGCGAACATGTCCGCTGGGAGTGACGCTCGCGGCATCTGAATCTACGGTTTCAGCAGGGAGCTGGTGGAAGGGGCCAATGCATAAGTAGGGTTTTATAGCATTCATGCGCCGAGGACGATTGGTCTGGTGTTTTGGTTTCGTCCTCCATCCGCAGCAGGCAGAAGTGCGCGCGCCGCTGGATCTCTGGATCTGCTCGAGGTTCTGGCGAGTTGTGGCGGCGGCAGCAAGTGGGATGGTGGGGTATGGCAAGTTCGTGATGCTCGTTCCCGCGCCCTCAATCCTACTGTTTGGAAATGAGATGGTTATGCCGCGACGACGCATGGAGACGACGGTGAGGCTGCTCGATCCCTTCCACGGCTGCCCAAAAGGGTCGTGTCTTCGTCCGAGATTGCTAATCTGATTTTTCTGGAACCTTTTCCCATCCGCCATCGAGGCTCAGGCTCATCTGCACTCGACCACTGACCAAGGTACCGACTGCAGGTTTCAAGTTGGCACCAATTCTGCCGCGAACGCTACGGCCGCGTGTGGCTTTACTCAAGCTTGGATATCGACATGACCTGCATCTTCGCACGAATCGATGCACCGAATTGGGGTCCAGGTTGGCCCTTCGGATATTGACTTCCTTTGACCTCCCACCCAAGTCATTCTTCCACTCGAGCGGCCTTGAGGCATGAATGTGGCGTAGGAAAGCCTCAAACGCCACATAGTCTCCTCAACCTGCAAAACTTTCCAGGCAGAGCAGCTTGTACGCTCAACTGGGACAAGCTTGCGGATTCATCAGGGCTGCAAGGAGGAGTCTGTTTGAAGCAGATTCACAAGCAGGTGCAGGCACTAGATCCCATCCGATGATGCGTTATCTCTCAGAAATCGAGTAAAACCAGACAAGAGTTGACTTGCAGATGGACCATCGGTATGGTCAACTTAGATTTGCTCTTCTACGACCTTCAACTCAAGCCCAACAGGCTTGCCGAGCTTATCACCTGTCTCGAGCCAGATTCTCTCACCGACTTGAATTGAGTGTGTCTGGAGGATACGCCACCAAGAGAGCACACATGCTCCAGTCCTTTGAAGTGCCAGGTAGCTCTCTTTATCCCCTGCAACGCCAACGATGAAGTATGATAACCCTGAAACAGTTCCGACCTTGGCCATCCACAAATCGTGGTTCAACCATCTTCCAAACGTTGTCTGGTTACGTTGGTTCTGTTAATCTTGGGAGTCAACCAGATGACTGTACTACGAAGATCCCAGCAGATAAGACTTTTGGGCCTTCAGGGAGCCTACTCGTATTTGCCTAAGAGGCGTGCAAGCCAGCGGCACAAGTGTTGCTAAGTCGAGGAAGACCTAACCTTGAATAGGGTTGTGGACCTTGCGGTGAGAAGCCAGCTCCGGCTCTAGTAGACTTGCACAGGGAGAATGTGGCCTCCAAGCAATGATGTCAGTCGGTGCGAAATATGGTGTAGTAAGTTGTTCAATCCCAGTCCATGGCTGACGGAAGAGTTCGCGCAATACTTGCATGAGTGAAACCAGTTGCTTGGGTCAAGTTGCAGAATAATTTCTTATTCTGCCACGTAACAATCTTTTGTTTTCGCCATAGAACTTCACTTAATAGCTCGGTTGACATGCAGCACATACTCCAACCCTGATTGAGACAATGGGAAATTTCAAAACAGATACACGAGCGACATATAACTTTAAGTAAGCTTTAGGCGTTCTTCGAGAAGCGAATCGTTTCCAGATCACGAATCAAAAGTTAGGCAGCATTATCAAACTTTAGGCATCTCAGTGAGATCATTGTGTTCTTAGTGGAAACAGTTGATTTAAACAATTTCTCTGATAGGTTTATGTACTTTTGACCCAATCAGCCAATTTTCTAGCTTCGTGATAAATAAAAAGCCTTCAGCATCAGCCGGGAATTTAGATGGCCATTATCAGAAGTATAATACAATCACCATGCCTCCCGATGTCTTCTTTGAGCCTTGTTGAAAACAATGCTTCTTGCAAATTAGCTGTTCACTATGTAGATCCTTTTGGGTTGCTTTTTGGGCGTATTGGCAAATATGGTGGACATTGTCATGGTTTGGAGAGTTGGAATGCTATTGAATTTCAAGAGTCGGGGCTTTTAACAGAAAAAGAAAAAGAAAAAGACTCGAGACCTCCATCAACCAGAAAAATAAATCCTACCGGCAGTGGGTTCATGCAAAGATCCACGAGCGCCTAAAATTCTGAATGTATATCCGGGAAAGGCTCCGGGCTATAACAGATACTAGCTGGGTTTCCCCAATATTTGTGTTGCTTTTATTACCGAATGCAGAAGATGGGTTACAGAAGCTGAGGAGGCGGAAGAAGAAATATAACGCCAAGATCACGCCTATCTGAACCCACGGCCGTGGAATTGGACCCAGTAGCGTATTTGAGAAAGGGTTGAATATTTCAATCAGAAAATGTCCACGAAAAACTTAATTTCATCCCTTTTTGTGCGAACAAAAATGACCTCGACTTATGGCGCGCACTAAGTTGAGGTTGTTCAAACCCTGCTCACAAAAGTATTCAAAACATCAACGAGGATGTAGTATTTGTGGCGCCTGACGTATGATGCAGCTTTTGATAAGACGAAGTTCGTGTTCAAAGTGTAAAAGAAGTCGAGTTTCCTAAATGGGAAGTATTTCTCTACACGTGACTATCACTTGTCAAGCTTTGAATGGCTTTCTTAAATCTTCTGTCTTCTAGTCATTTCGGTCTTCGCAGAGGGGCGTATACTCAAGCCTTATTGTTATATATTTCTTTCTGAGGACATTTGCCTTGCTCGTGGTAAAAGGGAGGCGCAGTGGAGCTTTTGCGAAGTGGTTCTCTCAAATACTGGGACCCTCGAGGGACGAAGTCAGGGGATGCTGCACCAATTACTGTTAACCCTTAAGGGCGTTTATTTGTGCCAAAAACTCGATCAAGGATTTGTCTCAGACACTATCACCAGCTTGAATCTAAAGCGAGGCGGTCAAAATTCGTCTTCGCCAAAGCGTCAGGAGATGGTAAAGTCGAAGCTCAAAAACTACAATCCTTACTCTACTAAAGGCGATAAAAATTCTAGACAATGAAGGATGAGTCTCTAAGAGCTCCGCATTTTAAGTTTTAAGTGCTTGTTTAAGACGAGTATTAGCATTTTCTAGTTTTTTCTTTCTTCTTTCTCTTTCGGCGAAGACGAATTTTACTTGCTTCGAAGTTGGAGCGTCCCTCGAGAGCACGGCATTGAAACTGTCACAACAGAACCAGACACGACACCACTCAAGTTGAGCCTGCCTGTGATCTTTCTTGACAAACCAAGACTGTTTTGGCTCATATTATTTGTAGTGTCACCATGTCAAGTTAATTCCTGTCACCTCATCTTCTTCATGAACTTTTAGTTAGACCAAGCTTAATGAAATCCGATGGAGCAGAGCAAATTTGAATTATAACCTCGTCGTTGCTATTGCACTCTGAATGAAGTAGCATGTCGATGTCAGAGCTCTCCACTCGCTTAACAATCCTTCAAGCCTCTACGGAGGATTCCAGGGTAGTTGGTCGAGATACTCTCAGAGCACAGGCTTTATCGAAGAATATAGGGACAGGATCGCCTTATAGCCATGCCATGTTTAAATTTGCATCGTTTGATCCCTACTGTCTCATGGGTTAGCTTCCCAAACATATTCTTATCACTCTCCATGTCATATTGAATACAGCTCCAAGATTGAAAGAAGGTTAATTACATATCCCTTGCCTGTCATTCTCGACAAATGTCACCCAGCCATTATTCGGGAAATAATTGCTCATCTCCCGCGAGCTACCTTGAAATGTTCCGTTTCAATGCACCTTTGTCGCTCGCTAATGATATTAGCAGTGAGACTGCCGAACGTATAATCTTGATGTCAAACTCCACATCATTCATAAGCTCTTCGGAGAGTTTGCCTGGTATCACAGTAACTTTTTGAGACTGTTTATGATCTCATTGGTACATTTACGGATGGCTACACTGGGACGTGGTCAAAGCAGTCCGAGGAAATCAGCTGTAAGCCTTATCAAAGATTGAACACGAACCAATTTGCAATCCCGCAAGGATCTCTGGCCAATGCTTAAATCGAATATCCGAGACCAGATCATGCCTCCCTGCAAATGTGAAAGTATTAATCTCTAACATTCTAATCATAGAGTGCATTTTGAAGTTGAAGTGGTCTTGAGGTCTTTGTTACCTCTTCAAAGTCAAAAACCTCCTGAAAGTCTAAGCTGATGAGACTTCCAATACTAATTCAAGGTCGAAATACTGTTTTGACCCCTAAGAGATGGTAATAGTGAGGTTTGCTGTAGATTGAATACACTGATGTACCTGCTTAATCAATGAGCGCGCCTTCTCCATGAGCGCGTTTCCAAGGCTGGGTCTCTTGGGTTGTCAAGAAGTAGTTCCAAGGCAGTTGCGGCCAGTAACTAAATCATGGAAAGAGTTACCATCTCAAAGTCAAGCTCATAAATTTCATCTCATTTTGGTCGAATTAGATTTAATGACCGCTGTATAGATATCGTAACGACCCCCAAGAGCCAGCTTCCTGCGAGGCGCGAGAGCCTTCTCGATCAGTGTTCTGTGCTAAAGAAGCGATTTTGCTTCTATTCTGACATCATGCATCGAGCACTACTCCTGTATTGATAGTAGAAAGCTATCAATTGTTTGATAATTGAAAATATAGGTTCTATTATCTATCATTTTCTTGGCGAGTGGCGAGCGCCATGAATTAGCTTCATGTCTCCTATTTGATATTCTGAGTATCCTAGAATCTAAAATCATTTAGGACGCATCGAGTTTGCTTGTGCAAGCAATTCTGGAGACATCTTGTTCTCGCACTAATACTACTACTTGTACTACTTAACTTCATTTTAGAGACCTTAGAGTCTATAGTCCCTAGAAACTATCTATAGAAACTTACGTTACTTGGTAGATCATAAGAGCACAAGTATAAATGCCGGGTTAAGGAATTCACCAAATTCATTAATGCCGTGATTTCACGCGAAAACCTAGGACTTTTTGTTTTAACGTAAGAAAGCTCTTTTGTGCTACTAAGTTCATAGTCTCGTCGTATCGTACCACACAGGGAAGGCCACGCCTTGCTACTCGAACTGGCTATGTCATCAGATCAAATCTGTTCACAAGAAACCTTAGTGAAATAAACCTTCGCTTATACAATCCTTTGCCAACCGCAATGCTATATGCCATCCATACCTAGCCCTACATAGACGCCCAACTCATTTCACCGATCAGATAGTCAAAGCAGCTACTCATACTGCCTTGCCAAAAGGCTCAATACAAATAAACAAGATGACAATCAGTTATGACTGCCTAGTTCCAAGTCTATCCCGCTCCTGTTATGCACCTTTCAAGCAACGCTCAAGCCCCAGATCGGAAATGGCACATAAACTCCCTAGTCTTTGAAATTATAGGACTCCTCCGGGTGGATCATAACCTGTGGCTTGTGCCCGCGTTGTCACTCTATCCAACCCTGCACTGCCTGGCTCCACACCTTGTGCCTCTGTACTAGGGCTAATCTTTCGGAGCATAAACATCGGTTTCTTCCCCTCCTTGTCCAACTGCTTGAATAGTATAAGGGGTTTCTCATCCCTCTCCAGACAGCGCTCGTTATCTCCATAGACAATATACAACGCATATTGTTCCCAAGGTGCATTGATATTGTACTTCTTAAGAGCTGCAGGAAGTACTTTGTAACACGGGTCCTCCATACTGACTCGGAACGATTTGAATATTTCGACAGAGCCATTTGACGAGGGAGTGTCGAGGGCAGGTGTTTGAGCTCGTCGCGAGGGTGCTAGTTTGGTACTATCACGAGAATATGTTGATGGTTGATATTGATCATTCTCGCCGGGAGGAAAAGTGCTGCGTGCGGGAGTGGGCTGATCAGATCGATAGGAGCGAGAAGCAAGAGTCGAGCCACTCAAAGTGCTCAAGTTACTCAAGGTGGGAGGAGAGGTAGGGGATGGCTGGTTCGGTGAAGGATAACCAGGCGATATAGACGGGATACCCCCATTCATAGCTGCAAGATGGGATGAAGATAATACTGCTCTTTCTGCGGCATTCGAAGGGTCTAATGTTTGCTCAAATGACCGCTCCTGTCCAGTCTGAAGGTATGTAGGCGAAGAATTTTTGGGCGGATCGATGAAGAATTTCTTTGTCGAGTACTTACGGGACAATCCTCCATTAGGCTGGGCTGAGGAGGGTGTCGGTGCAGGTGGAGATATAGTGTTTGAACCCTCGTAATTGTAGGAACTTTGAGTGTTGGGATTGGAGGCTGGATATGGGAGGGGCTTTCCTTCTTTTGCCATGCGAAATACCGGAAGGAGATCTTCGCGAAGTCGAGCATATTCTGCCGTTATCCTCCGCAGTTCCATCTCAGCAATACTCATCCTTTCATCCCTCAGTCGAAGTTGCTCCACAAGGTGCTTAATATCCTTCAGCGTCGCCGTTGCGTATTGGGCCTCGGCATCTGCGGCTGATGGGATTTAGTAAGATACAGCCAAGGTAGATAAGACTACTCACATAATGGCACATAGTGATCGCTCTCTATCGGTATATCCTGCTTCACTTTGATGTCATATACGCTCTTCAAGATGGTAAGTCGATGTCCAACGCTGGCGATCCCCATCTGCTTCAGATCATCGTGCTGCAATGCAACCAATGCTTCTCCAACGATCTCATTCTCTATATCAGGTCAGTCCGAGTTCACACTGGCTCTCTGGCGATAAAGACTCGAGCCTACCCAAAAATTGATCTCCATAATGATGCAAGCCCAGACTGCTCACGAAGTCTGCGCACTCTTCGGCGGTCCATTCTGTGATGATGGTTTCTGGCAATCTATCTCCTGAAATGTGAGCACCGTATGTCGTTGGGGTGTGCTCGTTTGAAGACAGGCCTTCGGAGTCGGTGGGTGATAATTCGGACCCCGTGTCCAAGACCGGGCTGCTGTCACGAACAGATCCTTCGTCGTCAGCATCGCTTTCTGGGTATGCAGTCCCTCCGACGAAGGCCATGGTTGATACGAGGCTGAACAAGGTGCAGTGATCGGAGGTCGTGGTGTTGGAGGAGGGATGGAGATGTCAAAAGCCTTCGTGCTTTGAACAGGACGTTGCACTAGCTTGCGGCTTGCAGCAAGGTCAAAGCGCGCTACCCCAGCGATATATTTAGAAAGAAATATTGGCTGGGCTACGAGGGTCCGCCACCAAAAGTCAACATCATTATTATTGGATGGTTGTCCAAGTCGATATTCATTTGTCCATCATCCTGTCGCCCTGTGGCACAAGAGGATGCGATGAAGAGGTGCTCTTCTCAAACTAAACCATGCTCACCACGTCGGTCGGTCGGTTGTGACAAAGCAGGGCCCCAAGGCTGAGACGACAAAAGTCTTGTACCCCAAGAGGCAACACGGAAAACTCTTTCGAGCTTGCTCTATACAGCGCGAAAAGCTAATATAAATCCCACATGTGTGGTATAAAGTACCGCCCCATATGTCCAACCCATAATCCAGTTCGCTAGATCTCCAGTTCGCCGAGACTTAAGCTTCGCACCCCATTCATAATTTTCATATGCATCATGTACAGTGAAGAGAAACCAAATACCCTCATCTCGAGCCGTGTGTCCTCGATTTGCGAGCCAACCAATCACCAAGCATTCCATCGAGTCGCTGCCGCTCGTTAGCAATCGCCATCATGAGCTGCGACAGGATATGATAAGTACTCACGTTTGTTATTTCCGCCAACTTGGCATTTTCCTCCTTGAAAAGGCCCCCCGTTACAGGGTGATCAGGGCCTGCAGGAACCACCCCTGATTTATCATATACCACTACCAGAAGGTCTTTGATATCTGCATCATCATCAAAGAAAGTTCTCAAGTGAGCATCGCTCCACGTTGGGGTTGAAGAGGTGGTAGAGCTTCCAGCACCTTTCCCCTCTTGAGCATCCTCCACATCAATAAGTTCTGGCGAAGGGGATGTGGCCGGTGATGGTGGATCTTCTTGGCTTGAAGTATCGACCATTAGGGCGGGTAGGTACGATGCAGTGACAGGAGATATCTGTACAGGAGACTCTGACAGTCTCTCTTCCACAGGATTTGGCTGCTCGGCCAATGAGCTTGACATATAACTGTCTGGAAAAGCGCCTGGAATTGGACGACCTTGCTTACTCGACGAGCGAGTTGGCAGTTCAATAGGAGAAGCTTCAGGCGAAGAATCGAAATCATCGAGTTCAACCCGTGACTGAGCTTTTCTTGTTTTGATCGGTTTGGACTCTGAGTTGCTCGTACTTGTAGAACGG
Source organism: Arachnopeziza araneosa (assembly GCA_003988855.1). Lineage (NCBI taxonomy): Eukaryota > Fungi > Ascomycota > Leotiomycetes > Helotiales > Arachnopezizaceae > Arachnopeziza > Arachnopeziza araneosa. The sequence goes on from QYAI01000024.1 coordinate 432,115, forward strand.
ATAGGTTTGGAAGTCGAACCTCCAAATTTCTGTTCCCGCCCAAAAGTCATCTCATTCGTTTGTTCAGGCGACCCAGCCCGAGCATCTTCTCTCGCCTCTTCCGATGCTGGTTCTGGTTGCACTAGACGCATTGAGGGAGCATAATTAGACTCGCTGGCCGGTGCACGGTCAGACATAGATACTTGCTCCAAAGGCTTAGGCTCTCGTCCCTGACCTGTCTTTCGAATGGGTGAAATTTCTGCCCGTTGCTGCTTTTGAAGTTTACTGGTCTGTCTCTGGAGTGTCTGTGGTTGCACAACCTGCTCTTCCACAATAAGAATCTCGTCCGAGTCCTTGCCAGTGTCCGGAGAGCTTCTGGACATCTCATTTGACGGCTTCCCATTCGTAGGCTCGTCCAACTCGTCATCGACTGTCTTTGACTTCTTGTCTTTCCGTTTGAAAAGACCACTGAGCATTCCAGGCCTTTTCTCTTTGTCTTTCTTGTCTTTCTTGTCTTTCTTATCTTTGTTCTTCTCAGGGGAATCCTTCTCTGGTTTATCAAGACTAGGCCGTTGCTTAGTATCTTTCGAGTCATTTGAAGTCCGAGTAGATGTGCTAGAGTCGTCTCTTAACAGGTTAGGGGTAAGCGTTATTTTTCTTGTCTCGACAGAATCATCTTTGAAGAAGGAGTCTGTATTTCTCAAGGTGCCATTGCGAGACTTGCTTTCGACTTTCCCATCAAATATTTCGTCACTATTCCTCGAGGAATCGGGGATCGACTTTGTAGTAGCTACTTCTTTGATTTCTGGTTGAACTTCACGCGTGTCAGTCGGTGGTTTCAAAGGCTCGATAGCTACTATTTCGTCTTCCTCGACTGTGGCGTCCTGTTGATCGACGCTTTGATCCTGCTGTCCATTTTGGCCATAGAAATCTCCCTCCCCTTCATCCTCCTCGCTAGAATAATCTATATCTGATGCTTCCACATATGTAGGTGCTGTAAATTGAACAGTTTTAGCATTCCTTCTCCGCATGGCAATCTTCAATGGGTTTTTGGATTTTTCAGTTTGGTCGCCCAACATCTGGGTGGTGAGCTGTAATATTTAGCGCTTACGGTTTAGCGTGTAATTGTAGAATTCTTACATCTATGTTTCTGTGTTTGTTAAGCCGCGCTAATCTTTCTGTTGGGGTTTCGATATGTTCTGCTGGTAAATAACCTGAAAGATAAATTAGAACATAGACTTCTCCGCCATATATATGTGGCTCACCTATGCTACTGTCCTTGACAACTCTGACAAGCCACCAATAGCTGTTACTGTCGTCTAGAAGGACCATAGTATCACCCTTGGTCGCATTTGCTTGACCTTCAACAGTAGCGACGAAGGTATGTAAGGCGTAGACGAATTCGAAATCGATGTCCTCTAAATTTTGTAAGCATTCACCACCCCAGCCTGAATCAATGAATCTAGATTTAGCAGTAGAAGGGAAATCATAATCGTCATCTTCATCATCCTTGGAACTTTCGTATGGAATCGTGATCCCTTCGTCGATGAAGTCATGACCTTCTTCTTCTTCGTGTTCTATATCCTCGAGGATCTTGTGTAATGGATTGTCATTGCCTTGAAAACCCTGCCGGTCAATTGTAAAATCATCCTTATTTCCTTGAATCAGCGACTCAGCTCGACTCAAGTCACTCCTCTCTAAAGACTCCACGTGCTCTGCGATAATCTCATCTGTCAAGTAGTCCAGAATGTAGTCGTTGTCGTAGTTCTCGATGTAAGATCCGTCTCTATTCGGCTCCAAATATGGTTCCTCAACCTGGGCCACGAGTTCGGATTGGTATCGTCCAAAGTTGTCCAGATACTCACCAGGAAGATGACGATTATGTCTTTTACCCATGCGGATTTCCACTTCATCACTATCACTCGGACTAAGTGATTGTCGCAGAGGAAAATGTTCAGGCGTCTCCACGAATGGCGAAGAACTTTCGCCGCACGCTTGTGATAACGATAGAGGCCTGAGTGTATTGCGCGTAAGGGAGTCGGATCGCTGGGGCCACAGATGCGGAAGGGAATACCCACCATCGTCTATAGACGGGGAGCTCGATATCTTTTCCATCATGTCATCATCCATGCCATCGTCTCCCTCAGCATCAGCCATATCAGCATCCTCGGTCGTAGATCCTGTCAGACCACCATTTTGTGCCACCGCTAAGTGGTCTTGCTGTTGTGAATTTGTGCTATTGAGTTTTGACGATACTCCAGCAGCCAGGCTATCGCTATATTGTTGCAGTTGTTGGATTTCTCCAGTCGTCCATTCCTTGGAGACTCTAGGGCTCCGTTGATTCTCTTCAGCAATCTCCACTGCTAGCTCGCGCAACGTCTCTGCTTGATGTGGTGCTCGAGGGCCGACTCCCAATGAAGCATTGTGGGCTTGAAGTCTTGAATGGTCTTGTGCTGATAGTGCTGTCTGGTCTTGAAGGTCAATCGAATCTTTAAAGACATAATTAGTGTTACTTCTGACAGCGCACGTTTACGCTCAATCATACCGGCTCGTATTATTTCGGGGCGCGTCATTGTTTCTCAACCGGCATGAGATGCTTGATCTCAGCATCGATGTATGAGACCAGATTCTGTGGCTGGTATGCTGCGGCTGTTGATGCAAGAATCCGCACCGTACCAAATCGATTATCCCATCCAATGTAATAGCCAAGAGTAACGCTCAGTCCCTTTGTTTTCTCAGCGCAGGTTAAAGGAGTGTCGGAGTCTTCCTGATCTACGAAATGGCGACTTGGTTAAGGAGAGGCAGAGATGATGAGGACTTTTTCCAGTGCGACAAAGTTCGTAGAGCAATTGTTGGGAGAAAGCGTCGACTAAGGCCTGCGTAGTCGGTCGAGAAATCACGAAGTGGGAGTAAGGAGTGTAAGGGGGTGACAGGTGAAGTAGGAGTGTGGAGTGAATCTCGAAACTTGAAACATTTTGCCAGGGGGAATGCGCTGAGGGCTAGGCCGATTTTAGTTCTCAGAACTACATAATTTTTTTTTCCAGCTAACTGTCTTGGTTAATCACAACTGATAACCACAAACCAAATTTATATATATCTAATTATGTTATGGCTATTTGAGGACTGGATGTATACAGAATACCCCCAGTATTGCGATGGTAAGATTCTAATGCCGAAGCAGTAAAAGGGGACCTTGCAGATGTCAGATTCGGAAACGGCGTGCTCCATGAACGCTATGAGGTGAGTTCTGATGGGGATTTCCTGACTCCAGCCTACGTCTATTAATAGTCAGCGCCTCCAAACTTCCGACTTTTCATTTTTATTCGAACTCCTTTGTAATAAAAGAAAGAGTATCTGTGTATATCTGAATAGATATTCATTAGACGTCAGCGACCGCAATCAATTACCTGTTGCCCGGCCTCAATCCTTTGTCTCATCCCCATCATAATCTGTGTAAACACTGTTAACTTCTTATACTCTTCATGGCGGCAACTATCGAAGTCTACTCAACCAAAGACTCGGAATTCGACTCAAGATTCCTAGGGTCTTCGAATTAATTCTGATGAACTCCTTGTCTAGAGAGCCTATTGTAGCTTAACTAATACTTCAATTTACGTCTTATTCTTCCTTATATAATCATTCATAAATAAATTAAGTTACCATTATATTCTAAATACTAGTAGGTACTATTATAATTAAGCATATTTGCTTCCAGCATGATCTTGAACTACAATAGCGGTTGCATATTTGTAATCAAGGCAGTATGTCATATTGGGATTCTGAATTCCTTATTCTTCAAAATAGACACCGTTCGCTCTGTGCAGTACTCGTATCATGCTGGGAGGATGGAATGCTAGAGAATCAAGACCGCCACCTAACTGCAACCAAACATTTGATTCATGCAAAAGCGATGAAGAGGCGCGACTGAAGGCTTTTGGGATATGGAGCCTATTTACTGTCGAGCCGGTAAGACAAACTTTCTTTTAAAGTCTGATGGCTGTAAACTTGAATGTCTCGCATATTGGCCTTGGAGATGAAACTCTCTCCCTCTCTCGCGCGAGCACCAGTATTCTCGCCATGAATCACTTCTATTTGAGATGTACAAAGTGATTCTATTTTGTTAATTCTCTCTTAGTGGTAGCGAAATGCAAGATATGTCTAACATAAGGCTAGTGAAGGACAAATCGGAGGACAAGAATTACCGCCACTTCAGCCAATGAGGACAATGGTCACACGCCGCTGTAAGAAATTGGCATATCTGAGCTATTGATATGCACATTCTCCTTATTTTTGTTCATTTGAATGTCAGCACAGGATTCGGAACTTTCGCAGTATCTTTTTGCCTTCTATTGAGTGGCTTGTATGTTTAATTTCATTGACTCCTTCACGACTTAAAGCGAAAGCGGTAAAAATGAAATCTAATTCGACTACTCATGAAGATATTTGTGCAATAAGACATACTTGCCGCGCTCTGAATGATTTCAGAGACAAATTTGTATTGAGTTCATAGCCACTTGAACTTTTATTTCACTAGTTCATTTCTTTATTGTATTGTGTTCGATATGAAACCGTGATGTGTGAGTATTTCAGCCTATCTGACAAGGAGAAATCAAGAGTCTAATTTTTTATATGGATCTTCAAGTTTCGAGCTCTCCCTTTTATTCTAATGCTTAGAGATCCAGACTACTAGTGCGGGTAGGGTTCATTCGGAGAGCTGACGATCACTCGAAAATTGAATTTGGATTTTGAAAACATGTACGTTACTTTAATAGAACGAGTCGAGCAAAATTCGTCTTCGATGAACGAAAAAATAAAAACCGCAAAATGTCAATATTTGTCCTAGACAAGCACTTGAAACTTAAAATGCGGAGCTCCTAGATACCTATTCTATTGTCGGGGTTTTTATCGACTTTAGTAAGGTAAAGATTATGGTATTTGAGCTTCGACTTCATGATTTCCTGACGCTTTGGCGAAGATGAATTTTGACCGCCTCGGAAGTATCGGAAGAAGGGCCATTTACCTATTGCCACTCAAATTCTAAAGAGCTTTACTGTCCACAACAGCTCCGAAGCCTTCTAGATATCAGAGTCATGATCCAGTCCCGCTTCTCGTTGCAGTTAACCGAAATCTTCTTCTATGCTTTTGGGTGCGGACAACGCATTGACTCTTCAACCGATCAATCTATGCGTAAAATTTTAACTCTTGATGTTGAGGAAGACCGGATTTAGGCTATGCTAGGATCTCTTTGGTTATTTGCTTTCTTTAAGGACATACCCCTAATCAATTAGTCTAGAATGTAAGATATTTCAAGAAGAACAAGTGAGGGTGGTTCAAATGAGTCGAAGAGTGGTCGAGTCTCACGGACAAACATACCACAGTGAAATCACAGTGAATAACATAAAAAACCGGTCTACAAATCTTAGACGGCCGAACCCCCACTATGCCTCTCCTTTCATACAGAGAAAGAAGATGCAGTCTCGCTTTTGCAATCAGAATTGGTTATTTTCATCTTAAAAGATCCATACAGCCTAATCACCGAAGCTGCTGATACAATATTGGATTCTAGATGCACGTCGTCGGGATTTCTAGGCTGCGCATTGGCTGGACGTGAGATTCGAGACCTCGCAATGTTCGAACATAAATGAAACAACCATCACACACCTCTTCCTTCTCCAATATTAACTTTGAAGTATACAAATACTTCAAAAGCGCCCGCAATTATATAGCCCAAACCTTTGCACAGTGTTTACAAATCCTGGTCAATTATTCTAGCATTGATAGCAGCAACACGAGTCTCGCCTCCCTTACGACCACAGCAAAACGCATGATGTCGACTCACGGCTACTAGGACATTTTTCACCACCTCAAGAGGCTTTTCATAGTAGTTTTCGACCTTCTATGTTCGTGGATACGTTTGGCTCGATTTCAATAGCGGCAGCGCCGCCAAGTTACCATGGAAGAAAGACAATTGATCAATCTATCAAGACCGACAACGACGACGCCCTCGACCGAGCCTCACTGTTCCAGCTTCACGCTGCCTAGCAATGGGGTTCTTATCATTAATGGTACTGCGACTGTGACACTTGATGCCGACGCCCTTTTTAAGCCAGAATGTACTGCGACGAGCGACCAGATATTGACAGGCACTGGGTCAACAACGTACAGCGATCTCCGCGACCCTTTCTACGCCTCGACGATACCAGAATGCTATGCTTTGGCTGCCACAACTATGATTGCTTATATGCTGGTTATCATGCTGCTCATAACTCCTCGAACATTCTTACACGAGGGGGCTGTGGTTCTGGGAAGGAGGGGTTTTACGAATGGCCCATCAGGTAGCGATGCAGGAATAGGAATCGGCGGACGCCCATGGCTACAAAAGGTTGCTGCTCTGACCGTTGCAATTTCCCTAACAATTGCGACGGCCGATACGTTGAGAGTTGCAGAACAACAATACTTGGTTGGGATTATGAATGCCGGACTGCTCCAGGACACGGTCGAAGATGGCACAGAACTCAAGGTCATACGCGTTATATCAGATACGTTTCTCTGGCTTGCGCAAGCCCAGACGCTGATCCGACTTTTTCCACGCCAGAGAGAGAAGATTATAATCAAATGGGCAGCGTTTGCTCTTATCTCTCTCGACGTCTTATTCAGTATTCTTAACAATTTCGTCTACAATGGACCTTCTCGGCCTAGGAGTTTCGTTGATGCTGTACCTGCTCTTGCTTACCTGTTTCAACTTGCCCTGAGTCTTCTATACGCCGCTTGGGTCATATATTATTCAATCACCAAAAAGTCCTTTGCATTTTATCATCCTCAGATGAAGAATATCTGTCTTGTAGCACTTCTCTCCCTGCTTGCAGTATTGGTCCCGGTCGTTTTCTTCGTTTTGGATATTTCAAAGCCTGACCTTGCAGGCTGGGGAGACTACGTGCGATGGGTTGGTGCAGCAGCAGCAAGTGTTGTGGTTTGGGAATGGGTAGAGAGGATTGAAGCGTTAGAGAGAAATGATAAAAAGGATGGGATTCTGGGACGAGAAATCTTCGATGGTGACGAAATGTTGGAAGTAAGCCAAGCATCAGACTCGTTTCGCTCTTCGAATCGTGCCAATACCGATAGAAAAGGAAAAGGAGGAGGAAGTGGAGCCACGACTGGCTCCAATGAAACATGGCCTGGCATGGTCGGTCTTTCAAACCGCAATAGGCCACAAGCAGGTGAAATCCACGATATCGAAACTGGGGGTTTGTATACAAATAGGGGGGCAATCAGTGTTTCCAAAAAGACGGCACGATCTCGACCACCTCTGTGGCCGACAAGACCTCCACCAACTGCTACTCCAATTAGTCGTACAGATACAGCTAGCGCCGAAAGCACTGTTTACGCAATCAGATATCATCCAGTTACTGAGGGCACACCGCCAATACTGGAATCGACCCAGTTGGAAGACTCAAGGCGAAACAGCATGGAAATCACTACCGCAGTAAGCGTAAACGAGGAATTAAGTAGCTCACCGGAGAAGCCAATTACCATTGAACAAATGGAAGAAAATACTCAGCTGGAAGTACTCGAACGGCATTCCACTGCATGGCAATCGTTGGCTAAGGTCAACCCGTTCAAGAAGAGAGCTCAAAATCCCTCGCTTGAAGCACCTGGAAATAGGGCAGAGGCTCTAAAACAGAACAATATGCATAATATGTCCAACAAGTGGGATGTTCGATCTCGCCTAGAAGATTTTGCAGCGGCTCAAGCGGAACGGTTGCGAGAGAAGACAAGACCCAGTGCCAACGTTGGACCATTGCCTATCACAGTGATTCCTGCTCCACCTAGGCGTCGAAATATCGCTACTGCCCTCAGCGATCTGGAGGACGCAGAGAGAACAGAAAGACAAGCTAGAGGTGGCTCAACAACTCGAGCTCCTGGCTTGACAGCAGACCGACCACTTGATCTGCAAGAAGGGAGAGGAACAGAATCCACTTCCCATGGTTATGAGGGCGATACCCAACAGCCAGCGGCACTGTCTTTCACCGCCACCCCACAATATACTAACAGTAGAACTACATCCCCCATCACCCAAATTCCCACCGAAGGAAGATTTACTCCGCTTAGCTCGCGGAGCAGTCCCGTTCAACCAAGATCGCCTACTTCTATGCGCATAAGTGATCTGCCCGTCATGAGCATCCCCGCCCCTCCTAGAAGGAGGACACCGGAGGAGTAATTTGGTAGTGGACAGGATTTTGCTTTCAGCGTGGCGTCGGGTCGGTTACAGGATGGCATTGGGTTAAAGACCGGGGCAGCCTGGTCACTTTGGAGTACATGGTCAGCATGAATTGGGTATAAGGAATATTGGCATGCATATGGCTATTGGGAGCGTAATATGGATTGGCGGTAGGTACAAGGAAATCCGTGGGCTTTCGAGCGTAATATAGCTTAGGCGATAAAGAATAGCAATGATCAGAGCTCAAACATCATATGGTCGTCGCTACACTTTGCTTTGAGCACTTCGAGACTGAATCTCTACCCTGATAACGAAGTTGCTTGTTATGGAACTTTGCAGTTGTAGTCCCAGTACGTGCAAAAGAGCGCCGACTCTTGTCAGATGCTACATTAGTGTATGTAGACTTAAATTCCGAGTCTGAAAGATTATCGATATGATTCATGGGGAATTGAAATTAAAATTTCGGAATAGTCATTGTTGCTCTGCTGTGGCTTGCCTCCTATTCAGAGAACGGGGATGTTAGCGACTAAGCCGTTCCGATCCAATGTCCCTCGAAGCTGTCAGCGCTGATTATTTTCTTGTACTTAATGCCAACAAGTCCCCTCCCCGAACTCTTGATCATTCCTTTCAGGACCTTGGCTATTCTGCAGCTAAATTTCTCGAGTCTGCTGTATGTTCTATTATTCAGAATGCCTGCGACCGAGGCTTTTCCGCTTCTCTCGACCGCAGACAAATTGACACCTCTTGGGGGTCACAATAGCGTCGACAAGCCGCGCATTCGAAGGAGATCCAGCGGTCTTGGAGGAGAGATCAGGGCGGGGGATACAAGTGCGCCAGCATTAGCAACTTTGGATGTTAGACCACCGTCTCCCGGCACAATCAAAGTCTGTAGCCTCCTTCACGTTTCCGCGAAGTCCGACTGACACCTGGCAGGCGCAGATTGAGAGAGACCGCAAAAAGCCCTTCTCGAAACGGCGGAAAGCCAAAACCCTCTTCCAGCAATGGAAAAGATATGCTTTGAAGCACACCTGGGTCACACCTCTCGTTCTCATCGGTGTCTTTCTCGCCCTTTTCGCGGTCAACCCTACAGAGTCCAATGTCATACATCACTTCTTATTCCTCTCCTACAAAATCCCAGCTGAGCTAGGCGTTGCTTCTGATGCACCAACACAATATGGCAAGGGACTTTGGGACCTTGCTTTCGTATCATTTTACATAATAGTCCTGTCCTTCACACGCGAATTCATTATGCAGAAAGGTCTGCGACCATTGGCGAAGCGCAGCGGCTTAAAGAGTCGAGCGAAACAATCTCGGTTTATGGAGCAGATGTATACGGCAATTTATTTTGGATTTCTCGGTCCCGCCGGAATGTATGTGATGAGCAAGACGCCCGTCTGGTATTTCAACACCAGAGGCATGTATGAAAATTTCCCACACAGGACACATGCATGGGAGTTCAAGTTTTACTACTTGTTTCAAGCGGCTTACTGGGCCCAGCAAGCCATTGTTCTGATTTTGGGGATGGAAAAACCAAGAAAAGACTTCAAAGAACTCGTTGGCCATCACATTGTATCGCTTGCTCTCATCGGATTGAGCTACAGATTCCATTTTACATATATGGGACTAGCGGTGTATATCACTCACGATATCAGCGACTTCTTTCTCGCTGTGAGTTCCAACCGGGTCTTTGTTATGAAATTATACTAACTTTTACTAGACCTCAAAGACGCTAAATTATCTTGATCATCCCTTGGTGGGGCCTTATTTTGGCTTCTTCATCTTTGTATGGATTTACCTGCGCCACTACCTAAATCTTAAAATTCTTTGGTCCGAATTCAACGAGTTCAAGACCGTAGGTCCATATGAACTCAACTGGGAGACTGAGCAATATAAATGCGACTTGTCTCACTATATTTCAACAGCACTTTTAGCGAGTTTACAGGGACTAAACCTATTTTGGTTGTTCTACATATTCCGTATTGCCTACCGGTTTCTATTTCACGACGAGCTGGAAGACGACCGAAGCGATAACGATGAGAAAGAGTTCGAAGCGGAGCGGAGGATGGATGCCCTGGCTGCGCAAGGGATTGACAGGGTTGCAGGACCAAAGTTGTTGGTCAACGGGGCGCCAGTGACCACAATCGGGAAGACTACGGGACTAGATATCCAGACGAACGGTACAACGAATCGGAAGGAAAACGTACGGACTGCTTGAGGTACCTCCATGGTGCATGAATACCGAGTCGTTGGTGTGGGGGCCTCGCGTCCAGAAGGAGGTGGGGGTTGAAATGTGCATTGCCCCTTTCGAGGTTGTAATAATGGGTGTAGGTATCCTTAGCTGAGAGGCCATGGTACTAGGATACAACCCTCTACTGTCGTTCCAAGGCGTATCGAATCCGTACCGATTCTCCATTACCGGAAATTAGAATGAGGAGAGCCTCGACGATCGCTTCGCTTCTTGTACTGATATCTCTTAATGATAACGAGTTATAATGAAATCATTGAGACCTTATAGCGGACCGTGACCAATAGATGATCTTTGCTCATCAGTATATGCTTGAATCCTCAGTCAGTCCTCCAAAAATATCTACGAAATGCCTAAAACACGTTCCTCTCATTTGCTATTGTCACATCTTGCAGTCCACTTTAGCTTCTATGCAACAGGCTTCTTTCAGCTTCTAGTACCGCACTAATTGACACGCACTCCCATCTACTTTTGATTATCCGTACATGCCTCTCCCCCAGAAGCTGATTGCTCACGTCTCACAACACTATTTATAACCACTTGCCTCCTGTGAACCCACTAAATACCGACATCGGGTGGCGGAATGATATATCAGAAGAATCATTCTCGATGTGTCTGCTGTTGTCCGTTCCGGCTCCTCCCACCCACCACTGACCCGAATCACTTTACCCCGTGACCCGTTTCTCATCACACCGGTCAGGTCAACACCATGTGCTGCGGCTCCTGATTGCGAGAATATATATTTGCTGGGCCGGGACTGCCAGGATATAGTTTGTTTCAGACTGCGCTGTGGAGTTCAAGTGCTTCCAAACATGCAGAGACTGCCTGTCCGATCTACTTTGCCAGAGGTATCTTGCGGTGTTCATCTCTGGCATAAAGTAAGATGTGGAGAACTCGATAGGTGCCTTTTGGATAAAGAGATAACCTGGAAAAGGAGTTATAAAATAGTGGGGTGGTTGTTGGATGTATAGGGAATACACAAAGTAAGCCGTTTCATTACTTAGTTTTACCTACTACTAACGACTTAGTTATGGAAAGTATATTAATTTATCTAGTTCTTGTTATCAAGAGAGTTTGCTTGTATACATAGCCTCCATTTGCGTCTTTCCTATAGACCTAGGAGGAACCTCGCTTCTGCGTCTTTCGAATAGCTACACTGATCTAGCTAGAGGATATTTACTATGATGACAAACACCGCAATTGTGACTGCTATGGTTTTGTACGTTTTACTAACGGCCTCAGGATATTTGAGATATTGCGAGGTCGAAAGAGTGTTCTTGTTTGTCTGGGAACATTTGCATTCCCTCTCTCCTACAGTGGACCTTCAAGAAATCCCACCCTCCTTACCCTTATCAACGTCTCCAGCCACAGATACTTACTAAGAACCATAGAAAATGACCATAGAGAGGCCTCATTGGTTACGAAATTCTGGAGAATTGTTGGTAAGCGTTCGGTAACTGTTTGAGTCTGTGGTAGGTTCTTCGCAGCTAATGTCAATGGCTTGAATCGCACACACGACAGCAACAACTTACAATTTGTGAGTAAAGCTGTAAAGACATATCTGTCACGTATCAGCTTGCAATTGGATACGTACAAGTCCAATCCCCTTTGTGCTTCTTGCTGGCGCCATTTACTGACAATGCTCTAGCTCAAGTTCAACTGAGCACAACACGGCGACAACAAGCGATGAACAACGAATAAGGACAATAATTGCACCATATCCAACTGCTTGAGTTCCGCAGGATTGCCTTACAATTCTTCACAGAGGGTCAAAGAAACTCGGGCAGCGCTGGCTTCCGGTATGGCGGCCTTATGGACCAGCCATTCTGGCCGCTCCAAGCCCTCCCCGGCGATGACAGCGCACTGATCGAAGATTCAAGAGGTTTCAAAATCAAAGCAAGAAGTCCTTGCACATCTGGGCACCCACAATTACAGCCTATCCAAAGAAAGCGCATTCTGAACATGTGAATTCATGGTAAGCAGAAACCCCCTCATCCAAATCACGATCAATGCTGACCTGTTGGTCCATGCAAAATAGCCTGAATAGAGACCCCTCGAGGTTGAGGATTTCCTAGAAGTGCCAGACCTAGCCTTACTGAACAGCACAACTTTGTTGAAGCAGGGAGACTCATAGGCGGCTGCTGGTAGTTCCCCAAGCCACGGCATATCCAACTACCACTCGGATCTTCAAAGTACTACTTCCCATACATTGTCTCTGCAGCTGTTTATTATTTTTGCAATTCGATATCGCTCTCAGCTACCGTCTGCAGTACGACGTTAGGCTAGCTCCCTGGATTTAGCAACAGGCCGGCTATACACTTGACAAAGTCTACTACTACCTGCTCTCTTAGGCTTCTACACCATCAGACAAGATTGAGACAAGCCGCTCGATCCTAACGATCTTGGAACTTCCAAGTAGTCAGTCTCTCCGAAGGGAAAAAAAAGAAACAAGAGCATGATAAGACTGCCAAGTTGGAGTGGCTGAATAAGACGGAAGATTTGTTCTTGACCTGCAGATTTGGCGTACGCCAAACGCGACTCCGATTTGATCGATTATTCGCATCCTAAAAACGGATTGCTCGGTAGCTGTCCCTTGTCATCGGCCGGTCCAAACCACATTGTCTCTGGAGACGGGAGCGTCGGGAGCTTCCACCCTCCCTTCCACCCACACCGCTGATCTGTCAAAGCCTCCAATGTCAGGTAGGGTGATTGGGAAAAAAGAGCCATGACGTTCTCGGATGAAGATGCAAGCGACGTCGTTTTGCAGAGCGAAATATGCAACGAGTGCTTGCGAAGTCGGACATGATCAGTGTTCACGATGATGCTGGTATTCTGTATCTTGCTGGCTGGTCTGGCTGGTCTGGCTGGTTGGCTGGTCCTGAGGAAGGGCGTTCCGCACATCTGGAACCAGCGATCGCTGAGTGAGGAACTTTCTGGGCTGCATGACGCCTATGTACCAGGCTCACGAGAGGAGAATTGGGCGAGGAGGCGAGGAGGCGAGGAGTCCGGCAGACCTTCATTCGGGGAAGAGGTGCAGTTCCCGGTGCTCGGAACATGCGATGGATGCAGATCGTGCGCAACATATTGCTCAATGTGAGCATCTTGCCCAGCGCTGGAGGTCCATTGTCGATGGGCGCAACACCACGTGTCATTGAGCTGGACTGGCTTGGCCTTGCAGGACGCATGAACGAATGGCACCCCCGCGCTGGGCCTCTGGGGGACAGTTAACCCCCGTACGGAGCTTGACCCTTTCGGCTGGTCCGCCGGGGGGTGGGAAGCGGCTGTCGTGCGTCCACGGGCCTGGGGGGTGGATGGTAGGTGTTGCTGCTTCAGGGTCAGGCCCTGTTTTGGCGCTGAGTGGTCAGGATGACCGCATTGGAGGGGTCGTGCTGTGAACCCCTCGAGTATGCAGCATCTGAGAGAGAGAGAAAGAGAGAGAGAGAGACAGAGAACAAGAGCCCAGAGAGCTGCTGCTCCCAACGGCGTTGTCCAACTCGCACAAAGACTTTGTTTGCATGCTAGGAAGAGGAGGAGGAGGTGCGCACACATCCACCACCACCACCACCACCACCACCACCACCAACACCAGCATCAGCATCAGCATCAGCATCAGCATGATTGATGGATGGATTGAGCAGGATGATGATTGCAGCAAAGAATCCGTCATATTTAAGGGTGCTGGCTGGCTGGCTAGCATCTCCATCACTCCTTTGACCTAGTTCATGTCCAGCCGACGCCGTCTCTTCCTGGCTCCTCCTGTACCAGACCAAAACCAGAACCCCCCCCCYCCCCCCAAAGATCCAAACCCAGAGCCAGACCCCATTCCCAGTCCCCAGCCCCAAGGCGGTGAGCGCGCCGACGCTTCAAGCGCAACTGCCAGAACTTCCCTGGCGTCCAGGCCCCCGGGCCTCAACCATTCACAACAAGTACCCTCCGCGACCACTGCAAATTCTGTTTGTCTGTGTGAACTGCCAATCTCCAAAGGCAGAGAACGCCCGTGGATACGGGCCTGTCTCTGTCGTCCCAATTCCCTGATCAACACGTCTCGCGCCGGTTTGCCGTTTGCCATTGGTAAAAACGACGGCACCCAAGCATCTTGGCCGATCTCATCTCTGCTCCTCAAAAGGCGATCTCCCATCCCATCCCAGCTCGAGACTTCGAGACCTCGCGGTACCTGGCAAGTCGTCCATATTTTGTAAGTGCTACAGGTATTCAACTTGTCACATGGTCCTGATTTGCGGGAAGACAATTACCTCCCTATTTAAGCCACATTGGCTGACTTCATCTTGTGATCTCACAGCTTCAGTGGCAAGACACGCACACTCCGAGGCCACAACTGCTGCGCACTCTTCAATTTCTCACCGAAGCTCTTTCCTGGCGGATGGGTCATGAGCTTTTCACCTTCTCTGAAAATCGATCAACGAATGGGGGATATACGGGCCTTTAATCAATAAAGTGTAATGGCAGGTGTGGCTTTCGAGCAGAGCTCGAATTCATCATGGCCCAAAGAAACCTCGACGGCAGCCACAATTCTTGAAGTGGTTCACTTCAACTACGCCTGGGTTCTATTCGTCGTCTTCATCATAGCATTCGTCTCCAACAGCGTCATCTCATCTACATCTCCCACCGAAGCTCGAGAGCCGGTTCTGCTTGGCCCAGGAGGAAAACCTCTCCCACGCACTGCACGCAAGGTTAGAGAGGAACGCGAGAAAAGGAAAAAATTGCTGGATTTTAGTCCGGCGCGAAAGCTCGTCTTCTTCTATCTTGCAACTGGCCTACTTGGTACCTTTGTCGCTAATGGCGTTAATATTATCATTCATGCTCTTACCGCAAGCCAAGACGGCTGGTGGTGTGGAGAAGCAGCCGCCGTAAGTCCTACTACTTCTCATCCCTAAATGCTTGCTCTAATCATCTTAGATATATGTTTGTGCTTCTGCTTTCTTCTATAGCGTCTTTCTCATCTCGCTGGTCGACTCCACACCGTCACCCAACATCGCCCACCAAATTATATGGGTTCTTGCAGCCGTCGCAGAACTGGTGTTGTTAGGAGCCACAATATCACTCTATACATCGCCTCATAAGCAGATCAATTCCGTCTCGAAAGGCACGGGTGAGCTATATATGTCGCCGGATGATTGGGAGGTCACTGAGATCACGATTGACACATTTCGGGTGCTCATTCTTTTGTTCCTAGTCGGCTTCTATACATTCTTTTCCCTCGAGCGTATGTATAAGAGTAGAAATGATGCCCGCCGCGAGCTTGATGAGAATGCTCCTCTACTCGTCAACGGTCATGCAAATGGAAATGCGCACGTGCCTACAAATGGATCAATTCCCACATCTGGAGTGGTAACTCCTCAAAATGGCCACGCTTCTGGGGGCGCTACCAATTTCACTACTAGCCAGCGACAAGGCTTGGATGACGACCCTCCGGCGTTTTACAAGCCTACAACTGTTCCCAACAGGACTTGGTGGGAATATGTGAAGGGATATTCGCTATTCTTTCCATATCTCTGGCCAAGCAAGTCTCGCCGCCTTCAGATAATCGTCGTGTTATGCTTCTTTCTCGTCGTTCTTCAACGAATCGTCAATATCGCGGTTCCACTTCAGATTGGCAAAGTTACGGACGAACTTGCCAAGACTGTCAAGGGCGAGAATCCTGGGATGCCATGGATGTCTATATCTCTCTTGATTGTATTCAAATTTCTTCAAGGCACCTCGGGTATTCTAGGCGCTATCCGGTCCGTATTGTGGATTCCGATATCACAATATTCGTATCAGGCACTCACAACGGCTTCCTTTGAGCATGTTCATAGTCTCAGTCTTGATTTCCACCTTGGAAAGCGCACTGGGGAGGTCATTTCCGCCTTGAGTAAGGGAAACTCTATCAACAATTTCCTCGAGCAGGCTACTTTCTCGGTTCTTCCCATGGTTTTCGATCTTGGTGTGGCCATTATCTACCTGGGAATCGCGTTCGACGCATATTACGCTCTAGTTGTTGCCATTATTACCTTCGCCTACTTATACCTTACAGTCCGCATGGCACGATGGCGCTCAGAGCAACGCAGAGCAATGACCAACTTGAGTAGAGAAGAAGACGCTGTCAAGAATGACTCGTTGACTTCATACGAGACTGTCAAGTATTTCAACGCTGAAGAATACGAATTCAATCGCTACCGAAGCGCAGTTACTGCGTTCCAGAAGATGGAGTACAAAGTAACCATCTCATTGAATGTGCTGAACATTTCTCAGAACATGGTGTTCATGACAGGTCTCCTCGCGACTTCATTATTGTCTGCTTACCAGGTTACAAGGGGCATTCGTTCCGATGGAGATTTCGTACTTCTTCTGACCTACATGGCCCAGCTCCAGCAACCATTGAACTTCTTTGGCTCATTCTATCGCAGCGTTCAGAGTGCTATGATTAGTGGCGAACGACTTCTGGAGCTTTTCAAAGAGCAACCAACCGTTATTGATGAGCCTGGTGCTAGGACCATGCCTGCATGTGAAGGACAGATTCGATTCGATAATGTCAAGTTTTCCTACGACCAACGCAAACCCGCTTTGCAGAATCTCTCTTTTACTTGCCGGCCAGGCACAACCACTGCATTCGTCGGCGAATCTGGCGGCGGCAAATCAACAGTCTTCAGACTCCTTTTTCGCTTCTACAATGCCCAAGATGGTAGCATTCAGCTTGACGGGAATGATGTTAAGGATATAACCATTGATTCTCTTCGACGACACATAGGAGTGGTTCCACAAGATACAATCCTGTTCAATGAGACTCTCATGTATAATCTTAAATATGCTAACCAGAGTGCTACTGATGAGCAGATTTTTGCTGCTTGCAGAGCTGCTTCTATTCATGATAAGATTTTGGCTTTCCCCGATGGCTATAACACCAAGGTCGGTGAACGTGGCCTTCGATTGAGTGGTGGCGAGAAACAGCGCGTCGCTATTGCCAGAACTATTATCAAGAATCCCCGTATCATCATGCTGGATGAAGCTACCGCTGCACTCGATTCAGACACCGAGCAAAACATTCAAGAGGCTTTGACAACTTTGTCCAATGGTAGGACAATGCTTGTCATTGCGTAAGTGATTCCTATCAGATTTGTGGGATTGTCTAACAAGATTCAGTCATCGTCTATCGACAATAACAGGAGCTGATCAGATCCTTGTGCTTCACAATGGAGCTGTAGCTGAAGCCGGGACTCACCAACAACTCCTCGCTAAGCATGGTCGTTATTACAACATGTGGAAGAAGCAGATCAAGGCGGAAAGTGCTCTCGCGGAAGCATCTAAAAAGATGGCCGAGGCCGAGGCGTTACAAGCTGCTATGGAACGTCCTGGCAGTGCTGGCAACCTAAGCTCTTCAACCGAGGATGTCAGCGAAGACGAGGGAGACCTTCAAGGTAGCACGACTTTAGTCACTCCTCATAGTGCCTCGGGATATGAGGTCCAACTCCTGGGGGATTCCATTGAGACCATCCGGGATGCTGCTTCCACTGCTTCCAATGAGGAGGATAGCCCAGAAAACCTTACCAAAGATAATACCGAGGAAGCTAGCGTCGAAGCACTATCTGCTCAAGAAGCCTTAATTTCGAGCGAGGAAGAGAGTTCATCAGGAACTAAGACGACCTCGCTAAAGAGTTTTTCTCGAGGATAATTGATCGTTGGTCATCTGATCAATTCGACTGTACAGTACTCTTAGATGCGTAAGACACCATGAACTCGTTCCCAGCCGAGATCGAGGAGCCTTCATCCAAGGAGGACTATTGTCGGTTCATTGCATTCATTTCCTTCTTTACTGACTTCAAGTCCCTAATTACGATTCCATGACAATATTTTATGAACGGTGCATAAAACGGTGCATGCAGGTGGTTAGCGATTGCTTTTAATGTGCTTTTCTTCCGTTGCCAGATTCATAGAGGGATGGAGCTCAGGGATTGTTGTATTTACCCAAAAGGCGAACAAAGTGTGTCATGGCGCTTAGATAATACGATGCAAATCAAACCCACCATTGCCCGAATCCAAAACTCCTATGGTTAACTGAACTCTGCCAGCTGTCTCGTTACGGCGAGTGAGTAAGGTGACAATTATGCTAGTATGAAATTTCCTCGATTCAGTATTCTACAATCCGCTTCATCTATCTCCATTGAAACCTCACCCAACTCAGACACCATCTATCTGTACTCGGGACGAACAAAATCAGCGAAAGTCTTGGGCTCCTCATAACCGTGATGGTCATGTCCGTGTCCATGATCATGAGCATGTGGATCCTCCTCAGGGCCTACATATTCCATCTTCAACACATTACCACACTCAGGGCATCTCTCGATAGGACGTTCGCGTGACATCTACTCCAAATGAGCTTCACCACAACAGGACTTGCAACATAGAACTTACAGCGAGCCAGATGGTGTTGTGTGAGTCAGCGGGGAAGCCGGTGCATCCCGCATATTGCTCGTCACCAGCGGATTTGACAATTATCGGGTTATCGAGCGTGCCTGCCACTCTGATAAGCCATTGCCGCTGCGTAATCTGATCAGCAGGCCGTGTTCGTAGAACGTACCGAAACGAGATGCATCCAGCGGCTTCATGTCAAAGACATCAATCCCCTGCATCTTTCCCAAGATCTCCAACCGCTCCAAGCCAATCGCCTGCTCAATATCCGTAGGCACAGTTCCGATCGCTGCGCCGGGACCGACGAGGTCATCTTCGGTTTTGATCTCTGTACCGCTATCAGCTCCCAATTCTCCCAGCCCGGATACCCGCAGTTCTCCCAGTCGTATAACCGGAAAGGTGTCTGTTCATACCTTCGAGTTTCTTGATCTTTCCGGCGCTGGATCCGGTCGAAACTGCTGCTTCTCCTGTGTAAAAGATGGTTAGACTGGGTGACGGAGGAGCGGTGATGAAAGCACTCACGGCGGATGATAGAGCTAGTGAAGCTGCGTTTCATGATGGGTGAGACTGCCGCTCTGCGGGCGGCAGCAATGGCGGAGCGTTGGAGAAACATGGTGCTGTCAATTGGAGATTTGGGAAGTGGTTCGATGTCGAGCTTCGTTTTGAGTTTGGGCCGCTTAGTGTCAAAGTCACGTGATATATACTAGGTTTGGGCTTAGAAACGACTTTGACTTCTTTAAATGAGTTTCAACTTTTGGTTACTATGGGAAGCCGTGGAATTATTCTACGGTCAGTGATGCTTGGATCTTAAGTTCAGTCTCGTCAAGGCATAATTCCCAGAAAATGTTGCATATAGATGACGGTTGTATAACTCATGTCAATTCGTAGAAGTCATCATTTCTAATACTTGTAAATAGATCCTGGTATCATTTAAAAGAATACGCTCCTCTTCTTTTGTACTTTTTTCCCACCCAGTCCAAAGAACCCACTACTCGACGCCGCCGCCTCACCAGGGGGTTGCAAATACGGGCTATTAGGCTGCGAAGGTCTCTGAGCCTGCGGACTGATATTAGGCCCTCCTACGAACCAACCATTATGGTAAGGTGTTGTTGCTGATGGGCCCGATGGCGTACTAAGAGGTCTTTGTATTGGAGCGCTCTGCCATTGTTGGAGATTATTTGGTTGCACTATCTGTGGTGGTGCCTGTTCTGGTCTAGGGGGCATTGGAGGTGCTACGACACCATATTGTTTGCGTAGTCGTTCAGTCTCCTTGGCTACTTCTTGATCTCGCTTTTTGCGTTCTTTCTCCTCGGCGTCGAGCATCTTTTTGATTCGGCGCTGTTCGTCGCGCTCAGCTCTTTCTCTAGCTCTCTCTTCTTGAGCTACCATTTTCTTGAGTCTTTCAGTTTCGGCATCGATTTCCCATTGTTTTCGAGGGTCCATTGCAGGTGCAGGTGCAGTTGAGTGTTGCACTTGGATATTGGGAGATTGAGTAGGCGGAATCTGAGATGCTGGGACCGGGCGCTGGCGAGGTGGAAGAGCTGCTGCTGTTACAGCACCAGTCATAAGAGGGGGTGTTCCACCACTTATTGGTGGGCCACTATTCTTTCGCTTTCCACCGGGAGAAGATATGGCTGGATTGCCAATATTGAACATCTCTCTGTTCGGATTGTAATAGATGTCCTTAATAACAGTTGCACTTAATAGCAAGGCAACTTCTAGGCCTTTGTTGTCTTCCACCTCAACTCTGTGCATATTGGGTTGGTAGATTGTCAGATCCCCTCTTGCCTTGAACATAGCAACAGTAATATCAGGCTCCTTGTGCTTCTTGCCATCTGTTGACTTGCCAGCTAAGTAGCACGAGATATCCTTAGATAATTTCCCGTCTCTCTTCCACTTAAACCCAATTTTGGGTGTAACTTCTGAAGCCGAAGGATCATTCAACATTAGATCTATACCCGCACCCGATGGGACCCGGAAACTATTTTGCGGCATCTCAAACTCCCAGTGCGTCGAAGTGTTCCATGATCCCGAAATCAGCCTGACGACGATCTGCTGGTCCGGATTGTAGAGTTGAATCGTAAACTTATCAGGGACGATTGGGACAGGAGGTGGTGGAATGCCATTTTGGCTTCGCACTTCAGCTGCTGAGAGAGTAGGTTGTGTCCATTCTGGCTGTACCAGAACTTCTGCGTATAGGACTTCGGTGTTGAAGGAATCGTAGAGGGCTATTGCATAGCAGTTCTTCGAGGCTGGAGTATTTGGATCTGGACGTCGCAGAATATACTCTGCCTTCGGTTCCTCGCCATTTTCTCTCAGATAGATCGGGCTCGATAGAGGATTCTCAGAAGAGGGCGCTCTGATAGAGAAGGTTGGTAGATTCTCGTCTAGCATCGTTGCTACAGCTGCAGTGGCAGCAGCCAGTAGGTGATCTCAAAATAGGCTGAATGGGTAGTAAAGTATTCTGTTTCCTTTCAAGTTCTAGATGAATCACAAAGATAAACAGTAGTGCGGAGGGCCATGATTACTGGCATTGCAGGAAGATATGCTCTGGAAAGGTCTAGGATTGCGCAGCAGTGCCTGCGGCTGCGGCTGACGAGTTCAAAGAGGGACAATGAGGCTGAGTACTTCAGGTTGAAATCGAGGGGCTGTGTTTCCATTTTTAGGTCAGCAAGGCGATCACGTGAGCCGACAAATGTCTTTTCATCTCTCAAATGCTTTCTTATGCATCGATTGTTCACTAGCTACTAAAATTCGAAATCAAGTGGCAGTCTATTTGTGAGAGGAGTATGGTGTGTTCACGGTCTATGAAATCTTCGAAGAATCGAGTATCTTAATTATTCATTTATTTTGGTAGGTTAGTTACATAGATGCTGACTTCGAGCCAACAAACTCCGCTCTGTTTACAAGAATTAAGTACCTATGAATTGCATCTTTTGGCCCCTTGGTATGACTCCACGCTATGCAACGTCTATTCCGAGCACCAGGCCCCAGGAATTTTCGAAACGGATATTTACAAATCAAAAAATCGATATGTTCGCAGCCCGTCAATGAATCTCAACATCTTCGCCAATCCGAGCTCAATCAACACCAATATTCTTGTCCAGAACGCTGCTCGGAACTCGTGATCCTCTAGAAATTTCGACTTCATCGCCTGGGTGAAAGTTAAACCTTGGATCATCGCTCGGGTTTCTCTGATGAGCTGAAGCTGAAGTCAAATCTTGAGCTGGAGAAGAGATGGGAATCTGCACTGTTATCGGAGTGCCGGCTCGAAGAATCAAAGGGACTGCTGGCATATCAGGGACCTCCATCTGGCTTTGCCTTTGCCTTTCTACTCTGCCTGACTGCTGAGCAACCCACGAGTTGACGGTTCGGAACCGAGGTGTAGTATCTACGGACGAAGTCGTGTAAACTGTATCTCGAGGCTGAGATGCTACCCAGGAGAATCTATCTGCTTGTGCGGCCTGTGATTGACGAGAGCTTTGCTGTTGATTCGCAGCAACGGTTGGGTCAGCTACAATGAGGCCATCCCCAAAGCCCGACGACAATGATGAGAGATAACTTAAGCGGTTTACTTCTCGTTGATTAGGATCGTAAGCATTAGAAGTTCGACCAGTGCGATACGTATTGTTATAGTTTGAGTCCGAGGGCTGGCGAGAAATCATGGTGCCTCGTGTGATTGAACTATTCCGAACATTGGATACCTGCTGGTTCAATGGGACATTTCTTGTTCGTACATTGTAGAAATTCTCGGTTGCTGAGGGTTGCACGGCAAGTTCCACCGGCATATCCCCAAAAGGAGCTGCGTTATCCAGAAGACTTTCACGGCTTGATCTTAGAGGGCGGGCAGTTGGCGAGACATCAGATGCTGGTGATTCCACAACAGCAACAGAATAAGATGCATTATCTTTCTCAGAAGGAAAGGATCTTGGCTCCAAAGTTTCAGCTGAATATCGTGGAGGAGGATCCCTGGTGTAATCTTCATCTTGTTTTCGCCATCCATACCATCCTCGACTGCCTCCTCTTTCAAACCTACGATTATGGAAAAAAGTTAAAATGCTTTCACGAGAATGCTTCCGTATCCTCATGACGAAGTAAATAGCTGTAAAAAATATGATGACAGCACCTATGAAATGTTAGTTGGGTCTTAAAACCGATTTTGAAGCAAGAAATACCAATTGTTCCAAAAGCTATCAATAAACGTTCGGCTAATGGTGATATGGGTCGGTGATTGTTGCCTTTAAACGGAGGATGATGATCAGAGGCATTGCCTCGGTTTGCGGGAAAGGGAAAGGGAAAGGGATATCTTGTCCCCGTAGCTGAAGAAGATTTAGTTGCCGAAGCCGGAGTCGCTGTTATTGATAGATCACTAGTTATTGTAGCTCCCGCAAAACTCGACGTGAAAATATTGTCAATACTCGTACTGGACGTGATGGATGGATCTCCATCGGGGTCCAAGCCTTTTCGTGGCTCACTTGAAGTCGGCACTGCTGATAACGGTGGCGGCCAAACGGTAAGCATAGGTATGCCGGAAGGAATAGAAGTTGTCTAAAAACTCAGCAATTGGACCATCACGGTTTGGAGCTGGGAGACTATAACTTACGCTTGTAGGTGTAGGTGGCGCAGGCGTTGTAGTTATAAAAGGAATTGCTGAGGCAGTATCAACAGTAGTCGAAGTTGCTGCAGCCGTTGGCGGTGATGTAACGGACGCTATGGATGTTGAAGTCAAATCTGACGAGTTGTTACGGTCCTGCTTGTCACCCCCTTTACCATTGTCATTTTTGTTGTTCCCATTGCCTTTGCCTCCGCCATTCCCACCATTCCCACCACTTGGATTTGAATTACCATCCCTTCTATTACCCTGACCACCTTTTGCGCTGTTGTCCCTTTCCATCATTCTTATTCTTAACTCATGGATAGATTCATGTCGTCGTCTCGAAAAGTCTTGAGTTATCTGATCTGTTGGCGCCATCGTCCTATTCATCCTCTTATGAAATATGAGCTCGCCCTCTTCGACCGTCACAAAGCAAATGTCCAAGCATGCAAAAAACGATACAATTGTAGTCCAGCTGATCAGGAATTCTGAAAGCTGTCCTTGTCTTCTTCAGCAACAAAAGTCAACATAAGAACAAAAGTCCACGCGCCAGCCGTGTAAGAAGAGAAGAAGGAAAGAGTGCGGTCTGAAAGTTGAGCGGGACAAGCAAGCATGTATCAGGACTAGCGATCGTCATCAACCATTGTGGACTGGGGAACAGGAGTCAAGACAGGGATGAAGGAGGCGAGGCTCTCCCAGAGTAAGGACAGCGAGTGTCAGAGCCAGCCTCGGAGTTTGGGCGCACAGAGGGGGTGACCTTGTGCCACAGTGGTACTTTCACCACGGCACATTAGGACGTCGGGGCATGCAGGACTGGCTGGCTCTCTCTCTCTCTCTCCTGCAGCGGAATGTGTAGGAAGGCTGTCGTTCCGTAGAGCAAGCCCATGAACTGCGGACCCAGCAGTCCAGACATCAATTGCAATTCATCAAACTACTAGTCTGAGGAAGGACTGGTTGCATCGACTTGAGACTTCGCAAGCCCTGGCTTCCGCTCGAGACCAATGGCAGAATGGGTCCAGGACGAGCGATCGTCAGTGAGGTTCAAGCATGGAAATCATGCCTGGGCATGATTCGATGGATTTGACGGTTTGGTGATGGCGTGGGGTTGCAGTAGGTTGGATGCATTGCTCAATCTGCCATCCGGAGCAGACTGGGGCTGTTTCGGGTGGTGATGCTCCTGTTTCAGACGCAGACTCTGTGCCCCATGAGTCCATAACAGCCGCACATAAAACTCAGAGGGAGCAAACATGCGAGAGAGAGAGAAAAACTTGGACAGTGGGTCATCTCTGTGCCGCAGCGACGAAGATGCAGCTTCCAGGCGTGGGTGTTTGTTGATATCTCAAAGGGGATCGCACTTGAAGTCGGAGTCCGCTGACATGTTGCGCTCACATGGAGAAGCTGGCCAGGGAGGAAAGAGTCTGAGTAGACGCATTGGATCAGCTTGGTGGTGAATTTGAGGGCATGAGAGCCGCTCGAAACCTATAGGTATGCAGTAGGTCTATACAAGGAAAAGGTGAGAGGGAGAAGGAAAGAGCAAACAAAATAACGGCAATGTCAAATCATGAACTTTCGGAACGAGCAAGCCACCACCACCCTGCCGTTGCCGCCACCAGGCAAGGAAGTGAGGATGTCATGGAGACCCCCCATTTTTGCATTTGGATCCGCTCGCAAGGAAAGGTCCATCTCAAACATATCATCAGTGTCAAACCTATGATTCCAACTACTCTCGTGGTTCATCAATCCTACGCAGCTGGAGAATGATTGCAATTACGCCGTTGACCGAGAGGGACTGCCCTGGTGCCATCACTGCTATCCAACAAGCCTTCGCCGAGGATCCTTATAATCTCTGGGTTTTTAGTGATAGAGCCAAGGTGAGTTGGTTTGGTTTCTCTGAACCGGGGAAATTGCAAGTTTCATTATGCATTCATTACCTTCTCAAGAAACACGTCTGGTGCCGAGTCCCTTCCAGATAGTCAGGTGATGAATGCTGTCTGAAAGTGAATGAGGCTGACGTACTCTCGCTCTCAAAGCTTGACTTGAATCGAAACAGAGTCTCCCTGGGCATTCGATGTCGTTGGGGTATTCGTAATGCTCTGTTTTACGTGGCTAAAGACGACGAAGCCGAGGATCCAGATCGAGTTTTAGGTATTTCCATGTGGCTGCCACCAAAGCCAATTGGTCAAAAGGAGACTTGGGGAGAGTGGCTGGACGGCTGGAGCCTCTGGGCTCAGCAAGTCTCTATGAATCTCTGGTACGGCAGGGGTGGGTTGAATGTCAAGGTAGGTTCAGCTGTACATTGCGTTCCATTAAACATCTCATTACTTGCTATGTACAGTTTTCTGATACTTATTGCTTTGAATGTCACGCAAGTTATTTCGTGTTGTTGCAGCGGCCCTCTGGAAGTGTGCCTGATTGTTGGCTTGGATTAATTTACAATTGAGTATTGGGGAAGGGTCTGGGAGTCAAATGCTCTTTAAATGAAGCGAGAAAGATACAAAATTATATCAATATATAGATCTATTGGATTGGTTGCCGTTTGAGGTCGCTCCTGCACTCTGATCCACTCATCTTTGCCAACGCGAGCTACTCTCTCAAGAAAAGGCTTGGTAGCTGGTGTTGATGAATTTTACTAACAATAAAACAGCGCTATTACATCTGGAAGCAGAAGCAGGCAGAAGCCCAGTCCGAAATCTGGACAGATCCCAAGGGGTATTACTTCTTGAACATAATGGTCGTTGTACCGGGCCTCCAAGGAAAAGGCATTGGGAAAAAACTAGCAAGCGAAGTGACAAAGAAGGCAGATGAGAAGGGACTCCGATGCTACCTGGAGTCAAGTCGAGACGTCCCGAACATGAAGATATATGAGACGTTTGGCTTTCATTTTGTTAAGCAGATGGTTTGTGAGGACGATGGCGATATTTGCCCGCTGTTTTGTATGGTCCGAGAACCCCAAAAGTTACCATGAATGTGACGAGAGTGTAGGATTTGTAGAGAACAAGCACTTAAAACTTAAACTGCTAAGCTCTTAGATACTTATCTTTCATTGTCTAAAGTTTTTATTGACTTTGGTAGAGTAAAGATTGTAGTATTTAAGCTTCGACTTTACAATTTCCTGACGCTTTGGGGAAGACGAATTTTGACCACAGAACAGTCCTTTAACCCGGAAATGCTCAGATAGCTTTAAGCAAGCGTATTTTCAGTACTTCGGTAAGCCTCTACCTACAAGCAAGCAAGCTTCGCAGGAGTGGGAGAGATGGAGCTTGTAATGTCCCCAACTGAGACGAAAGATACAGAGGTACAAGCACTAATAAACCAACGGCCACGGTTGCCTAAGTACTGTAGCTGTTCTAGAGCCAATTCCTATTCCAAAGATTTTGCGCTCCCAAATGTGCACATTTGAACGAGTGACGAGAGAATATTGAAGACGAAAGAAGAGGCTTTCGGCCACGGGTCGACGGGTTGAGGCTTGAGCGAATATTCGGACCCATCCCGCGCATGAAAGGAAGGCTTCTCGATTTCGTGTCATGGCGTCGCTGAGCTGAGCGAAAATCTTCGCCGGTTTCCTTCCAAAAAGCAAAAGACGACCAACCCCCAGACCACGGCTTGATCCGTGCGACAGCTCAATTTATATTTCGGTCTTTGCTAGCTCAACCCCAAAACCCTTTTGCACCCCCATCGAACTGAATCTCCCAAACTCATCTCCATTCTCCTGGAGAATGGCTTCAACGGCGCGAGCCATGATGAAGCTCCCAGCGTCATCAATTGCCTTTGGCACCGTTGCACGTCGAACCTTTGCAACGTCGCCGAGGTCCTTTCTCACACGTGCGCGACCGAGCTCAAGAGTCATTCTTGATAAGACCAAATTGCACCAGGCATTCCGCCGTTCATACGCAGATGTTGCGCCGGCAAAGAAACCTAGGCGATTCAGGTTCTTCAGATTCCTTTGGAGGCTCACTTATCTCTCTGCCTTTGCTGGAACGGCTTATCTTGCATATGGGGTCTACGATCTCCGCCATCCCGAGGACCAATTCGAACCGGATCCAACAAAGAAAAACCTGGTCATCTTGGGTATGCAGTCCAATTGACTTCTATATAACTTTATCTGACCTTTGGATTAGGTACTGGATGGGGAGCTGTGTCGTTGCTCAAGAAACTCGATACCGAGAACTACAATGTTATTGTCATTTCTCCTAGAAACTACTTTCTCTTCACACCACTTCTACCATCATGTACTACCGGTACCGTAGAGCATCGATCCATCATGGAGCCTATCCGAAGCATCACAAGACATAAGAAAGCTGCTGTAAAGTACTACGAAGCTGAGGCTACCAAGATTGACCCTGAGAGGAAAGTTATTTTTATAGATGACAACTCTGACGTCAAAGGTGCTAGCAGCAAGACTGAGGTCTCGTATGACATGCTTGTGGTCAGTGTAGGAGCTGAAAACGCTACCTTTGGTATTCCAGGTGTCAAAGAGCATTCGTGCTTCTTAAAGGAGATTGGCGATGCACAACAGATCCGCAAGAAGATCATGGACTGTGTTGAAACTGCAACCTTTAAGGATCAAACCCCAGAAGAAGTTGAGCGTCTCCTGCATATGGTCGTGGTTGGTGGGGGACCTACTGGTGTCGAATTTGCTGGTGAGTTACAGGACTTCTTCGACCAGGACATCAAGAAGTGGGTGCCAGAAATCAGCGATAAGTTTAAGGTTACCTTGATCGAGGCCCTACCAAATGTTCTTCCTATGTTCTCGAAGCAACTTATCGAGTATACCGAATCGACCTTCAAGGAGGAAAAGATCACAATCATGACCAAGACCGCCGTAAAGAAAGTTACCGACAAGACTGTTGAAGCTGAAGCTACAGGGCCAGATGGCAAGAAGACCATGCAAATCATGCCTTACGGTCTCTTGGTATGGGCCACTGGCAATGCTGTCCGTGGTGTTGTTAAGGACCTCATGTCCCAAATCCCCGCACAAAAGGACTCACGCCGTGGTCTCGCTGTAAATGAATATCTTGTCGTCCAAGGAACTAAAGATATCTGGGCCACCGGTGATTGCGCTGTTGCAGGATATGCTCCAACAGCCCAGGTCGCTTCTCAAGAAGGTGCTTTCCTTGCTCGTTTGTTCAACACCATGGCCAAATCCGAAGCCATTGAATCTCAGATCCACACTCTCTCCTCAAGCCTAAACTTGCAACCCGGAAATGCAGCAGAGGTTGCAAAAGAGATTGAAACCCACGAGAAGCAACTAAGACGGATTAAGGATATCAAGCCTTTCCACTATACACATCAAGGTAGCTTGGCGTATATTGGGAGCGAGAGAGCTGTGGCAGATGTGAGCTGGTTCAATGGCAACTTTGCAACTGGTGGTGGGTTGACATATTTGTTCTGGAGAAGTGCGTATTTGAGCATGTGCTTTAGCAGTGAGTTCCGATCCTCCGTTTATCCAGACCTGTCTAATACCTATCTTGCAGCACGTAACCGCGTTCTCGTCGTCGTCGACTGGCTGAAATCTAAAGCCTTTGGCCGCGACGTCTCTCGGGAATAGGTGATGAGAAGGGAATGGATGTATGCATACAGCAAGGGGCAAATACAAGATCTTTTTAATGATGACTATGGGATAGACGGGGTTTGCTGTGTAAATAGTTTCCTTTTGAGATTGGAGGCTTGAGCTTTCTTAAACCTATCTGTGGCAGAAGAAAATACTGCCATGCGCTTTGAGTTCCTCTGCGTCGAATGAAAGGATAAATCAAGCGGGAGATGGTCCAACAACACGTGATATGCTCCAACTCTTTCCTCCCGCTGTAAATGCACCTCATTCTTCCATCCTCATCTCAATCCTACCTAATCTCGTGGTGCTTTCTAACATGTGATTGAAACTCACTGTGATGAGATGGCGCCCCTTATGCCCGCCTTCCGCCCTTCGCCCTGCCCTCTCGCCCTTTCTCGCCCTCCCTCTGACCGACAGCCTGCATGCAGCCAACCACGATCCCATATTCAGTGGAAAGCTGCATGTTGGAGAAGTTTTGTTGCATTTCGCAGTCTGAGGGCGTTGGATGAGGGCGTTGGATGAGGGCGTTGGATGAGGGTGTTGGATGAGGGGCGTTGGATCAATGTAGCTTTTGCGGCGAGAGGGGCCAAGGCGGGCGTATGGAGGGTGTGATGAGGTGCCCGATGAGGGAGGGAGAGGAGGGGTTCAGGATGTGCGCGCGCGTGTGGAGGAGGTAGTGTGGAGGAGGTAGTGTGGAGGAGGTACGTGTGAATTACTCAGTGGAGCGTATGAAGTGCCTGGTGAAAAGAGACATTGTTCTCTACGGTACTTGCCGCCCTCGCTCGAGGTTCGCTCCAAGCTTGAATAGGTGCAACGTAAGAGAGGAATGGTGGTTCTAATGCCAATGTTTGTAGGAACCAGTATTCTCCCTTGAGAGTTGCGTGATTGTCGGTATGTAACCAGCGTGATTTGGACTGTAGTTACTGTAACGTTCCAGCGACCGAGAGACTTTGCGAATGGCTATCTTCGACGGCTGGCGGAAGGCTGTGACTGAAGGTAGGCGCTGGATGGCAGCCATCTACTCACAATTCGCTCAGTTTCACAGCCTGCGGATGGAAGTGGATAGCAGGAAGAGCAGTGAGAGAGAAGCGACCTGTGACGTGAAAATTTTTAACTGGTGTAAGAAGGTAGAGACGAAACTGGGGGGCCGAATCTGCTGCTGCGGCCTGTTGAAAGAATCTTCATGAACCCAAGTCGCATGAACCCAATTCGCATGAACGCCAATTCCATCATCAACCACTGTTGAGTCATGACGGCCTCAACCAAACCCACGTCAGGCTCTCTCCAATATTGAATCGTCACGATGATGGTAACCAACCTCCCAAGAATCACAAAGGGTCGGGAAATGGGCTTCAACTGACCTTCCTCCCATCATACTGAAGACGGCTGAGGTGTAGAAGAGCCTTGTGGTCGGGACAAAGTCAATTGAATATTCACGGAGACGCAAGAAATGCCTCGAGACAATGCCTCATAGTCACCTTCGACCTTCCTCAGAATGCTGGAAATCCCATCTAGAATTCCATCCTGTTGGGGTTCAGTCGACCTCCCAGTGTGCTGAATGCTGCTCCCTCAAGCCTGTAGCGGCCAGGGCCGAACAAGAGCACCAGAGGCACACGTTTTGCACACAGTTCGTCTGTACCTGCTTCTCCAAATCAGCTCTCTGCTGCATTCAGACACCAAATGTACGTGATGGCACAATTTTAGCATCTTGATATGCAGGAGATTCCTTTTCTTCATCATTCCCTTGCAACCTTAAAGCCAGCATTTGCGAGCCACTGTTACTGATTGGATGCCCCAGCACAGTGGCTGTGCCCCCCCTAACTGGCACTCAAAAGGGGATGACCAATGAAGACTTTGTGCAACACTACATCATGGACTGGACCTGATGGGCCAAAGAGGGACCCTAGGATGGGACCGTTACTCCCTTTGGCGAAGGACTTGAGGTCCTAGACAGGGTTGGAGAACTTATAAACAAATCGCTGCCCCGTCGTGATGCTACTCCCCAGATCAGATTCAAGTCAATTAGCTTTACCATTTGTATTCAGAGCCTCGGAGCTTCTCTTAAGTCTTCGACTTCTACCTCCACCTCTACATTCGTTAGCTCCCAGAGATAGAGCAGTCCATCCTCCCCTCAGCCAGACAAGTCTATCAGCTGGTAACCCTTCTTCAACGTACCTTGGACCCCCCCTTCTCTTCTCTCAGATGTCCCGAATTGTCAGAACTGGTTCTCACACATCTGTCTCATCCAATTCGTATGTTCTTCCGTTTACCTATTGCACACGAGCCTCTCTGACTTTATTGATCCCAGAACCGCCGACTCCACTTCTCACAGTCACTTCTTCTCTGCAATCCGATCGATTCCGGATTCATGGCTTCATACATCTTGGCTACCAGTAAACCACCGTCATGAGCGGGTGGCTTTAGGGACATTGAGAGTGGGAATTGCAGTATTGCCGAGAGAGATCATGGAAATGCACATCCAGCAAGCTCCGGACATTCGCGGCATGTTGGACTGTTTGCCTGTGGTGGACAGATCAAATGCGGGGTTCATTGGGTGGAGACAGAAGCTGGGCACCTGGTAGGGAACGAAGCGTCTGGCTTTGACTTTGGAGAGGCTCATTTGCACCTTGAGAGATACATTGAGGATGGTGGCACTTTTGGTTGGCCTGAAGGATCTTAGGCATTTCGTTACTTGTTGATCTGGAGTTGGGTTTGAGTACTGAATTTTTGCTGGATTGGTATTGAAATTTTCTGTCATACTATGGTTTCATATGAACAAAGTTGCGCCGCTGGTTTGGAACTTTTTGGGATTGGATTATACCCCGGAGTTCATGGTGCTTGAAATAAGAGATACGTTGTGTTGTTACCATGTACTTATTGCAAGGACGGCACCGTGATGGCCACCGTCTTTGAGCCAGGAAGAGATACAAGCTTGCACTATAACTCACACCAAGTCTTGAGCTTTTCGCTCAGAATAGCTTAAACTTGTACAATATAAGAACTGAATCCCGAAGAGACGTTCAGCTTAGCTGTACAAGCGTTACCCGTACCTCACTCCAAAGCAGAAGAAAGCGACGAATTTAGCCACTGCGCAACTATAGACACTCTTACAACCAAAAAAAGAGGAGTTTCTATTGATTTAAGATAGTCGATAAAATAACTTATAAGAGTATGTTAAAATGGTTCACGGTCTATATTCTTGTAGGATTGGTCATCATTTTGATATTGAATTTTGACGCTTCAATTCATGGGGCCCGATGTCGCCGCTCTTTGCTGTGGAGAGCTACCTCTGGCCAAGTACCTTGGTGCTTGATAACCATACGTGGAATTACTCACCTCCAAAGAACCTGCACAGAAATCAACGGAAAAAAAATTAACCTTAATTATTCTGGAGCTTTCTATTTGTGGCCACAGGACACTTGGTGATACTGTAGAATTAACGCGTCTAGGCAGAGAGTGCCGCGAATCGATTCGAGAGCCTTCTCCGCGCTAACGGTTACCGTAGCTGGTCTTGACATCTTTACCTTCATCTCCAGCCTTGACCTTTTTCCATCACACAACAATCACCCTCCGTC
Source organism: Arachnopeziza araneosa (assembly GCA_003988855.1). Lineage (NCBI taxonomy): Eukaryota > Fungi > Ascomycota > Leotiomycetes > Helotiales > Arachnopezizaceae > Arachnopeziza > Arachnopeziza araneosa. The sequence goes on from QYAI01000024.1 coordinate 464,683, forward strand.
CCTCAAAAAATTCCCTGGCTTCTGTGATCGATCTCAGAAACCCTTCTCTACCACTGGACGCCATTAATCGGCGCTCTCTCACATCCTCACATTTCTTAATTAACTTGGTTCTTGGTCCTAGAAGGATCCATAGCTTCCATCATGTCTGCAGAACCAGATCATGTTGAGCACAAGAAGAAAGTGAACTTGAAGTAAGCCGCCACCACGTTTGGAAGCTTTGCGAAGCTGTGCCAGTAGGGAACAACCACTAACAGCGGTCACAGTGATGCTTCAGGTTCAGAACATAAAGCTGTAAGTAGCTCTTGTAACAACCACGCAAAGCTGAGAGCTTGAACACTGACGTTTACTAAGGCCGATGACACTGCAACTGCCATTTTGAAAAAGAAGAAGAAGCCAAACTCTTTGATGTATGTTCCCGATGCGCCGCACTGATTCTCTTCTGATTCCGTACTGACATGTGGCAACAGGGTCACAGATGCCATCAACGATGACAACTCCGTTATTGCCTTGTCGAACAACACTATGGAGACATTACAACTTTTCCGTGGAGATACTGTTTTGGTTAAGGGCAAGAAGCGAAAGGATACCGTTCTGATTGTCCTTGCTGATGACGAACTCGATGACGGAAGTGCACGTATGAACCGTGTGGTTAGACACAATCTACGCGTTAAGCATGGCGATATTATCACGGTCCATCCCTGTCCCGATATCAAATATGTAAGTGGCCAGAACTTTATCTGTCCTGCTCTCATGTGCTAATATCTACATAGGCCAAGCGTATTGCAGTTCTTCCGATTGCAGACACTGTCGAAGGCCTTACAGGTTCCCTCTTCGATGTCTTCCTTGCTCCATATTTCCGAGAGGCTTACAGACCTGTACGACAAGGCGATTTGTTCACAGTGCGTGGTGGTATGAGACAAGTCGAATTCAAAGTAGTAGAAGTCGATCCCCCAGAGTATGGCATTGTGGCACAGGACACCGTCATTCATTGCGAAGGCGAGCCAATCCAGCGTGAGGACGAGGAAGGCAATCTGAATGAGGTTGGATACGACGATATCGGAGGATGCAGAAAGCAGATGGCTCAGATCCGCGAAATGGTCGAGCTTCCTCTAAGACATCCTCAGCTCTTTAAGTCAATCGGTATCAAACCCCCGCGTGGTGTTCTGATGTTTGGTCCACCTGGTACCGGTAAGACTCTCATGGCTCGAGCTGTGGCAAACGAAACCGGAGCTTTCTTCTTCCTCATTAACGGCCCTGAAATCATGTCCAAGATGGCTGGAGAATCAGAATCAAATCTCCGAAAGGCATTTGAGGAGGCTGAGAAGAATTCCCCTGCAATTATCTTCATCGATGAAATCGACTCAATCGCCCCTAAGCGTGACAAAACCAATGGAGAGGTTGAGCGTCGTGTCGTCTCACAGTTGCTTACACTTATGGACGGCATGAAGGCTAGATCGAACGTTGTTGTTATGGCAGCTACCAATCGCCCTAACTCTATTGATCCCGCCCTCCGTCGCTTTGGTCGTTTTGATCGCGAGGTAGATATTGGCATCCCTGACCCAACTGGTCGTCTCGAGATTCTACAAATCCACACCAAGAACATGAAGCTTGGTGAGGATGTTGATCTCGAGCAGATTGCCTCGGAAACTCACGGTTATGTCGGTTCTGATATTGCCTCCCTCTGTTCGGAAGCTGCTATGCAGCAGATTCGTGAAAAGATGGATCTCATTGATCTAGACGAGGATACTATTGATGCGGAGGTACTTGATTCCTTGGGAGTCACGATGGACAATTTCCGTTTCGCTCTCGGTGTTTCTAACCCATCTGCTCTTCGGGAGGTCGCTGTTGTCGAGGTACCAAATGTTCGGTGGGACGATATTGGAGGTTTGGAAGATGTCAAGCGAGAACTCATCGAGTCTGTCCAGTATCCCGTCGACCATCCCGAGAAATTCCTCAAATTTGGTCTTTCGCCGTCTCGCGGTGTCCTTTTCTATGGCCCTCCTGGTACTGGTAAAACTCTACTCGCCAAGGCCGTTGCAAACGAGTGCTCTGCCAATTTTATCTCTGTCAAGGGCCCTGAGTTGCTGAGCATGTGGTTTGGTGAATCTGAGAGTAATATTCGAGATATTTTTGACAAGGCTAGAGCTGCAGCCCCTTGCGTCGTGTTCTTGGACGAGCTGGATTCGATTGCAAAGTCACGTGGCGGATCAGTTGGTGATGCTGGTGGAGCTTCAGATCGTGTTGTTAACCAACTTCTGACCGGTAAGACTGGCCTTGATCTATCTAAATCGTAAAAATAGTACTGACGTTGCACTGCAGAAATGGATGGTATGACATCTAAGAAGAATGTCTTCGTCATTGGTGCTACCAACAGACCTGAACAACTTGACAATGCTCTTTGCAGACCTGGACGTCTGGATACCCTCGTCTACGTCCCTCTACCAAATGAGTCATCTCGTGCCGGTATCCTCAAGGCCCAGCTCCGAAAGACACCTGTTGCAGACGATGTCGATCTCAACTATATTGCTTCCCGCACTCACGGATTCTCCGGTGCTGACTTGGGCTTCATTACCCAACGCGCCGTCAAGCTTGCTATCAAGGAGTCCATCTCTTTGGATATTGAGCGCCGTAAGGCTCGTGAGGCAGCTGGTGAAGATATCGACATGGAGGAGGATGACGACGTTGAGGATCCTGTCCCTAAATTGACCAAAGCTCATTTCGAAGAGGCCATGGCTTCTGCCAGACGATCTGTCTCCGATGTTGAAATTCGCCGCTACGAGGCTTTTGCCCAGAGCATGAAGCAGGCCGGTCCAGGCGCTTTCTTCAAGTTCCCTGAGGCTGGCGAGGCTGCTGCCAACACCGAAGGCGGAGCTGGTGGATTCGGGGATGCTGGTAATGATGATAGTCTTTACGACTAAATCTGTATTCTATTTCTCCTTACATGCATGTATTTCAGAAACCGGAAAGGCTGAGACAGGGCATATAGCTTACCGGGATGGTAGACATTTCATTGAGGCAGGTCATCAGAATCCGCAGATTTTTGAGGCAAAGAAAGCCCTGGGCGTGGTGGATGGTCTCTTTCTGGCATTACTCCTTGCATTCTGATCTCTGCCCGGAATCATCATAGATTGTCCTCAATAAAAGACTTGCTTATTACTCCTTTTCCCACGCGTGAAGTTTAGGTTTTCTTTAATTAGAAAAACTCGACCACTGACGCCAAAAGTACCATATCTAACATAACATGACTTCTTTCGTTATAAACCTTCAATTAGCCTTGAAGCTTTTTATCTTCACGCCTTCATCAATTGTACTCTTCTATCCCACCCACACTACTCCCAAGCCATCAATTAACAGTCAATTAATCCACAACCTCACAAACGCCCTCCAAGCACTCCCTTGTAACCCTCACCCCCTCTTCAACTACCTTCCTCGGTAGGGCTAGACTGACTCCTCCCTCGCCACTCCCATTCGCACTCGCCACAGCAGCCTTCTTCGCACTCCCACTCCCATTGATGCTTATCTCCTGCGTCCTCTGCGCCAGCGTATCTGCCCTTATGTCCCCCAGGACGCGATTGAGGAGCTCCGGGAATGTCGTGATCTCCCCCGAGCGCAGGAGGGAGAGCGCGTGCGCTTGGATTACCGTCGGCCAGTTCTGGTGCGAGGAGTGCAGAGCATGAAGGAGGGTTTCATGGATTCTGGAGCCGTTAGTTCGGAATTGAGAGAGAGATGGAGAGGGGTGGGGAGGAGGTGAGGATGGAGCGAAGGGAGAAGGAGCGATTTACTTGTTGATCTGCCCGTCGTTTAATAGGCGGTTGTTTATATCTGATCGTAGGCCTGGGTCCTGCGTTGAGGGTTGGTAGGCGGCGATGGCTTTCGGGACTTTGACAGGTGTGGTAGGGTTTGAGGAAGCCATGATGTGCCGTGCTGTGGGCGTGTTTCCTTTTCGAAGGATGAGGTAGTGAGGTAAGTGGGTTTGAGGAGAAGTCTTGATTGAGAGATTTGGGTTGTGTGTCTGTGATCAATGTTTCTCGTAGAGAAAGGATGGAGAGGAAAAAGAAGAAGAAGATAATCTGCGTTTTTATTGTACGATTGGGTTGTGCAGAGAGAGAAATTAGTGCTGCTGCTATGTCTTCGGTATTCTTTACTGTTGTGAGGTGCAATTGTTGGCTGGGTTGACAAGGCTGAGGCCGCGAGTAGAAGCCTGCGCAAGGCAGCCAATCAAGGCCGAGCAAGAAACTGGGCAGGAAGGGAGGGGGAATTTGGCATGTGGATGGAAGGAAGGAGGGATTTCGCTCACGGGACACGCATCATTTCTTCGTCGACCTACTCAATTACCTTTCTCAGCCTACCTACACTCTCCGCTGCTCAGCGCTGGGCTTCGTCAAGACTTTCTTAGCCATGATCACCGGCTTCAGATATATTGGCAGGATCATACCTCGAGTCTAAATGCGGAATGGGAGTTGCTTATATTAGCATGCATAAATGGAATCTCTTGTCAATCATTGCTGAAGAGGATTACTGTACTCCAAGCTTACACTGGGATAGGAAACGGACCAGTTCCAAACACAGTCCATGCCGATGCCTTCCTGATATGAGATCCAGAAACATCGGCCTGGGAAGCCGGACGGCAGTGTCAACCACTATGACAGCAGCCATGGACAATGGACGAACTCCCACTGGAGATACGCCTTCCAGGAGTCTCGGTTCCATGCTGGTGACAGCCAGCCTCCGTGCTCGGATCTGCAAACTCAAGGGGAACAGATATTGAATAGCTGATGATCTGGGGGAAACCAAGCGGACGAAGCGGTGCTATTGGGCATGTTAGAACCACGGTGTTCGTTGATAGAGCGGCATAAACCCATCCGTGGCGCAGCGCGAGATGCTCAGGGGCTGGCGGGACCGTCAACATTAAACGGCGGCGGCGGGCGTCGACGTAGTACCAGCGCTGGCCAGCCAATCATGGCGGACCCGACCGAACGACTTTGAGTCTCTTGAAACGACATGCGAGTTTCACGCATCCAAAAGAATTGGCAGCTCCAAACCCTCGTGGGTTCTCGCCGCCATCATTGGCTGTTTGTTGCTGCCATTTCACGCTCCTCCAATTACAGCGTCACTTGCGCAGCCCCAAGAGGAAAGCAGCGACAGGATGCCCTCCGCTCTGGCTGCTGCAGCTTCATCAGGTAAGTGAGGTACGTTGGAAGTTTGGTCCGCTGCAACTCCTGAGCGACACCCTCCGTTCCTTCCCATCTTACTTCTGCTGCCAGGTCCCTCCCCAGCATCTCTTCGCTCCTTTCTCTTCTCTTCTCTCCCTCCCTCCCTCTCCATCTCTTTCGCGCACACTCCATCTTCAGAAGTCATCTGGCAGGCCATGTTGTCTTGTCACGTCCTTCATTCCTAGTCCATACCTCACCATCGCTTTGGATATATTTGACCACCCCCCCGGCTTCATTCTACTCCAGGGTGCGACTTCTGCCAGCTTCCATCTCTAGGGTTGACAACGAGACGAAACCCTTCTCGTAATCTCTTTAGAACGCTCGGTGCTGTGCATCCGACAGCCATCGTCGCAAACGCCTCACTCGTGGCCCACCAAGCCGTCGACTGATCCATCTCAAACACCAACTGTTTGGACACAGGAGCACCGCCTGCAGTTCCTCCGTTGCGAGAAACGCATCATTGCCAAGCTCCCAGGTCATAACCATCTCGCTATTGCATTCATACGGCCCCAACAGCCCAGTCTCGACGCCCGAAGGCGATCTGAGAAAGTGTTAAAACTTTCTGTTCAATTCCGCCTGCTTTCCTCGCAGGTATCATCAATGAGGATGCGGAGGAACGCCCTCTCGATTGTCCTGGCGCTGCCAGCTGCCAGCGCGCTCTCTCTTGCCAATTTTCAGCAGATTACTTCATCCTCAATCCCGCAGACATGTATATCTACCTACGATAAACAAATCCCTTCGTGTACCCAAAACGATTTCAACAATGGATGCTCGGAAGCATGTATAACCGGCCTCAACAGCGTGGCGGGCGATGTGAGCAACGCTTGCTCCGACGTCAACGTCAGCCCAAATACACTATTAGGGTTCGTACTGGCCGGAGACATAACTCAAGCCCTTTGCCCGAAGGTTAGCCCAACACCAAGCTCAACACCACCAACTCCGCCAAACTCTGTCACGATACCGACAGACAGTCAGGGTGTCACAGGAGGTTTAGGCTTGAAGACTACCACTTCATCTGTAAGCAAAACAACTTCAGTTTTGACAACTTCTACTTCTGCATCATTGCAATCAATGTCCAAATCGACCAGATCTAAATCAACTACTTCCACCACACAGGTATCCACAACCACTACGGACTCTGCACCAGCATCTACCACAGTAGCAGCTGGTGGCGAGGCCTCTTCTAGCATAGCTTCGACTCAACCGAGTAAAACGAGTAGCAAAACGAAATCCCCTACCTCGACATCGACATCCAGCGGGGGAAATGTTGATGCTGGACAAGGAAGTCCTTTTGATATTGAGAGCAGTGCCAGTCTTGTTGACGCGCGGTCGATCGCGACGACGGTGGTGGTGATGTTGTGGGCAGGTATCTTGTTCGGAAGGTAACGATCACTGAGCCAGTGATGGATGAGAGGTGCTGAGGCATGATTATAATGTTTATACCTGAACTCGGTTTGAGAACACGAGAATTGGCGGAGCTTTGTAGGCAAACAGGCGTGGAAGATCCTTGGCGTTCAGGCTTCGAGATATCGAGTCGTCTTAAATGGGATGGATGAAGATGATACCTATGATAGAAACTATCAATAACCTCAAAATGAGAGAAGCCATAATGTGGCAAAAACATGCTCTTCCAGTTTCTTGTAAGACGTGAACGAATGAGTACCTCGGCCGAAATCATTGCTCATTTACTACGAGCTGCACCAGGTTGGTCGCCACTTTAGACGGCAAGTGCCTAATATGGATCTGGACCGGACCGTTCGTCAATCGATCAATTCATGAATAATATAGTAGTTTATGAGTAGTACCATTATTCATGAATGATGATTCATCAAATGAGTAGCCCGTATGATTTACGATCCCCAGGGAATAACGTTCGAAATTTGGGAGTATCGATTGAATATAAAGTCACCAGGTAAGATTGAAAAATGAAAATGAGGAGAAGAGGCACCAAGCGAGATGATAAGCCAATCTTCCATGGCGGTGAAATCTAATACGAGTAGATTCTGCGGAGTAACCACAGTATCTCATGTAGGAGAGGAACATTTAATGGGACTAAGCCGCCAGGTATGATTTTAGTAGAAAGATCAAGTTAGTATTCATTAAGTATATTCCTCTTTAGTTTCATTCATAATACTAACTCTACAAGCCGCAGCCATACTGTAGTCTGTTACGAATACACTTCGAATGCCTTAGCCGCAGCCAAAACACTCTCCTTGAACCCAATGAACGGCACTCCCGTGGCCTCGACCGCCTTCGAGGTATCAAGGAATAGTGAGATATCAACAGGGCGATCTTCACCTGGAAGTCCTTCTTGGATGATTCCTCTTCGTTCTGGGTACGCCTCCCTCAAAACATCCGCAATAGCTTGCGCGGTCTTTGCCGATGAAGCAGCAAGATAACGTTCCCCATTCGTCTTCTCCGGGTTGTCAACAACAAAGACAAACAATCGTGCTACGTCTCGAATATCTACAGATATCCCAGATCCAATAGAGGGCGAAAGAGGACCACCAGATAATATGCTGTAGACGTCTCCAACTGTCTCACTGATATCCTGTGGGTTCTTGGGTAAGAGTAAAGGAGGGCCTCCAACTAGAGCCGGCCAAACAGCTACCATAGTGAACTTGGGCTTCTTCTCATCACGGAATGTCCAGAACGCTCTTTCTGCGGCAGTCTTGCTTGCGGAGTAAATGTCTCTACTCGATGCTTTTCCACCTTTAATTTCAACTTCATGTTCTGAGGCTTCGTTCCAGTCGATTTCGGAGTACACATGACCTTCTTCTCTGGGAGACGTGATGGCTGCGATTGAAGACATTTGAACCACCGTCTGGACATCTTTTCCATGCTCATACGCGCTATTAAGGATAGTTTTGGTTCCCTCAGTCGCCCCATGCATAACAGGGACAGGATCCGTAAAGGACAAGCTTACAGGCGCAGCTAGATGTGCAATAGCATGGACACCTTACAACATTTAGTTTTCTCTCAAAAACATTTTGAGATGAGCTGCTCACCTTGTACGGCTTTGTCAAAAGCTCCCGCCTTCGTGATATCTGGGACAATGACAATTTCGAATCGGCCGGATTTAACTTCCTCGCTCAAGACTTCTTGGATAGCCTCTCCGGATTTGGCGGCACGGATTGTTCCTCGTACATTATATCCCGCGTCGAGATAGGCTTTAACTGTACGGGCCGCAATGAAGCCATTTGCACCGGTGACAAGCACCGTCTTCTCATTGCAGAGGTGAGTTTTCTAAATGGTTTAGATTGATTCAACACCAAGAGGGCGAGAAAAGTCGACTGTGCGGGAGCGAATTCAACTTCTGCTGGTGAACAATCTTAATCAATTTTCAAGCTGCTCTGTTTGTGGAGACAAAGTAGAGCATTAGATGGATTGTTTTCAATACTTGTCTCCACCCAAAGAAACTGCCTGACATGCGTTCATACTGTGCGCCCTGATTACTGTACTTCCTTGATAATATGGCCTTGACCGAGGTTGAGACGAACCACGAATGTGAAGATAGCTACTTTGGCATCTCTCTGCGTATTCCCGTTCCAGCGTGGCTGAATGAAGACAAAGAAGCCTCGATTAGTGATCTCAATGAAGACAGAGAACCCTCAATTAGTGATCAACGCGGCAACCTCGCTAGGTATAGCGCGGTGAAATGTTGTGCAATTCGCCAGGCGAAATGCTTACTGCGCAAGTATTTGATATTTTTATTTTCCTGTTGCACAAACATTTTGGTATGCTGTGACGTTGAATATAAAACATTTAAGACCGAGGCTATTTGCATTCTGAAATTCCAAATCCCAAACTGCCAGTCGTAACCTTGAGGATCTTGCTGATGATAAATCTGGGTGCAGTCTTCGTGCGGCTTAATAACCAGAGTCACCGGCCGACTCTCGGATTTTAGGCTCAGGAACAGGAACATGTCCTGGTGATGAGCATCATATCCGATGGCTTGGCTTGCATGTATACGATGAGCATGCATTGCCTTGAAGAAACTAGTCTGGGAGTCCAGTATTTGAGTTCAGCATTGCACAACACAACGCCAACCATCTCACAGTATTTATATCATGATGTGTGCCATTAATTGTCCCTGGTTCTGCAGAACACTGGAGGTTGCTTCTTTATCATCTCTTCATTCTCCAGATTCTACAATAGACCAACATGCACTTCCAAACTTGCACAGTCGCATATGCGCTGAGCCTTGTAGCTTCCTTCTCTTCTCTCGCCGCAGCGGATTACAGCAAAGCAAAAACATGTACTGACTACACCATCCCCGTTACTCCAACCTCAGTCAATCTTGTCTTTGCCAAGCCCTTCGTAACCAACTTTGATCTCGTGGATTTTGTCACTAATATCGCGAGCCGAGATGCTGCCAATGAATTCCGCCCCTACAACGGAACTTATACTGCGACGGCCAATTACTCCATCTCTGCTACTTTTTGCACACCGACTGGCAAGAATAATGGTGTCCTGTTGCTCGCATCACATGGATTGAACTTTGACAGGAGGTAAAGTCCCAGACCCAGCCTTGCAGGGCCTCAATTAATGTGGATAGCTATTGGGATCCTTCCATCAAGAACGGAACCTACAGTTTTGTGGACTGGGCAATTGGCCTCGGATATTCTGTCTGGACTTATGATAGGCTTGGAGTGGGAAAATCGACTTTGTAGATCTTCCTTCTCTTCTGCCTTGCACCTTCGAAACTAATAGTTAAATAGACTCTCTGGCTATGTCAACCAGATCTCAATCCAGACTGCTATCTTGCAAGAGCTTAGCAGTTATGTAAAGGCAGGGAAATATACCGGCTCATTTGGTGTTCCAAAGAAATTTGTCCTCGTGGGACATAGCTTTGGTAGCGAACTGTCAGCTGCTGTATCGGTTGCCGAACCAAATCTTGCTGACGGTCTTATTTTGACTGGTAAGAAAACTTCAGTGGGGTGTACAGGCATATAGCTAACCCATTCCAGGATTCAACTTTAATGCTAGTGCCAGTATGTATATTCTGTGGTGGCCTAGGAGACAAGGAGTGGAGTATCTCGAACATATTCAACTCTTCACTCCTTTAACATCTATTGGAAGCCTGTACTAACGGAAATACAGATAATGGCCCCGGGTTTCTCGAGATATTTGCACCTCGTATCGCAAGTACCGTACATTCACAATGGGCCAATCTTGACACCGTGATTACTTCCTCCCCTTCCTATATTTACAGAGTTCTGACCTATTTTTAGGGTTACGTAACTGCGGTTGACCTTTACTCAGACATCTCCGCGTAAGCCACAGTCCACCTTCAATTACATGGAGAAATCCATCTAACCACCAACCTAGCTTCCTCAAAGCCCCAGACTACGATGTTGATGTTGCAGAATACACTCACCGTAACCGCCAACCCTTATCCGTTAGCGAGGTGGTCTCGGGAGCTATAGCTAACCTAGCACCGGTCAACTACACTGGTGTTGCATTGGTGATCGCCGGACAATATGATCTTATTTTCTGCACTTCATTGTGAGTTCTCCCTGTTGATATCGAGGAAGAACACAGACTAACGTGGCTAGCTGTGACGATGTGATTGCCCATCCATCCACCGAGATCTTTTCGAAAGCAAAAGCCTTCAAGGCTGTTAGCTTTCCTGGCTCGGGCCATGGGTTGAATTTCGCGACGAACCATACTGGGGCGTTTAAGGAGATTACAGATTACCTTGGTGCGAATGGGCTATAAATTACAGAGAGTAATGGTCTATACATGAATAAAGAGTTAAAGTGAGGTGAGGGTAATCTAAAAGCCGCATGTTTTAGAATTTTGTTTTGAGACGGGGTTGAGAATAGTAGAATTATTACCTTCTGAGGTACATTATAGTAATGAGAATAGTGACAATATTTGAAAAGCGGTGCTCAACCATTACTGAAAGTGTTCTACTGTGCAGGTAACTATCTTACCTCGTAGATTTGTGAGAGAAAGTATACTCAGCTGCTGTACCTTTACTTTGATCACATGGTGGTAAATCTAAGAAGCATCATACAAGATTATACGATACGATGATGAGAGGTTGAGAGTACAAGCCTAAGAGGAATAAAGTGGGTAGAGTAAATGAAAGAGAGATGAGCTCACTTGAGTTTGTGATAATGACCATCGCATAAGGGGATGACAGAGCGGGTTGTGAGAAGATAAAAAGCATCTACACGTCAAGTGGTTGTATTTCACGAAATGAACACGGGAACTATGAGACACACAATCTCGTAATAAACGTGGAGCTTTCTTATTATTGTACGTATAAATTTAAATGATCAGAGGGAAGTCAGACGCCTAAATTATATATCCCATCATCCTAAGTCTTGGCTTGACACGTCACTAACAGATATACCACCAACCATCATCCATCATCAACATAAAGTCATCACCTCTAACGGCCGTTCCTTTCATCAGTCATAGTACTTCGAACTCTCCCTCCTCTCATAGCGCTGCGGCCTATGCCTCTCCTCTTCATATTCCTGAAGCAGTTGTGGTTTCTTTCTCTCTACTTCGTATTCATCTCCATAAGCGAGTTCCCGCCTCTTCACCCTCCCGCCATCCTCAACCATATATCGTTGGCCTCGCGAATCATCATCATGATATCTCGTGCTCTTGGGCCTGTGTCTGGGTTGAGAGTGACGACGGCGTTTGCCTTTGTGGTGTTCGTGCTCCTCTTTTTCGCTGTACAGGATCCCTTTGGGCCAGAAACGTTGAGCACAGTAGACCAGGCCTAGGAGCTGGATGATGTGCGAGACAGTATGGGACCCGACCATTATGAAGGAGAGAGATGAGATAGAAGATTGGTTATGAGGTTGATTGGTTTATATAATGGTGGTGCAAACGATGAAAATTTGTGAGTCTTGCGAGTAATGAATGGATAAGGAGAGAATTGACTTTGGTTTTGGACAATGCTTTTAAGAGGAGAAAGTGGGAGCAATATAACTTCTAGAGAGGCTCAAGTCGTGTCACAACTCAAAGATAAGTTCACCGAAAACAACGGCGTAGATTGGTTGATGGGAAGATGGATCATCAACTGAACTACAAAGGAGCTGGGCAACAGCGGGGTGCGCGGATGGCTACATATATAAGTCAGAGGCAATAGTAAGCAAGGAAATGCGAGCGTGGCTGGTTGCCGAACTGGCGATCAAGTCGGTCGGGCGTAAATGCCTCGCCCACGAATTGGTGTGTGTTGCACAGCCCGATCACGACGCCGAATACAGGGAGTGCGACGACTTCGGCAACGTGCTGCGACTATCTGGTTGTCCATTTTAAGGCTGAGATAAGAGTTGTCCTGTAGCTTATACAGACAATCATCAAAGCTTATTGGTCTGGTCGAGGATGTTGTGTCTAAAATCAAAAGGATTGTGCACCCCCACGAAAAGGCACAGTCGGTGAGGAGGGATATCGGAAGGAAAAGCACATCATCGCTCTGGATTAGAATACAGCTTTCGAGAAGCAAACCTGTTCTCTCCCGCTGCATCATTTCTATTCATTGAACGCCTTGGTTGGAGATAAGGAAAGTTGTAGTGCCGAGCATGATGATCTAAAGTAGATTATACAACGCTCTCAAGCAGTAAAAACACCAATTTCTGCAGGAAATTTGAGCCTGACATGATGTAGCCTTCTGCGGCTGAAAGTAAACAATTGACTTGAGTATACAAAGTAATTGGCTATCAAAGATCGGATAGAACCCGTTCTAGCATCGAGCCTGGTTCATTCCGAGGTTCAACATTTTAGCATTTACATATTCCGCATATAATTGAATGATTTCGGTCATAGCCCTGTACGACCCGATTATAAATTTTGGAGTATTTCCAGGAGAATCGGTGTTGAAAGTCGTTTAAGGTTCTCAGATACAGGACTGAGACACGACCCTAGGGCTGAGATCTCCAGTATACGCCGTGTAGATCAAAAACATGAACAAAATTTCAAGAAAGAAGAAATCTCATGAATGCAATCGTAAATCGCAAAGGTAGAGATTGAGAGGAGACTGAAAGATGAATTCTCAGATTCTTCATCTGCGCCAATATGACAGCGGAGGACTACAACGATAAGAGATCGACTTGAAGGCCTGAAACATTGTAACGGAGAGCGCTTCCTCTTCATATCCTCGAAATCAACAGAACGGAAGCCGCAATGGTATGTACACACTCGTCAGTATGAAGAAGAAGGAATTTTTGTTACTCCGTTGACAACGCTTATACTATTTTAGCCCCTGACGCGAGGCTGATCGCCAAGACAAGCCAATGACCGCCTCATCAATTCAACTTCCTTTCACACTTTTCTCAACACCTCACTCTCCTTCCATCACCGTCACCATGGCAGATACTCAGGAACCTGTCAGCAACACACGAAAGCCTGGACCTAAGCCGCTCCAATCCAGCTCGCCGAAAACTCAATACCTCATCCTCTATAATTTTGTTTCTGCATTGCTATGGGTTGTTGTACTGGGACGTGTCCTATTACTTATCCCTATGGTGGGATTTGGTCGGGTCTACCAAGGAGCTGGCAAATTCACGAAATGGACCCAGACAATGGCTCTTCTAGAAATTGTTCACGCCGCGACTGGTAAGTCTCCTGAAGGCCTGTCTATCTGCGGATTGAGACACTAATGGTTAATGCCGTAGGCATTGTACGAGCACCTATCAGCACCACAGGCATGCAAGTAGCCAGCCGGCTACTCCTCGTATGGGGCATAGTCAACAACTTCCCATCTCTTGCCGGGAGTGCTGGATATTCGAGCATGCTGATTGCATGGAGCGTGACGGAGGTTATTCGATACTCATATTTTGTCTCAACCCTCAGTGGATACCATCCAAAGTTCATCACTTGGTTGAGATATAATACTTTTTACGTGCTGTATCCATTAGGCATCAGTAGTGAATGCTGGTTGATTTACACAGCGATCAAGCCGGCCAAACGAATCAGACTGGAGTACGCTTGGGTTTTGCAGTTGATATTGTTTATCTATATCCCTGGTAAGACTTCGGGACTGCATGTATACTAAAACTAATTTATTAAAAGGCTCTTATATCCTGTTCACGCATATGATGGCTCAACGGAGGAAGGTTATGAGAGGAAAACAAGTTCAAAAGGCGGAGTAAACGGTTGGGATAGGTATAGACAAAAGAATATGAAGTATCGAGTATCTTCTTCCTCGGGGAATCAGACGTCTCCGGAAAAGACTCCAGAATCTACAGCATTTGAGTAATTAAGGACTTCTCTATCCAAGATCAAATATCTACAGGTTTCCATTCAATGGAGATACCATTAACTAGTCATCAGAGTAACCTTAATATTTTAGAGAGGCTGCATTCTCACTTCGAAAGAGGGGATCGTAGTCAGAGGGCTAGATTACGTGGATGACTAGCTCAGTGTCTGCATTCAGTAATGATATTACTACATCAACAAGTCTTAATGTTCGGTATGATTAGCTTTCCAAAAGACCATCCTATTTTTCTTCCATATGGGCATCGATTCTTAGCTTTCGTGTGAAAGTCGAGGCCTCTCTCAAGCAGTTCATCTCTCTGAGTGTTTTACTCCAAAACTATTTGCTATTTAGTAATTCTTCGCTTGTATTTAGTCATGATGTTACGGTTCTCAATGTAAACAATAAGCAGCATACGAGTGCTGGTGGTGCCTTTTACGAAGTAAAACATATTTGTAAGTAACCCCAATATCATATATAGTAGTATTTGGATCAGTTTTTTATAGTCGCAGATTCGATCTTTTGTAATGAAATACATGGGCAGTCATGATCTACTAGTGAGATTCATACTCGGTTAACATGCACGTCGGAGAGCAAACATTAGGCTTTGTTATGAGAGTGTAGAGTATCCCATTTTGTGATACGAAAGCTACGCTTTGCAAGAACGCCTTTCTGCTTTATTCGTCCATGCTCAATGATCTCTGTTCCCATTTTCCTGGATATCCCATTTACTCTGTTCGTTCATGCTTGATGATATCTGCTGCTGACAAGCCCACTTGCTTAGAGAAGATCTCATGCTCAGCTCATTGACGAGACTTCTTGTGCTTATGGCCGGGCTCGGTTGGAGGGATGGCATAAGGGTACTCATCCTCCTCCATCAAGTCCATTGATGCACGTCCTCTCTTGCGCTTCACGGAAGAGCTAAGTGAGGATGGACGATTATCACCACCCTGCTTCTTCGGTAAAATGAACTTGCGACTGCCACGGACAAAGAGGTCATCATCATCATCTTCTTCGGCTTCGGCTTCGGAAACATAGTAGTCCTTCTTATCAGTAACCTTGTTGACCATCTTTCCCTTCAGCTGAGCCACTTCAAAAATAGGCGCCTTTGAGGAAGATGCCACAACACGCTTCGGAGCATGAGTTGGGAAGGTAATAACAAACTTGCGGCGGGGGGGGACAGCAACTTCGTCTTCCTCGCCATCAGCCTTGTTGTTGACGTTAGAGGTAGTGCCGAGGTTGGACTTAGTTGATGAGCCAGAACTAGTAGTGCCAGTAGCTCGACCAGCAGTGGATGGGTCTCCTCTGTGCCTAGCCGCAATATAGAGTGGACTAGCTTGACCACGGTTGAAAGCATTGTCGCTGAATCTGCGAGACCATTGTTGGAATAACATAGCGCCAGAGTAAGTACGTCTGCTGTGTCCACCTGCGTCAAGCTCCGCTTGCATCTTAACCGCCAGTTGGCTCCAGTTTAGGCCAGAATCCTTAACACTTTCGCCAGTGGCGTAGTGCGACAATGGTAATCCTACATTCCAAAACCACTCATTCTCCTGTTTTGACCATTCCAAGCCAGGCATGATGACGGCGTTTTCAAGGAGATTTGAAGATCGTTTGAGGGTATGGGAGATGGTCGAAGTATGAGGCTCTAGTTTGAGGGCTTAAAGTGGTCCAGCTATGTCGATCACCTCGTTGAAGATAAGTCTTGATATGATCGCAAGACTAGTCGTTCCACGTAATGGCACCTGAGCGAGTAAAGTGATCAGAGCTGAGCACCAGCGCCGAGTCTCAGCCAAGGGCGGACAATAGATTGCAGGTAACTCAATCTTTGGTTGTTGTTTATTAGAGGGAGGCTTCATGGAAGTTGGGGAGCTTTATAGCCAGACGCGTTGAAAAATTACGCTAGCAAATTTTAGATCGCCTTCAGAGGCGATAATGAAGATATTGAAGAGTTATTATGAGGCTAGAAAACAATAGATCTCTTGATTCAGGCAAGTATTACATTGAGAAGAAGTCTGGCAGAGACTATTGATTCGAGTCTTAATAGAATCAGAAATAGAACAGCTTCAGCTTCAGCATCACAATCTTATTGTGCTTGTACTGTATCTGCATTAATGATTTCGAGACTAACCCCGCAAGCGACTCTGTTGCCGTCCAATGCCGTGCAAATCGTGCCTTTTCGTCTCGAATTCTGAAAGAAAGTTGCCCCTGAATTAGCCGAACTTTAGCGAGCCCTTTTCACCAAGCAAGTCTGCGATTCCAGGTATAGTTTTTACGGAGACGACTGATGAACACTGTACTAATTGTCTTACAGTTCTAGTCTCTCTTGAACCCATCTAAGCCATACCGGTCAGCCCCTTGGTGATGTAGTAGGAAGCGAACAAATGCTTTA
The DNA here is from genome assembly GCA_003988855.1 of Arachnopeziza araneosa. Lineage (NCBI taxonomy): Eukaryota > Fungi > Ascomycota > Leotiomycetes > Helotiales > Arachnopezizaceae > Arachnopeziza > Arachnopeziza araneosa. The sequence goes on from QYAI01000024.1 coordinate 481,505, forward strand.
GTCCCTTGGCTGGATTCAACCAGAAGATATTCAACAGGCCGCGATAAGTCCACAACTCCGCGCGGTGCAAGATGGGGGTTGCAGCTCTGAAGAGTTATCAGATCAGATTCGGTCACTCAATTGGCAGTCAAACATGCCTACAGCTATTCCCGCGCGACGCTGCTTGAGGCTCGAAGTCAGGAAGAGTCAAGACGGGGCCACAAACTGCAGATCTAGCTGTATACAACCATTCAAGGCAACAGAAATACTAGCTAGATGTCAACAAGCTTCCAAGTATCATTTGAAAAGGCAGAATATATGATGCGAGGCCCGGCAGGTGCATACGGAGTCAATTTTGTTTGCAGACCGCATTTGATGGACTGTCTATGTGACGGTAGGACGAGAGGAGTTGTAGCTGACCACTCCCACGGATTCAAGGACTAAATCCAAAGGCTCTATTCTTCGGTTTCTGCAATTCTCGAATTAAAGACTAGGCGGGACATGGAAGGCAGAAAGTGGATGCAAAGTGGTCCTTGGAGGGAGTTACTATAAAGTTCACAATAAGTTTATGGCTAAGGATAGAATGCAACGCCCGGAGTTTAAATAAGTCGATTCAGCTAAGATATTATAATACTAGCTGGTTTTCTACAACAGCGGGCAAAAATATATCCTGAGGATATCCTAGCTATTCGTGATAATATGAAGTAGCTCAAGGCATTGAGGAGATAGCAAGAACCCTTCTGATTCTACTGAAGTTGGGCGCCGGCCTAGGCATATACTAAGAAATATATATATCTTGTTTGGAGGTCTTTGGAATCACTAATATTCCGTCGTAAGAAGAAATTCTGTATGACTTGACATATTAGCTGAAGAGTTTCAATAGGATACAAAAAATAGAAGCGAATATCTCGACCAAAAGGTGGCCTCTAATAAGTTTTAAAACTGGAAAAACTCCACACCTCATTATTTTACAAACTATGTCCATTTATACTCCCAGGCGCAGTTTAGACTGGGTGCTAAGGGTGAGTTATAGTCTCACAGCTCAAATTATATTATAAATAGGCTAGAGTATCGTGTATGGGTACGTCTGGGTTCCTCGAGCTCTTGAATGTGGTGTTTGGGAGTATTGGCTTTCGAGGTTGAAAAGTCGTCCTTGATGAAGTAACACAAGAGGGTTTAATCGAGTTTATATGGCACAAACTATCTTCCAAAAGCAACAAGATTCGTTCCGTTGGATGTGCCAGCTCTTTCGCTCAGCAGCGTAAGTCAATGCAAGATATCTAGTGTAGGACTGGTATCGAAATTTTTTGAAGGCAAAAAAGATACTACATGTCTTGAAGATTCCGCCAAAGTCAAAGGAATTCATGTGTTATTTACCAAATCTTTGGGGGAGATGGGGTAGATTGATACGATAAATGTAGTTGGGGAGACGGACGAAAAACCTCACAACTTACAATTTAGGTAGAAAATCACGGAGCGGAATTATGATAAAAGGCTATCATTATAGAGTCTTCATAATCTCATTAACAGCTTTTGTCGCAAATCTCCTCCTCTCCGCTTCTGGCATATCTGCTCCCATATCTTTTCCTATTAGCACAGAATCTCGTTACATGGAAAAAATACTTACCTCGCACAGCTTGCATTTTCAACATCATGGCCTGAAGTTTCTCAACCTCCTCGTCATTATCGACATCTTCCTCGTTTTCTTCATCAATGTTTTCCTTGTTTCCGTGGATAGCTTGCTTTATTCCAAACATCTCCATTTCCATCTCTGCAGCTTCGAGTCCAAATCCGTCATTTGGATCATTTTCGTCAAACTCATCAGGGTCCATGAAATTTTCAAGATCATTGTTACTCTCCCAATCATTTGCCTCAAGAGCCTCTTTCAGCCTTTCCATTCCCATAGGCTCTATCAAAGTGAGTGCGGCTCTTGAGACAAGATGGAAGAATTTGGAACGTACCGGCGTACTCATTTCTGCCTTTACTTTCGTAGTCAACGTACTCAAATCCAAGCTCTTGACATAGTTCCTCCCACTCGGCAAAGGTTTTCTCCAAGCAAGGAGTAATAGATTGTGGCATCCCTACCGCTAGGCAAACACCATCCCACATTAGACCACACCCTTCTTTCACCACTTCAGAAACATTCTCTAGTAAAATTTTCACATCATTAAACCCCGCTTCGTTGACCGGTTTCTTGAAGCAAACGATGAAGCCTCCAAGAACTTTGAGGACTTCTCGTGCTTCTGGAGCAAGGAACTCAGTGGACCAAACCGAAGGTTCTGAAATCTCATCTAGCCATATTGGAATGAATGCCGTATAGTAATTTGTCTTGATGGGCCAGTTGTGTGTAGTCCCTGCTACAGTATCACTGTTGAAAGACGGCGCTGAACCTGTCAGGCCTGTATAACTGGTTAGAATATCTAGCAATTCTCAAGCGGAGTTCAAACCTTCAACGAGCTCAAGAAGACCCGAGTCTGGTTTGCTTACAGCAAGGATACGTCGAGGATTAGAAATCTCCATCTTATTGTTGTGCGTTAAATAGAGCTATAATGACTTCGGAAAATGTGAGCGACCTCTGCACGTGACGAGGCTGCACCAAAATATTCTCTTTGAGATAGACGGAACATGAACGGAACAGTTGGATTAATGGCTACAGTATTCAGTGCAATGATCCTTATTTTTGTTTGGGACCTGTTTAATATTCAGGAAGAGTACCAAGGGCGTGGAGACTGTATTTAACATCTAGTTTTGCATTCCTTTGGTGGAATATCCCTTATTCTAGCCGAATGAGTATTTTCCATGGCTGTTCCTCTAACGCCGTACAACGAATAACCCAAATATTTTTGGTCCATAGCCTCATCTTAACCTCTTGGAGCACCGCGTCCGCTTGCTCTAGCTCTGCTGACCGTAGCTCTGCCTCTTGCCAAACCAACACCTCTGCCCTTCACACCTCGACTTCTAAACATTGGCGCATTCCTGTAAACCAGTCAGCATAAATCCACCCGAACAGCCACTCCGGCACGAGTAAGTTCATAAGTAAGAACGTGTGTGCGAACGGACCTAAGCATATCTGGCACAATGAAGAATCGCACATGCGAACCCCGAATGTAGACCTGATCTAGATGGCTGACACGACCATCACGCGCAGTCACCGTAATATCCTTCAGTTGAACATTCATGTTGTCCTCGGCTATAGAGAGTTCAAGTCAGCTAATTTGCGAGAGAAGGAGCTGGGGGCAAGAGCAGCATACATACCTTCCAATAGCTTGCCACGGTAGACCTGACCAGAGGTAATCTCGAGAGTGACGACATGACCCTATCAACGATATCAGAGCATGGATCAAGAGCGCGCGCATTTTCGTGTTATAGTCTTGGAATGGCGGGGTGGGAAGAGAACAAACCTGCGCCTCGTTCAACAGCTTGATTGGGATACCGATTGTGCTCGTCATGATGGCAGAAAGTAGATAGCTCGTCGAGAAAGATGAGTATTCTAGTCAGTGAACTCGGGTATATTGCGGTGAAGCCGATTTTGAGATTTTGCTGTGTTCGTGCCTAGATCTCAAGATTGTGGCGCTAGTGATGTCGAAAGCTTTCGCTTGTGGCACTGACTTTCAGCCTCGTCCTCGCTATCATCGCCACCTGGAAACACCATTCAAATCACCTGCCAAGCAGGCTGTCCAAGCCAAAGCTCATGGACATGAATGCATTCAATGTCTCCGCTACCTTGAATTTATTTCGACTCGTCAGTCGGCCCAATCTATGTTTACCGCACGCAAACATCTCGACTTTCAATGACCTGCCTGTGCCTCTGAATCAGGCGTTGGGGAAATACAAAAATGCGGATATCAGAGCAGTCGTCCTAGACAAGGACAATTGTTTTGCTATTCCCCATTCTAACACTGTCTACAAAGCATACGAGGTGCGAAGTCATTTTATTCTGAAGTTTAATCCTCAAATTCTCAGCAGAGTCTTCGATACATGCAGGCCCCTTTTCAGGACCTGGCCAGCTTTGCGATATCCCCTATGCGACGCATCAAACTGCGTCACATTCTTCTAACGCTTTCAGGATAAATTCTTGCAACTCAAGGCAGCATACCCCGGCCGCCGGCTTCTTATCGTCTCCAACACGGCAGGCGCATTTTCCATTGACCCCTCTGGAAAGCTTGCCTCCGAAGTGGAGGAGGCGACGGGGGTGGCTGTCCTCCATCACACCACCAAAAAACCTGGGTGCGGCACAGAAATCATGGAGTATTTCCAGAAGTATTCTGAGACTGGCGTGACGAGCCCTGATCAGATCGCTGTCATTGGTGACAGGCTGACAACGGATGTGATGCTCGCAAACCTGATGGGTAGTTACGCTATCTGGGTTCGGGATGGGATTTTGTCTCCGGACAAGATATCTATCGTAAGTGCATCACCTGTTTGAAGTCTGATGCTGACTATTCTACCAAGTTTGCACACATGGAGCAAAAGTTCGGCGCGTTCCTACTCAAACGGGGTTATGAAGCTCCTCATCCTGCAAGCCCTTTTGAAGGGTAGCACCATTCCACCCACCATCATCATGCCACCTTTCCAAACATCCAACGCGCCCTCCTAGCCAACATGGTGGACATGAGGTTCAACTTTCAAGTCTGGCCGGGTTTCTTGGAAATGGTCCAGTTCATCTGAACTTTGGCGAGCCTTGCAAACTTTGATGATCCCCTGTTCATAGACTGAATGCTATCTTGGTGGACGAGCTAGTCTGCCTGATCAAATATACTTCGGAGGAAGTCAAGGATATAAGATCGGACGAAGCTATCTGTAGCCCTATCGGACTGCAATTCAAACCCTTTTCACAACTCAGATCTTGTAGGGTCTGCAAAATCATGTCCAGCCCTACTTCCCGTTGCTGTGAGCCAAGCGCAAGCGAGATTAGGAACGTCACGAGTAAATGAATCTTTACGCGTCCAAAATTTATTCCCTCCTTCTAGTGCGATTTCGTCTCGGAACGATCCGAGACTGCACTACCAAGCATGGTTATCTTTCGGTATGTGGCATTTGGAGGAGTGATGGCTTGCTTGATCTAGATTGTTTTTGAGGTCTGGGGTAAAGGAGTTTTTCCGGATGCAGTCCAAACCTACGAAGAGATGTTCTTTGGACCAAATGGATAAAATGTCAAGAACCCCTCTCGTGAAGTGACGTTTTGAGAAATAAATATGATTGGTTTGCAATGCTCCGCAAGAGCTTTCTGAAACCAGCTGATGACCCAAAGATCGTGTATCAGGTTTGACGGACTGCTTCTCTTCCGTTTGGATACTCTTCAATCTCCGCAGCCGGTCTTTGATTCTTGCTCAAGAAATTGATAAAGGTCTTCACTGAAATCTCAGAGCTGTCTTCCATTCTCTTGAAGAAGAATCCTCTAACAAGTGTTCCGGCTATGTCCGGTATTGCGAGGGTGCAACAAAACATCAATTTTTTGGAATGAAAGCAGCCAAACTGTATCGGGAAAGTTTGAAGAGAGGGAGGCCAGCGGTAACCTCGGGTAAAAGACGCGATATGTAGCAGACTTAGAATTCCAGTGCCTGCCGTGACACGTCAATGAAATGTGCTGGGAAGGAGCTAATACTGGGTAGATTTCGATACCCATCTCAAACCGTGAAATGATATTTCAGCACTTGAAAGTAATCATCACGCTCAAATACTAACCTTTTCAACCCAAATAGATAAACTAATTGGGCAAAGAATGACCTATAGGCAGCAGTTAACAGTTACGTAGTGCACTTTGGTAGAGATGTTGGTGCCTCGCAAACACATCTATTTCACAGAATGTGAGGATAAGTGAAACAACTCCGAGTTCTTAGTGCCTATTTCACTCTTTATATAAACTCAAAATAGGCTCACAGCCATTAACTTTAAGACATATCATCTACAAGAGACTATCTGTCGCAGCAGTCTTCCATGGTGAAAGACCAAAGTGTTTGGAACCCATCACAGTGGTAGCAAACTAAAGTTTCAACATCAAAGTAGCTCAAAACGATCACTTGACACGCAGCTGAGCTGACCATCTCATCAGGATCGAACATTCTCGAGGACTTCCTCTCTCGTATTAGGCGTAACATGTCGCTATATGACCTTAGAAAAACCTTCAAAGCGGCTCGTAATTGCATGAATGAGAGCCATCTGGCACCCGCAATGGCGGGGAAGAGAATTATGCATTACCGTTTTGTTGTGGCAAGGTCACTCTAACCGAGTGGTGGATGAAGATCAAACGAGAAAACTTATGGCACCACATACCCGAAATAATGCTGCTTGCGAGAGACCGGATGAACTTGGGGCCAACATGAGCTAGTTTTGAAAATGCCTTCAAAATAGGGATAGAAAAGTTTCTCTGCTTGCATGAAATGATTGAAGAAAGTGCTAAGAGGTTGCTCACAGTGTTGTATGCAAGCGGGGTTTCTAAATATGGCTTCAGATGCACAGTTGACCAAGGTGCAAAAAGCGCGACGCAGTAGCTCATCTGATTCGTACTCCGCACATTGCGATGGCTCGTTGAATGCACTGTGAACACTAGACATGTAGTTAAAACTGTCTTGCAGCAAGGCCTTCGTCTGCGGTACGACTACCCGTGAGATGCATAGCCGGGATATTATTATCTGAAAGTGCGAGGATCTTCAGGCTGAAGAGCCCAGTATCCTCACCTCTTACCTTTTTAGAACTGGACGGTTGTGAACATCTGCATTTCTATTTCAATCATTTAAGGGTTGCATCCACGATGCCATATTTCAAAGTCTGATAAGTTTTCTTGCTTCATGACGATGGGGATATTTCCGCTCTGAGCTTTCTCGGTTTCAAGACTGGGTCAGTTTCAAGCATTCCTCACCGCAATGTTTTTCGGTTGAGCTTGTGTCCCCCTTTTCATGCGTGCCTGACTAAACCTAGTTGGGATGTCTTAGGTGAGCCACATTAGCTTGAGAGTGTCCGTAGCGGAACATGATTGGTAAAAGCTTGATTGCAAACGCCTCAAGATCGCGTTGGCTGGATGAGAGTTGGACAGAGTCGAACCTGGTGACTCTTTTAAGTTCTCTCATCAGCCGCAAGGAGAGACCCTTCCGTTCAATCGTTGACGTGATGTTGGTGCTGATCTATTTTCATCCCGCCAGCAGCAAGATGGGTTGCGCCGGCCCAATTGGTCCGTGGGTGAGGCGGCAATTCTGCTCGGACCATGCAAAATCGAGGATCGCCGGTGTTGTGGTGCCTGAAACTTGCACGACGCAGAAACGAATCAGCAGACGTTGTTCCTTGGCAACAAAGATCTGGTGCTTGTGGGCACAAGACTTGGTGCGAGGGGCACGAGATGTTCGAGAACGATGCTGTAGCTCGACTTTGCTGTACTGTATTCATGACACGGTTGGTTGCAGTCGCGAGAGAGCCCAGGTAACGTGGAGCTGGAGGTTTGTGTCAATGGCTTGGAAGGTAGGAATTGAAAGCGTGCAGATCGTCAGAGTTCGGAGGCGTCGTGGGGACCAAATGCGGTTGAATTGGAGTCCACCGCCGCCGATGGCCCTGACCAGCGTGCAGCCGCCAACAACGACCAAGGGTGGCAGTCAAGTGAGGCCGAGATTCTTTTTTGGCTCAGGGGAGCGCGAGAGCGTGAAGGCAGTGAGGGTGGTGGCCGCGGTGGCTACGTCTGAGGACCAGCAAGGATTGGTGGAGTTGCTTGCCTCCTCCAGGCTCCCCTGTGCTTGTCGCCATGCAAGACCTCACGCGAAGAGTAGGCTGGTTTTGACTCCTTTCCCTTGCTGCGCTGCGACTCGCGGTTGGAGTTGTAGAAGGAAGCCGTGGAAGGCAGGGTGTCGAGGTTGCGGGAAAAGATTCACGACAACATGGACAGCTGCCAGCGCAGTTCGCAGAGATGGGGATGCCGTCATCTGATAGGTGCACCGCGCCCAGGAGACGGGAACAACCAGGACGCTCGTGAGCTGCGAATGAAGGCGAGCCCTTTTTGCTTGAGGGTGGTGGGGAGCGCGACGCTACTGTCAGGTACAGGCACAGGCACAAGACAGGTCCAGCAGCGCCAGGCTTGTGCAGGTGGGCGAGTAAGGTACCAGCAGGCCGCGAGCAAAGTCGGTGAAGGGAGCCGTCGTCGTCGTACGTACTGGGTGTGTGTGTGTGTTCTCTCTCGGTCCCCCTACCTCCCCTGGTCCGTTGTTGCTGCTTGCTGACCTCCCTCCCTTGGCGTGGAGGTGGTGGTGGTGGTGGTGGTGGTGGTGGTGGTGAGCGTTGCGTTGTGAGTGAGCGAGCAAAAGGCCTTCGCGCTTCTTGCTGCTGCCCAGTGCTGGCCGGCTGTCCATGCACTAATCCCAGAGAGGCAGCAGCTACCCACGCCGCCCCGTGCTGCCCGTTAAACTCTCTTCGCACCCTCCTCCTTTCCACGATCTTTCTTTTCCTCCTCCCACCTCACTGTCGCTGTCGTCGTCGCCCATCTCGTGATCTTTCCTCTTCGCCCTTTCTTTTCATCTTTCGGCCATCAACCGTACCCGTCACTCCTTTCGGGTCTTACACTCTTTCGGCTTTGCATTTCCTGTCAACTCGACTCACACTCCTTAAATCGAGCTTCAGCGTTCTTTCACCATATATCAATCCGCCTCTTCCCATTCCACTCGCCTACCTTTCTTTTCCTGCCAGATACAGCGAAGCATTTATCATACACTTACTTAAACCTCACCCCTTTGATTCATTCGATTGGCTCTCGATTCCTGCTTGTCGAGTCTCGACCTCACCTACGCACCAGCGATATTAAACCTAGTCACTCCTTTGGATATCCAAGATCACCACGAAAGCGACTTCACACAACAGGAGAACCCGGCTGCCGACAACTCGTCAAGAGCAAGCCGTTGAAAGAATTACCAGCGTCCAATCCTGGTAAACAGAATTTGGATACCTGAATCCACAAAATATGTCCGACGTCTCACTAGAAAACATGTCGGACATGTCTCAAGAAGACTCGGCCATCAAAATGTCGTCGACACCCAGTCCGACCGCATCAAACTCGGCCAGCAGCACATCAGCCTCCCGAAGGCCTCCGAGGAAGAGCACTTTAACCCAGCAGCAGAAAAATCAGAAGCGACAACGTGCTACGCAAGATCAATTAGTCACATTAGAGATGGAATTCAACAAGAACCCTACACCGACGGCAACTGTCCGAGAGCGCATAGCGGAAGATATCAATATGACAGAGCGGTCGGTCCAGATTTGGTTCCAGAACAGGTGAGTTTCATCCCATCAACCTAATAAGTCAGTTCAAAGCTAACAACATTTGCCAGACGAGCGAAGATAAAGTTGTTAGCAAAGAAGAGCATCGAAACCGGAGAAGACTGCGATGCCATTCCCGAATCGATGCGACAATATCTTGCCGTGCAAGCAATAGAATCCGGAAAGCCATTGGGAGGCAATTTTCTAGGTCGTTCGGCACTGATGCCCTATGGCGGCGGTGGAATAATGATGGGAGGAGATCAAGGTCCGCAGGGCAAAGTTGGTATGTATATCTCATCAAGCGATCTACCGTTGCCCGCTAATAGGGGTTTAGTCATCCATCATCTCTCATGTCGCTCTTTGAGCATTGGATCGTGGAGACGCGTGGGGCAAAATGCCATGGACCTCATCATCTTCTACTCACCGGAAAAAGGTTGCATGACCTATTACATCAACAACGACCAGGCAGGTTACAAGATTGAGTACCCTTTCGCATATATCAAGAACATCTTCCTGGAAAATGGAGATATTGAAATGGGGAAGCCTGGTGGTTTGGTAGTAGAGCTCAACCGACCTCCGAATTTTTTCATGGATTCATCAGGATCAGGTGGATTCTTCCAATGTGGAGATTTCACAGAAGATCAACAAGCTTCGCAGATAATGGTTCACCATCTTGGAGGCCACCCAAAGGTTCTCAGTGGACAATTGGCGAAGCTTGTATCTCTCGAGTCATTCATGTCTCGCCACAATCCATTTGAGCAGCAGCAGCAACAACAACAACTTTCGGTCTCTGCGCCTGTATCTCCAAGTCATCGGCCAGCATCACAGCCCAACTACAATGCACAAGCACATGTTGGCATGTTCCAAGAAGGCTGGGGAGTAAACGTCAATCCTGGTCCTCGTGGTCCTGGCCACAAGAGACAGAGAAGTAGATCCGTTCCCATGGCTGTCGATTTCTCTATGTTCAATCACCCCATGCCATCATTCCTCATTCAGCATCCCGGTGAGACACAGCCGCATCACAATCCTGATATTTTTGCGCCTATTCCACAACAACCAAATAACCTTGGGCCGCTCGGACCAAACCTCAGGATTGATACCTCCTCTGGATATGGCATGGATTTCAGGCATTATCCTATGTCTGCTGCTACAACCAATTCTCCATCGGACTTTGCATCTCCTGGCTTCTTTTCTCAGGGGCCAGACTCCGCTGCTTTACCTGCGGCATCCTACAATAACACACCATTCACTGTTCCATACCTCTCTCCAAATCCGATCGTTGATCCATCTGGAGCCATGATTCAGCCTTCAGTATCACCCCTCTCATTTATGAGCCATGGTGATCCAGCAATTGTTGACCAGTCCCCACCACTATCGATGATGCATCGAAGCGCATCTGCAGATGTGTACTCGATGTCTCACGATCACTCCAATATTTCCGATGACGGTACTGGACTAAATGAAATGTACTCCAAACATACACTTAACCTACCTATGCATCCTCATTCTCCAGCTTTCGCAGAACAAGCGGCTGCTGATATGGATATGAATCAACTTGTCTCATTTGATGAGAACAATGCAAGCCTTTCACCCGAGAATATGCAATAGAACCAATGGGTTCTCGATGCGTGCGAGACGATGAGTCATTTGATACCCAAATCTAATGATGTTGGATGATCCGCATCATCTCATGGAAGCCGGGGAAAAAGCTCGTTGTTATGCAAGCTAAAATTTAGCGTCCGATTTGAAATATGGGAGGCGTTAATGGATGGTGTTTTTGCTATTCTTTGGACGAGTGGTACATATGACGGCCTGCGTTGATTTTGAGTTCTCCCCGATTATTGTTCGAACTTTACTCAGCCTAATACCCGTGTTGCTATCGGCACGAAAAACAATTTTCTTTAGAACTTATCTTGTTTCTACTTGTCTAACGCCACGAACTTGCATGACGATTATTCGCTTCGATCATGCCTGGCTGGCACGGCGATCGCTTCTATTGGCTCTTTTTGGCGTATTCGTTTTGTCTGTAATCCCGAGATATCTCTTCGTACTGTTTGCATAGTCCCTTGAGGGGACACTGAGCGTTGGTTGAAGGGAAGGAGGGAAAGTCGTAGCCGCAATTGTCTGTCAAACCGTCAGGAAGCCGTTTCTGAGATTTGTCAGCTCGTATGTGATGAATCATGGCGGAATTAATAAAGGAACTTTATCATCAGTGTCCCAAGTCTGGATTGTGATCTGTAAGGTAGTTGTGCCAAATGTCAATAACCCCGTGAACCCATAACCTGAAAGCGAAGTGAATCAGCACAAGACTACGACTACTTTGATTTAGACTTCCCCGCAATATATGAATTTCCAGGATCTCGATAAGAATGAGAAGCCTATCTCTGCTTTGAATAAAGATGATGTCTTTGTCCCCCACAATCGCACTCCCGTGTTCTACAAAGTCAGGGGCTAAGCCTCAATAAATTCTGTTCTTGGAAATTGTGGCTGAGCCATTGACGACAGATCTGCAACGACAAGCAGTGAACCTTGCAGGTCAGAATACGAACTTCACTCTCACTCATCGAAGGAGAACATCTTCATTCCACAAAATACACCGCGATTCAAACCACTCTCAATTTTCCATGTCGTCCCAATACCTTTGTTTGCTTTCAGCAATCGCGCAATTCTCTAGTGACATCTAGAAAGCCTTCTATTGGCTAGTTGAGGATCACTTCGCGCCAGGAACACACGGGATTTGGATGAGGACGCTTATGATAACGCTGCAATGGCGGACAATACGGAAGGGAAGATAATACAATCTGCAAGGAGGTCTGCGACAGACCCGCCGAACCCTTCGAGTAAAATGGAGGAACAAATCGAGGGGCACTCTTCACCCAGTGAGGCTCCCCGCGTGCGATTCTCAGAAGACCTTGACCGAGCCACTGCGACGTCATCTAGTGACAGGTCTGGGCTACCGAGTCTCGTAATTGATACTGGCAAGTCACTACCAAAGAAGTCGAGCGAAGCCCCACGGCCTGCAGCAGGTATTCTTTCTAAGAAGCCAACGAGTCCGACATCTCCTCTTTCACCTACCTCACCCCGCACCAGAGACAGAGGTTACTCTCTTCGAAGGACATTGTTTGCGAGAACCATCAACACTCAATCCGAGGGAAGCCCAATCGAGCTGGTAGAAGCGGGTTCATTCCAAGACTCAGCGCGCCTCGACCCGCGATTAGAGGGTGGGAAAGGCGGACATAATTCATCTGATGTCATTGTCTCTCCTATTTTCGAAAACGATGTAGAAACATCCTCCGTTCAGTTAAGTGAGATAAATTCTACGTCTAGGCCTTTGCCAGAGAAAGAGAAGAGAAACTTTGCAGCACTACATCTCCCAGAACACGATGTATGGGCGAGGAGAGCGAGCCGGAGGAATCCGGTACTGCTGAAACTGAACAGATTGAGGAAGGAGCTTTTCAAGAAAATTTTTGGCCCTGCAGATATTCCTCCTTCGAAGGATGGTCGTCATATTGACCTTGACGTGTCGAGGAGGAGAGCACTGATCGACGAAAGAACCGGAAAAGAATATGTAGGGAACACTATCCGGTCAAGTCGATACACTCTGTTGAATTTCGTCCCACGCCAGCTCTGGTTCCAATTCTCAAAATTGGCAAACTTTTACTTCCTCTTGGTATCAATACTCCAGATGGTTCCTGGGCTAAGCCCAACTGGAAGCTACACCACAATTGCTCCATTGCTAGTATTTGTGGCAATTAGTATGGGGAAAGAAGGATACGATGATATTCGAAGATATAAACTAGATCAGGCAGAGAACAATAGAGAGGTTCTTGTTCTCGACTCCTTTCAGCTCGGCCAAGAGACCGGTAAAGAAGGTGGCTTTCCAGGACTTCAGAAGTTGATTCCTACAAATAAGGACAAGTCGGATCGTGAAGTGAAAGTGGATGAAGGCCCCAGACAATGGATATCGCTGAAGTGGAGGGATGTTAAAGTAGGGGATATCGTGAAGCTCGGGCGAGATGACGCTGTTCCAGCGGATATTGTCTTGCTGCATGCCGATGGCCCTAATGGCGTAGCTTTCATAGAGACCATGGCACTGGATGGGGAAACCAATTTGAAGAGCAAACAAGCTCCGACTTCGCTCGCCAAATATTGCGGATCACTAGAAGATATTGCTGCCTGCCGGGCACACATCGTCGTGGAAGATCCCAATCTCGATTTGTACAATTTCGATGGGAGAGTCACAATTTCTGCGGAAACCGTTCCTCTAACTACCAATGAGATTGTGCTTCGTGGAAGTACGCTTAGAAATACAACAACTGCTATTGGGGTGGTTATCAATAGCGGTGAGGAGTGCAAGATCAGGATGAACGCGAACAAGAATCCTCGAATCAAGGCTCCTGAACTCCAGAAGATCACAAACAAAATAGTCATTCTCTTGGTATTTTTTGTGGCTGTCCTATCGTTATTTTGTACTATTGCTTACGAAATTTGGTCTAACACCACGGAGGACAAAGCTTTCTATCTACAGGGGGAGGTGAGTTTATTCCAAGCCTTGTGAACTATCTCAGAAGGGCATCCTCGTATTGTGTTATTATTTGTCTATCTACTCCGAAGCAACTCGCGAATTCCAAAGCTCCTTTTCAACTTCTGGATTTATACAGTGCTAATTTGATGATTCAATAGCATATCATTTTACCGCAAATATTTGTGGGATTCTTCATTTTATATAACACTTTGATACCCCTTTCCCTTTACGTCAGTCTCGAAATCATTAAGGTCGGCCAGATGCTTTTATTTTCGTCTGATGTTGAAATATACGACGCGACGTCGAACACCCCTATGATTTGCAACACCACCACTATTCTCGAAAATCTTGGCCAAATCGATTATATATTTTCAGACAAAACCGGAACATTGACTGAAAATGTTATGAGATTTCGGAAGCTAAGTATAGCAGGTTACGCCTGGCTCCACGACTTCGATCTTCAAAAAGAAGCCCTCGCGCTTGAGCAAAGTCAAGCTTCGTTAAGCAAGCAGAAACGGAAATCTAATGGCAAAGGCATTGCCCATCGTCATTCAAAAAGGTCTAGAATCGTTTCGAATAGTCAAAATGAACCAGAAAATTCAAGGTTTATCTCACGAAAGTCAAGAACGTTTTCAGACAATATCAACGAGTCAGAAGTATCCAATGGCACGCCTCGAAGGTCAGGATCGATATGGAGATCAACGGCTCGACCGTTCAAGTCCCACACACATCCGGACCTTCGAACCGAAGAGTTACTCAAGTTCATGCAATACAAGCCTCATAGCGTTTTTACAAAGAAAGCAAAATTCTTTCTGCTATCTCTTGCGTTATGTCATACCTGTTTGCCTGAGGTACAAGATAATGGAGATATTGAGTTTCAAGCAGCTTCACCTGATGAACTGGCTCTTGTTCGAGCAGCCCAGGATCTTGGGTGGTTAGTAATCGATAGGGCAGCAAGATCCATCACGTTGACCCATCCCGGCGGACCTGACTCATCGGATCAAGTTACTGAAACATATGAGATTCTGGATGTGATCGAGTTTTCAAGCAAGCGAAAGAGAATGTCGATTATTCTTCGTTGTCCTGACGGGAGAATCTGTATTTTTTGCAAAGGCGCCGATTCGGTACTCATGCCCCGACTCAAGAATTCTTCTCTTGCTATGCAAAAAAAATCCGAGGTTGTCAGACGAGCGAGTATGAGAAAGAGCATGGAAGCTGAGCAAGCTCTTCGTAGAATATCTGAGCACTCGCCAAGAGCTAGCTTTAGTGTTCCTAGACCTAGTATTGGTCGAAAGAGTACCGGTCAAGGGCGACCTAGTATTACTAGCACCCGTCTTCAACCCATACGCGATGAGCTTGATTCCTGGCTCAGGGAAAGGGAGCAACGTGATGTGGAAGTTGTTACAGATGCACCTAGTGCCAGCGCTTACGAGACCCCCAGAGCGTCCATGAATCGCCTATCGTTTGCTTCCATGAATCGTTTATCGTTTGCTTCCATGGATCGGCAATCATCCTTGGGTGATGACGAACTAGAAGACCTTATCGATGAGGCTTTGGTCCTAGACGATGCAGCTGTGTTCGAACGGTGCTTTCAACATATAGATGACTTTGCCTCCGAGGGACTGCGAACTTTGTTGTTTGGATACAAATTCTTAGATGAACAAGAGTATGAGAGCTGGAAAAAGCTCTACCTAGAGGCAACAACAAGCCTTATAGAGCGCCAGAAACTCATTGAAAATGTCGGAGAAATCATTGAGCAGAATTTTGAGTTGGCTGGAGCCACTGCTATCGAAGACAAGCTGCAAAAAGGTGTCCCCGAGACTATTGATAAGCTCCGCAGAGCTAATATCAAGATATGGATGCTTACTGGAGATAAGAGAGAGACGGCTATAAATATTGCCCACAGCGCTAGAATCTGCAAGAACTACTCTGAAGTCGTCATTCTTGACCACGCTACTGGCGAGGTCGAGCAGAGAATGTCAGCGACCTTACTGGATATCAGCAAGGGAGCACTAGCGCATACTGTCATAGTTGTGGATGGTCAAACTCTTGCTGAAATTGATACCAACGAAACTCTTGCTCTTCTATTCTTCGATCTTGCAGTTTTAGCTGATTCCGTCATCTGTTGTCGGGCTAGTCCTAGTCAAAAAGCTTCCCTTGTGAAAAGAGTGAGGACAAAGGTCTCGAGATCAACCACGCTCGCTATCGGAGATGGAGCCAACGATATCGCCATGATTCTTGAAGCTCATGTTGGTATTGGCATCAGTGGCAAAGAGGGCCTACAAGCAGCAAGAATATCTGACTATTCAATTGCACAATTTAGATTCCTTCAGAGACTCCTTCTTGTACATGGCAGGTGGAACTACATCAGAACTGGAAAATACGTCCTAGGTACTTTTTGGAAGGAACTCATGTTCTACCTTCTCCAAGCGCTCTACCAGAAGTGGACAGGGTACACAGGAACGTCGCTGTTCGAATCGACTTCTCTTACTGTCTTCAACACGCTCTTCACGTCCCTTCCAATTATTGTGCTTGGAATTTTCGAACAAGATCTTAATGCAAGTACATTATTGGCTGTACCGGAGCTCTACGTCCAGGGCCAACGCAATCAAGGTTTCAATATCAAGAAATATCTTGCATGGATGTTCATGGCTGTTTCTGAAGCTATGATTATCTATTTTACCATGTGGGGCCTCTTTGGCGAATCACTTTTTACTCAGGACAACAATCTCTTGTCTATGGGTACCCTGTGCTTCACTGCAGCAGTAGTATTCATAAACACCAAGTTCCTGTAAGTTTCGTTTTGTTGACGCCGTTCCTTTTGCTAACAATGTAAGCTTTCTCGAAATGTATAACAAAACACTCGTCTCACTCCTCGGCTGGATCATACCCGTTGGCGGCTGGTTTCTTTGGCAGATCCTTCTGTCGGCCGTCTTCAAACCCGGAAAATCATATCCTCTCTATCCTATCAAAGATGATTTCATACAGCACTTCGGACCAAATCTACTCTGGTGGCTGGTACTATTCCTGACCCTCACAAGCACCATTCTGCTTGAGCTTGGTGTAAGCTCGATTCGAAAATCCTTCTGGCCCACAGATACAGATCTTTTCCAAGAACTGCAAAAAGACCCCATTATTCGACAACGCTTTGAAGATACCATCAAACGCGACGAAGAAGGCGGAATGGATGTAGATATGGCAAAAGAGAAGACAAGTTCAGAGGCTCAACGAGAGGGGGAAATTCGGGACCTTCTTAACAGACCACGGATTTTAGATGAAAGTGTTGTAGTATTGAGCCCTGTTGAGTTAGTAGAGAGGGAAGCACCAATCACGAGGAGGAAATTTAGTGTGGATTTTCACAGGAGTAGGGTCGGGAGTGAGGGGGAGATGGGCGATGTGGCGATGAAAAGCATTGGGGGAAAGAAGGAAATGAGGCACTCACTTGATATAGCAGAGTTGATGAGGAGAGATTTGTGACTGTGATGTGATGACGATGGGTTGAATGATAAGCTGTCTATACATACCCAGGGCCTGTTGGCACGATTGGATGAGTTTCATGCGTAGACGACTGGAGGTTAGAAGGGTGGGTTAGGTGTTGGATTGGATCTGGGTTGTCTCTGCATCACTTGGCGTTATATATCAGGATTGTTTGAAGTCAATGCAATATGTCACCTACCATGTTTATTATGCCACAACTAGAAATGGATTTTGGCTACAAAGTCTATACTTTCAAAGATATTCTTTAATCCTTGCTTTCAAAGGTACATATTGATTAAATAAGTTCTTCTGAAGAGATAAGTAAAATATAGCCTTGCTAAAGCAAAAGGTACAATTTGGTATAGCTTATTTTTTTATACGATACAATACGCCAAACTCTGGGCTAGCTAAGTCAACCATTGTTTGATCCACCCCGGGAAAACGAAGCAGGTGCAAACTTAGAATTTTGATATCCTGGTTAGTGGAATTGAATTCGAACCAGACAGCACATTCATCCCTTGTCTCACCATCCAATGCAAGGTTACCTCTCTGTCAGCACCCATACCGTGATGCTATTCCGTAGGGTAAATTTACCTCGGATTCGTCTTTGGTACTTAAATGTGCTTGGCTATCGAAACTTACTACTCACACTGTAGAATCTGAGGGAGTATAGTTTCTTTAAGTCTAATTTGGAGAGACTATTCTTGTCGGCTGAGGAATAGCAAGTTCATTTGAAACACCGCTGTTCAAGTGTGGTCCGTTTGACATTGAAGCCATATCCACTGATGCTTCCTCTCCTTTCGTCCTGCTGTTTAGGGATCTTGGGCCGTAGTGGTCGTTGTGGAGTAATGATTTCCACATGATAAAAGTACTAAATACTAGTTAGGATGGTATAGAGAAAGCAGGAACTTGAAGGTTACTAACCTAGCAAATGAAGCGAAGACACCAAGCCATAATAGGGTGGTCGAGGCTACACAGTAGGCATTTTTTCTGTAGACGGGATTGGGTTTTCCGTTGGCTTTAAAGTAGAAAGTTGCCGTTGCTTCATCTACTCCACTGATGTACGCATGACGTTTTGCAACGATAACCTGCACGAGTTTTGAAGTCAGCCTAGGAGGTGACGAGGTCATGAGAGAGTCTCATACTGTAAGCGCCAAAGCATCTGCTAGAGCAGCTATCGATACTAGCACCGAGGAAGCTTTCCATGCTAACTTGACTCCTCGACTCTCATGTCTCTCGGGCCAAAAGAGGTCGAAGAAAAATCCAGAACCAAAAATAGTTGCCACGGCAATCCCAATGAAGATGTTATAAGACATGATGCCCACAATATCGTCATTGTGTACGTGGGCTCTTCCGCCACTCCGGGATAAAATGCCATCTTGTTGATCTACATAATCTGGTTGCAGGTTCTGTCAGCAGACTGCTTGGTGAGTCTCGGAACGGCAGGACATACCTAACAATGCTGCGGTTCCGACGGATTCCGAGCAAACACAGAGAATCATGGCGACTTGGTAGACAATCATCTTCGTCCTCCTGAGATGGAACTCTTGGTTGAACATATAGGATCCCTTGAATTTTCCCCATTGTATCTCGCGCAAGTCAAGACCCCAAATTACTGGCATGACGTCGTTTTGAGGATGGGGTTAAGCAGCGTAATTAATAATAAGGAGATGCTGAGCAATAATTTGTTGGAGAGAAAGGAGTGAAGAGAGGGGGGGGGGGGGAGAGAGAGAGAGAGAATGGGAAGAAGATCAAGGGGCAATAGGCTCTCAATCGTTGATGGAAAGCGCGAGTTGTTATAGTAGAAGGAGATTGGAAAGGTTCGAGTACCTACCAAGACTTCTGGGACCACAGAACGAGGCTTCTGGATCTGCCGGAGTTTGAGTTTACCAAGTCATGCGCTTCTTGAGCATGGGATTCCGTCGCCACAGACAGAGCGCAGAGGGCGAGAAGAAGACCTTTGTAATCAAGTGTGCAGTCTTCTTCTTCGGGTCATGCAGAAGTGAAAATGCCATCGTTTGTGGAGGCGTGTTGTGTTCTGACTGAGGCTGTTTCGGGACATGAATTAAGGTTGCGTGCGTATGACGTCGCTCGGAGCCACAGGGCAGTTCTTCTTCTTCTTCTTCTTCTTCTTCCCTTTTCGTTGGTGGCTCGACAATCCTCTCTTCCTCAACACAGTCCTGCTCTTCGAAATGTTGCCGTCCGCTTAATTCCTTGCTTTGCTTTCCTCGACCCGACCTGGACTTCTCCTAAAGTGACACTGTCAGATGTCTCTCCTTTCGGTGGCGGGAAGAGACGACTCACGTGATCGCAACTTCAAAACTCGGTTAGGCGGCGTCAGGGCTTGAGGTTTCTCCTCCAGGACTCCAGAACCTTCTACAACGGCTTTCTTGAGCTTCACAACATCCCACCGCTTCACTCACGTCTCCCTCTCGCATACAATTGGGAGGTTGACAACCCTTCTATTACCCCGTCAAACTCGCTCTCTGAAAGGGCGTCAATCAGATTGCGAAGCAGGTCTCCAATTCATTCCTACCCCTCTCAAGGTATGGAAAATAACCCTTTTCCTCCTCGAGCCTCTCGAAGATACTTTCATGATGAAATAACATGCTGGCACCAATCCTAGAATAGATTTTGTACTCAAATTTCTGCTGATTAGCTTTGGCCTTAGGCCTTTTTCTGACTCCTTCCAAAACTTCACCGTCTTTGCTTCAATTGTTGACAGGGCTACAACCTCTGCTGACATGGCCTCCAGGAACCTCATATATCGAAACCAACCTTCTATTCACTACTTTATTTAGCCCATCATGGTACTCCATAACCCTAACAATTGGCACTGGGTCAACAAAGATGCCTCCGGTTGGACGAAAGAATACCTGGAGGAGAGCCTCAAGTCCATCAGTGCCGAGGAAAATGGTGTCACTGCTAAAGTGGACAAGTTGATTAGCATGGATGGAGATGTCGACGTGAATCAACGCAAAGGGAAAGTTATTACCATTTTTGATGTTAAGCTGGTGATTGAATATTCTGGTTAGTGCACGTAATAGAAATCAATAAGCATTGCTGACGAATTAGGCACGACTAAGGATGATAAAGATGTCAGTGGCACAATCACTGTCCCCGAGGTTGCTCATGACACCGAAGAAAACGAGTACGTTGTATGTCTCGTCGTCCCCACCGGGCGTTTCTATACTCAAATTAACGTTACCTAGTTTGACATAGACATCTATTCAGACGCTAGTTCCAAGGCACCCGTCAAAGATTTGGTTCGATCGAAAATTGTTCCCCAGCTAAGGAAGCAGTTCGCCAAGCTTGGTCCTGCGTTGATCGCCGAACATGGTAAAGATATCCAACACGCTCCTGGCTCCGGCCCACCAAGCGGAACTGTCACTCCAAAGCTACACGTCCCGAGTTCGGGTCCGTCACAGTCTACAACCACAACCCAAACCGGCAAAAATAGCACCTCAGTTAATACCACTACCGTTACAGATAACGAAGAATTCCGTGCTCCTGCCTCCGAACTCTACAAAACCTTCACCGACCCACAACGAATCTCAGCGTTTACTCGCGCAGCACCCAAGCTATTTGAAGGCGCTCATGTTGGCGGCAAGTTCGAACTTTTCGGTGGCAATGTTTCAGGCGAGTATCTTGAGCTTCGAGAACCCACTACGATAGTTCAGAGTTGGAGATTGGATCAATGGCCAAAGGGACACTTTTCTCGTCTGGAGATCAACTTTGATCAAAATGATGTGGATAGTGTTACGGTGATGAGAGTAAGCTGGAGTGGGGTCCCGGTTGGACAGGAAGAGGTTACAAAGAGAAACTGGGGAGAATATTATGTGAGAAGCATTAAGCAGACTTTTGGGTATGTTATGTCCAATTCCAATTTCATCCCCTCAGATATCAGGTCGAATCAACATCTAATACAAGACACAGCTTCGGCACCATTCTATGAATATCTCAAGAAGAGATAAGTAGAGATGGGACTGTCGAGCCCATGCGGAATATGAATTGATGATATGAATGCGCGAATGAATTCATAGTGCAGACCCCCTTCTCCCTTAGGGATAGATAAGAAAAAATTAGAGGGCAATTCCACCATGAAAAGTCTGTGATAGTGAATTATGAAGAGTGCATATTGGCGCCAAGTGACCTCAATTCGGCTGCTTGAATGGCTTACTACGTAGGTGCAAGCAGATCTGACTATTTTATATTCTCATGCTGTAAGAACACCACCTACGTAAATGACTTCCTTCGAAACCAGAAGGCTCCCCTTGAAGCACATTTAATCTACGATATATTTAGTACAAAAGCCACTTCCAAAATTAATTTAAAACAGGATTTTATCTAAGATACAGCTTCACTGGACCTTGCTTACGGTTGAGAGGTATATTTTAACTGAAGTTAGACACTTGAATGATCCAATTCACTCAGGGATCAGTGACATGAAGCGGTAGAGTTTGTATTCATATAAATACCAGCTCCAGTAAAGTTCCATGACCCTCAACTTAAGCAGTAGAGATCAATCATTAGAGACTTCACCCCCCTAAATAACTAAATTAATGCAAGGCAAAACCCATCGCTATGCTCATTTGTTCGTTCGTCCATTCCTTCCTTCATTTACTTTCTGATGCAAAGCATGACAATACTTGATAGGAAAAGAACAACAGATATACTCCATGGCTCAGTGCTGTTACGTCCTCGCTATGCATGCTAAATTGATTGAATGACTGATTAACTTCGTTTCCATTCCGTTCATTAACGCCTACGCCGGAGAGGTATGATGATTTCGTGATGTTGGCGGGAAAATACAAGATAGAGGTTTATGCAAGTGGGTGATGTTTAAAGCTCTTCTTCCTCTTCCACGACGTGACTCTCACCATCAGGGAGAAGCCGGCGGGAACCGCGGTGGGAGGCTGGAACGCCGTCCCGAGAAGCACCAAAATCGAGGACCTGATTTGCTATTAGTTAAAATAATTCAGTGAAAGGGTAAGGAACTAACCTCGACATAAGTTAGGTTATCCCGTTGAACAGCAGCTACACATCTACGCTCGTCAAATTTGACTTGCCAGACGCCACTAAGATCGGTCAGAAGATCCTTGACACATTCACCAGTCTTTATGTTCCAAAGTTTCAAGGTCCTATCTGAACCAGAAATAACTTTCTGGCCATCGTGCTGGAAGCAAGTGATTGCACCAGTATGCGCACTCAATGTACTTTTGCATTGGCCATTTTCAGGGTCCCAGATGCGAAGAGTCGAGTCTGCGGCAGCGGAGACTAGGCGTTCATCGCGTAGATCAAGTAGTCCTACTAATGAGGAGTGACCTTCTAGTGTGAAGAGGCATGCTCCTGTTTCGAGGGACCAAATTTTCACAAAGTTGTCCATAGAACCGCTGATGCAGCGATTGCGCTTGTGGTCTAAAACTACGCTATAGACTTTCATGGCATGTCCTGTTAAGCGGTGTACTGTTTCCCCAGTGGATATCTTCCAGACTCTGACAGTATTATCATAACTGCCGCTGACCAGTGTATCTTGATGAGCAGCGATAGCACGCACAGAGTGTGTGTGGCCAGCTAGAACCCGAACAAAGTAAGGGCAATCTGCATCATTCGCTGGTGGACCAGTCTGGATGTAGCGCTTAGAACCTTGCTCTGGCAATCTCCATACTCGAAGTTGTGAGTCTCTGGATCCTGTGATGATTAACGGCTTTTCTGGAACCATGATTGGCTCTCCATTTTCAGTTCTACCCGTAACCTCGGGCATGAGAATCTGTAAGCAGCGAACGGTGGAGGTATGTCCATGGAAAACTTGTGTGCAAAGACCTTTCTCTATATCCCAAACGCGTACTGAGCGATCAGTTGAGCCAGAGACTAAAACATTGCCTTCATATTGAAGAGCCCAGACTCCGCCTTCGTGTCCTTCGAGCTTCTTGCGTAAAGCACCCGTCTTGGTATCATAAACATGAATTAATGTATCATCAGAACCAGTTAAGATCTTATCATCATCAAACTGGAGACAAGTAATGACATGCGCAGGATGAGCAGGGAACGCGAAGTGATGTGGGGCAACCTTCCCACTCATCCAGCTGGTTTGGAGCATGTGGTGGCGGCGGTAGAGGGACTTGAAAAGGTGTAGTTTCCGTAAACCGGACAGCCCTAACTGAGGATCAGGAACGGCTAAAGCAGCAGCGCTTGCGGCAGTGAGTGGTCCCTCGGATTTGTGGAATCTTGCAGTGTGAGGATATTTTGCGAGCATTCCGTGTGCTTTATCAGCGAACTCGTGTCCCACTGCTCTTCGCTTAGCCCTGTCGTTGTTGGCAGCTCCCCGCTTTCTCTTTGTAGCAGATCGTCCCTTTCTTACAGGACCAACTTCGGTTTTGATAGTGCTGACACCCGTGACTTCAGCTTCAGGAACAGGAATAGTTTGTTGTTGTACACTTAGATCTTGCTCGAATCCATCTGGTCCAGAAGGATCTTGCCATCCCCATCCTTGCTGAATCGCTTTCTCGAGCTCTCCAGTAGGGAGTGTAAATCCGTCGCGATCGAAGAGCTCCTTCCACCCAGTCTCGTTGGAATCGATAATATTTCGCCACTGTTTCGATACTTGAGCAGCGCGGCACAAGTCCTTATGGTTTAGGAAGCTAAGGATGTTTAATCCCAGTTCCAAAGGTAGTTGTGCCAGAAAGTCGCACTTTAGAGCAGGGTTGACAACATCTGCAATAACATGAAGAGTCTTTCTTGAACATCGTCGAAGGAGTTGAAACATTAAAAGCGTCTTCATGTCATTTGGCATCATATCAAATGTGTTGACCATTGATTGCATGTCCGAAACAGAATTCGTCCTACTTCCATAAGCATCCCTAGCTAAGGAATACGGCACCTGATCGTTTTCAAGAGTGTCCTGACTATCTGCTGAGAGGCTATCATCATCCGTACCTCTATTTGAAATTGGAAACTCGTCATGCTCAGGTGCGTAAGTCGGAGATAGACCAGGGCTTGGTAGGCTAGCGTTTTGGGCGGCAGCAATGTTAACAATCGGGCGTTGCACCGAGTTTTGCGAGAAGTTGGCGTTGGCTGATTCGAAAGGCTCGAGGTCCGACTCAGCAATAGGTGGTGTGGCCACGGCGTTAGTAAAAGAATCTTGGATGGTTGGTTGGTTGACAGCATCTTCCGAAGTGTCACTTTGGCTTAGTCCAGATTGCGGTGTATAGGAAAGTTCAAAGAAGGACCGAGGGTGCTGGCATGGATTAGTGATTGGCAGGTCCAATTCAGATGCATCCGGTGTTGCAGGCAAATCCGTGTCATCGGGGATTTGCATCGCCAGTCCGAGATGCTCTCGCTGATTCCCTGCATGTGAATCCTGATGTTTACCTCCTTCAATCTGGCGAAGAATATCTTCCCCTTTGTTTCCTCTGCCACCAACAGATACTGGGGAACCGCTATTTACTTCTTCCAACCTTTTTGCTGGCCTTCTTTGGTCCGAAAGAGCAAGCTTCTTGCGAACTCGCTCTGCACGTTGAAAGTCAGTCTTCCCTAACGTCGGCATGCGGTAAAGCCGTCGACTATCTGTTTCGTTAATTTCATCTTTAATAGTTGTCTGGGATCTGGGACGTAGAGAACGATTCAGCCGAGTGCCCTGCATCAACAGTCAGTATCAACTTCAAATTACGAAAGTATAATAGATAGTACAGACATTTTCAGTTACACGGTCTGCTTCAAGATTTCTAGATAACCCTTCGATTTCGTAAGAGAAGTTCAAAAGTTCAGCAGGGGTAGCCTTTGAAGCTAAAGGATACTCCTTAACATCGAGCTCGTCGAGGGCATGCTGCCTAAGAAGTAAAGGGGGATATGATCGTTTCGTCGTAGTTGTCGTTGTGACTGTCTTAGTCTCGACACATTCAGCAAGCTCAATCTGAAGTCTAGCCGTATGGCTAGAGACGCTATCATCATCTTCCACCCAGCCTATTGAGACGGTTTGACTCCTTGGGTTGGGACGATGTGCTTCATCCGCGGCTTGCATGTATTTCGGAGTTGAGGCGAAAGGACTTGGTGAACCTTCCGACACAAATCTTTGGGCCGTGTTGGAGATGGCATTCTGCATAGACACCGTACGGCGTTTGGAGTGAGGGCGAGATGGAGGTTCCATAGCTATTCTTGTAATGTGACGGTCTGAGATCTGTACCGAGAATCCTCGGGCAATGACAGAAGCCCCTCACTCGTCCGGACGCGTCTCTAACACGAGAAGACAAACGCGTTATCAGCCCTCTTCCACCAACTTGCTGAAGTTATCCCAATAGCACCATGCCCTGCTTTTTGCTATCCTTGATGCTCGGATTCGTTGTCGATGGGGATGTGCTGCGATATCTTGACACGAGAACAGATGCGGGAGTGGAAGCAAGAGCGTTCAGTTGACGTGCCCGTGAGATGCAAGAATCTACTGGAGAATGAAGATCGGGAAAGAAGGCTTTCGAAGAAGGAGCGCTGTCGAAGCACAAAGTGGTGGTGCGGATCTGGGCGATTGAGTGGGATATGCTTTCCGATGATTGAGGTGAGCGATTCCAACTGACAGCCTCCTCGCTTCGCAAACTTTGCCGGCCGCCGCCTCCTTCCCTGTCGCCCCCCCCCCCCTCCAATCCAACCACCCTCTTCAATCTCGTCAAACCCTTTCACACATATGTGAGCACCACCAAAGATTCTTTTCCCGGCCTCGCATTAATGCCGTCAATATCAATCTTGAATCAATTCATCGCTGCTTTTCAGAAGGCTCGGGATACTTTCTTGGGCTGAGCATCAGTCACTTGCAGACCATGCAATGTCAGCCTGTTGTGGGACAATCTTGCCACCCAACAAAAACTCCAGGCATCCCCAAGCTGCGTATACCAAAACACACGATAACTACGAGCTAGAGTATAGGTAAAAAGTGAGGCAAGTAGATAATCTTGTTCTTTGGGAGGGAGAGAGAGAAATATCTAGAAAGCTCATTTTGTGTCTTCAATATCGTACACTCATCAACTTACTTCCAACCACAAGTCACTATTGCGTGCTGGACGTCGCACCAGCTAATAATAAAATAATCGGCTTTTCTTTCTCATCTTGACGAGTCCTGGCCAGCTATGAAGTAGCGGCGAGGAGGGAGATGTGTTCATTAAGTATTCACCTTGAACAGAGATCTCACACCTACAGATCGTGCATCATTTTTTAAGTTGTTGGTCTGCAGATATCTTCATGCGAGATAATGCTATAGAGTTGTTTACACCACCCTCCTATGATCATTACTAACGCGCATACTGGAGGAGAAGCGGCCACAATTTTATTTTCTCAATCGAATGTCCACCTTGCATTGTTGAAGCTTGTCTAGTAAGAATTGTTTTGAATGTTGATGTTCGGCGTTCAACCATTGACGGTTTAGTTGGCAACAAGCCATAAATTGTGCAATCCCTGGTGCTTCACAAGAAGCATGTCCTTTTATAGGCTTGAAAATGGCCGAGCATGCGTCTTGTAAATATATCTATGATTTTCTGGCCTACAATTTTTCCCCCCAGAAATCTGCGTCAGATGTTTTTCAACCTTTTCCAATCAAAAACAAAATTTGAGGACCGCTCTTGCCTCGCGCACTTTCCTTCCTTCTTTCCCCAAACTCCCCCTTCGTTCTTCTTTCCCCTCTCTTGGCTCTTCTTTCATCATCGCCGTCATCATCAACATAACCTCATCCTTCTACCGAGACTACATAAACGACTGTTCACTACAATTACCTTGCCAAATCAATCAGCTACGCTACAAAGCAAGCAATGCCACCAAAATCTCGGATTCGGCCTCGAGGACCAGTTCATCCACCCACATCTGAAATTGTGGTTACACACGAACACAGCTACGAGCTTGTGAGAACTGTTTTGACCGCAACAGTAAGGGAATCATACCACTAATTTCCATTTCTGCTCACTTCTCCCCAAAGTTCAGCCATATTCTCTGGGCCCGGTATGAACCCCGCCTTCCGTGCTTGGGATCTGGGCTGACTTGTACGTAGACGTGTTTTCCCACACGTGGAATACCTCCTTCGTTCTTGTGACCCTGCCGATCCTGAGGTGAACTACGATGCTTTTATGGCGGGCTCCACAGGCAAGCTGGCATCCTTCGACCCTACTGACGGCCTCCATGTCTGGAAAGTGATGCCCCGCTCCAAAGAACCTGCAGTTGATAAGATTCTCGATTGCCTTGTAAGCATTATTAGTGTAACTTGCACCAACAGGACTAATGTGACACATAGGAGATTGGAGCAGCTCATGCATTGAAGAGAGGTTATCTGTCCAAGCTTCAACTATCTTTTCATTCTATCAATGAAGCTCCAGCAGGCGAATCAAATATAATCGAATCATATACAATGTTTTTTACTTACGAGAATGGCCAAGATATCTCCGTAAGTACCGAGATCAAATCTAGTTTGGTGGTTCTGCACAGTGCAAAACAACATCTATACAATCTTGTGAACGATGTAGGCTTCTTGATTCATCACACCAATCAGCATCGAATGGAACATAAGAAGTTGCCCGGTAGGCTAGCACCCAAAGCCCTGGTGTAAATAAGAACAGCGAGCTAACTCCTGGTTAACATAGACAGCTTTCGGATGGTCATGTCCTTGAAGTATCATGAACACGCTCCTCCCGACTACCAACCCCCTTTATTCCGCCAAGGCGATGAAAATACCCTACACACATTGGGATTTGGTACTCCTGATGATAAGTTGGTGATGGACACTGGCTTTCATAGGTATGTAAACCTCACTGCTCTGATGGAGATGTGCTAACTTGAGAAGAATTTCCTTTGGTGTAAATATCTCAGAAATCGAAGATCCTGTTTTTTCGGGATCGCGTAATTTATCGCCAGGCGAGCG
Organism: Arachnopeziza araneosa; assembly: GCA_003988855.1. NCBI lineage: Eukaryota > Fungi > Ascomycota > Leotiomycetes > Helotiales > Arachnopezizaceae > Arachnopeziza > Arachnopeziza araneosa. Next base: position 509,605 of record QYAI01000024.1, read on the forward strand.
TACAGCCTCGGTTTACTCAGATTTCGAAACAGAGCAGACGCAGCCTGAAGCTGTAAGGCAGATTCAGACAATTGTAAGTTTCCATCTTTCCACGTATCACTTAGACAGAGCTAATCATGGTTTGTAGGGCATGTTCAGAGACCTGAACTCTGGAACCCAAGACACAATACCAATCCGAAAGACCCAGATCTCCCAAACTGTTGAAATACAGGATGATCTAGAGGTACCAAGCGTCATTGAATATACTCAACAAGTTCTTGATAGAATCTCTGCTGCAGAGGCACTTACCCCACAACACGATCTGGATTTGGACGATCAACAGAGTACACAACTCCAAATAAGTTGCGAGTGCTGCGCTTCGGGAACCAGTGAGAACCTCGTAAGCCTCTATTGTATATGATTTCTCTAAAAGCTAAGACTCCTAGTCTCAATGTGTAATTTGTCGGGAATTCAAGCACAATACATGTTATGGATATGCCGAAAACTATTCTCCACAAATATTGGTATGTTACACATGCTTGCTTTCGAATGACGACCCAGAACGTCTTGAGATGAAGATGAAGCCCTTGTGCGTCAAGAGACGAGCATTATATTACCTACGAGAGAAAGGCTTGCTGTCAGCCAAAGCCCAAGACGACGACTTCGCAGTTCATCTTAGTAAGTTCTTATTTCGCCCAATACAGTCCGAATTTAATCGCTAAATTTTCTAGATGTCGTTCCTAAGGCAGCAGCAATACTATTGAATGAGCTGAAAACTGACGGCTATATCAAGGGCCACAGAAGGGGCAAGAAAACTAGTTCTGCTCCAGTATATACATACATTGGCAATGACGAAATTCTTCACCAAAATTATTTCCGCCCACAGCAAGGAATAGACCATTTTGTAAGTTTCTGGCCCTCATACGTCTAGTATAATTTTCTTCCTACTAATGGGTTACAGTTTGCCGTTCCTGATCAGCATATATTTGACGATCCAGAGCATGATTTGGGAGATAAACAAACTATAAACCGTTCCAGGTCAGCCGTAAAAGATTTTCCGGATCTATATGGTGCATCTCCAATTCGTATGAAAAAAAAGTTTAGGGAGACACTGGAAAGTACACCCAACCCCTCGGTTACCCCATTGCTTCGATCGACAAGAAATGCCCTTCAAAGCAGCAGCACTCAAGGAACGCCGAGTCCTCAGCAAACGAAGCCTCTGTCTAATATACGGGAGTTTGCAGCAGCCATGACTTCCCACAACGCCGAGCAAGCCAATCCTTTGACGCATCATGATACTTTATTAGGCTCGAAGCGACTTGCAGGCGGAGACGAAGTGGAAACTTCTTCCAAGCGTCATAAAATCGGAAAGGTGTCTCCTTGGATCATTCATCGTCGTGAGACCTGAACTGTTTGAAAGTGATCATGGTAGATATTCAAGGATCTTTTGGGCCATCTTTGAGCGAGCGTTGTGAAAGGACGCAAAGTGGCATTAGTTGTCTGCTTGAAGAGAAGTGGGTTTGATTTTTTAAATTGTTAGTTTCATACGTTGCTCAATTCGCCTAGCTAATACAGCATGGTGCCTACCAAGGGTGCAAGTGCCGAGATTTTGAGTCTAAATTGAAGCTCAATTTCTCGCGCGTACAAAGCTCACTAGAATAATGAACATTGAAGAGTCAGCACTCTTCTTGTTCAGATACCGTGAATACCAAAGTGGCGCCAGCTCAAAATTTTGGTCCATCAGTTTTGGAGATATGTATCATTTCTTGAATCCTATTTTCTTGAACGTTTAGATCATGCGAATGCCATACCCCAAACATTTATCAACCCATGTTCTTGCTTCCCGCTTTGCCATTTAAAATTAACTGGGGTACTGATTGATCTGAGAGATCATGATTCTGTTTGCATATGGAAGTGTAGCAATATCGAATGATGAGGCTTCAATTGAGGCGGATCCATTTCGTGTTGGGCGGATGGTCAAAACACCACGAAATTAACTTAATCAAAGACAACTAAGAGGCATTTATATTCTACCAAAGCGAAGGAAGTGAATAATGAGTTTCAGAGACTCTGAATATTTAAGCTTCAACTATTCTCTAAGAGAAATTGTTGAGTTATTACACATTAAACTTTCGCCAGCGCCCCACGAAATGGATCCCCTTGAATTATCTATCGGAATGGTGCAGCTTGTCGTTGAACCTGGCCAATGACAGGACTGAGTGTCATCCCACGCCTGAAACAATCTTGGGTCAATGCCCTCGTTACAAACGGAATATTATCTTCTATCAGCAGCACGGGAAACTTTCCTTGTAGTAGGATCGGTTTCTCTTTCCTCTAAACGGGTTGTTGCAGCGTGGTCAGAAGGGCTCTCTGGATACTTCTCAGCAAGCATGTGCTTCTCAGGGGAAGCACCGTTTGCGCAACAAGTGATCGTTCGAGAAAGCAGCCTTTTTTATAACGGAATGTGTACTTCTCTCTCGTACATGGAGAAGCAGGTGTGATCGATGACATGGGGAGTGCGGAATAGGTACCGAAATGATATGCAGCAGATATAGGCATCGTGGCTTCAGCCCCTGATTCACAAGGGCTCTCTTTTCGCAAGCTGCAAACTGAGCGCCATTCAGCAACAATCTCGAAGTCCGCTAGCGGTGCCTTCGATGCAACTAGCAATCAGAAACAAGGGGGGTGCTGTCGGACTTGCGCCGACTCATCAGGCTTGAGCCCAACAGGTTAGAGTCTGGGGAGGATGTGCACAAACAGGCTTCCCCAAATGCTCTTGCCAAGTTTCCTCGACCACATTATTGACGACCGATACTGCAAGGATAGAAGCTGCTCTCAGAGCGCTTCAATAATCTCGGAAGCCTTGCTTGTTCCACGTTGACAGCGGCCGTTTCGAGGAAGTGCGCCGCGTCCAGAAGCCCTAGAAAAGATCACCAATCCGTGGGCTTTTACACATCTCAGGCGACTGGCACTAAAACCAAAGTCTAGCAAGGGCCGCTGCCGCTTGCCACGACTCGCTGGTAGGAGAATTGTCCAATCGATATTATTACCTTCCGAGAACAGCCCAGACGAAATATGCCCCGAGCGTCATCTCAAGTACGCTCATTGACACCAACTCAGCTCAGCTCAGCTCAGGCCAGCATCTTCTTGACCTCTCCGCTTCCCACTTCCTCGACGCCGATACAACCTCACCACCTAAGAACGATATTTTGAGCAGGAAATCCTTTCTTCCTCGCATTGACATCCTGTTATCGAGCCCCGCAATTGCTCCTCGAAGCGATCTCTGCCGTGCTGGAGAAGCCTACGAAATCTAGGATGTGTCAGTGAGGGACCTTCACGTTGTTCTAGTAGCGGTCGAGATTCCTCAAGTCTTCGTTCGGTTGGGACGGTAATTGTCTGGAAACTGGCAGTGATCAAGGCGCTTTGATATCATGGGGAAAACATCCAAGTTTTCCTTCCCAATTCCAGGCCGGAAACACACACCAAGTGAAGAGAACTCGTCTGCGAAACATGCTGCGGCCAGAAATACTTCGAAAGCTCAGAGATTACTAGGTACAGAAAGCGAACTGAATATAGACTCATCCGGGGCTTACAGAAGCGATGACGAGGTGTCATGGAGATACCCGACTTCGAGATCGAGTTACATGAGCATCGCCGTATCGGAGTCTACGAATTCTGGGCTTTCAGGAAATGATCCTCGCACAGGAGGTCCGATTTCAGAAAACGAAGCTGGGCCACGATTAAAAGGGAAAGCTTCGTCTACATTGCTTGGGAAGCCATTTGGTGATGATGGTTTGACCGCCTCAGAATCAACGGAGCGCTTGAGGAGAGAGAGCTCATCTTCCACCCTGAAATCATTCTATGATCGTCATAAATCCCCACTGGCAATATCGCAACAAACTTCAAATTCTTCAGCGCGAGATATGGCATTGCGAAAGGGACTGCCACGAGTCGTACCGGTCAGTCCGCTATTGAAGGTTGAGCCTTTTGTGGAGACGCACGGGGACATGCTCGACGGTACTTTCAATGGAGAAGACAACGTAGCTCCAACCTCGCCTCCAGGTAGAGGAGCGCGAAGAAAGCCTGCCCGTTTGGACTTCTCTCTGTTAGTACCTAAATCGATGCGACATGGGGAAAGGTTTAGCTCTACAAACCCCTCGCCGTCGTCCGCCTCAACCAACATGTCTCGCCCTACAGGCCTACATCATCCAGACTCGGCACGGCGACGGCTTGCCAAGATGTTATCACGAGAATCCATATTATCACCAAATCAAGTGGCGGACTCATCGCCGTCAACTATGAGCCGCGAAAGTAATACCTCTTTGTCACAGCTTTACGACCACTATGAGCAACTCCCGATACGCTCCCCTCTTTTGGTATTGAGTCCAGAGTCGCAATCGATTGAGCAGGGAATGGCTGAGACCCCTCCTGAAAAAGCAGAATTCAATCTCCCAGGCATCTCGAAGGATGATGAGTCCTGCATCAGCCCGTCGGATCAAGGGCCTGTTTGGAAAAGCTTTAGATGGAATATGGATAGCTTACCACCGGAGGCACAATCCAGTGCTACAAGTGTTTCTAGTCGTAACACGAAAACATCGAGGCATACCAATACTAGTGCCTTATCTCAAGTCGACTTGACAGAAAAGAGCGTCCTCTCTTTGTCCTCCGACTCGGAAGAGGAGGATTTTGGGCCTCCACTGAAGGCGCCCGATAATCTAGAGGGAAAAGCTCGACATCTTAGGAGTGAAACCCTCGAGAGCCCCACCGAGAGCATGCGGAAGCACACGCGACAAATGTCTGCCTCGACAACGAAAAGTCCCCACAGGAAAGGAGCTATGCAAGAAACTCCTTTCCTCACAATTCCTGAAATTCCAACGACCCTTCGACTTTCTGGTCCTTGGTCGCCACCTATGATATCTCCCAGAATGTCTCCTATGATGTCACCCAGAAGGAAATCCTCACGCTCATCGCTCCCGAACAGACGTTCTTCTGTAGGACAGGTTGAAAAGCGGTCAGTCAGGACCTCATCGTCAGTGGCATCTTTCCGAACTGGAAGAGAAGGCTCTTTGCAGCCTACGCCACCTCTTTCTCCAACCTCCATGGAATTTCGACAGTCGTCGGAATTCAGTAGCCGGTTCATGGCTGTCACGAAACAGGAGGAGCAATTATTGGAAGCGTTACGCCAGAAAAAGGCGCGAATGAGAGAAAAGATCATTAAGGAGCATGAATCGTCAAGGTCTCCGCCGCGCATATCCACCCGGAAAAGCTCGGTGGCCACATCCGTGACTACTGACTCTGGAGACTCGAGTGGTAGACAAAGAGTCTTGCTATACCTAGACACACCTCTGTCACAACATCAACTCATCGACACTGCAGAGCCTTCTCCTGACCTAAGCGACTTTCTCACTTTTGGCTCCGACGAAGAATCAACTCCCAGAACATCATTGGTTACGAACCAGAAAGTACTCCCCAGACCTGATTCCACCGTCCCGCCGCGAGCACTTCGTCTACCGAGTTCCAAATACCTCGGACCACCTCCTTCAGGTGGACCGAGAATCAGCGCTGTGGGACCTTCTTCTGGGTTTGCTAGCGATGGGCAGGTTAGCAAAGGAGACACGGAGCTCAGGTTAATGGAAGAGATGAACGAGGGGCCCGACCGGTTTCTGATGGATGATAGTGGTGGGAGGATCTGGGCTTGAGACTATCTCGACTGGGGGATGAGAAATGATGGAAAGGGGGAGGGGATTTGTTTTTGATTTACTTATTGGCTCTGGACACGGCGCCGTGCATACTTATTATACCCAACTTTGGATGTCTTCTGGATAGAGCAGGCTAGGACGGTGTAGATAATCAGGGAGAGAGTGAGGTGTTGAACGCTCCAAACATGAATCAAGAGGTTGGTGTCATTCTGAGCATACATGTGACGTGAAGGAGATGGATGCTGCATCATGAGATCACGCGCGGCGGTGCATTTGGGGCGACGGAGTCCTCCACATCCGGTGGTTCCTTCCCCAGGATCGACTAACGAACGCTCCCCAATCATCCCGGTCACACCGCCACCCTGTTGGGCTGAGCGCTCAAGCCACAGCCAATCTGTCGCCCCTTTCCATTGGCTGTGCCTGCAGGAGCCACACCACACCAAGCAGCAAAACCGATCATCTACCTAGGCCGAAAAGAAAAGCTCGAACAAGTCACCAGCGACCAGAATTGCCTCTCTCTTCAGTCCTTCCCCCCCCCCACACACCGCCAGCCAGCACACTGGCTCTTGCTTTCAACTCGACTTCTTTGGCACAATTCCTTGGCTTCGAGTGAAAGACTCTTGAAACAGCAATTGCCCGCACTTCCGCGCATTCTGCACTGGCTCTGCGAAAAACCACAAAGGGGCCAGAGATGGGTGCAGACGCGCTGCAGAAGACCCCGACGGTCATGGGCGTGTCTCTGAAGAATCTCTCTCTGATTACTGTGAGCGCAAATGGATGAAGCGCAGGAGGGACATCTGCTAACCTTGGGAAGCTCACATTCCAGAATTCTGCACTCATACTGGTCCGTCTCGCACCCTGGGCAGAAGAAGGATAGGAACAGAGACAGTGCTAACAGGTTGCAGATAATGCACTACTCTCGTATAATGCCTCTGGTCAATGGGCATCGCTACTTCACATCGACTGCCGTCTTTCTGAACGAGGTGATCAAACTCGCCGTTTCTTTATCAATCGCTTTATACGATATATCGCGGACATTACCTCCCTCTACACCAGCGACGGTCTTATTCGAGCAATTATACAACTCGGTCTTCTCTGGGGATGGGTGGAAACTGGCTATTCCTGCAACCCTGTACACCCTGCAGAATAGTCTACAGTACCTTGCGGTCTCGAACTTAGATGCGGTTCATTTCCAGGTTTTATATCAGTTGAAAGTAAGTGCTGCAACCTTGGGGTAGAGAACAAGAACTTATACACTCTCAGATTCTCACAACTGCATTATTCAGCGTTACCATGTTGGGAAAGGTGCTCTCCTCGCGGAAATGGACCGCCCTGGTTCTACTCACTTTCGGAGTTGCTATTGTACAGCTGCCATCCAAAACCTTGAACGATCCTACATTCGCTTCTTTACAAGACGGAGCTTCTCGATTCTATTTCCCTCGATCACTCCATGAGCTGGGGCAGTTGGGCAATGGGGTGACAGAAGTAGCAAGGGAATTGACCAGACGAGGTTTAGGAGAGTTTTCGAAAGGGCTTGGAAAGCGTTCAGCAACTTACGAGGGAATACAGGAAGACCTTGGTCTGGTCAAACCGGTGATGAACGCCTCCATTGGTTTTACGGCGGTGCTGGTAGCAGCAGCAGTATCTGGTCTAACTGGAGTATATTTCGAGAAAGTCCTGAAGGAGTCGACGACTCATGTGACTGTTTGGATACGGAACGTTCAGCTTTCGTTCTATTCGTTATTTCCCGCGTTAATATTTGGAGTCATTATGAAAGACGGAGAGGAGATTGCCCAGAATGGGTTCTTTACAGGATACAATAGCATTGTGTGGGCTGCAATTGTCTTTCAGGCATTAGGTGGAGTGCTTGTGGCTATGTGCATCAACTATGCGGACAACATTGCTAAGAATTTTGCTACATCTATTAGCATTATTTTGAGTCTCTTATTTAGTATCTGGTTCTTCGAGTTCAAGGTCACTTGTAACGTAAGGAATTCTTTCCCAATTCCAAGTACAATCTAACTTGTTTCAGTTTGTGTTGGGCACAGCAATTGTCTTCTTTGCAACTTATCTCTACACTGGAGCGGATCGCAAACATAGTCGGCCATCGCCTATCAATATAGCATCCTATGAGAAAACAACAATCGATAGTGGCTACACACCACAATTTCAGGAAGATAGATCCAAGATGTCCTTGGATTCTATCGAGAGCCTTAAGGCAGCAGGCCTTTCAACGTCAAGGCCAGCAACACCTTTGAGACATCACTCTCGGGTAGGATCTTCGAGAGGGAAAATAAAACGGGATGATTGAACATAACGAGAAGACATGTGTACATTACATAACGAGCATGGAAGGGAAAATTGGCCGCAGCATTACAATTATGGAAATGGGATGGAGCATTTTGACAATATGGGAGGAAACTTACTTTGCTGTTCTCTGGCGTTAAACGAAGAAGAGCATGGTCCTGGTGTTTCTGGGTAGCATTTTGGGGTGTGATTGACACGACCTTACAAGAGAGCTGGAAACGAGAAGAAATCGTGCGATTCTTAGAAGATAAGAAGACTTGCTCTGTTCGATTCTCGGAATGTGAGATATTTGGTGTTGTTTCAATTTGTCCTACTCCAAATGAAGAAAGATGTTCTGGTTGAGAAGGAACACTCATCACGTGCATCCGCGTCCTTCTGATGTTTGAGGGTCTCTAACTCTCCTTCTCCTCATATCGCACTTCTAGAAATTTCTGTTTCGCATCCTACATATCATAAAGGTCCACAAAAAGCATTGGATCTCCAAAGGAGAAAGCAGGTATCTTTCTTAGTGCCGGCTCCCTGCATCTCGATCCATTTTCTTGTCCAGATCATTCTCGTCATTCCTCTTAACGTCACTGATTACTTCACTTCTCTGGTAAATCAAAATGGGTGTTGAATTGGACCCCGAGATGCAACGCATCATAGAAAATGCAGCAGAATTCGAAACTCAGGATGGACATGTGGAGAGCAGCAGTTACACTTCTCGAGATCCTCGTAGTAGTAGTAGTACGGATTGGACCTACGGAATCGGGCCACGGCCGTTGATGCAACAAACATCTTCCTTCAATAGTGTTGGTGAGTGTGTATATGTTCCATCCTTGAGCAGGTCTCTGATTCGACTTCTTTTGCAGATAGAGCTCCGTTTGATCGCCCAGCACCATCCTTCCAAGCAATCAACACTACAACAGGGCAAGCCCGGCTCTCCATTGCTCCCCGAAACAACATATACAGTCAGCAGGAGTCAGACCCGAGGACTCTCAATAGTGCCGACAATCGTTTCAGATTTGCACAGAATCTCCGCCAAACTACTCCAATCAAACAACCAACATTAAGTGCTACCCACCCTAAGGATACAATTGCAGAGTTAGCAAATGCTATGCTAATGCAACAACCGATGATGCAAAGGAATCCTGAATCTAGACCAGCTTCCTTGGACTTCCTCAATGGCTTCCCTCAGCCTCGAGCCAATCCTCTCAAGGCCATTGGACAGCAGATCACACCTCCATTTGGCTTCAGTGAGTTCGTTCTCGTTAGTTCCACTTAATCACCATCAGATGCTAATCGGTCTAGGGGGCTTTCATTACAGTCCAGCTGCTGAGCAGGCTTCAGAAGCATCCTCTCCGCTAGTCGGCCAGCACTCGAGCCCAACTACGAGAGTCAGCATTCGCCGAGAAGCTGGTCGCCGTGTACCTCCTGCACACTTTTCGAACACTGAGGATTCTCCTAAAGAGTATATAGCTGAGCCACACCCTCCACACCGATATTTAACTGGTTCATCCACCCACACACCTCAGGCTCTAGCTCTTGGACATGCTCCACCAATGATAAACGGCATCCAGCTTGTCTCTCCTCACGACCTTCCTGACAGGATTAGACAGGTTTTTCCGTACGAACTTTTCAATGCCGTGCAATCAAAATGTTTCTCTCCGATTTATACAACCAATGATAACTTAGTGGTCTCAGCACCAACTGGCAGTGGGAAGACTGCCATCCTCGAACTCGCAATTTGTAAGCTAGTAGAAGATCATCCATCAAGCCAGTTCAAGATTGTATATCAAGCACCCACGAAGTCTCTATGTTCTGAAAGACTTCGTGATTGGCAGAAGAAATTCAGTCATTTAAATCTCATTTGTGCCGAGCTGACTGGAGATACCACCCAGAGTGAGATGGGCAAAGTACGAAATGCATCAATTATCATTACCACACCAGAAAAATGGGACAGTATCACACGAAAATGGGCTGATCATCACAAGCTTGTCTCGATGGTGAAGCTAATGCTCATTGACGAGGTGCACATTGTGAAGGATATCCGAGGAGCAACTTTAGAGGCCGTTGTTTCTCGCATGAAGACAATGGGCGCTGATGTTCGCTTCGTTGCACTTAGCGCCACAGTACCAAATTCGCATGATATCGCAGTTTGGCTTGGAAGAGATCATACCAATCAGCATCTACCTGCTCATCGAGAAACATTTAGTGAGGATTTTCGACCCGTGAAACTTCAAAAGCATATACATGGTTTCGAGGGGATGATGAACGATTTTGCCTTCGAGAAGGTATTAGACAGTAAAGTAGCCGGACTAATCGCAAAATACACTCAAAAAAAGCCTATTATAGTTTTTTGCTTCACGAGAAAGTCTTGCGAAAATACAGCAGCTTTACTAGCGGAATGGTGGTTACGACAACGACCCATGGAGCGTGCATGGCATGCTCCTATGAAGAGGGTAGTTGTTGGTAGCAAAGAACTTTCAAATTTAATCACTTGTGGTGTTGCCTATCACCACGCTGGACTTGATCCTCAAGACCGCCACGCCGTCGAAAACGGCTATCTTAAGGGGGATATCAATGTCATCTGCTGTACATCAACTTTGGCTGTTGGAGTTAATTTGCCTTGCCACATGGTTGTCCTGAAAGGTACTGTTGGCTTCCAAGACGGTTCACTTTCAGAATGCTCCGATTTAGAGGTCATGCAGATGCTTGGACGGGCAGGGCGGCCTCAATTCGATGACAGTGCTGTGGCGATCATCATGACTCGATCGGATAAAGTGGATCGTTACAAGAAAATGGTTTCCGGACAAGAGATTCTCGAGAGCACACTTCATCTCAATTTGATCGAGCACTTGAACTCAGAAATTAGTCTTGGTTCTATTAAGGATCTGCATGGGGCGAAAAAGTGGCTCAGCGGCACGTTTCTTAGTGTCCGTATGAGACAGAATCCTAATTACTACAGGATTGCAGACATATCACCTGGTGGCGATACTGACCGACGCCTTGAACAAGTTTGCGAACGAGATATCAAGCTTTTACAAGAGTATGGTCTTGTGACACAGACGGAGCGCATGGGCTGCACGGAGTATGGAGACGCTATGTCGCGTTATATGGTTCAATTTGAGACGATGAAATTACTTTTAAGCATTCCGAAGCAGGCAAAGACGGAGCAGATTGTAAGTATGAATACAATGTCTACTTCAAGACTAATAATTGCAGTTGCAATTCATATGCCAAGCTTCCGAATTCAAGGATCTTCGAATGAAGCCTCAGGAGAGACCTTTCCTTCGCGAGTTTAATAAGTCTCCTTTCATCAAATTTCCCATTAAGGAGAATATCACGTTGACGCCACAAAAGATTTCTTTGATGATTCAAGTACAACTTGGAGGCATCGATCTCCCGGCCGAGAAGGAGTTCGGTTCGATTCGTAGGCAATACACGACAGAGAAAATGCTCATATTTGAGCGTGTACAGCGTCTCATTCGATGTGTGATTGATTGCAAAACCGCAGACCGCGACGCAGTATCAACTAAACACGCACTTGACCTCGCTAGAAGTCTATCAGCAGAATACTGGGAATACTCAAACCTGCAGTTGCGACAAATTCCAAACATTGGTCCTGTAGCTGTTCGAAAGCTCGTCAGCCAGAATATAAACACGGTTGCAAAGCTATCTGAAACGGAAACCGCTACTATCGAGCGTTACATGAGTAAGAATCCTCCATATGGGAAAAGGTTAAAGGACACTCTGGCGAGCTTTCCCAGACTAAAGCTTAATGTGGAAATTGTTGGCAAAATTCCTTTTAAGCAAGGGAAGAAGCTGATACTGCACGTTAAAGCCAAACTTGGATATTACAACGAGAAAATTCCGACCTGGCAAAACAAACGGCCATCAGTGATATTTATGGCCGAAACAAAGCATGATGGAACTTTGGTTCATTTCTGGCGCGGAAGTGTCACAAAATTGGACAAGGGAGGATGCGATCTCAACTTTACAGCCGAGTTGTCAAAGCCGGAAGAAGAAGTAAGATGCTGGATATCTTGCGAGGAGATTGTGGGAACTGTGAGATCTTTTGAACTTAAGCATGATATTCCAGCTTCTCAATTCCCGTTCCTACCCCCTACAGTCGAGGCCAAGAAACTGAACAACGATATTGAGAAGTCGACCAAGGTTGGGCACTCAGATGATGAGTATGGAGGCGACGACCTTCAAGATGACGAAATTTTGGCAGTTGTCAAGAACGTAGAGAACGATGATAACGACGAGAGCAAATATAGCTCGGATGATTTTATTGACATAGACGATGTCGACGCAAAATCAACTCCAACAAAGATACAGAAAGTCAAGAATATGTCTGAGTATTTGGAGCCATTCCAGATGGCAAACGGCAAATGGGCCTGTTCGCATCATTGCCGTGATGGAGGTTTGCTCAAGAACGGACATAAATGCAAACATCAATGTTGTCGTGAGGGGTTAGACAAGCCACCTAAGACAAAGAAGAAGCATTCAACTTCTCTTGATCCTGCTTTAGCCAAGAAGCAGAGTGACAGTACGAGCACTGAAATTCAGGGAAAGAAGTTACAGAAAAGTGGCACCAAGATGAAAGATAGAAAGAGCAAGAGCTCTCATGCTGAAACCAAGGCACTCAGCTATACGTCTTTCCAGTCGGGTGGCCAGAGTAATTTTGAAAGAAACGTGGAGATTATCGACCTCGCCGAGCAACTCAGCCCCGTTCCATATGAAAAAATTGCTCCTCATGAGTATCGTAAACTACATAACCTTCATACCAGTGTGCAAAAAGGTAAAGATAAAGCAATCCGCCTTTCAAAGAAAACTCCAGAGTTTTCATATGAAACAGGGGTTAAGCCAGGACTTGAATTTCTTGAACAAAGTCAGGGTGGTTTTGAGGATTGTGATTTTGAGGAATACGATGATGATGATGACGACGACGAATTCCCTCCAGCTTCAGCACTCATTGCCAACGACGAAGGGGCTCTTGAGAATGAAGATGTCCCGTTTGAGGCAGAATATATGGATTATGAGTTTCATGAGGAACCACAAGGCGTGCCTTTCCGTAACGACTCTCACCCTACTGATGATATGGTCGTTTATAACACTTTGGATCCAGTTGTTCGCAGGCAATCAAGCCCTACGCCGAGGGTTACCTCGAGCTTTGCTAATGGAATATTTGACTTTGATGCTTTCAGTGACAGAACGACATCAATGCACCACTCAGCGTTCATTCCAATGCCAATGCCTTTGAAGAGAACGCCATCTTCGAACCCAAAAATTGGTGAACCTACGAAAAGAGAGATTTCTCCGAGTCCAGAAATCTCCGAAGCAAAGCGCAGGCGGGTGACACAGGAAGAGACGGCAGCTGCAATAACTCTCCAGCAGCTCTCTTCCACGCCAGCATGGGTTAGTGAGTTTGAATCATCATTCATTAATGAGTTGAAGGACTGTGTTGAATTTGTTTGAAAGAAGAGTGTGGTGATCATCAACCAATATCAGAAATATGTCGCGATTTGCTTTTGCTATCATGATTAGAGAGAGAAAGCTGTTTTGAGGATATATGTATCTTTGCTGGGAATATCATGAGAACACATAATCTAGCTTGTACTTTAACTAGTCATAGCTATGGCAATGAACTACAACCAAGTACCAACGGTCCACTCTCCCATTTAAATAACACGCATCGCGTGTCTCCTCAGCCTAGCTCGTAAGGTTATCTGTCAGTCTCCAGAATAGACAGCTGCATGAAGTACCCTGTCTCTTTGTTCTAGCGAGATATTCAAAGGGACACCAGGCTCTTTTTTGGAATATCTGTCACTAGAAAACTGTGAATCAAGTACTACTTTCCGGAATGAAGTTGACCAATATAAATTTGGCGCTACAAGCTCTACAACCAATTTCGTGCAGTTTGTCCTATGATCATCCTCTGCCTAAAGGATAATATCGCAGCAGGATCGATTAAATGCACTCCCGAATCATTCTGAGATTAATTCTGGCCGAGGCCCTCCACACCTGTCGCTAATGATTGCAAATGCCAGCGTAATAACTAAACATATTGAGAGGATAAGCTCTGCGAGGCAGAATCACAAACAGACTTTATGCATCGTCGACCAAGAATTGAGGTGGCGGCAACATGTTCGGCCGGCTCTTGAACTTCTGACATGCATGGCAACCGAAGAGCCCAATCGGACTCTGATCCTCGAGGAGTCCCATGAGGCTGTGTTGTGGGATGTGGTGTCTTGGCCCGTGCCGCACACATCATCAGTACGAGAACCAACTCGACTTATCACACGCTAAGGTATCAAAAGTTTCTAGGTAGCCGGATTTCCTTGCTCCTGTTTGGCTAATATTTTCTTCCTCTAACTCGTTTGAGTATCTTCAGGAGGCATCAAAGTTGGTGGAGCAACCTGTTCACTTGACTTCTCATATTGTAAACATTTGATACTTTATCAACTCGACATTCTTGCAAGAGAAGTTCATCCTCTATTATTGTTCCATACTGTTTGTCTTTACTTCACTCGTTGGCAGGCCGGATACGCAACATGTCCTCTCCTCAAGGAAGCGCTCGCTATCACCTCCTCATCCGACCCTCGGAAGACCTTGCTGGCGATGAATCTCCCGTAGCCAGTCTCCTTCCAAAAGCCAGAAATGCTTTCCGTAAAGCCAAGACCTACACCTTCACGCTGAATCTGACTCTTGGCCTTCGCTTCCTCGCCAGCATCGTAGCTACTACGGCTTTCATCATCTTCGTCGTTGATGCCGCTCACATCCAGCGCAGGTGGTGGGATCGGTCGGAAAGCGGAGATTATATCGCAGCAGCTGTGTTCTTGGGCATGCTCATGGTGCACAACTTTCTGATGGTCATTCATCAACTTGTGGCCAGCAGTTTCAGAATCACCATTGAGTTCCGCAATCAGGGCTGGAGCCCAATCCAAGAAGGCCGGAAGAAGCCAAAGGTTGGAATGATGCTTGACCTGGGCCTAGCTTTTTGTCTAGCACTATCATTGATCATTGGAAATGGAGTCGGCCGTCATCACTTCAGCCCAGGACGTGTTGTTGGAGTCGTTTTTGCTTATGTTACCGTGTAAGTGTTGTATCTTGAGCTCAGAAGTAACGCTGATAGGTATCGCAGACTATTCCAAGCTTTCGTGGCCATTCCAGCTTTGGACGATAGGACTCTGACTCTGAAGCTTGAACCTAGATCAGCTGAAGAAGAAGTCATCCCCCCTAAAGGAGACATTAAGCTTCCAATTTCTGAAGCTGAGATCGATGATGTTACTCGTCATGGATCCCCAACCATGCATGGCGGACGGCCTTCAGACATTGATGGACCAAGACAGTCTGCTGAACAGATTGTGTAAGACATCCATCTTTCATCAACTATTCTATCTCTAGATGCAGTATCAAGGGACTGGACTTGCGCTGCACTATAGTATGAAGCCCTAGAAAGTTGCGATACGAGAAGTAAACCAGTTCGACGATGATAGAAAGGAGCGGGCAAGTCTTATTGTTTGGTCATGATTCTCGAGTTTTTCGTCGTGATTTCGAGCGGCTGCTTTGGATCTTTACAGCGGTGGTGATTTTAACGGTTTCCTTGAAAATTGGTGGTAACAGTTGCTTTGACAGATCGGAAGAACCTTTTTGGAATATCAGAGATTTATCTCATCGTATATACCACTCCTTAGATGCAGATTACGTACCCATCTTTTCCCAAATATCCACCATCGAAAGCAGCGTGCTCACCGTACTCGCCCATCCCACGACGATGAGTGAAGTAGGTATCCAGCCAGTGACATCGCCGGGAATGAACAGATCAAAAGCATCCACCACCACTCGTCTCTTGATCCCTGCTCTATCATTTTTCTTCTTCCTAATCACCTCATCCGTCGTACTTACACTCTTACTACTACTTGTCACCTTTTCACCTTCTTGGCTCACAGCCACAACTGCCTCCCCCTCAAAAAGCACTAAACTGCCCCAAACAATCTCACAAACCAATGCATAAAACCAGAGTTTATTACCCTCAAGTAAACACGTTGCCGCCCATGGCGTCTGCCAGATTCTCATTGCGTCAAGCTACTCCATGTTTATCAGCACAAATCCTCCCACACCTCAATTTCCACCCCACTCCACAGAGCATAGGTAGCAAGGCAAGGAAAAAGCACTCACAATGGTCACACTTTCCAATCCCAAATAGGCACCCATAAAAGTCCACCTCCCCACAAGTAAAGCTTCTCTCACACCAGCCCCATTCTCATCCAGATCCCTCAATACCTCGGCCGCCTTTGCAAAACAATCTAGGAAGCGGAAAAACCGCAGATAGCGCCGACCAAGAGCAAAATTACGGCGTAGTTCCCACCAGGGCGCGGTGTCTACATTGGTGAAAGCAGATGCGGCAATGATCTGTGAGAGAGCTTGAAGTAGACGGAGAATTCTTTCGATGGCGCCTAGAGGTCGTTAGGAATAAGATGTCTCGTCAGAGGCAAGTTGTGAGTTGTACAATGCCATCACGTGATTATGATGATCTGGATAAAAAAGGAAGAGGGATAAGGACGTACTGGCATCAGAAGTAAATCGGAGGAGTTGCTTGAATGTCATGATGGCTGGCGGGCTTCAAGGGCTGAGTATTGTTGAGATTAGGCTGTAGTGAGGATGTTTGGGTCAATGGGCGTGGTAAGGACTGATGAGATATGCTATGTCATGGTGAACTTTGGATATTCGAATCTTCAGTATTGTCGCATCATAATTCTCGAATCCAGCCTTTTCGAAGAAGATAGGAAGTGTTGGTTAATCATACCCTTGTAGAGGTTGAACGATGGTTTCCAGGGACAAGCTGTCTTTCGAGTAGAAATGGAGGTCTCGCTAAGGAGAAACTTACTGCGAATCGCTTACAGTAACGCCTCTTGAACTACAGTACTGTATCAACAGTCAAAGGAGGCTAATGTTCGCAGCAAATATAGCAGCTGAAGTTGGACGATAATAATACTTTTCTCGATCTCTAGAGTCCGAGATGAGCATCTGCTTAAAATCACTTATCTTGCTAAGCTGTCAATGATGCCATTCATCGCCAACTGAATAACCAATGATATTCCATTTCACCACTCAATTTTTGAGGCATACCTTTATTGCCTCGACTAGAACAATTGAGTCTTAAGATATCTGTAACTTTTTTTAAAAAAGATAAGAGTATATTCTTCCTCATCAACCATCACAACAAATGGTAACAGCAGCTTTTGCCCAATTGCTACGGTATACAGTCTCAAAAACCATAACTAATTCCTGGCAACAATAACTTTGTAAAGGCGAAAACACGAACGCCTAAACAGTTACCTGCTTCATTGCGTCTTAATTTCACAGTTTAGCGGAAGTATACTACTTCTTCATTCTGGTGGCTTGAGCTTAAGCCATAAGAAGAAGCCAACCTTCTATTAGACGCACAGGTCTAATGCCAATTGCGCCTTATTTAAAGTGTATAATCTGGAGCCACTTGTTCTTGGTTGAGATAGATGTAGCCTGAAAACAATAAAATGACTAACATAAAACTGGGGAAATAAGTTGAAGACTGAGTAGCGCGCATAAACAAGTGATGCCTCTCATCTTTCATGCTTGACAAGCTCCACATTAAGAGATCATCTCGACGTACTTGTTGTTACATCTACACGTTACTAGTGACATCACCCAAAAGAGTGCTACTTACAATCATAGAGCAACTCACATATCTATAAAATTGGCAACTTCCAATCTCTTCCTTTCTTCTTGTTTCACTTGATAACAACATAGCAAAACCACCGGTAACCTCTTTCACCATCGGTGGGTTTTCAGCCTTTCATTCAAAATGCCACTAACCCTAGATGTGTCTAATATTGCATCATAGTTTCACACAGTATCTCCCTAAAGCTCAGATATTATGGCTTCATTTACAGTATTGTTCATCATTACGCAATAAAGTATTTAACACTCCCTCTCCAAATGAACTTCATACAGTAACGACATACTAGGCACTTGGTTACTCATTCGTTTGCTGTTCCTAAGAAGTCCAATATCAAACCCCAATGGCAGTGGTGGATAGTAAGATGCTGAATGGGCGAAGAATTTCTCTCACTTACATAGTCTCATTGCTCAAGCCAAAACTGGCTATAAATTTAAGGTGAACACAACGAAATTCTTAGCGTGAGTATTTTACTCAATAAATACAAGAGGCGTCTCCTATGAACACTCTACCCCGGTGACTAGTCTATTGTCCAGGTGCAACCAATTTCCCCTGTCTTGAAGTATCATGATCCCAACCACCAGCCAACGCCGCTCCTCCATTTTGTTCCGCATATGCGTGCATACGAGCCTCCAATTCTGGCCTGAAATGTCTGATAAGACCTTGAATTGGCCATGCGAACGCCTCACCGAGGGCTAATCGAATTATTAGTAAATTATAGACGCTCCTCAAGAATTTGTAACTTACCGCAAATAGTATGACCCTCAACTTGTTTCGTCAACTCTTGCAGCATATCAATTTCTCTCACTCGTCCCTGCCCCTTCTCGAATCTCTTCATAATCTGTTCAGTCCACTTGCTACCTTCCCTGCAAGGTGTGCATTGACCGCAAGATTCGTGTCTATAAAAATGACTCAATCTTGAGATGGCACGAACGACATCTGTGCTCTTATCCATCACGATGACAGCAGCCGTACCAAGACCCGATTGGCTGTCTTTTAGCGCATCAAAGTCCATCAGTTGTTCATCACAAACCGACTTGGGTAGAATGGGTGTTGATGACCCTCCCGGAATGATTGCCTTAAGATTGTCCCATCCTCCACGAACGCCACCGCAATGCTTGTCAATAAGTTCTCGGAGTGGGATGCTCATCTCTTCTTCTACGGTGCAGGGATTGTTGACATGGCCAGAGATACAAAAAAGTTTCGTTCCGGCATTTCGTTCACGTCCAAAACCTGCAAACCATGAACCTCCTCTTCGGCAAATCGTAGGTGCAACCGCAATAGTTTCGACATTGGCAACCGTTGATGGGCATCCGAAAAGACCAACTGCAGCGGGGAAGGGAGGTTTTAGACGAGGCTTTCCAGGCTTGCCTTCCAGTGATTCGATGAGTGAAGTTTCCTCTCCACAGACATAGGCGCCCATTCCACGGTGGATGTACACGTCAAAATCGTAACCACTTCCACAAGCATTCTTTCCAATCAAACCGTCTTTGTAAGCCTCATTGATCGCTTGTTGTACAACTGTTGCCTCGTGATAGAATTCGCCACGGATATAGATATATGCAGCCGTGCAATTCATAGCTCGGCCAGCAACCAGACAACCTTCAATCAACTTGTGGGGATCTTTCCGCATAATTTCTCGGTCCTTGCAGGTTCCGGGCTCTCCTTCATCAGCATTAACAACAAGATATCTTGGCTTGTCATCCTTATCCCAGTCCTTGAAGTTCATAAATGACTGCTGCGTATCAGTTCTAATCCGATATCCACTCATGTAATCAACATACCCATTTCATTCCAGAAGGAAAACCAGCGCCACCTCTCCCCCGCAGGCCGGAAGCTTTGATTTCTGAGATAATCTGGATCAATTGTCAGCCCTGCCATATTTAATTCTTCTTGAAGCATCCGGCATACCCAGTCATGGCCTTTGAGCAGTATTTCCTTTGTCTTGTGCCAATCTCCATATTTCTTGGCACTCTGCAAGTCCGCGCCATGGTGCCCATATAAATTCTGAAAGATACGATCCTGGTCTTTCAAGCCTCCATAAACCCTCTTTGGCGCTGGGGAGTCCTGAACTGTAGCAAGACCACGACTTTGTTGTGATGAGACGGAGGAAGGGAATCTTGGGGCGGCGGTCGTTGATGGGAGCACGCGGGCGGAGATTGAGGAGACGGCCTTGGGAGAAGGCGCGTGTCGCGAAAGCATTGCGAGAGGCGGTTGTGCTCAATTGAGCAGTAGGATTGTAGGGGACGACCTGCGTTGTGATTGAAGGTTGAGGTCTGTCGTCGGCGAACTTTCAATTCAAGTCATCATAGATTGTGTGGGAGCTGATTCGTTGAGTGCTGCCGGAGCTGCTAGGGTGACCGATAAATATCAAAACGCAGCTCTACCTATCTACTTTGTCTCTCCATACGGGTTGGAACTTATATCATAACTGCTTTCGAGAAAAAGAGCTTTTCCAGTACTCTCTTGTGCAGATGCTGCCAGTCTAACTGCAGCTTCTCTGAAATGTAGTGATGTAACTTTGCTACCCAATTAATTTTCTAGACTTACAATTCATTGACCCAGCTCCAGCTTCTTCTACCTCCTTCGTACAACATCCAACAACGTCATCCCCCAATCTAAAAATGTCAAGCAAACGCTCCTCCATGATACCAGCGGCTCCGAAGCCACCGGCATCTCTCTCGTCGTCCCTCATCATTGCAGATCAAGCTTCCCTCACAGGCATCCACCTCATAACTCTGGGCTCCAACACGGTGATACACCCACGAACAAAGCTCAATTCGACATTCGCACCCGTTACTGTCGGCAATCATTGCATCATCAGCGAACGCAGTCAGATCGGGTTACAAAGTGATCCTTCAGATAAGGAAGCCACTGGTGTGGTCATAGAAAATGGTGTGGTAATTGAGGTGGGAGCTATGATTGAAGCATCCAAGATTGGAGAGGGAACGGTGATTGAAGCAAATGCAAGAATTGGAAAAGGTGCTATCGTCGGACGGGTAAGAATACCCATTTCTGCTCATAGTGTTATCACTAATTCAAATAGCACTGCAAAATCGGTGCCATGTGTGAGGTAGCTAATGGCGAGGTTATTCCAGAATTCACAGTGATATATGGGCATGGAGTACGGCGCATAGACAGTAGTGGAGTTGAAGATCTCAAGATGAAGATGGTGGCTAAGCAAGTCGAGGTGTTGAGAAAGCTAATACCAAGTAACATAGCAAAATTTCAATGAATTCACTAATAAACATTTGAATATTAGCCTTTCTCGAGCTTAGAGTTGTTGCTATTGTGTGCATTGAAATAGCCACCACTGCTCCTGCTTATTTTACAATATGCTATGCTCTTCATAACACCTTCAAACGCCTCTGTTTTCAACATATGAAAACCATCCATGCAATAGCGAATATGATACAAGCGAAATTTTCCGATCCGTTAGTTGCCTGGCCCACCACCGCGAAGTCTCTTTCCACCATTTCCCTGAGGTCCTCCAACACTTTCCTCCCTCGGTCTCTTCTGGCCTGCAGATCCTGCTGGTCCAGTTGGGCTATAAGGCGCAGCTGCGGCATTCAAACCGCCGCCGCCCCTCGCTGGTGGACCGCCACCCCCTCTGCCTCTTCCACCTTGAGCACCACCTCTTTGTGGCTGGTATATTTGACTACCGCGGCCACGCAAAGTAGCCCCGCCTCGAATTGTTGGAATTGATGAGACGCGGGCTAGGTTGGGATTTGGTTGGGGAGCCTATAGTTTAAATTAGAAAGTCTTTGTACATTCTTTTTAGCGACTTACGTTTGGAATGTTGCTTGTAGGTATACCGCTTGTTCCATTCGTGGTGACTGAAGTTGTTGGCGAAGGTGCTGGTGCCTCAACTGAAGGGGCCTCAGCTCTAACTTCTACTGGTTTTGGGGGAGAGATTGCCGATCCGTTGGGCTTTGCTGCGTCTAGAAAATTGTGTCAGCATACGTTTCCAAAGTTGAAGAGGCACATGACTTACCCGGGGCAGGAACCGTAGGCGGTGGAGGCGGTCGATAGTCTTTAGCTTCATTCCATACTTCAACAACAGGTCTCTGAGGTGTGTCTTGAGCTGCCTTCTCCACAAACTCCAGCTTGCCGTTAGCAATTCTCGCCTTGTTGTCAAGCATATTGATACGCAAAGCAGATTTCTTCGTCTCCATCGTGACTGCCTGAAGTTTTGCAACCTCTGCCTTTTCTAACGCTTTGGTATGTTCGTCTTTGATCTTCTGAGTTTCCGCTGTGACTTTCTGCACGATGTTGCCTTTCATGATGTCACGGGCAAGTTGGTTGTTTTGGATAATTTCGCGAATTTGAGAGTCAGACAAGTTACCTAGTGAACCGGTTGCGGTAGATGCTTTCTGGGTTGGAGTAGCGGGAGTTGCAGGTGGAACATCGTTGTTTGGCTTTGGCTGATCTTTAGAAACCTGCAAAGGTGATTGGCTTGTCTTGGATTCGGCCAGCCATATTTGTTTCTCTTGCTCCAATTTCAACTTGTATTCGGCTTCAAGCTCAGCCTTTTGACTTTCTTTCAACTCTGCCAGTCTCTTGTTCAAAGTCGACTTCATCTTATCCGAACGGGTTTTGATGGTGTTTTCAATCTGCTCCTCGAGTTTAGTTGCTTTCTCCTCTTGTTCCCTCGCTTTAGCTTCCGCGGAAGCAATCTGGTCTTCGAGAAGAGTTCTTTTAGCGTCGGGTAGTCTATTTGCAGTAGTTTCATCAACCTGCCCTTCCTCGTTGCCATTTTCCATAATAGTGTCACTTTGAGTTGTCTGTTTCGCGCGCAACTCTGCTACTTCAGCTATAGCACGAGACTTTTCAGAGTTTGCCTGTTCTAACTGCTCCTTTAGCTCTTTGACTTGAGCATCAAGTGATTGTTTTTCTTCCTTGATGCTAGAGAGTTCTTGACCAAGTTCTGCCAACTTTTGCTCGCTAGCTGGGTCGGGTTGAGGAAGAGCCAATGATGACTGGGAGGTCGCAGCCAATGCCTGATCCCTTCCAGCTTTTACGTTTTCCAGTTCTTCTTTAATTGATGTAAGTTGCTGCTGGGCCGCATCTCTGTCTTGAATAGCTGTTTCAAGTTCGCGTTGAACAGTAGAAAGTTGCTGCTGAAGGGATTCCTTCTCTTGAATAGCGGAGTCCCTTTCTGCTGTCCTGTCTTTGATGTCTTTCGTATTGATACGATTCCGCTCCTTAGCTTGATCAATCAATCTCTGTCGATTCGTCTGCCAGGCAGCTTTCTCCACCTCAAATCCGTCGATTTTTTCCTGCAATGGCTGCTTCTCTCCAAGAAGTGCATCGCGTTCTGACCGCAAGGACTCGATTGTTGCTTTGAGCTCTTCCATCTCTGCTGGATCGATTCGGTCGTATTTAGAGATGATGTCCTGAGTTCGCTTCTGCCAACGATCACGATCTTCTTGAAGAAGACGTATCTCTCCTTCCATAGTTTCCTTTCCGTGCTCAAGCTCCCGAATTTTAGTTTCGAGGGGCTGTATCTGCTCCATCAAGTCTTCAACACGCTTCGTTTTCTCCGCCAGTTGTGTCTGGGCCTGCCGTGCTTCGTTCCTCAACGTGATACTACTTTCTCTAATCAAGTTTAACTCATTCAACTTATCCATCAAGTCCTTGTGGGCTCCGGAGTTACGACTGTGATCAGCTTGTAGACGCCGCTCTTGATCAAGCTTCAGTCTGCATTCGTCCAATTGTGACTGGCTGTAGTCGAACTGCTGCTGTAGACGTTTGGCTTCTTGAACTTTAAGGTCATATTGGACTTCCACAATCTCCTTCTCGCGGCGAAGGAAGGTGTTAAGTTCACGAAGTCCATCTGCAGTACGGTCGATGGTAGATTCGTTAGATGGTGATTCACCTTCAACATTTTCGCTGGAAGTCGTTCGACTCTGCTGGAGAGCTGAAATTTGTGCTCCAACACCATCCAACTGTTGATGTAACACTTTGTTCTGAGCAATGAGATCATCACGTCTTCCCCGAAGTTCCTTCAGTTCCTGCTCAAATTTTTCACGACGCTCCTCCCACGAAATTTCATTTTGACTGAGAGTTACTCTTGCCGACTCAGCATCAGCCTTGAGGGTAGCTGTCTCAGTCTTGAGTTGGTTATGCTCAGCTCGAAGACTTTGAAGCAACTTCGCAGCTTCTGCATGCTTGACCAGTTCATTGTCATAATCTTGCTGAGCTTGTGTTGCGATAGCAGCTTGAGCTCGAAGATCCTGTTGATGAAACTGTGCAGCAGTTGCATGTCGCTCATCTTCGTCCTTTAGTCTGGTAATCTCAGCTTCCAATGCAGCTTTTCCTTCTTCCATCTGTCTAGCGACTTCTGATTGTTGGTTGCGTAAGGTTGTAAGCTCGTTGTTGGTATTGGTTAATTCAGCTGAAATATCATCTGCCCTCTGCTGGAGTTCACGAATCTTAGAATCCTTTTCCTCGAGGATGAGATCCATTTCCTCGCGGTACTGGTCCTGCGTAGCATTAAGGCTTTGGAGTTCTTCTTCGGACGATTGACTGATGGATTTGAATTGCTCCATTTGCACCTTGGCGCTTTCAAGCTCCGACCTTGCAAGGTCAAGATCTCTTTTCAATTCAGATACCTCGACTGCTAACTCCTGTTCTCGGGACAGGTCTCCGTCTGTAATCTCACCACCTAATTCTCCCGAGTTGGTCCGTGGTGTTGGCCTTGGTTGAAGCAGTTCAACGCGCTCTTCCGCGCTCTTTAACTCAATAACCAACTCGTCAACCCGAGATTGTAAATGGTCACGAGTTGTTTTTGCAGCGACCAATTCTTCTCGAGCATGACTAAGACTGGAAGCAAGATCGTCAATACGTTTTTGATTCTGTTGAGAATCATACTCCTTTCGTAGCTGAGCCTTCTTGTTGTCTTCAACTTCATCGCTGAGTTTGCGTTTCGTACTGCTTAGCTCCGCTTCAAGAGCTTCAACCTGTGTCTGAAGACGGCGTCGAGTCTCGGATTCCGAGAGTTCACGTTCGTTCTGAATAGTTTGCTGATTTGCCACCAAAGTGTTGAGTCGACTGCGTTCGTTCATCAGGTTTTCATTATCTTGACTTAGACGGTCTTGGATATCTTTCCAGAGCTTCTTCTCTGCTTTGAGATTTGCAGTCTCGTTTCGCATGCTCTCAACCAGACCCTTAGCTTCAACAAGGTCTTCGGCAACTTGCTGGGTTCGGAGATCTTGCTTAGCCGATGTTTCGGAGAGGATCTGGGATCTCTTTTGAAGCTCTTTGTTTTCACTCTGCAGCATTGCGTAATTAGAGTGAAGAATTTCATAACGCTCATTCGTGAGAGTTAGTTGACTATTGACCTTGGCGATTTCGGCCTGGAGTGAACCCTTCTCCTGCGAGAGTTTGTCAACTTGTTCCTTCAATGTACGACGATCAATTGTTTGCTCTTCTCGATATTGATCATATTGAGCTTGTAGTTCTCGTAGCAAGGAGTCATTGTTCACGCTATTTCTATTGCCATGCGGTTCAATCGTCTGCACGACACCGTTTTGATTTCCGTCAACGGATTGGCCGAAGATTGAGGCAAGATCAGATGTCAGCGGTAATTGACCGCGATGTTGGAGCATACGTCGAAACATGTCTCTTTCCTTGATGTAACTTTCGGACCGCGTAATGAGATTCTGTAGCTCATCCTTGTAGTTTTCGATTTTCGATTGGAGCTTTTCGACGTCTTCATGGTCTTGCGCCGCTTGATGCTTTGCAGCCTGGGCTTCTTGGCTTTCCATCTGGGCACCTAAAGTTCTGGTGATCTTTAACAGCTCCTCGTTCTTCACCTGCAGTTCGCTGATACTTCGGAAAACCACCAATCGCTGGCTAATGAATCGATCCGTATCAGTCATACCATCAAATGCTTCCTCGCCAACCTCACCTCGAGCAACCCGTTCGAGTTCAAGTCGCTCTGCAGGACTAAGGGCATCTAATCCACGTTCTTTAGCATCGAGGTCGCACAAGAGCATTTTGATTTGTGCACTAAGATCACGAAGCTGTTGTCGTAAGATGTTGGATTCTGCCTGAGCAGTTAAGAGCTCGCTTTCCGCTTTCCTGGCATCTTTCTTGGCACGGTCTCTCTCTTTACCGGTCTGGTCAACGAATTTTGACATCTCTACGATTTCTCTCTGGAGGCGCTCGTGCTCAGCTTGAAGCTCCTCCATCTCAGGCCCCTTGGCTTCCAAGCCCTGCATCAATTCATCTAATTGAGAAGCGAGTCGATCACCACGGCGCTTTTCAGTTGACAAAAGACCTTTGACTTTGTAGAGTTCATCAATAGCCTGGGTTGCGGTGATGGTAGATTTGCTCCGCGCCGAACCTGGAGTGCCAAATGCTGCAGGTGATCCAGGTCTCCCAAAGGCAGAGCCGTTCAGACCTTGGCGAGGAGTTCCGGGAATAGAAACTGTACGTTGTTGCGCCGTTTGTGCCTCAAGGCGATCTATCTCTGCTTCCAGTTCCGCAATACGATGCTCCGCTTGCTCACGGTCTTGCCTCTCGGCTTCAGCCTCTTGTTGACAACGGCCAACTTCTTCAGCGGCATCATCCTTTGCCTTCTCTAGATTAGCCTCAACTTCCTTGAGTCTATTACGATGGGTCTCTGTTTGCTGCGCTTGGAGTTCAGCTAATCGGTGGGCGCTCTCCAGTTCTTGACGGAAACCTTCTCCTGTCTTGGCAGCATCTTCTTGAAGCTGCTGAACCTTAGCCAGCGAGTCCTCGGCCTTCTTCTGAATGTCATCCAATCTGTTCCTTAGTGCTTGCTCTGTCCTCTTTAAAGCCTCAATATTCGAGTTCGCTTCCTCGTTCAGTCGTTGTAACTCAGCTAGTCTTGCGCCTTTCTCCTTTCGGTATTTTAGAGCGTCGGCATTTTTCGTTTGCAGTTCGTTTTCGAACCACTCTTTATTGCGCTTGGCAAGCTCAACTTCCTGCTTAAGCGATTGCTCCCGAAACTTTGCACTAGATGCCGCAGAATTTGCATTTTGTACAGCCTGTTGTAGAGTGGTTATCTGTTGGCTCAACTCCAAGCTCCTCTGATGTTGTTTTTGTAAATCTTTGGCGATTTCATCACTGGCGGTACTCTTTGATTCCAGCACAGCAACTGTATCTCGATTGGCGGCTTCTAGTGATGCAATTCGCGCTCGAAGCGTCTCTACTTCAGAGGTTGACGTAGTCGAAGATGTCTTGAGATTTTGCAATTCATTGCTGATGGAGGACCTTGCAGTCTCTAATGGGCGAAGAATTAAAAGAAATCCTGTCAAGTTGAATGCTTGAAAGACATACCTTCTTCATTCACCTTGGTCCTGAGCTCCTCCACTGTCTTTTGCGCCTTCTCTAGATTTCCCCTTAGGCTTTTAATTCGCGTTTCGGAGCTTCTCACAGCATTCTCCAACTCAATATCCACTCTAAGTTTATCTGCAGCTAACTCATCGTGCTCACGCGCCTTTGCTGTAATTGCATGGAGAAAGGAACGGACGAGATCTGCTGTGGGAGCGTCGATTATTGAATTTAGGGTGTATTGCGGTACACTCAAATATGCCGATAAATAGTCGACATCTAATACCGCCGCAGCCATAGTTACAGGTAAGTCCTCATGAATGAAGGTTTGTCATGAAGTAACAAGAGGTGATGATGTTGAACCCGTACAACCGCGTTAAAAGTGAATGCGACTCTGTTGGACCCCTGCAGACTATCGTGAAAAACGCAAGACCAAGGATTCGAAACCTAGCGCATATCTTTCAAAGTTGCTAAACCTGTTCCCGAACGTGTTGGTGGTGGATCGAGAAGGTAGAGCTGGTATTGTTGACTTTGAATGGTGTTCTACCTTTATTCTTTGAGAGGTCCAGCTCCGGTTGCAAGCCTTCCCTAGCGTGGTCACTAGCGCGAAATCAAGCCACACCAAAACCGTAGCCTCGTGCCCCGGCTCAGGCTCCTATCCACCTTCACCTTCATTAATGGAATTTGTAGTCACGTCACCTTTCGTTATTCACTTCACAGCACTGTAGAAAGCTACTCGATACTAAACTTCTAGTGCGGCTTGCAACCTATCTGAATGGAATAATTCCCACCTTCTTTCCTTCCTTTCCAAGGAGGAAATCCCAGGCTTAATTCTCTCCACCTCAAAGAGCCTCACGAAACCTTTCGTTATGTCCTCCTATCTAGAGAAGCAAAAAGCTGCATTTAGCAGAGACGTTATATCGTCCGCCTCCAAAGTTGCTACAAAACAGAACCTTGCGCCGCCAGCGCCCGAATCAGCTCCGTCTCCAGCACCCTCCAACGCTTCCAACGCTTCCAAAAACGAGAGCAAGGACACAAAGAGGAAGAGAGAGCCAGCGAATGTTGTCTACTCCCAACCTGCAGCGACAGGTTATGGAACCGAGGCTTTCACGCAGGTCACGTATGTCATTGAGTTTTTGAAGAAGAAAGACGAACCGAAGACATTTCGCGAGATCTTGGAGTATCTGAGTCAGGTCAATGCCGATGAGAGAAAGAAGAGGCTCATCGCGAGAATTCTTCAAGCGCATGATCGTGTGAGGTGGATTTCAGATCTTAATTTGAAGACTCAAGCCTGGGACTCTGGCACTTTCGTACACAAACCCATCATCAATGTGCGAAGTAAGAAAGATTTGATTGCATATCTGCAGAACAAATCGAGCGCACAAGGAGTGTCTGTCAAAGATCTCAAGGATGGCTGGCCAGACTGTGAAGGAGCCATTGATGAACTGGAGGCCGAGCATAGAATTTTGGTGACACGGACGAAGAAGGACAACCATGCTCGGATGGTCTGGAGCAACGATCCAACGCTCGTTCACACTGTGGACTCAGAATTTCAAATGATGTGGCATAAAACCGAGCTACCTAACGTTGATGAACTTGTAAGAAAGCTTCTAGAAGCAGGTCAAAAGCCGGCCAGCGAGGATCCAAGCAAGCGTATAAAAGTCGCACCTAAACCAAAGGAGAAAAAGAAGAGGGCTGCAAGACGTGGTGGCAAGACAACCAACACACATATGGCTGTAAGTCTCATAGCTTGAGAGAATTCACGTCGCTAATAAATAATGCAGCATCTCCTAAAGGATTATGGTAAGCTCTTAACAATTTCCCCAGGAAGCATTTTGACGACTTTCTCGCCTTGGATGCGCTACTGCCACGACACTGAGAATATTGTACTGATTTTTGTAGGACATTTAAAGCGCTAAGCAACACCTAGTGTCAGAACAGATGGTCGACATGGCGTTTGGGGCTGCAAATCGAGAAAGGCATGGCATTGGCTCACGGTTACCTATGGGTTTTGCGAACCTATGGGTTTTGCGAACCTATGGGTTTTGCGAACCTATGGGTTTTGCGAACCTATGGGTTTTGCGAGCCTATCATACATTACAAGACTCTATCAAAGTATTCGTGAGCTCCTTCTTCGCAACCACTCCAAGGTGCATCTTAGTTCTACTGATGAAAATCAGGAAGGATAGCAATCCCTTGTGACAACAAGTGTTGTTGAACCGCAAAACCATAACTGCGAATTGACTGCAAAAGTCTATGGATTGATTTTCAAATCCAATGTCGTTATATGCGCATAGCATTACCCCCTTTAGAGAGACATCGGCGAGAGACCTTTGTATCGCTTGGTTCACTGCAATTGGAACGTGTTGACGTCAAATCAGGTGTTCGGCACCATCAATTAGATCATCTTAATGGGGCTCTTACAAAGCCAGTCCCAAGTCACGGGGGTGGCATTGGCTCGGCCTCCGAAGGCCTTGAACGTCACCCTCGGAAGATTAGAAATCAATTAATTCCCCCCCGAAACCGACCAGTAACACCACAACAGCAATAAGTAATCATGTGGTACCAACTTCTTCCTTTCTTTTCCCTCTATTCACTATCTCTACGTTTTCGTTATCCTTAGCTCTGCTGATTCCTCCGGACTCGTCGCTACTTTAATACATCGCGAGTTTTTAACCTTGCTGGAAGGATGACCAACTTCACCATCTCTGTTGTGAGCGATACTGTGTGCCCATGGTGCTATGTTGGAAAGAAGAAGCTCGAGGCAGGGATTGCAGCTTTCAAAAAGCAGCATCCCGAAGACAACTTCTCTGTTTCATGGATGCCATACTATCTAAACCCCCATGCACCTAAAGTTGGTAGGTCTCATTCTCACCAAACCATCTAATACATTAAAAAAAACTCATACTTTCAACAGGGATCAACAAGAAAGACTTTTACGAACAAAAATTCGGCAATGATCGTACAAGCATGATCTTCGAGCGCCTCCGTCAAACGGGCCAAGATGTCGGGATAGCCTTCAAATTCGGTGGTAAAACAGGCAACACGCGAGACAGTCATCGATTGATCCAATTGGGCAAGAGCAAGTCTCCAGCACTCCAAACGAGAGTAGTGGAAGAGCTATTCGCTTCGTATTTTGAGAAGGAAGAGGACATCACGAGCCGTGATGTCCTTATTCAATGTGCTAAGAGAGCAGGGTTGGATGAGAAGGAAGCCAAGGATTGGTTGGATGGTGGGAAGGGTGGCAAGGAGGTTGATGAGGAAGTTAAATTTGCTCAGTTGATGGGGGTCAGCGGAGTCCCCAATTTCACCATCCAGGGCAAGTATGAGGTTGGAGGCGCTCAGGATCCGGATGTATTCTTGAGGTTGTTTGAGAAGATCAAGGCTAGTGAGGATGCCGGTATCAAAGATCAGGACGGGGCAGTGTGTGACGAGAATGGTTGTCACTAGGGACTAGTCGTGGCTTGCCGATTACGTTCTCACTTATGTTTCTTTGTTTTGATGCTGTTCTTCGAAGTTCGCTTGTTACTACTTGGTTGCTCGAATCAATACCATGTGCTTATTAAGTTGTTGCATTCATCTGTACTACTTGAAATTAGGCACTGTGTTCCCTTACTCTATAGAGTCTAGTAGCAACTCAAGATGCCTTTCTTTTTCTTGCACCCCACACTACCAGGAACGTTAACATCCGCCTTGCACTCAAACATCGTTTAAAAGCCAATTCTCCCTCCGGTCTTATTTCCGCCTTGAAAACACCTCGTTCTATATCCCAGCGCCGCATAATCTTTCAGCCTCTGCAATCCCTTAGCCTTACCATCTCTGACATTATCTCCCTCTTTCCTCACCATGCCCGTCTCAAATTCAAGCGAGGGGAGAACTCACTGTGTTTGGAATCCATAGTTCTTCTTCATTCCGACGCCGTTGGCAGGCCAATCTCATCGCAGTGCGCATCGTAGGCAAACAGCTCTACGGTTTGCTTGCCGTCACTCGGGTGGTGGGAGAGGGTGCTGGTGCTGTGAAGGTTGCCGAATTGAATGAAGAGATGAGGTGTTGAGCAATAGGTCAGGATGGCTTGTCGGCTGCGGTGGTTGATATGGTGCTCAGATAGGGAAAGGCAAAGGTGATTATAGCAATGAAGGCATGCGAGAACAATATATTACGAGTTCAGATTGCGTATTAGTTGGCTTTCTGTGCTGGAAAGGAGGACAAACATGATGTCGTGTATTTGTTGTTTTTGAAGGCGTGATTTGTTTACCATTACAGTGTTCAGGATCGTAACTTGCAGCCAGAGTTTACTATACATAAAGTGCGAGTCCGTCAATCGCGTGTCGTCGCGGAAACTGCGTGCCGCTCGAGGATGAACGCTGCTTCTGATACAAGAATACTGCAAAAGATCTCTCAGGCTCTGGAAAACTCAAGTGATGGTTTCTGGGATATCCATTGCACAGAATCACGAAGAGAAAACCCTTCCGAGACGATTATTCTTGATTGCGAGGAAACCACAGGATTTCGAGTCCGGCTGAATTTCGCATCCTGATCTGTAAAGAACATGACTCGGTTTTCGATCCTCCCAAAGAACTCCGCTCAAAATAACAAGAGACGAAACTTCAGGCCGATTCGGATATTGAAGAAGAAAGAAAACCCCCAGCATCCGATTTATGCCTTTTTAGAATGAGTCATTATCTGGGCTTTTTGGGCTAGGCGACACACAATCGTCAAGCTAAAGAGGATATTGACGATGGGAAGCAAAGCCTCATCTTTATCTCCGCGGTTGGCCGCGTCACTGAAGGATTCCATTGAGCTCAAGTCTGGGTACTCTTGCAAAAATGACCACTCCAAGAGTTTGGGGATTGCTGACAACGAGCTCTGCGCTGTGACGTGAGACCAAAGAACCCGAGAGCAGCGTGGGAGTTTGAATCTTGAAGCATCCTAGATACGTCGGTACGTGCAATCATTACGCGGTCATGGATTCAATGGTAATAGGTCAAACCGAATACATGAGCCGAGAGAGCACGGATTTGTGTTCAACTCTTCTTGCTGGCTATCTTAGAGCCGTTGAGGAGACTGAGATCTCTATCGGACGTATGTAGAAAAACCTTGAATACTTTTCAGGTACACGTATTGGCTAGCTTCGTCTCAGTTTCCAAGTCGGTGCTGATAAAATTAGCTGCCAATTGCATTAGCAGCACAACATGGCCAATGATGACACGGTAAAGTATGCATGGAGTTTCCAACACTAATTTATATTAACTTATCAAGCTATTACGGAGTACTTTGATTGCCACCATTTTCTCAGCACTGATGGAATACCTGGTTGCGAACAGACCTTTGGTACCCCATCCTTGAGGAACGTTCCTGCGTCGGTGATACTAATGTACCCCAGACGGTAACAAGGTACAAAATATATCCCTATATATCCGAAGAGGTGGCTGCGGAACCGAAGTATCTGCCTACAAAGCGATTCCTTCCCTGTCAGCCGGAAGGTTATAACAGAGTCTTGAAACAACAATTCCGTACCGCGATCGGTGTCTAAGGTTTATACATACGCTGAAGATACATTAAGATGCGTTGAAGGTAAGTATTTTAGCCATCCAAGTCTTTTCTTGAAAGATAATCTTGGAACCAAGCAACCATCCAAGGCTGCGCCTTGAAAACAAAGCTTGTCATCCCGAATGACAATCAGATATACATTTCGGGACTATCAACTAACCCAAGTTGTGAAAAGCCTTGGCACCTAAGCTCGATTGGCTTCACGGCCCAAGAACACTATGTTGAGTACTTGGTTCTTGCCCGGACTTCTTGCTAGCCACTGCTACCCCAGAGAACAAGACTGCTGCTGAGCAGTGCTCGAAAGTCAGTGCAAGAAATGGCTTCAGGAATAGTAGATACACTACTGCGTTTGCAGATCCTTCTACTTTAATGACCGACGCAACGTGCACATGAATGGGCTTGCTCGTCGACCTCCTCCACCGCTGAACATTTTATGTTGACGTAACGTACTCGGCGTAACAGCACTCGTATTCAGATTACGGCGAGGAGTCCAAATCCTAAACATATCTCGCAGAGGTATTTGGCCGAGTATCCTCGGTCTTCATCTGCATCCTGGATCACATGCTGAAGTATCGCATTGTCTCTCAAATTGATTGACGAACTAAGCCTATTGGTTGTCATTTACGAGAAATTCGAAAATACGACTCTCTCTAAGAGCAATTTGGCCGCCAGTGCGAGTTTAGGAACACTACTCTCCGAGGCCAATGCTCTTATGCCTTCCACGAGGCTTCTCGAAGGTTATCTGGAGAGACGCAATGCATGGGTGGCGATTCACAATAATCTCCTGACGCCGAGACACCCTGGTGCAAAGCATGGAAGGACTTGTTCTTCAAGCGAACCCTTCACCTTGACTGAGTAGATTGTTGGTGTGACGGGCCTCTACCCGAGTAAGGAAGGAGGAGCCGCTTGGCTTGGGATCGAAACAGTGCAACTTCTCCACTCCGCCACCGAGGGATATTAAAGCGATCATATTCAAAGCTGGGCAATGAAGTGGTCATGGCAGGTGGTCGTTGGATGAATCGTTATCAACAGACTCTGACTCGCCGGCGACCTGCCAAACATCCGAGTAATTGGGTGGCATGTTGACATGCAGGACTCAACAAGTCCAAATCAGTCCTTCGATGCACCATTTCATGGTTCGGATGCGGAGATGAAACTAGGGCTTAAACCACGCCAGGCATTTCTGCTCGGCTGAACCTTGCATCTCGGAAGAATCGACGACACCATACAGTACAGAGGCGTCCTGGAGGTTAGAGAGGGTTTGGATAGGGAAGGATACGGTGAACCAGAGGCCGATCCCACAATTCCCCTCGTGATGTAGACGGTGCTCCAAACCACCGAACCTTGCCGCAGATGAATCCATGTCGACACCAGCTCCCTCTGATTCAGATCAAGACAGACAGAGGCTGAGGACGCAAGAGATGGTGGAAGCACGACGACTGGACGTGCCGTGCGTGACAGATTGGCGGTGGTGAGGACATGCAGACGGCAGAGCGAGAAGAGGATGTCGGCGAAGCGAGGGGGAACGTTCAGAAGTCGACCACCTGCAAGGAACAGGGGCCTCTTGCCCTGTGAAACATGAACATGGCAGCGGGCCTTCTCGTGCCTTTCCAGAGTGCTTCGAGAAGGTTGAAAAATCCTTCTAGCGCCTTTCTCTCCCCAGCCACTGAGGCAACACAGGCCAGCCCCATGCACCAATGCGGAAGCTGAACGCAGATCCCGCTCGCGTGGAAAGCAGCCTTCTCGCTCACAGGGCAGAACACCAATGTCGTTGCATGGACATGATTCAGCTTTTTTCACCATCTCTCGTCCCTGGCGCAAAGCTATCGATTGAAGATGGCTGCGAGAAAGTGGATGGTGCGCCGCCATCTCCATCATCGCCCTCCGCAGAGCTGAAATGAAGCGGTAAATGGGATGAACATACCTGCTAATGGTCGGATCAAACTTCCTCGATTTTGAGTTTTGCGGATAGGGCACATTATTGTGGACGGGGATGCGACCGCCTCCTCTGCAGCATGGTGGCTTGAAGGGGGAAGTGGACACCAGATTCCTGCATGACAGAGAGGCGGTCTCCGCCATGTGTTGACGAGCACCTGTTCAGAGTATGCGTTGCCGACCAACCGACCGAGTCAGTAGTACCGAGCCCGCCAGTCCAAGACTTCGATAAACGCATATCTCCACCGCCACCAGCTCGGCACCAAAGAGGAAAGTCGAGGCCCCCAAGATGACCTAAGAAAAAGGAAGAAGCATTATCGTCAACCCAGAACGTTCTCCATCGGCCACGACGGTCGCGGATATTTGGATAGATTGGTACAAATCTAGGGCCAACGGCCGTATGCCGTGCCATGCTTCCAGAATAGATCTCGCATCTCGGTGGCGAAAGAACGGCAGGGGAACTCCCACGTTCAAGAATACCTCCGTACACGTTGCTTCGACCGTGGTGGACTGTGGAGCCGAAGCTGAGCTGTGATACTCCCCCGGCCTGAGCTCGTCAGAAAAAGGGCTTGCACAATAATGTGAGAATGAAGTAGTAGCCAAATAACAATCATGGAGCATGCTTAGACTTCCAGTCGTTCAACAATGGGGAAGGTAGTGTTGTTGGCAGCGCCACAGCATGAGCTTTAATTATCCCTTCCATCATGTTGGAGCACAGGCCTGCATCGCGTGGCAGCCCTCCAGCTGCGTTGTGCTGCAGAAACAGTTCATGTGGTGGCTCTTGTGAATATTGTAGGAGCCAATCTCGAGACACTCATGTCCACTCGGAGTTCACGAGTCAGATCTCCAGCGAAACATCAGAGGTCGCGCTGAAGCTTGAGCTGCTCCATCCGCCGCCAGCACGCGAGCCTCGAGCATCGAACTTTGGCCACTGCAATTGACGTTACGACCACGTCTGAGAGAGCAACCCTCGGTGCCATGTACGGACTGCCATTGGCGGTTTGGCGGTTTGAGTGGCTGTTGGAGTGCGGGAGAGGATCCATTTGGCAACCCTGGCTTGGTCAGTTTCATATGCTTGAGATCACTGACGTCTTGTCACGGTGTGCACCCTCTGGCCCAAGCAGCGATGATTTCCCGGCTGCGCTCAGGCGCGGAATCTGGGAGAGGTAGCTCGTATAAATTTCCTGGTACCGAAAACCCTAAACATATCCCAAGATCCAAACTTCAAACGCTGCGAAGCCAGAAGCACTGCACGGATTCATGCAAGAGGGAAGGATTCTTCGTGTTAGGCAGATCCAAGCAGTGCTTGAATGCTGAGCGGTTCCTGGGCTTGCCGGCAACCGCTCTGCCTTGGGGGCAATAATCATGGACGGGTTGACATGGACACCAAGCCACAGGACCTACAACTCTTGCACTTTTTCGTCCAGGAACAACAAATAGCGGTGATGATGGCGGCTGATGCACGCCATGGGGCTTGCTCGTATCTCACAGGTTACTTGCGGTTGATTGAACACGAATCAGAGAGCCTGCACGCCTCTTGGGTGGTGATGAATGCATCGACTCACCAAAGTCTGTTTGAACCGAGAGATGTGTGCAGCATGTTTCGGTAGAGTTAGGGGTGGCAAGGTCTGGCGCTTCACAAAGATAAAAAGCTGCTTCACCATGCTCGAAAAGGCTGCAAAAGGGGAAGCGAAGGGGGTGGCAGAATTGCTTTTGCTTCCATCAGACCTTCTAAATGCCTTCTAGAAGGAAATCCCTGACCATAGCGCGACCTGCATAATTCTCCATGCGCATCAGTGCTCAGCAGGCAAGGCCAGCGAATCGTAGCCAACAAAGTGCTCGCGGAGAGGAGCGAGTATTCGTACATTTTGAAGGTTAGCTAACTTGGGACGTTCATGTATGAGAGGAGTAAATAGCGGCCTGAAGTAGCGGTCTCAAGATTGGCCATGTTCGAATGGCTGTTCTCCTTTTCTTGGCAACCCTAGAGCGCTGCAGGAAGAGACAACGCCTCTCTGCGGTGAGGACGCGAAGTGTAGATCTCCCATCCTGCGAGGAGGGTCGAATCGATATGGGGGATGTAGAAGCTCAGATTCGTTCTGGAAGAGTAAGAAATCGAGGGCAAGAGATGGCCAAGCAACTGCCAGGCACAAACCAGCGCTGCATATCTTGTCTCTGAGCTTGGGAGCGTGCCTGAACCTGGGACTGGGAACAGTGGTCTGCTGCTCCCGTTGTCCCCGCGGCGGTTTGCGGTCCAAACCCCCAAAGTAGTTGTGGGCTGCGTAGGATGGCTAGCTAGGATGGTGATAGAAGAATGAATTACAGTAACACCGCCTCTGGGAGAGGGACGTGGGTGGTAGTGGTGGTGGTGGTGGTGGTGGTGGTGTGGGAAAGTGTCCCTGTCCGGTGCGGTGTCGAGCCAGGACGGACGCTGTACGGCGGGCGGTGCGCCCGCCGTGCGCAAACCCAAAAAGCGCCAAGCCGTGAATCTTTTGGCAAAAGCAGCCAATTTCACACTTGCGCCTAACCCAAACTCCAACTCACTGGTCACCCACTCCACCTACACCAAACTGCTGCCACGACCGACCCATCGAGAAGTCAGATCCATTTCCACCTCCCTTTTCCATTCTTCCCTGAACCGCCAATCTCGACGGCGTCATCTCACATCCCGCTCCACACCGCACCCGCCATCTCCAAACATCTCTATCGAGTTGCTGTTGTCGTCCAGCACCTCCCAGCGTCCCGTTGTTCGATAAAAGCTTAGCCTCTGGTCGGTCTCCGGAAAAACAGCCGCCTCCTTCCTCTGGCCCTCGACCTTGATAAAGGCTGTTGTGTTCCTCGAAACACCCTTCCGCTAACCCTGACTACCGTCTGCATGGGTCTTTCCTCGGTCTATCGCACTTCTGAATCCTACCTTTCCATCGACCTCACTGCAGACATCGAGTTGAGACTCGAGTCGTGATCGAGAGTCCGGCAAGTTTTTCTCTCCGCTCTCGCCTGCTGTTCAGCTCTGATCTTCAAGCACCCGCCGCTAACCGTCAACAGCGTCCTGGCAACATATTACTTCACCCCAAGGCGATATTTGCCCTTCCAACACGAGTCATTCCACGACACCACCGCCAGATTACGTGCCACGCGTTTTCGATCTGAATAACCACCCGAAAACCTTTGTCGACTTCGGATTCTATCACATCTCTCCCTAGGCGCGTCGCGCTCTATCCGAGACTCGATCATCACATAGAGATTTTGTGACTAGGCAAAAGGCCAAAAGGGATCGCTCAGCACTTGGAGGAGATACGTTAGCATAGGTTTAAGCCTCTGCCACGATTCCGTCGTCTCCTCTTCTCAAATTCGGATTTCGACAGATCATCCATCAGACGAACCTTTGGCTCGTGCCTCGAGACATCTGCAGCATACCGAGCTGATTCATCGATCAGCACCTAGGCAGACGGAGTGAAATAGCCAACAGTAACACAAATACTTCCACTACTCTTGACCCGTATCTCCAGTACGGTTCCGCTAGCCCATACAAACAGATATTGAGCGTCCGGAGGTCTCCGTATAGACTCGGGCCAACTATCCACCTGTGTCAAATATTTGGAGTAGCCAGGGTTTCAGAGGCGTCAAAGGAAATCCAAGCTCTTATTCAACGGGAATCACCGTGCTTTCTGGCGTCCCACTTCCCCATATCTCTATCCACATTGGTGGGTACTTCCAACTTGTGAAGTTTGGTCGCCAGGTTAGTCAGTTTTCACTCATTGCCCCCTTGCCCTTCAAGACGTGGATCTGTGCGGATTGGTGCATGCTAAAGCAGTGCCTCTTGAACACGGCCTCATTTTGTGACCTCCCGATGCAAGAATCTGGCGGTGTGGACCTAGAATGCAAATCCTTGCATGATGCCATTCACTTTTGCCGGAAACCCTTGGGCTAACAGGAATAAGTAGTGTCGACATCTTCCAGGAAACCTGTAAACAGGTTTCTCCGAACTTGATCCGGATCGCACTATTGATGATCATTGACCCAGTCAGTGTAGCCAGTTGTGTTTGATTATATCAAATCTGACGAGTAAAGTCAATTCAAGCTCTGTGGATAGCCTTCCAAAAGCTTGTTCCCGAGACACAGTATCAGTTTTGAGACTCTGTTCTGCTTAGCCGAATCTGACTTGCAGTCAACGAACACCTGATCCAAGCGTCAGGTCATCTCTATAACCACTTCATCTTTTAATATTCTGTTAACCGCTTGACCTGTGCCATTCCAATCATGGATATCAAACAGATCGTCAACTCAAAAGGGAAGGCTGGAGCAGCAGCAGCTGCCGCCGCAGCAAATGGTTCTGCTCAAGACCTCCATCTTCTCCATACCATCTCACAAGCCAATAGCATTCCCATGTCTGATACTGGTTCAGAGCGTGGTAACTCTCCTCATGACTCCGAGCATTCTCGATATTCTGCCCCTAGATTCAACGGACAGATGAATGGAATGAACGCTGGTCCAGGTGTCATGCGTTACCCATCGCCGACTGCTATGCAAAACCCTCTTCCTATGCTGCAGCAACCATACCAACCAGATAACGGCTTCAATAGCGGCATGATTCCACAGGAACCTCCACGTGTTCGACAATCTGGTGAAGGTGCCCAGAAGGCATTTCCTTGTGGAACATGCGGCAAAGGATTTGCTAGAAGAAGTGATCTCGCCCGTCATGGTAAGCTTTACTTCAAGAATGAAAAAGAGTGTCAGCTGACACACGTATAGAGAGAATCCACAGTGGTGTTCGACCACATGTTTGCGAACATCCTGGTTGTGGCAAGCAGTTCATTCAACGTTCCGCGTTGACAGTTCACATGAGAGTACATACAGGAGAGAAGCCTCACATGTGTGAGAGATGCGGAAAGGTAAATGTTTCTGTACTATTGACGTTTTCTCCGTAACTAATAGTTTCGCAGCCTTTCTCCGATTCTAGCTCTCTAGCAAGACATAGGAGAATCCACTCGGGAAAACGTCCATACAAATGTCCATATGCGGATTGCCAAAAGACATTCACTCGTCGTACAACATTGACTCGTCACCAAAATCACCATACAGGTACAGTCGAAGAGGCTGCTGCTGCAACGGCTGCGGCTCTTGCAACTCGCGGCGGTAGCAACAGAGGTGGACGTCAACGTTCTGATGGCGAGCAGTATTCTAATACTGGATCGCCAATGTCAACACCATCACCAGGCCAGAGGAATATGTCTGCCTCTCCAAACTCAGAGCTTGCTCCGTTGAACACCATGCACCACCGACATCCTGCGGAGTTTCCTTACATGAACAACAGTTCGTTACCGGGCCACTTGAGAGGAGAATATACCATGCAAGGCCAACAACCACAATCTACTGCAACATTCTCGCAAGGCATGCGTCCTACCTCTCATCCTACTAGCTACGGCCCACCATCTATTCTCGAGCCTCCTGCGAACATGGAACAACGTCAATCCGGAAGTGCTGGTGGCAGTCCTCATATGAGCAGTGTTGGTTGGCAAACACCACCACCTCACTCAATGCCCAGCCCTTCTCAAAGCAACGGCTATGTCTATCCTGACCCTGCCGATCCCTATGCTGCTGGAAACATGGGCCAAGCTATGTATTACCAAAACTCCAATATTCGCAGACCGCAGAGCACTGAGCCTGATTCATATGATATGAAGCCAAACATGAGAGGCGGCATGGCTGAGATGTGGACGGCTTCTTAAAGAAAAACAACATTCGTCCGCTTCCGTGTTTTTGAGCGATGTTGGAATGATAGCTATCAACACTACTTCACAACACGTGTTCGATACCCTGTACACCTTCCACCAAAATCTCACACTTTCCTTTTACTTTTCCTTTGTTTGTCAGGATTATCAAGGGCATAGCATCATACAGGTCTCTGGCACGCACGAAAAATTGGCGTTGATTTCCTCATTTAGTGGCACGTTGGTTTTCGTCTAGCGCCGGCGACACTCAAAATAAACTGTTTCCGTTGATATTCAGCCTTGTGGTTGCAAAAGGAGATGAAGATAGTGGATCGGCTGCAAGGCTACGAAGCTTATGATTGGTTTCTGCGTGGCATGGTTTCTCTAGATATGGGCCGGAGAGAGATTCGAGGATAGCATTTGCTGGTTAGACATTGTACAATATCAAAAATGCTTGGCTTTTGCCTAGCCATGTCAGACATATAATTTGGCTTTTGAGCATC
Source organism: Arachnopeziza araneosa (assembly GCA_003988855.1). Taxonomy (NCBI): domain Eukaryota; kingdom Fungi; phylum Ascomycota; class Leotiomycetes; order Helotiales; family Arachnopezizaceae; genus Arachnopeziza; species Arachnopeziza araneosa. The sequence goes on from QYAI01000024.1 coordinate 550,295, forward strand.
TTATGGCAGCATTTTGAAATTTGTCTACATTTTACAGGCCGAGAGCCTTTTTCTTACTCATATCTATGCACAACTCAGTCCCTATTAGATTTCCAATCCACAACATCTTTCGTATGTTGAATCACCGATGCAGACGAACACCACTCTCACGAACTCCCATTTACTCTCCCAACGGCCAACTTCCCTTCCATCCTCTCTACATACTCAACCAAATCCTCAATTGTACAAACCTTCAAACCCCACTTCCTCCCAAACGACAAACAGCCATCCCTCCGCATCATCCCGGGCTCACTTCTCTCCGCCACTCCCTCAATCTCCTCCCCATCCTCCACCAACTCGCAGATAGCGCCGACCTGTGGCATCCCCGCCAACCGGCAGAACTCCACCGCTGCCTCGGTATGTCCCTTCCTCTCTCTAATCCCACCCTCCTTGGCTCGGAGCGGGAACACATGACCGGGACGGCGGAAATCATCTGCACGCACACTCTTGCGCGCAAGAGTGGTACAAGTAAGTGCCCGGTCATGCGCGCTGATGCCGGTGCTCACCTCGGGGCTGTTGGCGTCGATGGAGATGGTGTAGGCAGTACGGTTCGGATCTTGCGAAGCGGCCATGGGCACCATCTGTGGGAGGTTGAGGGCATTGCAGAGGGAGGGAAGCATGGGCGCGCAGATTAATCCGGACGTGTGTCGGATCATGAAAGCCATTTTAGAGGGGGTGAGGGAGGAGGCGGAGATGATCAGGTCGCCTTCGTTTTCTCGCGAGGGGGAGTCGAGGACTATGATAAACTCGCCATTTTCTAGAGGGTTTGAGTGAACTGAAGGCGAGGGAATGCCCAGGGAAAGAAGGCTCACTGAATGCTGCTATGGTGTCTTCTATGGAGTCGAATTCCTGAGCGGGAGTTGAAGAGGGCATGGTGCTGGTGTGACTCTAGAGGAGGCCCCGCTTTGGAACGTACAGTCTGCCACTTCTGTGTTGTGTTTAAAAGATGCGGCGTCAGCGAGTTTCTTTCCTGGACAGAAATTGGAGTGAAACGAAAGAGGCGTAGAAAGAGAGAGGCAATTGAAAAAGTTGGAAGGATAGAAAGTATTTACAAGCAGAGCTCCGCGCCGGAGCAGTGGGATGAAAGAAGGTCGGGGTCGGGCATTACATGACCAGTCCTAACTTTTCGGCCGAGGTTGCTGACAGTACACTCTCTAAATTCTCTTGTCAGCACCACAAATCAGCAGTCAACAATCAACAATCAACAATCACCACAGACAGACACCTGCATCCGCCATCACCACGTCATAGCACCGGCCGGAGGGTGACGTGATGATGGCTACCGCTCTCCGCCCAACCTCCATTCGGAACGTCAATCTCCTCCTCCGCGCCGCTCCTCGTTTTGTGCAGAATCAATTCCGCTCCCAGAGCACAACGTCCTCTGTAAACCCAGAAGAAGTCTCTCATTTCAATGCCTTGGCATCAACATGGTGGGATCCGCACGGCTCCTCAAGATTACTCCACCTCATGAATCCTCTCCGTCATGATTTCATCCGCGCTTGCCATGCTGCTCAGCCGGATCCGCCCAAGACTTCCGGGTTGAGATTTTTAGACATTGGCTGTGGAGGAGGCATATTTGCTGAAAGCGCTGCAAGATTAGGAAGCACAGAGAGCGTGACTGCGATTGATCCCTCTGAAGAGGTTCTGGCCGTTGCAAAAAACCATGCCCGGAAAGATCCTGTATTGAAGGGAAAGCTGACGTATCTAAATACATCGATTGAAGGTCTCCCTCTCCCCAAATCAGAGGAGGATCAATACGATATCTTATCTTTATTCGAAGTCATTGAACATATCACTCATCCAGCTGAGTTTCTAGATAGCTGCACGCCATTCTTAAAGCCAGGAGGATGGATTGTAATGAGTACGATTGCAAGGACGTGGATGAGTTGGATAACGACAAAAGTGGTAGCCGAAGATCTAGCTCGGATTGTGCCCAGGGGTACACATGATTGGGACAAGTATATCAATGAAGAGGAACTGAGAGAATATTTCTTAGAGGGAGGTCAGAAGCAAGGCTGGAATAGCCCAAGAGTCATGGGAGTCATGTACGTGCCTGGTCTTGGCTGGAAGGAAGTGAGTGGAAGTGAGAGAGTTGGGAACTACTTCTTCGCAATCAGGAAGGACTTAAAAACTATATCCTAGGAAATGCTCAAGGTAATTCCAGACCAGGAACTGGATGTTAGGGCCACAAGAGGAAGGAACTCATATCGACCAGAAAGCGCGCATCAAAACCGTCAGAGTGCCTAAGAGTGCCTCTCGATAAAGTTGGTGGCAGTTTGTAAACACCGCTACTTGAGCTGGTTTGATGTGAGTGCCTAGAAGCAACTTAGATACCCTCTCGCCTTGAATCTTAGCGAAAAATATCAAATCTGCATTAAGAATGTCATATTCTGGTATATGCTTAAGCATATCTTGGCGTTCCGTTCAAATCATTATAATTGGCCAGTACTGATGAAGTTGAACATCCTCCTTAAAAGATCCTCGATATGCATTCTCTCTCTGAAGAAATGGCCTTCTCTCGGATAACTCACAAAAGCAAACGGTAAGCCTGCCTGGTCCATGGCCCTTCTGAAGCCCCAGGCCTGTGTAACTGGAACGCGCTCATCCTTCTCGCCGTGGAGCATGAGGATCGGGGGTATTCTCCCCTCTGCAGCTGCAGATTTGAACTCCCATAACGCTGAGCCGGATCTCGTACTTATATCGATTTTCTCCGCCTCCCACGGTGCGTGGCCTGCGAGCTTCGTTTGGAAATATCCCCAGTCAGAAGTTAAGGCCATGGTGTCCCAGTCCGTGACGCCAGCACCAGCAATGATGCCTTTGAACCGCCATCCAAATTGATGTGTTCCATTTCGCACAGCTGACAGGTACGCCAAATGGCCGCCTTGTGACCAGCCTCCTGCTACGAGCTCGGTTTTGTCCGCGTAGCCTTGCCCAATGGCGTGCTGCGTCATGGCCACGATATCAGGCTCGTCGTAAATCCCTAAACCACCTGCTGCATAGCTTGCAAAGCGTTGGCCTCTACCGCTACTGCCACGATAGTTGGGAATGAGGATGCCGATTCCGGCTGTCAAAAGCGATGGTATAAGCATATGTAATGCGTCGAGACAGTCGAAAGAGTTTGTGATACGTGCGTAAGGCCCTCCATGCATGAGAACACAGGTTGGAAGAGGCACTGTTGGTTTATTATCCAGTCCAAGATATTGTGCTGGAGTGAGATACAAGCCATCCAAGGGTTCCTTACCATCTGTAGTTTTGCACTGTAGGAATTCACAATGTCCAAACTGGCTATCGGATAATATGCCTCCATGGTCAGATAATTTGACAGTGCTCTCAGACTGACTGACAGAAAATACTTCAGTTGGGTTGTTGAGATCGCCTTGCAGAACGACTAGAACTATCTCATTGCTGTCCTGGCGAACGCAGGCATTAAACTCAACAATTTTTTTCCGCTGACTATAAAGTTCCCTCCCATTAAGAATCTGGAGGTGATCTTCCATGCCATGCTGAACATGAATAATGATATTACTGCCTGCTTTGGCAATTGCGCTTGCACAATTCTCTTGACCATATCCGACTCGCTCGTATCTGTAGTTTTGATCCAAGAGATTGATTGCATAGACAGACAGCCCGGACGTATGTTGCTCTGGTATGTTGTTGGTCATGAAATACAAAGTAGACTCGAGCCAAGTAATGTCCACGACCCAACTTGGGACATGGCAAATCTTTTGGGTGTCTCCAGTCACCAAACCGAAGAGTGATATGGTTGCACCATCGAGGAAGAAGCCCTCCCCATGCGGAGTACGGTGCGTGACAATGGCAACTCCGGATCCGTCGTCCTTCCAAGTAAAATCGACCACGTGCCTATTTTCATTCAACAGTGGCTTAGATATGCCAGTCTCAATATCAAGGAGGAGTAAATTGGCATATTCCCAATTCTGGCCCCACACAGTAGCATCGTCTTTAGAGTCCTGTCTTGCCTTCATCTCAGAAGACTTCTCTGGGGAGCATATGTATGTAATGTGTTTGCCGTCAGGGCTGAATTTATATTTTGAGATATGTTTCTCATTTTGAAGCGGCGTGAGAGGTTTTGGCTCACTATCAATCAAGCTTTGAAGATAGATGGCACACGACTTGCCCTGGTAGTCTCGGTTAGAGACGAATGCAATGGACTTGCCATCTGGCGCCCATTCAGGAATCCGGTCGTTATAAGATCCATCAGTGAACTTGCGTGCCGAGTTTTGGATGCTCGTATTTGCAATCCATAGCGACTGAGTAGTGTGATCACCTTTCCTATGGTTCCATTTGAGCTTTGAAGCATAGACAACTAATCTTCCGTCGGGTGATAGTTTCGGACTTGCTGGGACGACGAGGTCCAGAAGGTCAGGGATCAAGCGCAATGATTTTGATTCTTTTGCCATGGTCTGAGTATCTTGTCTAGGAACAAGAAAAGGTTGGACCAGGAGACAACACTGGAAAGAGAAGTTAGCCACACTGTGGTCGTTACATCTGATTATCATTAGGGATTGTCTGCTATGAATCAGGCTTTGGGGAGACTGCCGGTCGAAGGGTAAAGTCAATTGGGTGCCAACTTGCGACGCTCAAGCTTCAAGCTTGTTTGACGTAAACAACCAGTACAGGACAGCCGCGGAGTGATTCCAAACATCCTACAATCGTTACGCCATGGCAACAAAACAGCACACTCCCACGCATCATATCAGGCCATATCTATAAATTCTCCAACGGTCCCCCATAAGCGCATCTGCAGCGCCAGAAGCGAATCAAATCAACAGCGTCTGATTCGTGGGTACTGTGCATAAGACAGCAAGCCTCATCAATCATCTAGCTGCATACCGTTACTTCCCGAGCCAAGAGATGATTATTTCTCCGGATCTCCTGGGAAAAGTGAATTACGACGACAGCTCCTTCAGAACACATGATTGCGACTTTCCGTATATAAAAATGGGCGAGGATATTCTAGAGTCAAAGTTGTATAACTATCAACCTTCTCACTATACTCACTCACCTTGATAAAGCAATCAAACTTTCAATTTTGAAGAACTATTCTTCTTTGGAGACTCATAAAACTCATATCATAATATCCAAGTTAAATACAAGCTCAAAATGCAACACATCGACGCCGCTTCTTTATCCACCTCTCTCCCAGACCGAATTTCGTATCTGTCTGCATTCCTAGAGCTCACTCCCTCTGACGGGGAAGCACTCCTCGCCGCTAAACCCCTTGTCGCACCTCTCATCCCCACAATCTTGAACGCAGTCTACGTCAAACTCTTATCATTCGACATCACCGCGCAAGCTTTCGTACCCAAGAATACCGATTATGAAGGGGAGACGGTGAAGAGCGTGCAGGAGTTAACACTAGAACATCCACAGATCGCGTTGAGGAAGGACTTTTTAAAGGTATGTTGACCTTGAGAGCGTCTTTTGAGATGGGATATGAGGCTGATGACAATAGAACTATCTCGTGAAACTGGTTTCGACATCCGATCTCTCACCCGCCAGCCCGTTCTGGGTATACCTTAATAATGTGGGTATCATGCATACGGGGCAACCAGGGTTCAAGCATAGAGAGAAGCGCCCTGATCTGAGAGTGGAGTATATTCACATGGGAGCGTTGTTGGGCTATGTGGTGGATGTGGTGGTGGGAGCTGTGATGGAAATGAGTGAGATTGATACGGCGATGAAGAGTAAGGTGATCAGGGCCTTGAACAAGGTGGTATGGATTCAGAATGACTTATTTGCCAGACATTATTTGAAGGACGTTGGAGCAAGTGAGACGAGTGTGGGGGAGGCGAAGAAGGCGGGTGGCTGCCCCTTCTCAGGGTGAATGGGTTTAGAATGGAGTAACTAGATAATGCTTTTAATATCTAGGTCAAGAATTAGATAGAATGTAATACGCTTGGCAAAGATATCTGTTGGATTTTAAGAGAACTACCATTTCATAGCAAGATGTTCCAGATTCAAAGTCGACTAGTTGAATTGAGAACTCGAACTCCTTCTGTATTCTGCTTTCATTTCAAACTTGAATGGAATAGTCTCTAGAATCGCTTGATATGTCAATCCTAGAAATATGACATGATTGAAAATCCCCCCCCCCCCAAAAAATCATTGCAGTCACAGCCTGCTATGGTGATAGAGAAGAGAGTACTTACTGTGTTGAATTGACTAGTTTTAGTGTCAAAGCCACACCAGAGGTCTGATTGCATTAGCCGAGAGAAATGGGTTACTCAACAGAGGAATGACGATGTAAAGAAAGCGGAACGAAAGTAAACTTACCGTCTGAGACTAGCATGCTTGTAGGTTGCCGTTGATACTGAGGATGTGTTGATGTTCAAGGTTTAAGGTTCAGAAGAGACGAGACAAGAAGACGTGTAATAAGTAGTTTGATGTTTGGGGTTGGCTTAAAGATCTTCTGAAGTGGGAATGTCATTTGACATTGAGGAAGAGCATCTCTTAATTCTTCCACCTGTGAGTGAGTTAGCGAATGAGATGTTGTCTCATCTGGCTCTTTGCTATAGACCATCGGAGCTGTAACTGCAATGTGATTAGGAATGCCGTTATTATTAGCTATGAATCTGGATAATTGTTTCACCAAAACTACGCGGCAGGATTATGTTTATGGTTTCATTTTAACGTGCTAGTCCAGGTTCAAACTATCTTTATAACCCAGTCACGGGTAGCGGCACCATCGACAAGGACTAGTTATATGTACATTAATACTTGGGGTTTACTGTATCTAATGTTCATACAGATTGCGCTGGATGTCATTCTGAGATGTAATAGCTAACACCTGAATCTACACGGTACCATCATTTTAGAACGTTAACAACTTTGTAACTTAAATTTTGGAGCTAAGTGTCATTCTTAAATGAGCGAGTTGAATATTTGACCATTGAGATCATTTGTAGAAGAGTGCTAAGTACTATCCAACTCACATTGATTCAGATTAGTCTTCCTTCTAATGTGTGAGCATTGACACTCAGCTATTCATAGGTAGATTGTGTGTTCAACCGCCTCCCCACCTCACCTGTGTTCGCTGGCTGTTTGTATTTGAGCCCAGCCACTCTTTCATACATACCTGGCAGCAGCTTCGTGGCATAAGGTAACTATCAGTTCAGAAGAATTACATTTAACCTAGTCTAACCTTCTTCCAGATCCTCATACATTCTTGCAAATCCATAGCTAAAGATCCATGTGCTGCCGTGACTGAATCCTTTATGATAGCTAGTACAAGACTTGCATATGCAAACAATGCCTTCTTTTCTTTTAGCGCTACATAGTCTGCTCTTCTTAGACCGCCGTTATCAATAAATGCTTGCCACGAATCCAACATTGAGGATAACTCTATCGCCAGTGAAGCATCTGATACCATTTTCCAGAGTAGAACCTCAACTGCCCTTTTTAAGTCATGAGTCTCGTCAACATGTTTTTCTTTCTTTAACCAAGCAAGATTATGCTCAGCAACGAGCTTATTATCCCATTTCGGACTCTGTAAAGCTTCCACCATCCTCTGTTCCGCTCTTTGAGCGTCTCGTCGACGATTCGCATTAAGAGTCTCCACCCAATTTTCGTGTGTTTTCATATGCCTTTCTCTGACAGCTGCTGCTCTTTGGTCAGGCGGCAATGTATTTTCTTTCATTATTGCTCTCGATTGCTCTCGCATCTTTCGAAATTCTGCTTCACGCTCTGCCTCGTGATCATTCTCGTACTTGCTTGCCCATTCAGGAGTTGCTGATTCTTCGACAATGTCTAGAATTACAAGGACGCCGCAGGGAATTGAGTCTTTCTTTGCAAAGGCAAGAACTTCGGCTGGGATTTTGTAATTCCAAAGAATTGTGGATGAGGAGGTTCCAAAGGCAGTGACTGTGCTGGCGAACCATATTCCGGTCATATTGCTTACTTCTCCACACTCGAGATGGGTGACATCTAGCTCGTCGAACATAGCGTCAAAATCATCGGGAACTGCTGAGTTTAGACCGTTGACTCCAATCTGACACCTGATAGCTGGCGGTAGCTCCTCTTGAGCGGGAATGTATTTTGATGTAGCAGGCTGCTTTGAATCCTCGGGTAGTATTTCCTTCGTGCTGGAGTGTTCTTCAGTCTCATTCCCATTCTCCGTTTTAGTAATTGCTGTATCAGGCCTAGTTGGAGGTAGCCCTCGTAAGAGGACCCAGTAAGGAGGTAAAGATGTAGGATCTCTCATTCCCCAGTTGGAAGACCACCTGACCGCTAAAGACAAATGTCCATCGGAATCATCCAATGGCGCAATTGTCAATACAGATTCGCGCCCATCCGGCGATTTGAGCAACGCAGTTCCAGTAGGTACCCATAACCCACTCCCTCTGAGCATTCGAAATCCAACTGGGTCGGGGACAGCACCAAGATCCAGGAGAAAGGAGACTAGCTCTTCAAACTCTATTTCGGCTTGAGGCAGTCGTAGTTGATCGGTGTAGTCAATTCTCTGAGTTTTGAGACCGGTATTGTGTCGTTTCCAATTGAAAGTTGTCCAAGTACCGCCTGGAATTAGGGTCGGGTACTCGCAAAGCCCCCAATACTCTTTGCCGTGCTCTTCTCGATGCAAGGGAGCTATTGTGTAACGCGGCAACTCGATTTCTATTATATGATTGATCACATCTCCTCGAGCGATTCCTTGAAGACGGGCATGTCGAAGCATGCGCCGAACCTTGGCCAGAGTTGCGAGGGTCGTGACCGTGTTGTATATGATCGGCAGCACTCCTAAAACTGCCAGAGGGACACCAATATACGTGATGATATCTGGCGCTGAAGCCATGGTGTTTTCGGATTCCTCTCGCCGTATTAGATATCAAAAATAGCAAGCTTGGCTATTACTACAGCGCAGGCTTTGCCTCGGGAAAAGAAACGATATTTGAAGTCATCGCAGGATCGCGAAAGGGGGATTTCCAGCCACAAACAAAGGCAGAAAACGGCTTGCTGCAGGGACGCTGTGGAAATTTGGCGCCAGTGCACACTTGCACTCAGCCTCAAGAGGGCCCATCAGCTCGAGGTTGGCCCTCTGTCGCTGGAGGGGAAGCGCCCACTGCCCGTCGCCGATCTGATCTTGGAATATTCATCCCAAAGCAGACGGATGGGAACCGGTTTGTTTCGTCTTTGCAAGAATATCAATAAACGGCCCTTTCATGCTAAGCAACCGGCTTTTTGCGAAAATAGCAATAAGATTGACAGTGTTGCGAAACATGATCCTAGCACCGACGACTTCGCCTCGCTTCTCGTTTCCTTGAAGGAATCCCAGCCCAGCCCAGCTCCACAGCTCCAGCAAGGAAGACACCGACCTCACCCCAACAACACTCATTCTTTGTCGTCTGCTTCCTTCCTCGACCAAAAAAACATGAATGGGCGATTATGTATCTCATCCTCTTCTTTCTCTCCTTTCTCCCGCCCATCACACTCGCTCAATACCCGCCCATCACGAACCTAACCACCATCACTTCCCCGGTCGACGGGAATATCACCATCAGCTACAAGTCGCCTCCGAATGGCACTTGCCAGACAGTATTCGATACACAGAAACAATACACAGGATGGGTCCATCTACCAGGGAAATACCCCACAAATACATTCTTTTGGTTCGTTGAGGCGCGAGATCCCACAGATCAGCTTGGGATATGGTTGAATGGGGGACCTGGATCGAGTTCAATGCTTGGATTCTTCACAGAAAATGGTCCTTGTGAGGTGATTGAGGTCGCGAGGGGACAGTACGGCACACAAGCTAGAGATTGGGGATGGGATAGAGGCGCAAATATGCTATTCATTGACCAGGTAAGAAGGCTATGTTGATTTGTGTGACTGCTCTAAGAGCAGAAAGTTGGAAACAGCGTACAATCAATAGTAGAGTAGCTAATCATTGTATAGCCAAACCAGGTTGGTTTCTCATACGACACGCCTACCAATTGCTCTCTGGATCTTCTCACATCGGATCTCTACACTCCTCCTCAAGTTCTACCGGACTCTCAACCTGCATACACTTTTATGAATGGCACGTTCAGCTCACTCAATACCAATAACACGGCCAACACAACCGAGACAGCTGCTATGGCCATATGGCACATGCTGCAAGGATTTCTCGGGGCCTTTCCTCAATACGCGAATGGTACAAGCATGGGCGTTCATTTATTTGCTGAGAGTTATGGAGGAAAGTACGGTCCTGCCTTTGCAAACTTATGGGAAACGCAGAATCTCAAACGGACTAATGGGTCACTTGCTCAGAGTAAAACGGTTGAGATTAAACTGGCTTCACTTGGAATCATAAACGGCTGCGTGGATGATCTGATCCAAGCACCATTTTACCCTACCATGGCTGTCAATAATACCTACGGCTTGACTGCAATCAACCCGACTCGGGCGAAGTTAGCCACTGCTAGCTTTTATACTTCTGGAGGATGTGGAGATCTCATTAGACAATGTCGCGCTGCTGTCGTTGGCCAAGATCCCAATGATACTGGTAATGTGGCTAGCGTGAATAGCGTCTGTTCAGATGCTTACAGCAGTTGTACTTCGAACGTGATGGAGCCGTATTTTGACGCTGGGAGAAGTGTTTACGACATTTCTCACTTACTACCGGATTCTTTTCCACCAAGCACATACTTGGAGTACTTGAATACGGCTGAAGTCCTAGCTGCGATTGGTTCTCCTGTCAATTTTACAGAAACCAATTATCAAGTTGTTGATGCCTTTACCTCGACCGGCGACTATGAGCGAGACTCTCTAGTACCCGACATTGCAGCACTTCTGAAAGCTGGGGTTCGTGTAGGACTGGTGTATGGTGATCGGGACTACATCTGTAATTGGTTTGGAGGAGAAGCAATCTCACTTGCTGTGGCGGCCGCAACATCACCAGCCTACGCAGCGAATTTTCCTACTGCGGGGTATGCGCCTATAATTGTGAATACCTCTTACATTGGTGGTGTCGTCCGTCAATACGGGAATCTCTCTTTCAGTAGGATCTATGATGCTGGCCACAGCGTCCCTGCCTACCAACCCGAAACCGCTTTTCAAGTATTCGCCCGAATTATGACAGGCACCTCCGTCTCCACAGGAATTGCTGTTGATCTCTCTACGTTCAATACTACCGGGCCATTGAACGCAACTCAAACGAATAGCCTTCCTCCCTCTCCATCATCTACCTGCTATCTCCGAGATATTCGAGATACCTGCACCGAGGATGAAAAGAACAAAATTGTTAACAACCAAGGTTTCATCATCGATGGCGTCTTCTACAGCGCGATGTCAGATTACAGTTCTATTGTAGCGTCGTCATCTTCTACTGCTGTGACTGTCATATCGGGAAGCGTGACAGTGACGACAACCACTCAAGTCCTCACCGGCTTCTTCACCGCAACCAGCACACCTAGTCCTACCAAGAAGTCAGCAGGAATCCACACGGCTCCTTTGACTGCGATATCGTTGGCTCTACCGCTGCTTGGCGTAGTATTGGCTCTTTTTTCTTTCAGTACATAGATTCTATAAAATGGACCCGGAACATGATAATGGCGTATGTGTAGGACACGAGGGTAGGCGTAATGAGGTATTACGAAGCAAAAAAAGTACAAAAATTGTTTGGTTGATTGGATGGTTTGAGTGGTAATATGGGCTCTTGGTGTTTTCTTTGCATTATACCCTGCGGCATGAATGAGAAGGCGTTGTAGAATGGTATTTGTATTACGGGTTTGGGACAAGGGATTGCCAGAAGAGATAATATGAAAAGAACACAGTCCAAATGAATTAACAATATAAATTTAACGAGACTTTTTTTGCATGTATTTTATCTCGAGGCTAGTTGCATTGTTAAAATATTTGATTTGATAACTACATTTTTGGTTTGTGCAGGTGAAAGGAAAGAGCCGATTGACAAAGGCTGTCAACCAGTAGATTTGTTTCAATAAATTAGGTGAATCGCATTCCCATATGTCTCCCCGAGAATGAATAGAAATTTGATGAAATGAAGAAGACTCTTGTGTTGACTTACTCAATTGTTGGAACTAAGAAACCTTTGGAAATGTTAGTAAAAGCCATATTGAAGTTCCAATAAGTTTTTTCAGATGAGTCGATGGAAAGAAATGTCAGATCTACGCCTTGTCATAGGCAGTTTCATCAATACCAACTTGTGGCTATGTTGACCGTCGTGATAAAATTGATCATCATGTAAAAGAAGGGAAGAGAAAGAGAGGTCAGTAGCTTACCAGGATATAGAGGGCGCTATCATTTGCTTGGGATTTGTTCGAAATCGCCAAACTTGTGGCTTATCTATTATTACTGTCAGTGATGCTCAATCGCGAAGTACACTGCAAGAGAAAGAACCAAAGCATATTCAGTTAAGACAGTCTCGTCAACGCCATTAGGCTTGGACATATGCTTGTCATTTGTCGGTCGAGGTCATCATAATGCAAATAGAAGGGAAATGAATAGAACTGCATGGCATACCTATATCAACAGTCCTACAATCATGGTTTATTTCTAGCAAAAAAGCTTGACATTAACCTGAAAGGTAGATTAGCATATAGCCTGGCAAACTGGGTGCTTGGTATTGCTTCAAAGAAGAAAAATATCAGAAGGCATGAATGGTTAAATTTTATTTGTGTCAACATCGGTTACCCGGATCAGACTCGTCATCTAAAATGCTCATCATAAAGTGGAATGGGAGGGGTGGAAAGAAGTATATTTACCTAGTCAGGGAGAGTGATCGACATGATGCCAACAATGAGAGCTGTGATCTTGAATTAGCTTTTGTCGAGACAGCTGTTCCGAATCTTCAGTTGCACAACGATAGGTCAGTGGGCGAGGTTTTCTAGGCCTGCCGCAAAGTGGCTTGTCCTTTTTCATATATATAGTTTCGGAGCCCAGTGCCGTATCATCATAGTATCGTGAGAGTGCGAGACGGGAGTGGAGAGTAATTCGTACCAATTAGGTTCACTGCTGAAAGACCTTGAAAGTTAGTAAGAGAGTACGGCAGGTAATCAATTGTGGGGAAAAATAAGGCAGTAGCTCAGAAATAGCCATTTGTTGACTTCAAAGACTTTTGATCTCAGTCGGTAATTTCCAGCGTGCAAAGCACGAAATGTTCATCATAGCTGGTAGGGTGTGTAGGAGGTGGAGGGGGGAAAGCTTACCAAGTCTGGAAGGCAGCACAATCAACTGGCGTTAATCAAAAAATGGTACACATCTGAGGAGATATTAGTCGAGTCCAGATGATATGGATTCATTGAAAGGAAATAGCTCCGTATGTAAATCAGACTGACGTGATACAAAAGTTTCATTCCCCTTGAGGTCAAAGACTCTAGTTTGCGGTTGTATATGTGTCATCACATTGAGGGAGAGTAGAGTAGAAGACTGATAGGCTTACAGTTGACTGTTGATTGCTGTTGAAGGAAGCAGCTGGTTTTACGCAGCGGCGTTGTGGTTGTTTGCATTGTTGAAGGAAGAAGGGAAAGAAGAAATTGAGAAAGCTTGAAGCTCAAGAATTTCCTAGTGGGTCGGAGGAAAATAGGCTAGCCAAGAATGGAACAGTGCTACGAATCACATGATGCGGGACTCCCCTCTTACGTAATCGTGGTTGGGTCGGAAAACTTTCCTCTGCTGGTGTCCTGGAAGAAGATTATTCCCCTTTCATCCTCTTTCATCTCCATCCGACATCGCCCGGATTGCCTCGCAAACAGCGGCATGCTCATCGTTCAAGGACCATCTTCTGCAACCAGATTGCCGGAAAATCATCGCCGTGCTTCTCGTGGAGACCCATTTCTCCGTCAGTTAGCGCGGGGCCGTCACTGTAGCAGCCCTTTATGCCGAGCGCGGGGCTGTGGGATCAAGTGGTCAAGTCGGAATGCTGTGATGATGCCTTTACTGGCCGGGCCAGGTTATCGTGTGATATATTAAACTCCTATCCTTGGTCAAGTACTTCTTCTCCTTTGGTTTTATATTCTCTTCTTGTTTCTGTTAGGAAGGTACTTCCACTCTCGTGTCTCCCACCCACAGTTACCGGAAAACTCCCGCATCAACCCGAGGTTCAACTAAATACAGCATCACTCCCATTGTCGGCCACCTTCTACTTCTGCACTGCGATACCTTTCCTTTCTGATATCCTATTCGAAAACCTTTCATCATGGCTACCAATGGTTCTTCCGCACTTAGTGACACGAAGATCAATACAGACATCGTAACTCTTACTCGCTTCCTCACGGAAGAGCAAGCAAAGCACAAAGAAGCCACGGGAGATTTCACGTATACTTTCAAAGGACTTCATTCCAAGGGCCTGTAGCTAACAAATTTCTAGACTACTCTGCCACGCTCTGCAATTCTCCTTCAAGTCGATAGCATACTACATCCGTCGAGCTACCCTCATTAACCTCACTGGCTTGGCAGGCTCAAGTAATACAACGGGTGATGATCAAAAGAAGTTGGATGTCATTGGCAATGATCTTTTCATAGCTGCTATGCGGTCATCAGGCAAATGTGCTGTGCTCGTTTCCGAAGAAGAGGAGGAAGCCATCTTCTTCCCAGAACATCCGAATGCGAGATACGCAGTAGCATGCGACCCTATTGATGGCTCTTCCAATCTAGATGCAGGTGTATCTGTTGGAACAATTTTCGCCATTCACAAGCTTGCGGAAGGTTCAAATGGCACCAAAGAGGATTTATTAAGGCCCGGAACTGAACTTATTGCTGCTGGTTTCACTATGTACGGTGCTTCAGCTCAATTAGTAATCACAATGAAGGGTGGTAGTGTTAATGGCTTCACAATGGACAATGCGCTCGGAGAATTTATCCTCACGCATCCGGATATGAAGATCCCCAAAAAGAGATCAATCTACTCTGTCAACGAGGGAAATTCCCTGTACTGGGAGGACTCCGTCAAGGAGTATTTCAACTCATTAAAGTTCCCGGCTGAAGCAAATGGCAAACCATATTCTGCTAGATATATCGGTAGTATGGTTGCTGATGCCTACCGAACCCTACTGTATGGAGGTATCTTTGCATATCCCGCCGACAAGAAGAGCCCCAAGGGCAAGTTGAGGATTCTCTATGAGTGTGCTCCAATGGCTATGGTGTTTGAGAATGGTGAGTTGGAGATTTCAAACTAGTTTGTTGTTGCTAATTTCTATAGCTGGTGGACAAGCGCTGGACAGTAAAATGAACCGAATGATGGAGGTGGTTCCTCAACACATTCATGATAGGTCAGGCATCTTTATGGGTAGCTACGATGAAATAGAGAAGGTAAAATCGTTTCACAAGTAGGATAGAAGAGAATGAACGGAGCTGGGATAGCGTACTAAAGATTATATGCATCACGAGGAGTACGGAGAGCGAGCTTTCATATGGAATAGAGGGTTAGGTTAACTATCACGAAGCAAATTGAAATTACTTATCTTCTTTAATGTTCCTTTAATCTCTAGCTTGATATTACGATGGAACTTGATACATTTATTCCTCTTCCAGTAGAGTTTCGGCTCAAAACGCTCTTCTTCTGCAAATTTATCCTACCAACAGAGGTGCATAAGTTATAATGGGGTACTAACTCCCTCCCACTTGTATTAAAATTTCTTGAAGTTTATTGATCTTAACTTTGATATAAATTACTCATCATTCCCTGGGATAATGCTACAATGTTATTTCTACTGTTCTTGAATGTCTCTCTTGTACTTTCAGATTACACTTCCTCCTGCTCTTCCTCCCTACCTCTTAGTTTTCATTCTGACGACAAAGTCAAAGGTATCTATCGCAGCCTATATAAACCAACATAAGACTCTCCTTACCTCTTGATTCCATGATGCTAAACACGAAGAAGCTTTTCAAAAGTTACAGTAACGCTCAATCCACATGGCATTTCCTCCATCTGTTTCCAACCGGATCCAATGACAACAGTATAGCAAACCCACAACCCCATCCCCTCTCTCAATGTGACTGCCTATTGTAAACCATCGCGGCACCTCACCACCAAAATTCACCGACCATCACCGGCGCGCACTCCCCTCCCGAAATTCAACCGACGAACCCACCGTCTCCCATAGATAAATAAATAAATAGCCCAGTTTCGTCCATCAGCCGAGCCTACAAGCCAGCACATGTTCGGTCTCCCTTTCCATTTCGGAGGAAAGGGAGCTCTAACATGCCCTGGACTAGGTGTGTAAACGGCGCCCCCATTTCCTGAGACGACCCTCGGATCTGGGGCAGGCGGGTATCAGCAATTGGCTCCGGCTCCCTCCTGAACGCCAGTAAGTCCCACCTCCAGACTCCCCCTTCCCCTCCCCAGTTTGATTTATTTCCTTTTTTTTTTCCTCTTTGGATCGCGAGTCGCGTTGTTATTTTTCGCTCTAAGCGAGGCGGACGTGACCCTTTTCCTTAAGCGAGACCATGATGTTTACAGAATGGCTGATGCTTGAGCGGGTTCATCCAAGACCTCTGCAAATCTGTATTGGAACAGGAGCCTTCAATACCGCTTTGAGATCGGTTTAGCTCAAATAAAAAATCATCTTCAAAATGTTCGCTATTACTTTGCCCGAAGAATATGTTTACTGTACCTCCTTGAAAAGCATCAATGCCTTGAGCGAGGCATATTGAGATTTGAACGTTCAATTGTACAACTCATATAGAGAAGTAATAGGAAGGATAATATATGAAATGCGACTTCGTTATCAGTTATGTTCAACTGAACCGAGTTATGATTTGAACTTATAAAAAGTGCTCTATTCACATATTTACAAATAGGGTATGTGAATGAATACTTTTTGTATTTTTTCTATTTCTCTTTTCTATTTCCAACCAATCAGTGCTCGCTAATCCAGACAACCAAACAGCCCATCCTTTTCATAATATACATATCAATCATACACACTCAACCCACATTAGTCCCACACTTCGTACACACCATCACCAGTCCTTTGCCAGGAACTCTCTTAGCTCTAAAATCTTTCCCACTGCACTTCCTACAAACCAAGGCCTCGCCTTCGCTCTCCTCCTCACTCCCTTCAAGCTCTTCTTCTTCCTCACTACTTAACTTAGAGATCGAGCTCGTCTCACGATTTATCTGCGGCCGCGCATTCGAGGCGTCGAGCTTGCTCGGATCGCGCGAACCTCCAAGTTGTGTTTTCCAACTTGACATGTTCCAGAAGGAGTTTGATTTCCCCGCTGCATCTAGGCGGAGGGGATTACTATTATCGCTGTCATCTTTGGCTGGGTAAAGACTAAAGCCAGGAGTGGGGGGTTGCGTTGGTTGAGTCGTAGATCTGTAAATGCTTGGTGGAGGACTTGTAGAGACGCTCGACGCCGTTGTGGGTATAGCGCCAGCGTAAGGCTGTTGGCGTGCGGCGCTGGCGAGATTGTTCTGTGAATTTGTGGTTGATTGGGATTGATAAGAGGTGCGATTGAACTTTCCAGGAGAAACGCTCCTGTCAGATCTGGAAGTAGCTACACTAGATTTCATGCTGGTGTCATTGATATTGCTTCGCCAAGAGAGAATCTGCTCATGAGGCCCGGGAAGAGAGGTTTGGGAGTTTCGCCCCGAGGCTGAGCCAATAGAGCTCTTGGTTATGATGCTACTACTTGAGCGGGGAAGGATGCCCTTCTTCTTAGAAAATGTCGAAGAAGCATCCCACTGATGTCTTTTCTCAAAAGCGCAGTCGAGTCTAAAACACTTAATGGTTCCTTGGTAGTCTGCAGTGACGATAATCAATCCGGCGTTGTGTGAAGTTCTTGCCAAGTATGCAGGTGACTCTCCGGTCTTCTTCTTAGCTCCTACTTCGCTGGCAGGGTCTGAATGACGCTTTTCTGATCCTAATGGAATTGATGCATTTGATTCTTCCCTGCTAAGTAAAGTAACTGGTGGTGGATTACATAGGTCATAGATAGGGTCGCCGGATCCGGATAGAAGTTGACGAGTCGTTGTGGGGGCCATACTTGCCGTCGTTACCATGTCTGAATGCGCACTGAACATCTCTACGGGTGGCTTGTCTTTGTTTTCAGCGTCTTTTGGAATGGTATTCCCTAGCCCCTGGTCAGCAGATGTCCGAAGCATGTCAAAATTCAGATACTGATGGGGTTCCTCTCACGAGAGGTATCATGATCAAAGATCAAATACTCAATAGAAGTATAACCAAGTCACGTGGTGTTCGAGAATGGAGAAATCCATAAAATGCTTACATATGTAGGCCCTACGGTCTTCGCTCCCACATATCACATACCGCCCATCATCGCTGAAGCTAGCATTGATCTGACTGTAGTTGTTCTCATGTCCTCTAAACTTCATCTCCAAAGATTTATCTTTCAGATTATATAGTCTGATCCGTGAATCATTACTCGTAATCAATATTTTGGTTTCGCCAGCTTCTGGGTCATCATTTGGAGCTATTGCAGTGCGAATCCCTGTAATTTTGCTTCCTTTCGAGTTTTTGCCACGTGATGATTTGACATGTATCTGCGTATGGTATTTCAGTCCTTCTGTTTCGTAAAACAAGCAGAGCCCACTGAGAACACCGGCAATCGCAGTTTTCCCATCTGGTGTAAAAGCAACTGCAGTAATCAGGTCGGGCAGCTGATTCCAGAAAGCCACTGATTTATCGGGTATACTCCAAAGTCTCAGGATAGAGTCTAATGAACCAGCTAAGAAAAATCGATCGTCCTTAGGGTGAAATGCAATCGAGGTCACTGTAGTCAAAATGTCAGTACTCCAAACATATAATTGAAAATGTCCTGAGTGCGGGGGCACAGACCAAAATCTTTGTGTTTGAAGGTACAGAGGCACTCCTGCCTCGAAATATGCCAAAGACGAACTGTCTTATCCATCGAAGATGATAGCAGAAAATTGTTCTTGCTCCAACTGACATCCAAGATATCGCTTGTATGACCTTCAAATTCCCGTAATGGTTTTGACCTAAACACGGGCGCACTTAATCGTTCTCCTCCAGGTGTACTTGAAGACACATCCTCCTCATACTCATGCGCTTGTCGCTCCTCTGGAGTCGATATTACTGCCCAGACCCTCACAACCTGGTCTCGACCAGCTGCGGCCAAGAATCTCCCATCCTTACTCCATTCCATGGCCCATATTGCCCCACTCGCCTTTCCAGCCTTCGAGAGCTTAGCTGGACTGTCGGTGAGAGAATCAACTGTTGGAGCTCGTGAGAGTTTACCATGATGGACAGGATTCCTTGTGCCACTGAGCTCCTGTGCCAAGAACATGCGATTGAATTCTCGTGTTTTCTTGTTGTGGGCCCGAACTTTGATGTACCTCGGAGGCTCTTTATGTAGAGGGATGAAACCATTCGCACCGATCGAGGAAGAGAAGACATGGGCGTTCATGCCTTCAGTGCGCTGATCTCCCAGTTCCGATTCATCGTCATCGGCATCCTCGCTCTGTTCTTTCTTCTTGCTTCCGATGATTGAGAAGCGACTAAGGAATGATACACCTTTTCTACAGAGTCGGCGTTAGCAATTGGGGTGCATTACGTGTGAGATGGCAAGCCACATTCCAGTAAGCAACCTCGCAACCTATCGCTTTGGGCACGTACTTCTTCTCTTTGAGCGGATTACTATCACTCCGTGTGATTTCGGGTGTGAACGGTCTGCCTGGGGGTGCAATGTCAGGAGAGGTAGGGCTGCCTACTTCTGAGTTTGGAGATTGAGGTCCAGCGCTGCGGAGTCTTTGAGGTATGGTGTTTTCCGTGTTCGTCCTCTTGAGAATGTGATGTGAAAGAGGATCTATTGCTGTTGATCGTCCTTGCAGCGGCGATGCTATCCCTCCATTTGATTCTTTGTTCGAGAGGCTCCTTATGGGTTTGATTGGAGACTTCTTCCCATTCGATTGTGCATTTTCTGTTCCGAGTCGGGTTGTCAGCATAAGCACAAAGACCAGGAAGCAAAAAGAGAATAGCATTCGATCATTGTGGCCATGGGCAGAAGACAGGCGTTATTGCTCGCAATGGGAAAGAAGGCAGTAATAAAACCTACCCTCCGAAGATGTTGCACTTCTCGGTCTTGTGGATTGTCCGCCATCCGCGGTGGAGGGAGATTCGACGCCCGTTGTACCACTGCCATCTCGGTTTGGCGCATCGGTCACCTTGATCCTGGGAAGGTTTGCAGGTTCCGACATGCTGACCTGGGAAGTCCCATGTGTTCAGTTGAGCAGCTGCTAAGGCAATCCAGCCACCAGGAGACGAGTATGTGTGCGGGTTGGAGTGGTTGCTTGGTTTGCAAAGTCCGGCTGCTCCGGTGAGGCTTATTCTTCCAAGTGGGGTGCGAGAGCGGGACCAAACCTCTTCGACCGTTCGACGACGAGAGAGAATACGGCCGGATATGATGGAAGCGAATTTGGAGGATGGGAGGTCGAGATTTGATACTACTGGACATGCAATGTTATACGTCCCGCGAGTGAGGCTGTTGGTCGCATGGCTAGGGTGTTGCTGCTTTCGCTCTTGGCGCAGGTGACGTATTTTTTTGGTTGATTCTCGTCCTGGAACCCAAAAGGGAGGCGGTCTGAACTCATCCGCAGAATCACCGCTCCAACCTCACAACCTGCATAACCGTCCTCCAGTCGTCGACAGGCTCTCGAAACCGGGTGCAAAACACCATCAAAACCCCAATTATCATCGGCTCATTCCCATCGATACGAATACGCAGGCATTTCACCAGCGGAAAAACAAATCAGGGCTGGGATAGGGCATGCTGACTTCCCACTTTAAGTTCCATCAAACCACCGCGGAGCTTTCTTCGGAAACTATTGACGTCCAACAGGGAGAGACCGGTGATTTGCTTGCTCCGCTCCCGATGGAGGAAACGCCGGTAGTGGGACTATGCTTACGCTCGAAAGCTTCTCCTTGATCTTACTTCGCTCAGAAGAGCGCAGATACTATTGCAGTGATATATCTATGAGGGTCGAAGTTACTGCCACATCAGGTTCGCCACAACCCCGCTGCCCGTTTTTGGCAGGTTGTCCGCTAACGGCGTATTGCTTGGATGCCGACAGAGGGATGGGAATAGCGATTAGGGCTGATGCTCGGAAACTGTTGGATGAATGACGCTAAAACAAGAAGCAAACCGGCCATGTTTTGTCTGATCTTGGAGTGAGCATCGAAGATTTTGACTTGGACGGGTTATTTTGGGCGAGTAGAGATCTTATTTGAGGTGGAGATGATGAGCACGACACACTATACCTCCTGTCGATGGCGAACCAACAAATGTTACCTTGACTGTTGCTGGGAATGTCCATAATCAGCGCTCACTCAAATACTCGCATTTCTAGATAGCATAATGGTCGACGCAGACCGTAGGCTTCTGAGGGGATCTCGAAATAAAGACAGCCCTCGCTTAAGATAATAGCGCCAGGGACAGAACATACATGAGGCGTCGGCAGGTGAAGTCTCGCGCGGCATCTAATCCAGCATGAGATCATCGGGTATCAAGGCCCAAAAATACTTTTTCCTGCAGAGTCGCCATCTCGCATCCGCATCTTGACCGCCTTTGAAGATGGAGCGCGAGACACATACTGCAGACAGTGCAGAGCGACGAGGAGTCCAGTACGGGAGAGTCGGCGACGAGATAAAGGAGGTTGGTGTAATCTCCTGACCAGAGCGCGATTGGCACAAGTGTCTCTCTTCCATTGCATAAGATGAGCAGCCTGCATAAAAGCACAAAAATGTGCAAATCCGAAGGCCGAATGTTTGGATGTCCGTCGCTCCCGGTGCTGACTCAGTCCGAGTCAGCAAATCAGAAGACGCTCTGCCCCGTCTCCGGACCCGTTTCCTGCTGGCTGCAATTTGCGAAATTTGACAACCGTGCGATCCTCCCCTGAACAGACGATTGCGGATGGCTCGGTCTTCACTTTCTTCATATCGCTACCCTTTCTTTTCCCTCCCACTTTGTCGCCTTCTTCCTCTCCTCCCCTCTGACCGCCGTCCCTCTGTCTCGTATACGACGACGACGACGACGACGACGACAACCTCAGTACGCTGCTCCACCGTCCTCTAGAAAGGTCGTGCCACTTTTTGGCATCCCTTGACAGCCGGCAGTACAGGTTGTGTAACTGCTTCATAGCGCCCCCCTCGAAAACGCGCCTTTCCCGCCATCAACGTCGCAATTGTGAGCATCTCTCCTGATTGTTTACCCAATCCAATTTTACCGGTATGCGCAACTCGTCCCAACCCCTAGAAATCCCCTGACGGAGGTCAATTCACTTGTTTGAGCTCAAGACGTTGATCTTGCCCACTCAATCATGGAATGAACCGGGAAGGAGCTCAAATACTTGTGCAATCCTCGTTTCTATTTATCAATCATATTCTAATAACAATCCCTGCTCTGCCAAACCCATACTGACAATTTCGCTATTTGCAGACTTTATCGAGCGCCAATTCCTCACCGCCACAAGTTAAATTGCTGTTGTCAGCATTAGACGAGTCTTTTCGACATTGATTTTGGACCGACCTTTAAATCGACACGAAAGCTCTCCTACGAGACTCTCAAGATCCCGCGCGCCATTCATCGTAGTCCTCTCTTGACATCTCTCCCACCAAAATTAAACCATTCACACAATGCCTCAACGACTGCCTCGAAATCCATTTGCTAGCTCTCCCAACACTGCGGTCAATACTCAAGGCGATAGACCTCGAAGGCCTTCGACTTCGAAGGCCAACAGATTGACTCAATTCTTCTCTTCCTCACCGAAGAGCAAGGAGCAGCAATCTGCGCAGGCAGCCCTGCTTCAAGCAGTAGCAGCACAACAGCAACACTTGCTCAATAATCCATCTCCATCCATCACCGCGCCTTCCTTGTCATTGCCTACAATTTCACTATCTACCGCCAAAGCAGGTGAAGCTAACATGGACGAACCGCCTACGACACTTTTCCAGCCACCTTCAGTTGCGGAAGCAAAACGTCAAGCAAGAATTGATGCACAATTTGGCCCTATTTCACACCCTAGCCACAGATATGTGAGCAAACATAATGGTGGTTCGCTTCCAGAGCCCATCATGGATGAACCACCTTACTACTACCTCTTGACCACCTATATTTCATACCTCATCCTAATCATCTTCGGCCACGTTAGAGATTTCTTTGGAAAGCGCTTTAGACCTGCTCATTATAGACAACTTATGCCTGCCAATGGCTACGCTGCTTTAAATAGCGACTTCGACAATTTCTATGTTAGAAGGTTGAAACTAAGAATTAATGATTGTTTTGCTCGCCCAATAACCGGAGTTCCTGGCCGTTATATCACATTGATGGACCGCACAACAAACGATTTCAATGAGCATTTCCAATTCACAGGTACATACACAGAAACACTTAACATGAGCTCATACAACTACCTTGGATTTGCCCAATCCGAGGGTCCATGCGCGGATGCCGTTGAAGAGACGATCAAAAAGTATGGACCTAGCGCTGCAAGCCCGTTCGCAGATACCGGAACTTCGGACCTTGCTATAGAAGTCGAGAACGCAGTTGCAAAGTTTGTTGGGATGCCATCAGCCATGATCTTCTCCATGGGATTCGCCACGAACGCCACTTCGTTTCCAGCCCTAGTTGGTAAAGGCAGTCTTATTCTCTCTGATGAGCTGAATCATGCTTCTATCCGTGTTGGCGCCCGTTCTTCTGGAGCTATGATTGCATCCTTCAAACACAACGATATGGAAGATTTGGAGCAGAAACTTCGAGAATTCATCTCTCAGGGACAACCCCGAACTCATCGACCGTGGAAGAGAATTTTGGTTGCTGTTGAAGGCTTATACTCCATGGAAGGAACTTTTGTAAATCTCCCTGGTATCTTAGAGCTGAAGAAGCGCTATAAGTTCTACCTGTTTGTCGATGAAGCCCACTCGATCGGTGCCATTGGTCCCCGAGGTCGTGGTGTATGCGATTATTTCAACGTTGACCCAACTGAAGTCGATATTCTTATGGGTACTTTGACCAAGTCTTTTGGTGCAAATGGAGGCTATATCGCAGGTCCTAAGCATGTTATTGACAAACTCCGGGCCACTAACGCTGCAACTCTTTATGGCGAATCACCCACTCCTCCCGTCTTGATGCAAATTTTGTCCGCTCTCAAAATCATCGCCGGCGAATCTGTACCTGGTCAAGGAGAAGAGCGTCTTCAACGTATTGCTTTTAATTCCCGTTACCTCCGCCTCGGATTGAAGCGTCTTGGGTTTATTGTCTATGGCCATGATGACTCTCCTATCGTTCCAGTCATGCTGTACAATCCGGCCAAGATGCCCGCTTTCTCCCATGAGATGTCTCGTCGGAAAATCTCTGTGGTCATTGTCGGTTATCCAGCCACTCCTCTCATCTCATCTCGTGTTCGTTTCTGCGTCTCGGCGGCCCACAATAAAGATGATATGGACCGTCTCCTTGCTGCTTGTGACGAAATCGGAGATGTTCTTCAACTCAAGTTCTCAACTGGCATCGCTGGTGGTGCTGAAAATTTGCCGGATGGAGTGACGCCGGAGATGGAGAAGGAGTGGCAGAAGGCCAACGGACTACAGGGCGTCGTGACGCCTCCCAGATGGGGTTTGAGGGAGGTTATCGCCAACGGAGCGGCAGATGTCAAGAATCCACTCCGCTGATCGCCCGTGGTGGTCTGAAACCTCAGACCCCTGTCTCCCAACCTAATTTTTTGGTTGAAGAGATCACTCTTGTACATATATCTTCGACGACACGCACACCGATCGTTTGTGCTTTTTACCTATAATTCTTCGTCCAAGCGACACCATACCCTTCTTTGCATAGTCGCCTTTATTTTACTAGGGTCACCCCGAGGTTAGAATGACCTCGGATAGGAGGAATGGGTGGAGTTAATATACTACGGTACCTCACTCGCTTGAAACCGATTGTTTACTTGACTTGGGTTTTTGTGTGAGCTGGAAACGAGGTTGCTTTACATAATGTCTTTAATATTGAGGATCGGTGGTGAGGAGTGGATGTTTGGAGTCGCTGCAGATAGGTATAGCGAACTGGAATGTGTGGGTAGCTGGGATCGAACTGGATGAGTCGATGATGGGTATGAAAGGAAGTTGTAGATAGACATGATGTTTAGAGGAGAACAGGGAAGCCAAGAGAGAATTAATGAGAACTGGATTTCTCTTGTGAATAGATTGAGATTCCATCGAGTTGTGAATAGTGCCGCCTCTCTGCACACTTGAATTACATTTACAGAGAAGTGTTGTATGTCATTATACTTTGAGTCTTCGATGTTAGACCACATGACCAATTTCCAGAGCAAGGACCAAGGGTGAGAATACATCTACTCCTCACGTACAGACAGCGGTACGACCCCCCTCCGCCACGCAGACCAGAACTCGTCTAGCCATCAACACCGGACCACGGGTGCAATAACCCGTCCGACCAGACGTTGCGACGAGGAGGATCGCAGTTCTTGCCATGGCGAGCGCTGAGAAGCGGCAGGCGCTTGCTGCGCTGTGCATCGTGGACGAGGTGGTGAGTACGGAGGGGAGGTGGAGAATGATGGAGTGGTGAGTGCTGAGAGACATCCATCGTTCGCTTGTCCTCGGGAGGGCTCGTGGCTTGGTCCGCTCTAGGTAGCTGCTGGGGATAGATCGGAGGGACCAAGTTGGGATCGACGTCGATCCTGGTGTTGGGTGCAAGGCGCCTGTCAGAACTTTTCTTGTGATCAAAGTTGTTGCTAAGGGAATACAATAGAATACTTCGGTACCGTTAACCTCTTCTAGTTAGGCACTCTTGATGGGTTACTCTGCTATCATTCCTTCACTTTAGCTGACGAATGCTGTCTTGAAAGTAGGATTAGACGGGATTGGGAGGGATCTTAGTAGAATTTCTCACCTGTTGATATATTCTTACGCTTACATGTAGAGTGCTAATTTAGAGAGGTCACAAGAAGCAAAAGCGACTGCCTGCAGCCTTGGACTCAAGACATATTCCATGCCTTAAGGTGTATTCTTTTATACGCCAACCATTTCAACAGGTATAATACACAAGATCCATATCATTTGATATACTCTAGCTCGATAGAAGTACCTTTCTTCGATTAGGTACGAGAGCTTACTAAATGTTTATGCAGTAAAACTACATTAGCTCCCTACGGCTACGATTTTATCCTGAATGACAGGCATAGACGATAATAGGGTAAACAGAAGCTTAATACTACCCTAAGAAGTCAGCAACAGTCATTGATTAACAAGCAAGGTCAGGTCAAGATGTTGAAGCGGTGCGATGCGGGAAATCCGAGGTATCTGGTGACAAGGAATCACCGACTTGCGGCTCTAGAAGAGAAATTGGGTAAGAGAAACAAGTTCAAGTTATGGCGTTTCAGGACAATGGCCCAAATTCATGCCTAAATGCTTAGAGTCTATGATTCATTTCGTTCATGTATTCTCGCACCGTACTCGGCAACAGACAGAAATTCAAGAAGCGGAACACGGCACGATACGCCCACTAGGGCAGGGCCGTTGACCACGCGTACTAGTGAGCAACTCATATCTCGTTGCACAACATTAGATAGCTCTTGATGTCGTAGTCTTAGTATGACTAATGGGTCTCTGCTTGGAAAGTTGAATACTCGGCCCACTTCCCATGATTGTGGACAAACCACACTTCTTTGGCGCCTGTCACAACGATCGAGACCGTGGTGTAATATTCGTCAGCCTTACATTGTTGCCTGCGAGTTGGCCAGTCGATCAGCACCTCAGGGCCATTACCTCAGTTCACACTCTTCTTGCATGTGAACCAGGATATTGAACCCCATGGTGACCACTGGGATGGATGCGGAAGGTGGTGACAGGAACATGGGCGGTCACCTGCGTGTTCAGAGCGCCGACGGATTGGCCATTCGTCCTCTGCAGCGGAGGATATCCACGAAGCTATCAAAAAGGAAGCAGAAGCAAGAGTTGACTCTCCGAACACTGACACTATATCTGCTCGTGGAACGTCTGACACAACTACCCTTTAGTTGCTGTTTTGATGCAACGCCCCGAAGTTCTGATTCATATCTCTTGCTTGCCCGAGTATTGCGGTAAAACCCAAACATCAAGCAGAGAGATCGAGTATGAGTGTACTACGTTACTTATGCATGAGGCTACTGCAGCCACTGCAGCTGGGCGAGCTTGGTGGTGGCGAAGACTGTGGCCTCATAAGCGGGGCACAGCCATTAATGCTCCAATTCAATATCAGACCAAACCAAGGGAACCAATGGCAGAAGACTGATAGCTTTGTTCCAAGCTCTCGGGATAGAATAACTCAATGGCTACTGAATGGCGACAAACGGAAAATGTTTCGCATGCTGTGCATATCTGTCTTGCAGTAAGTATGTTTAGACGAGTCAATGTTAAGGTCTGCGAGTCTGGCGGCAGATGGGCTGCTTCATTTCTTCCATCACCTGCAGGCAACAGCAGAATGAAGCTCGTCGATCTGCAAAAGCCAAAAGCCGCTACGGGATGCAGGTTTGCTGAGCAATGTAAAACTCTTCTCTTGCGCGTACGACAAAGACCACGGATGTTTACTCGGACGGGGCAACTCCCGCAGGGAGATAGCGCCCGGCTGTGCCTCATGCTGTGGCCGAGTTGTATCGTGGCTTCGAGTGTCGAGAAACTTGATTTGTAAATAGGTTCCGAGAGAGAGGTGTGGCTCCACCCTCAGCTTCGAGCTCGGTGTGAGGATAAAAGGGTGTCTTGTGGTTTAGTTGGCCGGGCGTAGTGAGAAGGCTCTCTCGTTCGCATCGCTGGTTCGCAAATTGCCTTGCTCACTCAAGACGGGCGGAAGCCACGGAACGAGGCCTTTTCCATCATCAATCGTGTGCCCGGGAATCACAAGGATGCGATGAGAAGGGAGAGTGAAGGTTGTCCTGGTTTTGTTGTCGAGCTGAAGGCAAGGATGGGCCAGCGTCCCGCGTTGACACCGGATGGAGCAGAAGAGAGATGGAGCAGAAGAGAGATGGAGCAGAAGAATTGATGTCAATTTAGAACTCGTCGTCACCTGATGATCGGCTAGGCTGAACCTGGACAGGTTGACGTCTGCATCTGGCGCTTTCTCGCACGTTTCTTCTCCTTGTCTTGCCAAATTCGTCTTGGATTTTGATCGCATTCGTTCGCATACTAAGGACGTCCATTGTTGGTCGGCCCCCTGTGTCCCAAAGGGGAGGGAGAAGCAGCCTGCTGCATGAGCTGAATGAATCATGATTCCTGGCTGGCCTGCAGCGATTTAGTGCTGATGGGAGTCCGCCCTGCCCTACAAGATGCTGGAATTGCCCTGTGATATAGGGTGTGATGGGGGAGGCTCAATCAGAGCAGCGCTGAATGGCTGCCTGTGGGCTGCACTGCCCCCATTGGTGCTCAGGGTCCCCATGACCCCGCAGCGCCTGGGCGATGGTGATGGTGATGGCGATGGCATTGCAAATCTTCACCGAACGTTGTTTGTTTGGCCTGCATCCTGATCCGACCGGTGCAAGAGATAAGGGAGACCGACGCTCTTTCTCCTTGTTGCGGGCTTGACATCTGCACGTCGTACTACTCGGCGAGCTTGGGATTCGTGGGCAGCATGCGCCCGCGGGTGTCAGCGTCTGTGTGAACGAATCGAGACGACCCCGCAACGCCAAGTTCACGAATGTTCTGCTGCAGCGCTCCCTCTCTGCCAACAGCCACATTCTGCATGTCCCAGGGTGGGCAGTGATCTTGTCTGTTCTTCAACAGCCGGCGCCCATCCACACCTACCTCCACCGGCTCATTTCCAAACACTACTGCCGCCTCACTTCTGGGAAAGAAGCAACGACCAGCACTCCCAATCCGAGGCTCCTTCTCTTCATTTAACATTAATAGCCTCGCTTCCTTTCGCCCTCGCCCTCGCCCTCGCCCTCTCCTCCATCTTCCTAAATCCAAACCACGCCCTATCTCAAGAGACGAGAATCCTTGTTCAGTCATCCCTCTGATACCTCTATTCACTTGTCGTCAGAATCATGTCTGCTCCAGGCCCGCCACCTCCACCTCCACCTCCTCAAATCCGACCCGGAGGCGGTCCTCCCCCGCCGCCCCCAGGTGCTCGCCCTCCTCAGGGCTTTCAACCAATGCGTCAGCAATCCACGAGAGTCCAAGACATCACACCTCCGAAGTTGATGGACGAAAAGGCTTGCCTCAAAGAGTTGACAACCTATGCAACATACACCTTGCGGAAATGTGCTCCGGTCGACCCCAAGGCAAGGCCCACCTGGGCCAGGGCCGAGCTCACCGAGGAGAGGCTTCCTCAAAAGGAGATTGAGAAGGAGATCAAGAAACTTAACGAGAGGAGGGAAACGGTATCTGAGAAGCGGACGGTATCTGAGAAGCGGGCGGCATTGCAGCCGAATCAGCACGCCCAAATCACAGCTCTTCTTGACAATCTTGCCACACAGGAAGTGGACAAAGCCTTCGACTGGTCGCTGATCCAAATTGACTCGGAAAAAAGAACCTTGAAGCTGAAGAATAGGAATGGAAAGAAGGAGGCGGGAAAGAGCGAGACCATCACAATGACAGTCTACGTCAAGAGAGCTCCCAGAGAGGACCTCAACCCCGTCATGGTCTACCAAAACATCGAAAGGATGAAAGCAGAGAGGATGAGACCTCCTCCACCACAGCCGCCGCCACCACAACATCCTGGTCCACCACCGCCAAAACCGGGACCACCGCCTCAGCAAATGGAACCACGTGTTCAGCACCATGTCATCAATATGAACAAAGACAGAAGCCGCCGAGGATCCAAAGCACCAAAGCCCTCTAGTAAAGGAAGGCGTGGTGGGCCCAAGTACCATAGCCACCCTGATGACTCGACTATCAGCACGGCGAGTTACGACTCGGATACGGCTTCCACTTCGTCAAGCGAAAGCGATTCCAATACCAGCGCGAGTTCTGGATCCAGAGGCCAAAGACGTCACAGCAAAGGCCCCCAACGCAGCCACTCGAGACATGATCCCAAACGCTATCATCTCAACTCGCCGACTAGTTCACCGCGGTCTCCAGATCACCAATTTAATGATGCAGATGCGTATGGAGGAGTCCCCTCCCAAAGACCTCATGCTCCTGAAGCTCCTCGAGCAGTCCCTGGTCTTGACCCCATCATCTCGGCATATCAAGCTGGAAAAGAAGATGCAATTGCTGAGCGTTACGGAATCAACGAGCGTAATCCTTCACAGCCATCTATCCAGCCCGTCATCGTTGAACGGATCGGTGTATCGCGACCTCAAAATTTTATTTCATACACACGACCGATGCCTGAACGACGATACTCGGAACAAATTGGGCACCGCTATTCAGCCTCTCGTGAACCTCGATATTTTGATGGGAGGTACGTCGATGATTTGAGACGTCAGAGTGAATACGACGAGAGGGTACGAGATGCCGAAGAATATATGGATCGATTACCTTTGGAAAGATTGCATTTGGAGAGGGTCCCATTGGACAGAGTTCCTTTGGATAGAGTGCCATTGGACAGAGTGCCTTTGGACAGAGTGCCATTGGACAGAGTGCCATTGGACAGGGTTCCTCTGGATAGAGTGCCTTTGGACAAAGTGCCTTTGGACAAAGTGCCTTTGGATAGAGTGCCACTGGACCGTGTACCAATAGACCGTCTACCATTGGATCGTGGAGTTTATCGACGGGAGCCTCGAGTAGTTAATTACGACCACCGACCGTCAGACCCCATATTGGAGTATGAGCGTCGGCCGTCTGACGCCAGAATGGAATACGAGCGCAGATTGTTCGATGCTAGAGGCGACTATGAAGTTCCAAAAGAGTTCGCGCCACGTCGACCAAGCCCTTCTGGAAGGATGTTCAATAACGCACATCCTTTTTCTCCAACCATACCTCTACCACTACGACGGTCCTATCCTTCCAATTCTGCCTATAGTACAGCCTCATTTTGAGGCATCTGGCTCTTTCTTTCATTCTCCTCTAGAATGTGACCGCGAGGAGGAGGTTTAGTTCAAGGGAGTTGCTCTTGGCTGTTATGGTTGTATGTATTGATATATCTGCTGTCCCCGTTCAGCAACGCGTAAAGGGTCTGTCAATTGTATGTTGGTCAATTGTATTTTGATGGATATACTTCAGCACACGGGTTGTGTCTGTTCGTTCAGGTCGAGGAGGATGATTTGGAAGGAACAAAGTAACATCGACGGACGATTAATGACTTTCATATATGTCCCTCAGATACCACTTGGATAAACAAAATTATCAAAAGAAAATTCCCTCATATAACTCTATATATAGTCCCAAGTGAAACCACGCAACTCGAGGAGTGGGAAATGAGTTTATATGCTTGAGGCGTTTGATGGGGGCGTGGGATTCGAGGTAGTATCTTGCTGCACCTCTGCCCAAACAGCTCATTGATCGTCAAATCGAAGGCCGACATGCTGCAATTGGCTGTGTTAACTGTCCGAAACGACCATCTCTGCGCTGGCATTGGGGGCGGCGACCTCAATTTCCAAGATGCGCGGAGAGAGGCAAGAAAGTGCAAACTCTTGTACCAATCGCTGACCAGAGAGTGTTAACAGAGGTGAAAATGAGGAAAGGAGAAAAGGTTGTCCTTGTGCTTCGGGTTTGAAGATTTTGCCGTCTCACGTGCAAGAGCGGTGACGCTGGTGGGGTCGTCTCAACCGGGCACTTGCGGGCTCACCCCACTAGACTGATTGTGTGGTGGTGGTGCAGAACGAAAGAAAGTTTCACAGCTCTTTTTCGCATCCTTCGCTCTCGCTCTTTTCTCTTCACATCCTTTAAAATCCTGCAGCTTGACTCCCCAATCTCTCGACCAGCTGTTCACCCAAACCGATCGCAACCATGCCTCGTCAATTCTTTGTGGGTGGGAACTTTAAGATGTCGGTACCCCGTATGTGATGTGCTTCTGGGAGAGCTTGCTGATCTGGATGGGCAATAGGAATGGCTCTGTTCAGGGCATCAAGAAGATTATTGGAGATTTGAATGAAGCCAAGCTAGATCCTAAAACTGGTCAGTCTTCCCCTATACTATTCTTCAACTTCAGCATGGCTATCTCGTAACCTTAAGCAAACCGTGACCACACTTCCTTGTTTGCTAAGAGTTATATTGTCCGTTAAACAAAATTGCTAATATTACACTCAACAGAGGTCGTCATCGCCCCGCCCTCCCTCTACCTCCTCCTAGCCCGCGAGCACCTCAAGCCTGGCCTTGAAGTCGCCGCACAGAACGTCTTCGACAAGCCCAACGGCGCCTTCACCGGCGAGATCTCCGTTGACCAACTCAAAGACTCCAACATCACCTGGACGCTGCTCGGTCACTCAGAGCGCCGCGTTATCCTACAAGAAGACGACCAATTCGTCGCCTCCAAGACCAAAGCCGCTCTCGATGGTGGCATTGGCGTTATCTTCTGCTGCGGAGAGAGCTTGGAACAGAGAGAGAGCGAGAAGACGATTGAGGTCGTGACATCGCAACTGAAGGCTGTCAAGGAGAAGGTCGCCGATTGGAGCAAGATTGTCATTGCCTATGAGCCGATCTGGGCTATTGGAACCGGAAAGGTAGCCAGCACTGAGCAGGCTCAAGAAGTTCACGCCGCTATTCGAGGATGGTTGAAGAAGGAGGTCAGTGAAAAAGTGGCTGAGGAGACGAGAATCATCTATGGCGGAAGTGTGAGCGAGAAGAATTGTAAGGACCTGAGCAAGCAGCCAGATATTGATGGCTTCTTGGTTGGCGGTGCTTCGCTTAAGCCTGCTTGTAAGCATTCCTTTATTTCGCTTTTTAATGTGATAACTGCTAATGGGGCTTAGTTGCCGATATTATCAACTCCCACCTATGATTCGATATTCAATGGATTGGAAACAGGTATTCACAATTATAAATTGGGTCGTTCATTAAGGTATTAGATTGTCCACCTAAAATCCTTGACCAGTTGAGTAACAACGTT
Source organism: Arachnopeziza araneosa (assembly GCA_003988855.1). Taxonomy (NCBI): domain Eukaryota; kingdom Fungi; phylum Ascomycota; class Leotiomycetes; order Helotiales; family Arachnopezizaceae; genus Arachnopeziza; species Arachnopeziza araneosa. Next base: position 583,238 of record QYAI01000024.1, read on the forward strand.
ATGAATACGTTCTTACTCCATCATACTTTATCCTTCTTGTGAAATTTCTTGCTATTTTACTTCTCTCTTCGTCATTCGATTATACATAAAACCCACAATGATACGGACCCTGATCCTGACGCTCGAACTCCTCAGCCACTCCATCCAGCTCAAACTCCAAAATCCAGCCTTTCGAACTCTTCTGATTGGTCTCGCACTTGGTCTATGGACCTTCCTATCTGTGATCGAACTTACCATTATGCTACTCTTTAGTGTCGTGAAAATGTTTATCCTCGTGTTTGCAGCGTGCTTGGTCGCTAAGGTACTGTTGGACTGGCTGGAGGCGGTAGGATGGTTGAGGAGATAGGATGGTTCTTCTCGAGATGCCCCTCTCTCGTGGTAACTAGAGCAGGGGTGAGTGAGCCAGTTGAAGATGCGTTATCGCTCATTTGTTGCCGATAGACATATCAGAAGCGTGCTATTTGTAAAAAGAAATATACTATCTTCTTTAGATACGGGCAATTGTTATGGTTCATGAGACGCCATACTCATTTTCTAAGTCAATAGGAGATGCTACAAATTGTGAAATAGCACGTTAAATATATGGGAGTAGTACTAGAGGGGGGGGTTTTTTTTGAAAGAGAGAGAGAGAGAGCTCTATATACTTTTTATCTCCGCAAGAGGTCTGTCAAACTCACGCTGTCTCGTTATTGACCAACCTAGTTCTCAACTTCTACATTGTAACGAGGAGAGAACAATGACCAGAGGAAGACGGCGAGCGAGAGGAAGACGGTGAGCACTGAATGGCCGGAGTCGAGCCGGCCACGGGCGTCCTCGGAAGCTTTTGCTTCCAGATCTTATATTGCGACTGGCACAACATTGGGAACCTCCAAGATATCAATGTTTATTCGCATACGTCTTAATTGGCAGCAGACAATCTTCTATGCTCCTGTTTACAGGCTCAAGATTCCGGACAACTCGTGAGTATGAATCATCAGAGGTAGTTTAAAATAATTGAAATAGCGTAACAGGAAGAGATTGAGCGAGAAATCTAAAGGAAAAGTATAAATGAGATTCTGACCTTTACAGGTGTAATCACAAGAGATAATGTTTTCGTACTGCTTTGCATTTGGCATTAACCTACTGCTAGTGCTAGCCCTTCCATTCTCCTCCGCAAAGTTGAGCTCTCTTCTTCTTCTACGTCAATTTCAATCTCCATCTTCGGTCGATTTTTGTTTAGTCCTTCCAGTAGCATGCATGCCTTGCAGATATCTTGACTTGACATGTAACCGCATTTCTGACAGGTACCAAGCGTCTGCCGTGGCAGCTTCTTCTTAGGCTCTCTCTTTCCTATTCTATCATGACGCTGCCCATCGGCTCCATTTGATTTCGTGGTAGTTAAATCAATTTCTCTTGATGAAGCCTCTTCATCAGCTTGTAGCTTCTTCTCCATATCTGCCATCTCCCCACCACTTGATCTTCCATTACTGCCACAGCCTCCAGCGCCTTCCTCTTCACCATCAGCGCCTGATAACGAAACCTTTTGGCTCTTGTAATGACTGATTCCCGTTACTTCTTCAGGTACTAGTTTTGCCATGTCTTCTCCGCTTCGAACCACATCTAGGATTGCACTCGGTCGTACCCTTTCTAGATTCTTGATCAAACTCCTTGCGCTACCCCTAAAGGCCTCTGGACTGTAGATACACTCAGTGCTGAAATAATCGAGTTTTTTGTGGTGCGCATATAAAACAATCTCCTTCTCATATGCATATTTCAAGGGTTTGCTCCTCCTAACGTCGCTGGATTCGTCCCCTGTCATAATACTCGTACTTCTTGCCAAGCGCGGCAAGTCTCCTCTTAGAAGATTCATCAGAATAGTTTCCGCAACGTCGTCAGCATTATGGCCCGTAACTACATGCTTAATCCCAAGCATTTTAGCTCCACGGTCCAAAGCTTGCCTTCGAAATACCCCACAGTATGTACAGTTTCCCTTCTTGCCAATCGTCTCAACAACTTGATCCATAGTCCATCCATACAATTCATCATATCCCACAATTTTTAACGGCATATCATACTGCACTGCATTTCTCTTAACCGTCTCGAGTGAGTCATCTCTGTAACCTTTGATTCCTTCGTCGATACTGAGGAGTACGAGGTCTAAACCATACTTGTACCGTTCATTCAAGGTTTTGAGAACAGATGCGAGGACCGTGGAGTCTTTCCCCCCTGAAGCACCGATTGCTATCCGGTCCCCTGGGGAAAAGAGTTTGGTCGTTATAATTGTGTGGTGGATTTCCTCCTCAAAGATGGCAATGAAACAGGACTTGCATAACTTTTGGTGGTTCTTCGGACGAATTATGAGTGCTCGTGCATCTTTACAGATGGCGCAAGGAACAGGTGGCATTATGAAACTTGAACATAAAAGTATCTAATCAAGAAAAGACCAGAAGGCAATGATGGATTCCAAGAGAGTTTGCTCGTTGAGCAAACACATCCCGCACAATCACGTGAAAATAACCGAGACTGCCAAGATTTGACAGCCCACAATCGCTTCAGAATAATTTTCCTGTTGAACATCGACAACCACGACAATCGCTGAATCGAATCGACACCGCAGCGACTCGATCAACATGGTAAGCATATTATGATTTTATATGTATTAATGTGACTTGCCACGCTCTCGTTCCTCTACGAGCAATCGCATGTCGAGATGAAATTCCGTCAACTGCCTGAGGGTGTTGAACGATGTTTGGCTTGAGCAATATCTGAGCAGAAATGCCAATGTTGTCTCTTTAGAGTTCAAGAAGATTATTAGTGAACATATTCGCTGATGTCTTCTTTCTCAATGATAGCCTCCTAAAGCCGGAAAGAAGGCTGCTCCAGCCCCATTCCCCCAGTCCAAGGCTGGTGCAGGATCTAAGAAGGCCCCAAAGGTATGTCCCTCTCTCACTCTTTAAAATTTCAATCATCCTGACGGTCGCAAGAACCCTCTCATTGAGAAGCGCACTCGTAACTATGGCATCGGTCAAGATATTCAACCAAGACGAAACCTCTCCCGTATGGTGAAGTGGCCCGAGTATGTCCGACTTCAACGCCAAAAGAAGATTCTCAACCTCCGCCTGAAGGTCCCACCTGCGATCGCTCAATTTCAAAATGTCCTCGACCGAAACACTGCTGCTCAAGCTTTTAAGCTTCTCAACAAGTACCGACCGGAGAGCAAGGCCGAGAAGAAGGAGCGTCTTTTGAAGGAGGCTACTGCTATCAAGGAAGGCAAGAAGAAGGAGGATGTTAGCAAGAAGCCATATGCTGCCAAGTACGGTCTCAACCACGTTGTGGGCTTGATTGAAAACAAGAAGGCTGCTTTGGTCCTCATTCCCAACGATGTTGACCCAATCGAGTTGGTCATCTTCCTCCCAGCTCTCTGCCGAAAGATGGGTGTTCCTTATGCTATCATCAAGGGCAAGGCTAGACTCGGCACGGTTGTCCACAAGAAGACTGCTGCTGTTCTTGCTTTGACCGAGGTCCGATCCGAGGACAAGTCCGAGTTGTCAAAATTGGTCCAGGCCATCAAGGAGGGCTACTCTGAGAAGTATGAGGAGGCTAAGAGACATTGGGGTGGTGGTATTATGGGTGCTAAGGCTGTTGCTCGCACTGAGAAGAAGCGCAAGGCTCTTGAGGCTGCCATCAAGATCTAAGCGTATTTCGTTATTTCTCTGGCGTTTTGATGATTCATGGCATGGAAATGGATTGTACCTAAAGGATGCACAAAATTCCAACAGGATGATACCGCATTTACGAGACTAGGCCAAGCTTGTTACCTTCTCGTTTCAACGTCCCTTCTCACTTGCGACGAGACTTTTTTTTAGCCTCAAGAACGCGACGCTCGATTCTGCGTCCGAGTAACAGCAACACCAAGCAATAGTTCGTCCGTAGATGTGACATCTAACAAGCGCCCTGAGTAGATCGTTTCCTGACCGGTTAACAGCTCTAAACGCGTTTCGGGAACTCCCTAGCCTGTTGGAGTCCAATCCCCCTTGATTCTCATAAGTGCTCGATCGACGACCAGGGCTCATTCTTAGCCTTTGAATACGCGCAGCGACAGGAGTCAATGAGCAACAAAAACCCAGGTCATAGGTAGAGTTGATCTGCTCCCGATAGCACGTGAAATTTTTGAGTTTGCCAACCAAAAAACACAAGAAAAAGCAAAAGGTGAGAGATTTCCGAGGTATTTGCACTTTTCCCAAAATTCTTGCGCCCACCTTCATACAGTCGCACCAAAGTCCTCGGGCACTCAGGAGATATAACGCAAAGGACCATCAGCGGAGAAGATCTAGGCAATCCAACAACTAAGAGACAAAGTGGCACACAATGATGCCATACGAGTCAAATGGATTGACTCTCGGACGAAGCCGTGAGACACAGGATACCCCCCTTCACGTTTGAAGTATCCCGTGTGTGCGACGAGGGTGTGATTCGCGGCCATTCCTCTGTTGTGCATACATAGCTTCACTTTTTCGCATCCCTTTTCCTCTCCCTCGAAAATTCTCATTCTTTCGTCATTATCACCAGATCACAAGCCTTCCGCCGGGTTTCTGGAAGCCCACAACCGTGCGGATTCATTGGCCAATTGTTTATCGCGTTATCGGGCCCCCCACTTGGTGAGAGAAGCGACAGTCGATTAATCACGTCGAAAATTCGAAGCATCACAGTTACTTAAAAACCTCATCCGAGTAACTCGTCCCTCGGACTTGGTGGCATACCCTTAGACCGGCGTCTTTTCCTAATCCTATTACTCGCCTCTGGACAAACTCATTCGAAGTGGGAAGAAATCCTATAAACACCATGGCTTCAAATTGTGAGAGTGACACCACCCCACCAAAAAAAAAAAAAAACACACACGAAGAATGGTGACTGATAAAGCTCCAGCGGGCGACGCATTCAACTATGCTATCAAATCAAACGATGCATGGGCAAACTACAAAGGCCATCAGAACCCAGCCTTCTTCGAGAAATTAGAAGCAGGGCAGAGTCCTAAAATCCGTAAGTCTCTCCATCTTCTCCATGCTCAACAACTCAACATACCTCAATGCAATCCCACAAACTCATCGCTGACCAAAAACGCAGTTTGGCTCGGCTGCTCAGATTCCCGCGTCCCCGAGACCACCATCCTGGGCCTCCAACCTGGCGATGTCTTTGTCCATCGTAACATTGCCAACGTCATCTCCCCAACAGACATCAACTCCCAAGCCGTCATCGAATATGCCGTCATATACTTGAAGGTGGAACACATCGTCCTCTGCGGACATACACGTTGCGGCGGAGCTGGAGCCGCATTGGGCGGCGAAAAAGTAGGCGGTGTACTCGATGCATGGCTTACTCCTCTCCGGTCGTTACTGAAGCAGAACGAGGCCGAGCTGAAGGCCATCACGGATGAGAAGCAGAGGGCCGTTAGACTGGCCGAACTTAATGTCGAATTAGGCGTCCAGAATCTGTTGGGGATATATTGCGTGGAAGAGGCAATCAGGGAGAGAGACCTTACGGTTCATGGCACCATCTTTGATGTTGCCTCGGGGAAGATTAAGGATTTGAGGATTGGGGGTGGTGGAAAGGCGAGCTCTGGTAGTGCCGGAGATGAGCATGATTTGGTGAGGGGGAAACATGCTACCTTGGTTTTCGGGGGTGAAGGTGCGCAGTTAGCGATACGGTGAAGCGTGCAAGGAAATAAGACTAGTGTACTGAAGAGTAGAAGTCTGGCATGGTGGAGAGTGTAATGAGTAAGTTTTACTGTAGGTAGTTAGATGGCGTAGCATGAGTGTCTAAACAGAATGGGCCCAGAGTCATAGTAGAGGTTGTTAGATCGTTATACTCAATTCAATCAGAGCAAATTGCATTGGATTCTTGTCTCCCTACGCCATCTATAATGCTTTAATCATCGCTTACCTCCATAGTTTTCAAGACTCTGTCCAGCTCATTGAATCCATCTTTCATCTCTCAGAGCTACGGTTCTACAGCTGCTTCCATAACTAGAAATTCAACCCTCAAAATTCTCCAATGGTCGTCCCAATACCTTTACTCTTCGCTAGCCTAATGATCTCTTTCCCAATCACCAGATCCATGAGCCCCATCCCCACAGATTTATAAATCACGTTCCCACCACTCAACCACCGACTCATCTGATCCTCAGCTTCGGTCTGCACCTTCTTCTTCCTCCTCATCGAACTCGTACTCCCCGTTCGAGGTCTAAAAGTCAAACTCGATTTTCTACTTAACGAGAAAGACGATTTGCGAGATGGTGATTTGGAACTACTTCTCCCACCACTGGAATTGCTGTCTTCTCGGAAGACACTCCTCATGCTCTTACTCACGCCATCTGGACTAAGGGCTTCGAATGAAGATCGACTGTCAAAAGAAGTTGCAGGGCTGTCGTCAATTGCGGAGCCAGGTGTGGGCGTGTCGTCGTTCTCATGTTCGTGCTCCATATGCTCCAACATTACGAGTTCTCCTAATTCAACGGTTTTGTCGGCTTTAACTCCCGCTTGTACTAGTTCTCCCGTAGTGGTCAGACAGGCAAGTGTATCTACAACAATGGCTCCCCCTTCTTCTGCGCGCTTGTGGAAGTGATGACCTGGGCCATGAATTTTGACGGCTTGGGATACTACCTCAGGTGGGACCTCAATCATATGTGGCTTGTAGCTTCCAGTGGCAATGATGAGTCTTGCGCGTTTTCTGCCTTCAGTGTTTGTCAGGATGGTGTGGTCGAACAGTGGTTCAGTTGAAGGTGTGGTGCAGAATACTATGTCGGCTGACCGAACTTGATCCTTTAGGATGCGTTCAATCTCGCCGTATTTAAGAGACGCCAGATCAAACGTTGTATCAATCCATCCCTCTTTAACCTTGGTAGCAGGATCGAACTTCAAAAATCTTTTTAAAATTCCAGTGGCTCGCGCATTGAAATCTCGATTTACGAAATGCACTTTCTTGATAGTTGAGCCTTTCAGGAGGAGCGAAAGACGAACATGCCAGTACGCTTGTTTTCCGCAGCCAAAGCATATTATAGTTTTGACTTTGGAACGCCGTGTGATGAGGAGAGAAGAAGCGAGGGCAGTACGGAAAGCCGTGAGTTCCTCAGCATTCAGAAAGCCGAAGGGTTTACCTACGGCGCTCATAAGTGTAAGAGCTCCTTGAGGAGTTGCATGATCATATTCTTCTGGGTTGGTAGGGGTGAATGAAGAAGGAGCGGGGAGCGTGACGACTGCTTAGTTCTCAGTACCGGTTGTTGGGAGAGCTGGGTTTGGAATACCTTTCACCCCAATGCTTGTAGAGTTCGTGGAAGGCATGAACAGAGTGGTTGTTCCATTTTGAGACTCTATGACTTGCCGCTCTGGCTGGTTCTCTGCCGCCCCTCCTGAGTTCGTAGTTCCAGTTGCATACTCGTGGAGAGCATTCCTCATGACATTTTGGAGCCCTTCTACCTCTGCTCGGTTGAGATTCTGGAGCAATGCTTTCACCTCAGCGTCAGTCAAGACTGTGAGAGACATGGCGGTAATTGGATAAGCGAGGCGTGTAAATCCCCTTCCACAGACGTTGATGAGACAGGTATGTTGACATCAAATTGTACCGATAATATCCAAAGTCCCACCTTGTGGCTTATCGCGTGGCGCTAGCTTATCTTAGCGTGTTCTTGCATACGAGTACAGTACAGTACAGTAGCGAGATCTCAACCATCGCCGAGGGCTTTCGGCTTTTACCTCACTGAGTGTCCTCGCAGTTGCATGCATTCCCACATATTTGAAACTTGGTGTCGGGCAGACCGGAATTAACTTCTCTTAATTCCACTACTTCCGCAGAAACGTCACTGCAAGATATCTTGTTTGGTAAGCTCAGTCACGGAATGATCAACTCACCCCGGGCTCTTGAAAGAGCTGCTTTCCTTCACCATCGCTCCTTCACCATCGCTCCTCCACTTTTCGCGTTTCTTTGCCCTTCTTAAATTCAGTTGTCGAAGTCAATTAACAAATACTCTCATCGACCATGGCTTCACAATCCTCCCCAAAGATGGAATATACCCGTCTAGGTAACTCTGGTCTTAAGATTTCCAAGGTCATTTTGGGTGGCATGTCATATGGGTCTTCCAAGTGGCAAGACTGGGTCCTCGATGAAGATGCTGCCCTACCACTTCTCAAGCATGCCTTTGACGCTGGGATCAATACGTGGGATACAGCCGATGTCTACAGCAATGGTAGATCCGAGGAGATTGTCGGCAAAGCTCTTAAGGAGTATAAGATCCCTCGTCATCGAGTTGTGATTTTGAGCAAATGCTTTTGCGGAGTCGCTGATGATGGATCTCAGCCACCGCTCTCGGGAGCCATGATAAATGATGGAGATATGGTCAACAGATCAGGATTGAGCAGAAAGCATATTTTTGATGCTGTGGATCAGAGTGTGGCAAGATTGGGAACATATATCGATGTACTTCAGATTCACCGCTTGGATCGGGAGACACCACGAGAAGAGATCATGAAAGCCTTGAATGATGTCGTTGAGAGTGGCAAGGTCCGGTATATTGGAGCTAGTAGCGTAAGCAAAAGTTTCTGCAGAATGAGAGAGCGAACTAATGGTATTTAGATGGCCGCGTGGGAGTTTCAGGCCCTCCAGAATGTTGCTGATAAGAACGGTTGGCACAAGTTCATCTCAATGCAAAATTACTATAACCTCCTCTATCGCGAAGAGGAGCGGGAGATGATCCCTTACTGTCATGATGCTGGTATCGGTATTATTCCCTGGTCGCCCATTGCTCGCGGTGCTCTTGCTCGACCTTTCAGTGATAGGACCACTCTCCGTGAAAAGTCGGATAAGGCGCTCCACACTCTAATTCGAAGCAAAGAATCAGAGATCGATGAGACTATCATTGGACGAGTTGAGGAATTGTCGAAAAAATATAGTGTGAGTATGGCTACGATTGCGACGACATGGTGTCTCAGCAAAGATCAAGTCAATCCGATTATTGGTTTGAATAGCAAGGAGAGAATCGATCAGGCTGTGGAGAGCGTGCATTTTGCAAGCGCCGGAAAATTTACCAAGGAAGATATCGCATATCTTGAAGAGGGCTATGCGCCAAAGCAGAGGCAAGGCTATTGAGTTTAGCAAGTCAGAATCTAATGTACATTCCCTATATGAAATCTAAAATATGTGCAGTTAAGAATGAATGGCAGTGCCTTAGAAGAAGGAGGTGTAACTCCAAGCGGGACGTCTTGTAAGAAGATTTTCCTGAGTGTAGCTCAGCATTTCTGAGACCTCAAGATCAATGACAAAGATGGCACTTTTGCAGAACATTGGACTCCAACCTTCTCGTGATCAGCGGTTTCCCGACTTCTCTTTGTGCAGAGTATAAACAGAACTATGATGCCTCTTATTGGTCGAAGTGCTGGGAAAAGGGGCTTTTCCGGTTAACCTTAAATTACCCGAAGCCCTGACTAAGGACGCCCGTTACAGTACTGTAAACTGGAGTTCTTTGTTTTCTTATCAGCGTCTGGCTCGATAAGAAGTTGTCGGGAGGGAGAGCCACTTACAACATTTCCATTTCTCCTTGCACGACTACTAAAAAGTGTTTCGGGTCATTGCCACGATAACACGACCTTGGGATTCGGGACTGATCCGATAGACAAGAATTGGCTCGTAATAGAACCTCATGCGCGAGTAAAGAGATTGTCAGTTCTAGTCATAGGTTCAAACACACCACGATCAACTTATCCTAAGGCGGAACCTATTATGCCCTTCCAAACCCCATTTGATTGCCTTTTCAAAGATATCAACCAGATCCTCTCAGCAGAAAGCACCATCTCAGACCATTAACATGTTCGCCTTCAATATTTCGGTCTTGGGTCTGGCATTTATTGGCCTCTTTGCATTCTATCGATTCTTTATATATCCCACTTTCGTATCGCCACTCTCAAAAATTCCTAATGCACATTGGAGCGCTCCAGTCTCACCCCTCTGGATTCTCTGGACCAGATATAAGTGTTTCGAAAACAGAGACGTACACGCAGCTCATTTGAAACTTGGCCCCGTCATTCGCCTGGCTCCAAACGAACTGAGCATAAACGATGTGGGAAACTTAAGGACAGTCTATGCCGGAGGATTCGAAAAAGGTCAGTGGTATTCGATCTTTGATAATTATGGGTAAGAGTCACTTCTCTCATCCAATCTTGAAGTATTAACTCTTCAAGTGTCCCTTGTATGTTCTCTTCCTGGTACTCCCGTCCTCACTCTGCACGAAAACGAATGCTATCCAACATATACTCCAAATCCAATATTCAATCCTCAACCGTTGTTGCACGCCAAGCCCAAGTCATTTTCTATGAGCGTCTTCTTCCCATTCTTACCGCTGCTTCTCTACCTCACCGCTTCCCAAATGGCGTCAATATCCATGAAATATGGAACGCTACAACAATGGACTTTATCACCGCCTACCTGTTCGGCATCAAGAACGGAAGCAATTTCCTCCATAACGAGACTTACAGACGACATTGGTTTCAGCTCTATCACGATAGGAAAACGTACACATTCTACCCCCAAGAACTCCCAAGACTTTACAAATTCTTCAAGAGATTTGGATTATACCTCTCGCCTCCCTGGGTTGATGATGCCAACAAAGAACTTGAAGCTTGGACCAAAGAACACTGCGACATGACCTCAGACTACATCAAGAGAGTTGGCACCGATGTTAAAGATATAGGCGATGATCCCGTAGTCTTCGGAGCACTTGCAGCAGGCATCGAAAGAGAAATCAAATCAAAAGGCAACGATTCCGTCCTTAGGAATGAAACCCTCAGATACCCCCAACTCAGCATCGCAAGCGAGATGATTGACCATCTGGCAGCCGGACACGAAACTGCTGGAATCACTATGACATACGTTTCCTGGCAACTCTCGAAAGACTTGCCTCTCCAAGATAGGCTAAGAATGGAGCTACTAACTTTAGATCCTAATATGCGCCTTTCTCCTGACACATCATTGGAGACTATACCCAATTCAAAGGAACTCGATGCACTTCCCCTCTTGCATGCGATCTTGATGGAGACTCTCCGCCTCCGCGCTGCTATTCCTGGAGGTCTACCAAGAATGACACCTTTCCCATCCTGCACCCTCGGCGAGTTCACTGATATCCCAGGCGGTGTGCGAGTCGGCGCTCAAGCATACAGCGTCCATAGGAATGAAAACGTCTATCCCGATGCAGAGACCTGGGATTATAAGCGCTGGATGGATTCTGAGAATGGATATACAGAAGAGCAGAGGAAAGAGAGGGATAGATGGTTCTGGGCTTTCAGTAGCGGGGGAAGGATGTGTGTTGGTAGTAATTTTGCGATGCATGGTTTGTTCTTTTTCTTACTTGCCATGGAGAAGATAGACTGACCTTGAATAGAGCTGAAACTTATTATTGCAGCGGTTTATTCTAACTTTAGGACACATATCGTTGATGACGAGGGAATTGAACAGACGGATGGATATACCTGCGGGCCGGCTTCCGATAAGCTATTTCTAAGTTTTGAGAAAGTTGAAGGAGTATAAGGACGAGTTCTCTCTCATTGTTGTGGTGCAGTTTTCTGCAGATGTAACCAATTACACCATGATCAAACCACTATCGTCCAGAAACTCCGATCCAAAAACATGTAAATAATCTTATATCTCTATTCTCAGGTGCTATCTCTCCCAAACCATCACCACAAACAGATGAATAACTTCAGTCAGCCATTAAATCATAATGATATGCCACGAGCCTCAAATAGAGCATGATTAAGCTCGGAAGCAAATTGAAAGTAGTGTTCAATGTGATGTTACCTTACCCACATGCTGAGACCTCCGAAGGTTTTCGTCTTCGATGTAGTTTAAACACTAGAAGAAAGTAGATCATTCTAATCTGTGAATTGTGGTTTGATCAGATCTCTTGCAAGATAGGCATGCATGATTTCCAAGAGTTGTGTTTCAAGACAGCATCACGAATGAGAACAAGAGGCCACAGGGTTATTGAAATTTTCTAATATCAGCGTGATATTATTTTACAAGACAACTGTGCTTTATTAATTTTGGAGAGACCTGCGGGAGATGAGGCTCCAAATATGACCATGTTTACGTCTCGTTGTCCATATCCATCATAACTCTCAGCAGCAGCTTTTGGTCTCGATTAGAGCGCCCCTCCACCGAACAAAGACATTGCGGCTGTTGCCTCTTCCAAGCTTCGAGTATCCCTCGCTACTCTCCGGTCCTCCACGATAGCGCTTGAAATCTTCTGACTCTTCAGCTTCCTTGCCTCTGTTCGCTGCGCCCTCTTCTTGCTGGCAAGTTTCTCCTGTTTCATAAGCTTTTTTTCCAGCCTTTTTTCCAGTTGCTTCGCTTTTTTCTCCTCTTTCTTCTTAGACTCCGGGCCATCATCCAAACCAATCTCTTTATTCTGTGCAGCCTTCTTCTGCTTTCTTCTTTCCCCCGCTCCTTTCCGACCTTGATAATATGCAACCCACCAAGCCTTCGACTCAGGACTGAAGCACACGTTTAACAAGCCGGTTTTCAACTGTCCCCACTCAAGTCTCGTCATACCGCAGCCTTCATACGATAGCTTACTCTTTGCATATACCATGTCTGTCCATGCTTTATTAACCCATTTTTTGCTGTAACAGGAATCGTTCAACCTCAACACCTCCGTCACGAAAGACATATAACCACCTTGGTCGAGGATATCTTGAAGCGCATTTCCACTTCCAGGGCCTTCGTAAGTAGGTAGTTGGAGGATAATTGGAGTTACGGTCTTGCGTCTTCTAGCCCTTTTGACTGCGACTCTTCGGGAGAACTGAGTTCGGCTAGGAGATTCAGTTTCAATGTTTGTGAATGGGAAAGCGAACATGTCATACCTTGGGAGTGGAGAATCCAGCTGCATTGGTGTATTCTCTTGCGAGCTCATACCAGACAGGCCTTGATCTTGAATTTGACCTGACGAAGACGCTTTAGGGTGAGTGAGGGGTTGCTCGTTGGAGTAATTGAGGCTCATGTCGCCGAACTGAACGACAGTTGAAAATAACGAACCCTCTAGCTCAGGAGAAGGGTCCATTATTTGCTTGGATATGGTTTTGTTGATGTTGTTTGGAATATGGACATGTGGCTATTGAATTGGAGTGTTCGTCACGTCTCGCTAGATGTAAATAAAGGCCTTCGCTTATGCCCGCATCTCTCTTCTGCACTCTTTAAATAGAGGGAGGAATACAAAAAATTGTCTAGCACGTCAAACTTGAAGAGAATATAGTTTGTAACAAGCTATATCACGCATGACTGCAAACAAAGGTAGAACAGTCACGTTTTCAACTAGTAAACTGATTTCACAAAATTTCACTTCTATAAATGACTACCTCAAACTACAGAGAATTCTCACAATTTTGAATCTCTTTTACAACATTCCAAACTTGTCTCTTTCTCTCCTACTGCCTGCATCAACTCAATATCCTCGAGCAATCGACTTCCGTTCGACTTCTGCGTACTCTGGGGGACGTCGAGGGCTGGATTCTGCTCGAAGAATCCACTCGGTTTGAAACTAACAGTCATCGTATCACATGGCATTACCGGATAATCTTCCGTCCTATTAAGTTAAAAGAATTTAGCATCAAAGTAATCTTCTTTGGCCCTTCGAAGCAAAATTGGGTTGATAAAACCTGTTATACCCAAGGAAATCTTACCGTGGATTATGAGTCAACGAGATGCTATGCCACACTACAATGTCTTCATTATCAACTTTATCACTTGAAGTGACATAACCTACCCCAAAGGGATTCGTGGAGTCCCAAGGCATCGCAATAGAGTCTTCTTCGACCACGGTGTTTTTTTCTCCATCTAAGCATGGATCGATGCGGAGACTGAAAACGTGTTGATGGAAAGGTGCTATCACTCCTTGGTTCACCCTGGTTCCCCATGGTACCGTTGCTCCATTGTCGATGGATGCCGTGGATAAGATTCCCGTTGCTTGAATCTTGTAGTGAAGACCTGCTGCTTGGTCTAAATGCCACATGAAAATGTACTCGTAATTTCCAACAGTAATGATAGTTTGAAGAATTAAGACTCGAAATTGCACGATGGATACTGCTCCAGTTCTAGTGTTTGTATGCTTCCATCCTATCCCATCATCAATTTCGTGCATACAGATTGCATTTGGTTTATTGATTGGCTTTCCTTGGGAATTGCTGATAACAAAGGAGAAATACTGAATTTTAAAATTTAGCCCAAGTATCTCAAGAACAGCAATTTCATACCTTGATCACTCCTAGGCAGTCACATCCCAAAGCCAAGTTATTAGCGGCAACGCCAGCACCGATATCACCAACATCAAAAACACTCTTTCTTGAATACGGAAAACGTGGATCACCGTAAGGAACGAACATCTCGCTCAAGCTCAATCGATGAAAAAGTTCCCTTCCATCGTAAGTCACATCATGGAGCACCATTCCTTCTCTCCACGTGAAGCCAAGTCGGAACCTCCACTTCTGCCACTTAATCAAGTACCCATCTATTGTGAAAGAGACACCTTGCGGTTGATGGATAATCAGTGGTTTTAAGTCCGTCCTAACAGGCTGAGATTGGAGATCATGGTGGTACTCTTTGGCGACATGCGGCTCAAAGACAGCGTCACGGTTCAATGTCCCATCAGATCCTGTGGGAAGTCGGATAATTTCAATGACTTTTCTCGTAGTCATATCAATAACTGTTGAGATTGGAAGGGGGTTATCGTAGTGATTTGAGCCGGGATGTTTGGTTTTGGCAAATAGGTAACACTATCAACGTCAAAATCTGGTACAATGTAGTGACAAAACTACTTGCCTGGATATAACGAGGAAGATTATCTTCGGAATCACGGCCATAGGGCCAAGTATCAGCGACAACTTCCATGTTTTCCGAAAGTTTAAGTTTCTCTAGTTCCTTCACAACTTTCGAATCTTTGATACAGGCTTCTCTCAACGCAATAACTTCATCCATATCATTCTGACCGTGTAGTCCGGGGTCCAGTTTCTCAATTTTAGTGATTGATTTGGAATTGATATCAACTTCAGCTAAGAACAGATCTGGAGTCCCTAGATGGTAATACAAAGCCGCTGCTTTTCATGGCAATGGGTTGCTTGCAACGCCATCTCGCTCTGCTCTGAGGTAGGGTAGAAGCGCACATTTTGGTGGCTCAATGATAGTAACGATCTTGAAATGTAAGAATTGCTGAGGCGAATGAGCCTTAATGAGCGAAGATACTTGAATTATCTCTTCGGCTGTCAAGGGGTCGAGAGGGTGTTTTGTCTCATTTGACTTTGGAGTGGCCATTGTTGGCCTAGAATCTAGCTAGCTTCAAATTATAATAAGGCGTTCCGAATGCAATCACAGCATATAACTTGGCCCTCGAATCAAAAGCCCCTTGTCATAGTATGCTGAAATGTAACTGTTCCATTCTGTATTCTAGACAGGCTCAAGGAGCTTTATTTATATCAATTGGGGTAAACAAATATATATCTTGTACCCAAAAGTGGAAATACAATGGTGCAGAGATAACAACGGCAATTATGTACTATTCTAGGGGTCCGCTTCCACGCATCCCACTCTTCGGAGCGTTATCGCTTTTACGGGTGTCGTGCACCGTCATCTTTCCTGTGAGTAGCATGGTCACTGATATGGCCCGTACTTTCAATTGGTGTTTGCCTTCTGAGAGAGACTAAGGTGAGGTATCGCTCTTCGCTAGTTGTAGGCTCTCCCCTCTTCCCAGTAACACAGATATGGACAATTGTCAATATTTCAACTTGACCGCTGACTCCTCTAAATCTAGATTCTTGTGGAACATGAGAGGTTCCGGTTCTTCAAGTCTCGACTCAAAAACAAGTTTGCAAGTTTGGTCCAAAGGTCGGCTGGAGATAATTTGATCTGACATTGTCATATCTCCATTCATATTTGGCGCGATTCGGGTTTTAAATCGTGAATATACGTCCCGGAGCAGGCATTTCATTTCTGCCATTGCTAAGCTAAATAATGTTAATTCTGAAATGTATCCAGTGCCAAAGAGACGAGAGTGACTTAACTGCCTACCAACACAACCTCTTCCTCCAGCACCAAACGCAAAGAGTAGCCGATTCATCTCGAGAATTTTATTCTCGTCCAGCCACCGATCTGGCTTGAATTTGGTTCCCTCAAGAAACACATCGTCGTTCAATTGATGTACACTCCAGGCTTGACAGCTGACAATCGACCCCGCTGGAATGAAATAGCCGTCTATCTCCCGACCTCCTGACGGTACATAACGAGGTTGAGACATTGGAATTGGCGGAAAGCATCTTAAGCCTTCCTTTATTACTGCATCGAGATACGGTAGTTCATCAAGAGTCTTGGTTTTGTTTTCTTGGAACTCAGCAAGAAGCTTGTCTTGTACACCGAGGCTTTCTGGTAGCGAGAGCTGATACATCAGGAGGCAAAGTGCATCTCCAGTAGTATCGATACCTGCGGCAAGATGATCCATGCATTCCGCAGCCATCTGAATGTTGCTAAAGGAATCATTGCTGTTCTTAAGCCTATACAGTAAGGTTTGTTCCCCCAGATCCGACTTTTTCGTACAATTCAGCACATATTCATTGGCAATCGGAGACGGTCTAGGCTGCATTAATATATCCACCAGAGTAGTCAAGCTTGGCCATCGATAATTAGCGAAATTCTCTGGGATCTATCAGTTATATTCTACCTAGGAAAATTGAATACCGACGTATGAGGCTGTTGTGATAGGATTGCTCCTCCATCATTTTCATGTCGTCATCTTTTTCAATCGAATTAGTACCATACGGGTGAAACAGATGATGTGCGGCGCAATCTAGAGCATAAGAGTGCAAATAAATCTAGAATTGTAAGCGCGAATTCTATTTCAAGAGTGGGCAACCCACATAGACATCAAGATCATTGTATTCTCCAGCCTCAACGCACTTTTTGATGAATGCAGCGGATCTCTCTTCGATGCCTTTCATAACTTCTGGGTGCTTAATGTTGGTGTTGGCATATCGACCAGCAATGTAACGTTTCTTGAAACTATGCTACGGCAAGTCAGCGTCTCTTCCTTTATTTGACGATCATAATACTTACATCTCCTTTGCCAAGTGTGGAAAACATAGTCCTTGCACGTTAGCAGAGACCGCTGTCTAACTTTACCAACTCACCTGACTCCGAACTGCATGAAAAGTGTATAGAACTCTGTTTTATCGTAACCACTGCCACCTGACGTATATATTTCCTTGAGAGCTTCCAGTGAGGTGAAAGATATTTCGTTTGGGCCTAGTCTTACAACAGGACCATATCGCTCGTGAAGATGGTGGATGTATTCCCGTCTCCTTGACATAAATTCATTTCTCATGAGCCAAATCTCCGAAAGCAACGTATACCATGGACCTGGTACCTTTCTCAGGGGAGAAGTAAATGCTCTGAAAATAATCCGACTAAACCAAACCAGAATGACCGCGCAGCCGAACAGAACCAATATAGTTTGGGTCATTTCGGAAATTAAAATAATGTTTTAACAATTTTCAAAGTGCTTATCAAGGTAGCTTTCTCAACGCAGTCGTGATAATTTAAGGTCAGCCAATAAGATGACTCCAAGGAGCGACAATGTTTTGCGTGACAGAAGACTTCTCAGTCATGGAACATCTCCTTTTTCCGTGATGCATTTATTTGAGCTTCAGACCTGCACACTTGTAGCATGAAATTTGAGAACGGAATAGTGTAAGAGAAGCTCAAGTGCTCGGTAGATGGGAGCTAAAGTGGGATGATATGCGCTATGCTAAAAGCGGTAAAATTATCTGGTCGGTTCTTGAAAGGTTCCAATAAAGAGGATGACAGTCACGGTGGTTGAAATTGGAGTGGCTAGAAATTCATATGCAGGCAGACAAAACACTGATTGTATTTGATTCGCTGGTTCGCAGGTTAATCCTCATTGTCTTAAATGCCTTTTCGTGCCAATGCAAGATGATGGAAATTTAGGTAATTACTCGGGCATAAGAACATTTTGTTTTAATATAAAATCGGAAAGCTCTATAAGAGCAACGCATGTAGTCAGTAGTAGACCTCCCAATCACTGTCATTAGACTGTCGACTATCCGCCAGAGCCGTGCTTGCTTCGTTGTCAATCAAATCGATAAGACTAGCAGCACACTCTGACTCAATTTCTTGGCCATCCTTTCCGATTAGGACGGCTCGGTTCTCATTGAGAGGGTTTTTAATATGCCCAACAAGATGGAATTGAGTTGAGAAGATGACGAGCCATTTGACTTTGAATGCACCTGCACTCTCCCAGTTAATTTGCTTTTGCCATTGAGGAGTTTCAACAGATCCAGGGAGCGATTCCATTCTCGCCTATATAACTTAGCAGACAACTATGTAGCACAACTTGAATAACTTACATATCCCTGAAAAGCACGACTTTTATTGATCGAGAAAACAAGGATAACATTCTTACAGGTCTCAAAAGCTTCTTTGAAGACTGTGCCATTTTGAAGTTGAGTTGTCCATACAGACTAAGCACTGGGTAAGCCATAGATAGCTAACTACCATGTTCTACTTACGTCTTCGATGCACTTAAGGACATTTTTCTCGTTGAAAGACTTGACAATAAAATATCTGGTGTCTGTTTAAGTCAGGGTGGGGTGTTCTGTCCGAAATAAACTCCCAATAGCGCGCAACAGAAATCACTGAACAATTATCCACACAAAGAAGATGTGTAGGGACCTGATTTCATCATAATAGAGATGCCTGTAGGGTATCCTAGACATGAAGAATTAAGAAATACAGAATGTAATGCGATTAACGATTCGCTATGAATGTAAGGGGAATACTACCGACCTCCATGAGAGCCTCTCTCGAAGCCTTTTGGATCCTTGTATGGCCTACCACTGGCAATTAGAGCACCATATACTATCTCACCTCTTGGTTCGGGACTGTCACGCATGTCACCACGGCTTCTTCCTCGGCCTCGACCTCTGTATTGAGGATCATAAGCACGGCCCTTGTAGCTGTCTATCTCGTAGGGTCTGCTATGTGATCCTCTTGGGCCAGGGGAGTATTCACGCTCTCGACTTCTGGCACGACGGTCGAATCGAGTACGAGAAGGCTCAACATCATCACGTCGGTCGAACGAGGAGCGGCGACTGTTATCGAAGCTACTGGGTTTAGGATGTCGTGGTTCGAAGCTTTGCTCATCTTTGGTTCGAGAATCGTATGCCTTTTCTTCAAGACGCTGCAATTTACTGGGTCCATACTCCTCTCGAGAATCTTGAACATCGCTATGAGGGCGTTTGTTAGATATGACGCGATCACGAGGGCCATCAGATCCAAGACTAGAAGCTGTTAGACCTTGTTCAGCTCGACTGCCTAAAATGTTGTTAGGAACAGGTGGAGGGAGCATAGAAGTAGTGGGCTGGCCGCTTCCAATTGCCGCAAGATCAACTCTTGTCGCAGCCTGCATTTCAGCAACAACCTTTTCGCGTTGAACATCTAGTCTTGCAAGTTCCCGGCGGCTGCCCAAGATCTTGTTTCTGTAGTTTGTATTATTATATCCAGTAATTTCGAGCCACTCTCTCAAGTCGTCATCATGAGGCAAGAGGTCGACAAGATTAGGAATATTGACTGATTTCTGTTCACGAGGCTTTCGGTTATCTTCTGCTCGAATTTCTTCGTTTCTGGTTTGTGTTCTGCGATAATCATCATCATCATCGTAGGACACTCGACGTGAATTCGATTGCCTCTCAGGCTCGGGATTATATTTTCGCTCATGTTTATATTCATCGAGATAAGAACGTCTATCTAAACGTTGGTTAACATCTTCACGAGTATTATCATGTTTGCGATCAATTTGTGGTGTAGAGTTGGCGGGCTGAGGTCGACGCGGTGGAGAAGAATCTCGTATATTGCGATTAGAGGAAGATCTTTGAACCTGACTATCTTGAGTCTTTGGTGATCTTTGTTCTTTAGATTGGATGACCTTTGGGATAGCTTCCTTTGGCTTCGTGGTCAATATTGCCTTAATCGGTTCTCGGTCTTCAAGAATTTCGCCTTCCGAGGCGTCTGATGATGATCTATGTTTCTTATGGTTTTTTTCACCATTCTTCATATTCCTTCCATAGCTAACCTGTTTTCCATTTGCTGTTGGTTCAGTTGCCTTCATCTCGGGGTTTCTTAAAAAAGGAGCTTGCGACTTCGCGGAGTCTTGACGAGGTTGTAGATGTTGGCCATCAGCATTGCTCGTATCTTCTATTATCTGCTTTTGATCTGGAGTCTTATCTGTACTTCTTCTTGTGCCCGAGAATGATGAGATTAACTCATCCAGGTTGAGCTCCTGTTCACGCTTTTCAGCAATAACAATTGGGGATTTAGGAAACTGGCGCAATGAGCTTGATATTTCGGGTTGATCCTTTTGCTTTGCAGCTAAACCCAGGCCTGATATTGTGACGGGTGGCGTGGCTGAGCTCTCCCTGATTTCACGGCTTTTTAACAATTGTGCCTTCAATTCTGCAGCTCGGGCATTGATCTGAGGAGCAAGAGGGCGAGTATTTGGAAGTGCGGTAGTCGGGGTCGAAAATGAGAGGGAATTGACTGGCGATACCGTAAACTGAATGATGACATATAATTAGCAAAGTAGAGTATTTATAACACTGTAGTTGCTTTGAGGAAAACATGTTTTGATAGACGTACTAGGGGGTTGCTTGAATTGACAAACTGATTTTGCGTGAACGCTCTCTGATTAAAAGGTCTCATCTCAGACTGATATCCATTGCCCACAAACAGCTGTCCGTTAGGATCATTATTTTGTTGCTGATGCAAGAAGGGCTGCCCTGTCATAGATTGATCAGGTGAAAGTCCAAACGGAGATTGTGCATATTGAAAGTCTTCTTCTTCATTGAAAATGTTTGGATAGGGTCCACCATTGCTCCCAGAAGAGTTGTTGGGCCACATGATAGAGTACCAATCTGCAGACAGCTCGCATTAGGTAGAGTTGAGTTCAAGTTCTCGGGGTTCCGTCGCGAGATTCGAGTACATATGTGGAACGTAACAAACTCCTTTTTTTGTCAGAATATGCCTTCCAAGAATGTATGTCAGAAAGTAACTGCTGATTGAAAAGAATAGCGAAGAAGAACAGCCTGGAAGCTGTACTGGCCGTTGTTGTAGTAGGGTGTCACAAGAAAATAGAACGAAATTGGGCCCTTCAATATTTCGACCATGACGCGCTGCAGCTTCTATTTTTTTAGCGTCTCCATTAACCGAAGTCCCGCTTGAAAACACGCCCCCATCGAAAACACGCTCGATGCTCGAAAATTCGATTTTTGAAAAAATTAGTATTAAATAACCACCTATT